>OX345636.1:41320536-42025536 GCA_947044365.1 Petrosia ficiformis | reverse complement strand
GCCATGGAAACGGGAGACATGGTAAAGATAATTAGAGCTAGGGAGGAGAGGAAGCACAAATTTGGAGAAAGTTGGAGAAAGAATTGGAGATTGCTACTCTGAAGAACGATTTAAGCATAGTAAAACTAGTCACACTATATATTTATTTATTATTAAACAAAGTACTACTGTGGAAGAGAGTTTTCAAGTCGTAGACAACCCTGAAAGAACCCATAAAGGAGGAGAATGAGGAATCATCTGAGTTTCAGCTCCCACCATGTCTTCCAGTACTTAATGGGGTGTGAAGTGTTCACAACTATAAACGGTTGAATAGAATTGAAGAGAATTTATGGAGTTGTGTTCAGAGAAGACAAAAAAAAAACCTGGTAAATTGTATATTATTGCTGATGCCGATGTCTAATATCAGGTCTCCAAAACTTGTCATACCACTTCATTATTTGTACACTTTATTCACCTTTACTAGTGTAGATTTGATTGTTTCAGCATCTAACTGACAGGTGTATTACATCCTAAAGTATGATGCATGGGGTGTGATCAAAAGCACTGACAGTGTTCTATTTTCCGTATTGTACATGGGAGTGTAAAGTATTGTATGGAATTCGTACAGCACTGCCGAAAAATCTTACAACATTGCATAGTTAAGTGTACTCTAATACTATATATTGTGTACTACACTTATAGCTGCCATTGGAGAAACTCTTTCTCTGATGGATAGGCAGTAGAAAACGTATTACTAGCATGTACCTTGAGACGGCAATGCACACACAAGGACGACGAATGTGCTGGCTGGCTATTCTGAATGAGCTCAGAATTCAACCAATGAGTTGTACATTGAACAACACTCAACGTACAGTACTAAGTGACTTTGTCTGTGCGTGTCCCTTTAGACAATCCCAGACAATTTCATGCCTGCTAGGGATTCCCCATACACAGTCTATCCATCTGTTCGTCTACCCATCGATCTCTTCATTTATTGGTTTGTTCTGTCATCTATCTGTCCATCCATTCATCTGTCTGTGCATCCATTTATCCATCTATCTACCCATCTATCAGTTATGTCCAGTGGATCATGGACTTAGTGATCGATTGTCAAGCTCAAAATTGAGCCGCCCACCAACACATTTAACATCACACTCTCTCTAATAGGTCAACTCAACTCCAAATGTTTGTATGAATGACATTTAACAACTCTCAACGTTGTAAATATAGAACTGTCTTCGTGGTTTATCAGTTATTAGATGTTCAATTTTATATAGCTACAGATGTTGGTGCTAATATACAGATAGGTACTAGTAATGGTGATGATACACAGATTTGGATATATGAACAGGACGGGACAATGAAAGATCAGGACCTGTGTATAGATGTTGGCTCTACAACAACGAGTGCCCAGCCACCATGGAATACGTACCCATATTGTGACCATGCTCTAGATATTGAAACAAGAACTAAAGATTTACTAAACGGACTGGAGCTGTTTGATAAGGTATACAATTTAATACTATAGATTGAAAGTTTGTAGAAGTTAATTCTTTGTGGGCTTTGAATTAAAATTAGTGAATCGATAGGACTGTGAAAATTCGGCAATCTATGATACCACATGCTAGCAATGAGTCACCGGAATTTTAATTAAAAATCCTCGCACAGCATGTGAAACCACAACCCGAAATACTCGACACTAATGATGTATCCAAAGAAGGAACAGGGAGTGATTTTTGATATATGAACTCATGTACGGTTGCTGCAATAATCATGCCCTAACAAAATCTTCATTATCTCATCCCATCCAAGGCCTTCAATTAGAACATTTGTCAAGGGGGCCAAAACTTGAGACTTAGGGGGGCGAAATACAGATTTTCATTGTGTGCATATTTGGTAAACAAATTCCAAGGGGTGCAAGACTCTAGCAATTGTCACACTGCATTTTACTCTGTAGAATACAATTAAGCATTGAAGGAGTAATAATTAACATACCGAAGTCTTGTTTTGAGTAAAATGTGATTCTCGTTGTATTAGAGTTGTTTCACTCTTGTCACATTATTTAGTGTTACATACTTTATTCACTCTCATGATTATCTGGCCAGGGTTTCATTTAGAAAATTCGTCAAGGAGGGGCGAAACATGGTTTTGAAAGACTTTGAGGGGGAGACATACAAAGTTATCATCATATTGTGCAATTTATGCATATTGGCAAACAAATTCCAAGAGGGGGATCCCTCCCCGCCCTAATTGAAACCCTGGTGGCCTAATGTACATTAATGATGTTATATATAATAATTATTATCGTTCTCTTATAGCTCGTTGGGGTCGTTGTCAGGAAGGATATGGAGAAGACCCGTATTTGTATGTCACTGCTCTTCAGTACAGTCCCAATTCTTCTTACATTGAGGCATAGTGAGTATATTGTGAATATATGTATATACTATATCAGTGTTCTGCACTTGATATTTAGAGTGGTGGTTGGTTGGATTCTAACTTTTACCCATGTACATGTATATATATATATACTAAATACTATCTCAATAGCCTATATAATTTTATGTTTTATCTGAGAGGTGGTTGATTCATCTGAGTGGTGTGGTTAATGATGGTTACTCCTGACTAGTGCCGACCAGTGTGGGCAGAACACTGGTATATCATCAACCACTATCTCTTCCTCCTAACAAGCTAATATTCAATCTCAACAACATCTAAAGACCATTCATCTATATATGTGAAAAATAGTGCTGTTTTAGTATGACAATAATGACCACTTGTAGTTGTAGTTATAGTATGACTAGTTTATCAAGTTATAGTTAACTAACTAAAATAATATTGGGCTTACTGAAAGGGTTTTAGTTTTAGTTAACTAACTAAAAATGCCATTATTGGCCAATTTTCATTTTAGTTAGCTATAGTTATAGCAGTAGACCTGTAATTTAGTTATCCTCTGTTTCCATTGAGATTTAGAGTTATTAGATTAAAACAAGTGTATATAGAGAAAAAAAAACATCCCTATGATTGCTTTACAAATTTAAGTGAAAATAAAAGTATCCCTATGACTGCTTTGTGGTGTCCAGCATTCAGTAATCATGGCTAACTTTATCAAGCCTGAAACACATCAGCCTATTATAGAATTATTTACTCTGTTTACCTTTTAAAGAACCTTGTATATAGAAATTTAAGAATATATTTCAGGTAGAATAG
Organism: Petrosia ficiformis; assembly: GCA_947044365.1. Lineage (NCBI taxonomy): Eukaryota > Metazoa > Porifera > Demospongiae > Haplosclerida > Petrosiidae > Petrosia > Petrosia ficiformis. The sequence goes on along the minus strand of OX345636.1, from coordinate 42,022,350 downwards.
CTAGCTATTAGTTCCAGTTCTACGTAAGCTACACATCTTTGGCAATTATATAAACTCCTGTCAGTATTAATAATAATTAACTAGTCACATATTTTCAATCCAACATTGTTAATCTACAATATTATATATAACTACATTGCATATCTTTATTAAAAATTACAAATTGTGTAGCAATAGTAACATGTACCTTCTCTAGTTGTTATTTGACAGTGGATAAGAAAGTCACTCACTTGGGAAATAATCAAATGCTTACCTTTATGCTTACTATACAGCCATTTTGATACAGTTACTGATAGTCTCATCCCCAGCTGCCCATGCTCTTAACAACCTAATGGTCATCTGGGAATGTTAGTCCATTTTCTTGGCATTAGTAAATGTACATTTGTATATGTCATCCAGCTGCAATGGAATGTTTATTAAATAATAATAATAATGGCAGCCCCATGTGCTATGTGTTAGCAGTAATGTAGCTCTTAGGTTTGCAACATCTGACAATTATATAAAGTCTGTGAACATGGAGATCATCCATTTTTTCAATCATTGTTCAATATACATATATATATATATTCAAGGGGCATCTCTTTGACAAGGTTGTGTCATGATCACATATATGTTGTTAGGGAAAGTTGTGTCATTCTGGCTTTCACTGTATTATATATATACAATGCTAAAATCATAAAGCATAACAAACACCAACATGTTTATGTAATTAACCACAAACATATACTATAACTAAAGAAGTAAAATATAACCACTAGGATATCCTACCTCTAATAATAATGTGTAGTAATTAATGAATAATAAATTAATAATAATAATAATATATAAACTGATGCTTTGACGGATAGAAATCATGTACATGTAAAGAATTGGGATCTCACCAAAGATATCTTTAACCCTCATTTCTGGTTCCATGTTGACTAGCTTAATCCCACCAAGGCATATAGACATATGTTAGCAGTTAACTATTTTACCTGTAAATCCCATTGATAACTTTGGTCAGTTCAATAGGAAAATAACAGTACACATGGTTTAAGAGATTTAACCGATGTTGTGATAAACTGATAATTACTTTAGATATGTATCGATAACTGATACCAATCCGATATTATATTTACCTTGTGGTTTCTGATTCTTTCAATGAAAATGAGCATTTTCTCAATAATTATTATGAGTATCATAAAAGCAATTAATGATGCTATAATCACAAGAAATGACATTATTAGTACACTTATTACAATATCGGTTAAATCTTTCAGAAGTAGTCTATACCGATAATGCCGATAATGATCGTTATTGATTACCAAACCGATTATCGGTACATTACTACTACTACACACACACACACACATGTACATACATGTAATTACACTCAGGTTCTACAAGAGAGATGGAAAAGGACATTGGTATAATACAGCTTCCAACGAAAGACCTCGTAAAATTTGAAAATGCTTTTTTGTTGTTGTCTTTCAATCAACACCAGAAAAGAGAACAGAAAGAACTAGCAGTTTTTTTCTCTATATAATAATCTTGTTTTAGTTTATATTAATTTTAAAGTTTATTGTCGAGTAAAGCAAAACAAAAATTCATCACATTTTAAATTTACATACAGCAACCTTAGTGATTGTCAAGTGAATATTTCATTACACTAAATCTCTCTGAAATGATTTGTCCTAGATTTTTATGACTGAAGAAAGGACCCAGTACATTATGTGAAGATCATCTGTTGGTAGCTATGAAAATGTCTAAAGCTTGTGTTTGCCTATACACGCACCTCGATGTCTGCTGAATGGGTTTGGGCATGCTTGTCCGTACCGTGTAAAACTGGATGCCTAGGGGATGTTCTTGGGCAAGTGCGTTGTCCGTTAATGACCACACATTTTCTTGATTTGGAGTTTCCATTTTGTCTATTACATTGTGATTGTCTAGATTATGTTTGAATCTCAATGTGGTAGCTTGGGACAGCTAGGTCGACGGGTAAACACAAAGGAACAACCACCTCTTTAATAGACGAAATTGAGAAATGTTGGTCGTCAACGCTCTTGCCCAAGCATCAGCAAATCTTGGTATAGCTCAACGGTGATCTCAGGGATGGCTGGGGACAGGCTTGGTGAAGCTGGAAATAGTCCGTACCGTGTAAAAATTGGTTGCCTGGGATGTTCTTGGGCAAGATTGTTGGGCATTAATGACCTAAATTTGTCGACTCTTAGTTGGAGTTCTAAATAGTTCATTAGCGAGTGTGATTGTCTAGATTGCGTTTGTATCTCAATCTAGTAGCTTGGGACAGCTAGGTATAGCTCGACGGATGAATACTAGGATGGCTGGGGATTGCTTGGGCAAGTTCTCGTACCGTGTAAAAATGTATGACTGGGATGTACTTGGGCAAGAGCGTTGCATGAGCGTTGATGACCAACGATTCTCAACATTGAGATGGAGTTTCTAATTTGTCTGTTAGAGGTCCAGATCCTATCAGCTTCAGTCTGGTAGTTTGGGAAAGCTAGCTAGGTATAGCTCTACGGGTGAACTCATAAGAATAGCCACCTCTCAAATGGACGAAGTTGAGAAATGTTGGTCGTCACCGCTATTGCCCAAGCACATCCCAGTCGTCAATATTTACACCGTACAAGCCTGGCCAAGCACATCCCCAGTCCTATCAACAAAGTTCGTTATCGCTCAACGGTGAACTCAAGAATGGCCGGAGAAGGCTTGGGCAAGCTCGCGTACCGTGTAAAAATGGGTGCCTGGGATGTCCTTGGGCAAGAGTGTTCAACGTCAATGAACGAAATTTGTTAACTCTTAGTTGGAGTTCCAAAGTAGAGAGTGTGCTTGCATGTCTAGATTGTCTATCAGCTTCATCCTGGTAGCTTGGGAAAGCTAGCTAGGTATAGCTGGACGGGTAAACTCAAGGATGAGCTTGGGGAAGCTGACTGGTTAAGCGTTGACGATTAACATTTCTCAACTTCGTCTATTAGAGAGTGTTGGTTGTTCCTTGACTTCACCCGTCGAGCTATACCTAGCTTTCCCAAGCTATCAGACTGAAACTGATAGGTTCAAACCCAATCTAGACAACTACACTCTCTAATAGACCAAAATTGAAACTCAAAATCCAAGTTGAGAAATATTGGTCATTGACTATGACGCTCGTTCCCAAGCACATCCCAGTCACTATTTTTACACGGTACGAGCTATTTCCAGGTTGCCCAAGTATATCTCCAGCCATCCTTGAGTTTAACGATACGGCATATTCAAATTTGCCCAAGCCCATTCCCAGCGGTTGTCAAGTTCACCGGTTGATCTAGACCTAGCTTTACCGAGCTACCAGTTTGAAGCTGATAGATTCAAAACACAATCTAGACAACCATACTCTCTAATAGATAAAAACTGAAACTCCAAATCAAAGTTGAGAAAAGTTGGTCATCGACGCTAAACCTTCTTGCCCAAGCACATCCCAGTCAACCAATTTACACGGTACAGTACCAGCTATTTCCAGCTTGCCCCAGCCCATCCCCAGCCATACTTGAGTTCACCCGTAGAGCACATATACCTAGCTTTCCCAAGCTACGAGATTGAAGCTGATAGGTTCACACACAATCCAGACAAACAAACTCACTAATAAACCATTTTAGAAGTCCAACTAAGAGTTTAAAACTTTTGGTGATCAACGCTCAACGCTCTTACCCAGAGAAACCCTGACACCCATTTTACACGGTACGAGTTTGCTCAAACACATCCACAGCAATCTTTGAGTTCAAATGTTGAGCTATATACCTATCTTTCCAAAGCTGCCAGAATGAAGCTAATAGATCCAAACACAATCTATACAACCACATTCCCTAATTAGAAACTCCAAATCAAAGAAATGTTGGCCATCAACGCTGAACGCTCTTGCCCAAGCACATCCCGATTACTCATTTTTACACGGTACGAGCTGTTTCCAGCTTACCCAAGCCAATCCCCTGCCATTTTTGAGTTCATCCGTCGAGCTATACCTAGCTATACCTAGCTATACCTAGCTATACCTAGCTTTGCCAAGCTGCCAGATTGAAGTTAATAGGTTCAAACACAATTTAGACAACTACACTCTCCAATAGACAATATAGAAACTCCAACTAAGAGTTGAGAAATTTTGGTCATTGCCCCAGAACATCCCAGGCACCCATTTATACACGGTACAAGATATTTCCAGCTTGCAGAGACCATCCCTAGCAATCCTTGAGTTCTACCGTAGAGATATACATAGCTCTACCTAGCTTTCCAAAGCTACCAGATTGAAACTGATAGGTTCTCACACAATCTAGATTAAAAAATCCGCTCATCAACGCTTAAAGCTTTTGCCCAAGTACATTACAAGCATCCATTTTTTACACGGTACGACTAATTTCCAGCTTCCCCAGGACTATCCCCGGCCTGGGTATCCATTTACACCGTAAGATGTATTTCTAAACTTTCCCAAGCATATCCCCAGCCATCATTGAGTTCACCCGTCGAGCTATACCTAGCTATACCAAGCTTTGCCAAGCTGCCAGATTGAAGCTGATATGACAAAATAGCTCAATGTTGAGAGCACCCCACCCACGCATTTAATATCAATTGGAGACCCTCCCTTTCAGCCATGTTTTACTTTGAATACTTTCTCTTAAAGCAAAAACAAAAAAAAACCTGTTCAGGTTTATAATATTTGGGCGCTATACAACTTTGGAGTTAGAACAACTCTACTGGACAGATATGTGGTGAGCTTGATTTTCATTGTATACAGATGACAAAGATCCTTCCTACACATCAAAATCAGAATGGACAAATGAATAGTAATTGTACTTTTGTAAGTGCTATGTCTGGAAAATGTCTTGAAGCATCTACAGGTAATGAATTGTTTCGAAATCTTAATGGAAAGTGCTGGATTTTACGTGAATGTACTGATCTATTTTGATGGCCTGCAGGGCCATCCCTGTGTTTGCTTTCTACGGGATTTAATGTATATATATTTATATTTTTGTGTCACATATGCATTGTATATGTAGTTAAGGAAGTTGCATCAGGCTCGGTCAATTATTGGGTGTGGCATGTAAACAAATGCGTGCTTTGTAATCACCAATAATCATTCCTGATGACTCTTTCTTGTCCAAAACTAAACAACACAATATAGGTACTTGTTTTTCTATTCTTCTTAGTTCTTGCAATGTAGTTTAGCTTACAACAGCTAGTAATTTCAGTTTGGCGATAATTATTTCTTCATTATTATATCTTGTTAAACAATCTTCGAAACAAGATTACATATTCTAAAACTAAAGTGTTCATAAACACCCAATCAAAAATAATGAGTTAAGAAGGCGAAAATTATCATTATTATAATTTATGAAGTCTGACTTGTGTGAATGTTGGTCCTTTCAAACTAAAGTTATGAACATTTGTCTGAGGTCAAGGTGAACACGAGTGACCTTTAACAACTCTCAATGTTGTAAATATAGACCTGTCTTCATGGTTTATCAGTTATTAGATGTTCATTTTTTATATAGCTACAGATGTTGGTGGTAATATACAGATAGGTACTTGTAATGGTGATTATACACAGATTTGGATATATGAACAGGACGGAACTATGAAACTAATATAGATGTTGGTTCTACAACAACATGTACCCAGCCACCATGGAATACATATGTTATTCTATATCATTATATCCTTCAAAATTCTATTTCTCCATCGTTTATGACAATAGCTTCATACATCCGTAAATGAAACCCTGCTGGGCTAATATAATAATTCAAATAGCAACTTTTAATATCACAAAAATGAATTGTAATGTCCACTAATAATATTATATATAATTATTATTATTATCATTCTCTTATAGCTCGTTGGGGTCGTTGTCAGGAAGGAATGGAGAATATCCATATTTGCAAGCTGAATTGGGGATGCAGTATGTCATTGCTCTTCAGTACAGTCCAAATTCTTCTTACATTGAGGCAGTAGTGAGTATATTGTGAATATATGTATATAGTATATCAGTGTTCTGCACTTGATATTTAGAGTGGTGGTTGGATTCTAACTTGCATTTAATATCGTTTACCCAGTATATACTAAATACTATCTCAATAGCCTATATAATTATTAACTCATCTGAGAAGTTGTTGCACTATTTTTCACATATATAGATGAATGGTCTTTTGATGTTGTTGAGATTGAATATTAGCACGTTAGGAGAAAGAGATAGTGGTTGATGATATACCAGTGTTCTGCCCACACTGGTCGGCACTAGTCGGGAATAACCATCACTCAGCATGAATTAATCACACCACTCAGATGTATCTGTTTTAGCATGATAATAATGACAACTTTTAGTTATAGTTATAGTATGACTAGTTTATCAAGTTATCTAAAATAATATTGGGCTTACTAAAAGGGTTTTAGTTTACTAACTAAAAATTCCATTATTGGCCCATTTTCATTTTAGTTAGTTATAGTTATTGCAGTAGACCTGTAATTTAGTTATAGTTTAGTTAACTAAATGTCATAATGCCTTACGAAAAAGGGTTTTAGTTATAGTTATAGTTAACTAAAACAACACTGAAAAATATCATTTGGAATGGTCACCAATATTTTAAAATATTAAACTAATTATGTAAATTTTCAATCTCTTACTTTGTTATTGAGTTATGATAGACTCGTTGATGCTAAACTATATACACATATAAATGATCATAGCCTATTTTGAGGTCATAATGATCTTCAGTATTCTTTCTGGCAATAGAAAGCTTATGAATCATTGTCTGAGTATAGTAAAATCAAGAGAACTAAAAATATAAAGTTAGAGATTATTATAAATTATAAAGAGTCCATATAGGAGGAGGTATAAAGTCAAAGATTGTTAATTATATATTTTGCAGTACAGTTTGGTCTGTCTGTAAATAAGGGATGAGACATTTGTCTTAGTAAAGCTGATTCACATTCACTTTGACCTCAGAAAAATGTTCATAACTTTAGTTTGGAATGATTAACAATGTTTTTAATTACACCATTTTCATAATTATAATGAACCTTCCCGTTCTTATTTGTGTATGTAAAATTTCAATCCATTGCTTCATTATTGAGATACAGTATAATCCTTATGACATTAAACTATACACTATGTTACATATAAAGTCATCACATCTTAATTTTGAGGTCATCGTGAATGTGAACAGACTATAAATATTATTGTCATATATAACATATAGGTGCTGTGGGTAATATGTATAGTCAGGATCACTTTGGTAGATCTGATGTTGAAGTGGCTGTATTTTGTGTAAAAGCTGGATGTGACGGGAACTGTGGTTGCCTATTTTCAGTTAGCTGAAAATAGGCAATATGGCTCGATCAAACAATCTCTAGTTACTATACAGCACCTTGGATCTCCTGATCTTATTCCAAACCAGGAACAGATCTTATTATGTACTACAAACTAACACACCCTTTAGTGACCACGTGTTATTTTGCACATTAATTAGCGCATGTGCAAACATCTCTTTTTCTTTACCATCTTAAAGAGCCTGGGTAAGAGGCTAACACACACACATACTGAAATTATATGGCATACAATACAATACAGTACATTTAGTATAGTACTTAAGCTTGTATTATTAACATTACTGCTTTGTTTACACATAAAGTAAACAGTACTACTGTTGAGGATCGTTTTAATAAATCATAATTAGATTATTGCCTTAGTACATTTTAACAGTAAAGGAGTAATACTTGATTTTACATGTGCACTCCATGACTACATGTATACTGTGTTGTATTGTACAATATTATTATCAACAGTACTACTTACTATCACTGTATTGTTGTCCATTACTATACATCAGACATGGGGCAAGCATTTACTGAAGTTCTTGAAGCAAAATTGTAAGCATTTGTAAAAAGGCTTAAGCACAAGCACATGCTTTTATGAAAAAAATCCTTAATTGAAATTATTAATAATTAACTGTGTGCTACAAAGCTTTTTTCTCTTGATATCTGTATATAAGTACATATGGTAGCTTCTGCAAGCTTTCTTACTAATGGTGTGTGTGGGAGAGAGACAGAGACAGAGATTATTAATTGTTTGCCTTTATTAAATGATTTTAGAGAGTGAATTATATATAATAATTATTATACAGTATGTCTGTAGTTAAGAGAGTTGTATTTCATTCTGGGTGCTTAGTAAATTAATGGTTGTGGTGTGTAAATTACCCTCTCTCTTTCTCTCTCTCTCTCTCCCTCTCTCTCTCTCTCTCTCTCTCTCTCTCTCTACCTTTCTCTGTAGGAGTTAAGGAAGCATTTCTCAAAGTTGGTCAAGGAGTGATAGGGTTATATCATAATCACCTACTGACCTCGACCTCAGTGACTAGTCCATTCAGTGGTACCATCTCTCCTTCTCCGCCTACGATAGATAACAGAGTCAATCATGTCTATGTTTATCAAACACATTCCATAGGTTAGTCTAAAGACTAATTTGTATGTAATAATGAATACACATACTCGCATAAGTGACACAAACATTTCTGGGTGCTTAGTAAATTTCGGGTGCTTAGTAAATTAATGGTTGTGTTGTGTAAATTACCCTCTCTCTCTCTTTCTCTCTCTCTCTCTCTCTCTCTCTCTCTCTCTCTCTCTCTTTCTCTCTCTCTCTCTACCTTTCTCTGTAGGAGTTAAGGAAGCATTTCTCAAAGTTGGTCAAGGAGTGATAGAGTTATATCATAATCACCTACTGACCTCGACCTCAGTGAGTAGTCCATTCAGTGGTACCATCTCTCCTTCTCCGCCTACGATAGATAACGGAGTCAATCATGTCTATGTTTATCAAACACATTCCATAGGTTAGAATGAATTCTAAAGACTAATTTATATGTAATAATGAATACACATACTCGCATAAGTGACACAAACATATATATATAGTTCGAACCCATGGGAAAGCAATCACAGGGATGGACCTGCGGGCATAAAAATGGATACAATGTTTCCCAAACATACATGCATATAATTAAGAAAGAAGTTAAATCCATTCATCACATCTTACATGTGTGGTTTTAATAACCATTCATAATTCCATATATGTAGTGACATGTATGTACCAGTGATACAATATGCTTCCATGCACAGCTTTGGTAATTATATAAACTCGTGTCAGTATTAATAATAATTAACTAGTCACATATTTTCAATCCAACATTGTTAATCTACAATATTATAACTACATTGCATATCTTTATTAAAAATTACAAATTATGTAGCAATAGTAACATGTACCTTCTCTAGTTGTTATTTGACAGTGGATTAGAAAGTCACTCACTTGGGAAATAATCAAATGATTACCTTTATGCTTACTATACAGCCATTTTGATACAGTTACTGATAGTCTCATCCCCATGCAGCTGCCCATGCTCTTAACAACCTAATGATCATCTGAGAATGTTAGTCCATTTTCTTGGTATTAGTGAATGTATATGTCATCCAGCTGCAATGGAATGTTTATTAATGCAGCCCCATGTGCTATGTGTTAAAAGCTGTTAGGTTTGCAACATCTGACAATTGTCTGTGAACATGGAGATCATCCATTTTTTCAATCATTGTTCAATATGCATATGTATATATATATATATATATATATATATATATATATATATATATATATATATATATATATATATAATATATATATATATATATTCAAGGGGCATCTCTGACTAGGTTGAATCTACTGTAAACATGTACATAATAACATATGTATTCTTGTGTCATGATCACATATATGTTTTTAGGGAAGTTGTGTCATTATAGCTTTCACTATATTATATATATACAATGCTAAAATCATAAAGCATAACAAACACCGACATGTTTATGTAATTAACCACAAACATATAAAGAAGTAAAATATAACCACTAGGATATCCCACCTCTAATAATAATGTGTAGTAACTAATGAATAATAAATTAATAATAATAATAATATATAAACTGATGCTTTGACGGATAGGATATAAATACACAATGTACATGTAAAGAATTGGGATCCCACCAAAGATATCTTTAACCCTCATTTCTGGTTCCGTGTTGACTAGCTTAATCCCACCAAGGCATATATAGACATATGTTAGCAGTTAACTATATTACCTGTAAATCCCATTGATAACTTTGGTCAGTTCAATAGGAAAATAACAGTACACTTGGTTTGATATGTATCGATAACCGATACCAATCCGATATTATATTTACCTTATGGTTTCTGATAAAAATGAGCATTTTCTCAATAATTATGAGTATCATAAAAGCAATTAATGATGCTATAATCACAAGAAATGGTACACTTATTACAATATTGGTTAAATCTTTCAGAAATGCCCCATACCGATAATGAAAATAATGGCCGATAATGATCGTTACTGATTACCAAACTGATTATCGGTACATTACTACTACTACTACTACATACACACATGTACATACATGTAATTACACTCAGGTTCTACAAGAGAGATGGAAAAGGACATTGGTATAATACACGATAATTCATATAAATGGGCAGGCAGGAGGTGTCAACAACAAAAGAGCTCATAAAATTTGGAAATGCTTTGTTGTTGTTGTCTTTCAATCAACACCAGAAAAGAGAACAGAATGAATGAGTAGTTTTTTTTTCTCTATATAATAATCTTGTTTTAGTTTATAATTATTAATTTTAATTTTATTGTTGAGTAAAGCAAAACAAAAATTCACATTTTATATGGCAACCTTAGTGATTGTCAAGCAAATATGTCATTACACTAAATATCTCTGAAATGATTTGTCCTTGATTTTGATGACTGAAGAAAGGACCCAGTAGATTATGTGGAGATCATCTGTTGGTAATGTCTTTAACTTCCAGCTTGTGTTGGGCAGCAAGTTCGACGGGTGAACACCTACACGCACACCTCGATGTCTGTGGAATGGGTTTGGGCATGCTGGTCCGTACCGTGTAAAACTGGATGCCTAGGGGATGTACTTGGGCAAGAGCGTTCAACGTTAATGAACAAAATTTGTCAACTCTTAGTTGGAGTTCCAAAGTAATTTATTAGAGAGTGTGCTTGTCTATATTGTGTTTGAGTCTATCAGCTTCAGCCTAGTAGCTTGGAAAAGCTAGCTAGGTATAGCTGGACGGGTAAACTCAAGGATGAGCTTGGGGAAGCTGACTGGTTGAGCGTTGACGATTAACATTCTCAACGTTGTCTATTAGAGTGTGTAGTTGACCCGTCGAGCTATACCTAGCTTTCCCAAGCATTCAGACTGAAACTGCTAAGGTCAAACCCAATCTAGACAACTACACTCTCTAATAGACAAAAATTGAAACTCCAAATCAAAGTCGAGAAATGTTGGTCATCGACACTAAACGCTCTTGCCCACGCACATCCCAGTCAACCAATTTACACGGTACGGTACCAGCTATTTCCAGCTTGCCCCAGACCATCCCCAGCCGTCGAGCTAGACCTAGCTTTACAGAGCTACCTGATAGATTCAAAACACAGTCTAGACAACCATACTCTCTAATAGACAAAAATTGAAACTCCAAATCAAAGTTGAGAAATGTTGGTCATCGACGCTAAACCTTCTTGCCCAAGCACATCCCAGTCAACCAATTTAAACGGTACAGTACCAGCTTAGATATACCTAGCTTTCCCAAGCTACGAGATTGAAGCTGATAGGTTCACACATCACACACAATCCAGACAAACAAACTCGCTAATAAACCATTTTGGAAGTCCAACTAAGAGTTAAAAAATGTTGGTGATCGACGCTCGACGCTCAACACGTGCACTCTTACCCTAGAGAAACCCTGACAGCCATTTTTACACGGTACGAGCTTGCTCAACACATCCCCAGCAATCTTTGAGTTTAACCGTTGAGCTATATACCTGCTGCCAGATTGAAGCTAATAGATCCTTAGACAACTAAACTCTCTAATAGACAAAATGGAAACTCCAATTAAATGTTGGCAATCAACGCTGAACGCTCTTGCCCAAGAACATCCAGGCACCCATTTTTACACGATACAACTATTTCCAGCTTCCCCAAGCACATCCCCAAGTTCACCCGTAGAGATACATCTAGCTATACATAACATTTCCAAGCTATCTGATTGAAGGTTATGTGTTCTAGACAACTGCACTGAGATGGAGTTCTATTTTGTCTATTGGAGATTGTAGTTGTCCAGATTGGGTTTGAACCTGTCAGCTTCAGTCTGGTAGCTTGGGAAAACTAGCTAGGTATAGCTGGACGACGGGTGAACTCAAGGATGGCTGTGGGGAAGCTGACTGGTTGAGCGTTGACGATTAACATTTCTCAACTTCGTCTATTAGAGAGTGTGGTTGTTGCTTGAGTTCACCCGTCGAGCTATACCTAGCTTTCCCAAGCTACCATACTGAAACTGATAGGTTCAAACCCAATCTAGACAATTACACTCTCTAATAGACAAAATTGAAACTTAAAATCAGTAATCGACTCTGCACGCTATTGCCCAAGCACATCCCAGTCACCTACTGTACGATTTATTTCCTAGCCTATCCCCTGCCCTGGGATTCCATATTTACACGATACGGCGGCATATTCAAACTTGCCCAAGCCCATTCCCAGCCGTTGTAAAGTTCACCGGTTGATCTATACCTAGCTTTCCCAAGCTTTCAGATTGAAGCAGATTTGTTGAAACACAATCTAGACAAACAAACTCATTAATAAACCACTTTGGAAGTCCAACTAAGAGTTGAGAAACTTTAGTCACCAACGCTCAGCGCTCTTGCCCAAGAGCAACCATGGCACCCATTTTTACACGGTACGAGCTGTTTCCAGCTTGCTCAGGACTATTCCCGGGCTGGGCTTCATATTTACCCACGGCACGATATATTTCAAACTTGCCCAAGCCAATCCCCTGCCATTTTATCGTTCACCCGTTGAGATATACTTAGCTATACCTAGCTTTGCCAAGCTGCCAGACTGAAGCTAATTGATTCAAACACAATTTAGACAACTACACTCTCCAACAGACAATATAGAAACTCCAACTAAGCGTTGATAAATTTTGGTCAATTACCGCTGAACACTCTTGCCCCAGAACATCCCAGGCACCCATTTTTATATACACGGTACGAGATATTTCCAGCCTGCAGAGCCAATCCCTATCCATCCTTGAATTCTACCGTAGAGATATACCTAGCTCTACCTAGCTTTCCAAAGCTACCAGATTGAAACTGATAGGTTCAAACAGAATCTAGATAAACAATTCCGCTGATGAACCACTTTAGAACTCCAATTATTAAGAGTTGAGAAATCTTGGTCATCAACGCTCAATGCTTTTGCCCAAGCACATTCCAAGCATCCATTTTTTACACGGTACGACTAATTTCCAGCTTCCCTAGGACTATCCCCGGCGCTGGGTATCCGTTTTACACGGTACGATGTATTTCAAACTTGCCCAAGCACATCCCCAGCCATCATTGAGTTCATGTTCACCCGTTGAGAGCACCCCACCCACGCATTTAGTATCAATTTGAGACCCTCCCTTTCAGCCATGTTTTAATTTTCTCTTGCTTGTTCCAAGTTTATAATAACTGGGCTACTATATAACTTTGGAGTTGGAAGAACTCTACTGGACAAAAGTGGTGAGCTTGATTATCATTGTATTCTTACTATCAAAAAGGGTATATCAACAGTCTGACAAGACTATCAGATCTTCTGGTAATAAGATATCAAACTATGGAACTGATGATGGGACTAACATATGGTAATACTTTAACAAATTTATAAATTATAACCCATGTTGTAGGCTGTTTCCCAGTCTGTGTGTAACAACTATTTAAATCTACCGCCATATATATATATACACTGTTCAACAGCACACTGTTAATACCATCAATATTTCCACATATACGGTATTTATAGGTTATGGAATTGTCATACTGATGACAAAGATCCTACACATCAAAATCAGGAATGGACAATGAAGAGTAATGGTACTTTTGTAAGTGCTATGTCTGGAAAATGTCTTGAAGCATCTACAGGTAATGAATTGTTTCAAAATCTTAATGGAGTGCGTTGAATTTTACGTGAATTTTTATATAGCTACAGATGTTGGTGCTAATATACAGATAGGTACTTGTAATGGTGATGATACACAGATTTGGGTATATGAACAGGACGGGACTATGAAACTAATATAGATGTTGGTTCTACAACAACATGTACCCAGCCACCATGGAATACATATGTTATTCTATATCATTATATCCTTCAAAATTCTATTTCTCCATCGTTTATGACAATAGCTTCATACATTCAGGATTGAAAACAGTGTTCCGCCCACACTGGTTGGGAATAACCACTTCTTAAGTTAAGTTTATACTGGATAAACCATGAGCTGGAATCCAACCACCACTCTAAATATCCTGGGCAGAACACTGTGAAAACATAATTATATATGATATAAATTTGGTTGAAACATGTTGTAGAGGGGGATGCCCCCTCCCTCCCTCCCTCCCTTCTGTATGAGACCCTGCTCTTATTGTTATTTTTTTAAATACACAGTTTCAATAGGAATTAAATAGCTAGATCAATATCTGATGAGCTAAACACAACACTGCCAATGCTATGGGAAAATATAACTATCTTCTTGGAATCATATGTTGGGCACCAGTTGTAAATGTTTTCAGAGATTGTAAGTATAATTATATAATTATAAGACAGGGTTCTCCCTAGGAAAGGATTAAAAGGAGGGTAGAATATGTTGATAAGAGTATGACCACACCTGCTAAATTTGGTGGATCAATAAAGAATGGACCAGACTATTATAGGGAGTACACTGTTACAAGTTATAAAATTAAGTTAATTAACTGATATACTCATCATCATGTTGATATTATTATGGGAAAATTGTCACACTGCATTTACTCTTAGAATACAATTAAGCACTTTATACATTGAAGGAGTCCTAACTATAATTATACTATAATAACTAACATACCAAAGTTTTGTTTTGAGAAAATAGAATGATTAGTAAAATGTGATTCTCGTTGTGTTATGTCACATTATTTAGTGTTACATACTTTATTCACTTCATGATTATCTGGCCAGGGTTTCATTTAGAGAATTCGTCAAGGAGGGGGCGACATACAAAGTTATCATAGTGTGCAATCTGTGCATATTGGCAAACAACTTCCAAAGGGGGAGAATGACTCCCTAAATGAAA
This sequence comes from Petrosia ficiformis, assembly GCA_947044365.1. NCBI lineage: Eukaryota > Metazoa > Porifera > Demospongiae > Haplosclerida > Petrosiidae > Petrosia > Petrosia ficiformis. Next base: position 42,007,118 of record OX345636.1, on the reverse strand, counting down.
CCCTGGTGGCCTAATATAATAATTCAAATAGCAACTTGGAATATCACAAAAATGAATTGTGATGTACATTAATGATGTTATATATAATAATTATTATCATTCTCTTATAGCTCGTTGGGGTCATTGTCAGGAAGGATATGGAGAAGATCCATATTTGTATGTCACTGCTCTTCAGTACAGTCCAAATTCTTCTTACATTGAGGCCATAGTGAGTATATTGTGAATATATGTATATACTATATCAGTGTTCTGCACTTGATATTTAGAGTAGTGGTTGGTTGGATTCTAACTTGCATTTACTGCTGTTTACCCAGTATATGTATATATACCATAGATTGTATAGACTACATAAACGGGATTGTAAATGCCCATACATTCCCGTTGCAGTCCGTGTCTCGTTTTATTGGCGGATGATGGCTTGTTTCCTCTAGTATTTCCAGTGCGTTGATACATAATTAATTTAAGTGATAAGTAATAACATGCATTTACAATTAAAATCAAATTATAATTATTATTAATTCAATATAGCGGGCGAAAATGTTGATATTTTTTTGCAAGCCCTGCAAGGACCCATTTCAGACAAAGGTTTAGCCAAAATTCTGACACCAGTTGCCATTGAATCATGCCATACTGCCAAATTGTTACTGAAATGGTGCTCAAGGTCAGATAATTTAAAGATTCTGTCTGTCTTTGCAACCAGTCTTGTAAGTGATCTATCAACTTCACTTCAACAGGACACCACAACTAAAAGTCGAGAAAAAAATTATATTTAGTTGTAATTGAAGTGGATTGTTTGATCTTATGAGTATAATATTTTTGTAAAGTAATGCGATACTTGGCGGCACATGATTGACATTGCAGATCTAAACTAGAATTTATCAAAACTTCACAATCTTTGTGCCTTACTGTAGTGGTTGGTAATTTTTGCTTTCTGTATGACAGGCTGAATTTGTTTCTTCATATCCGTCTACAAGAGTATTAATTCATGCAACATCATTGTTATAAAGATCATGCACACCACAATAGTATTATGTGCATGTTTGAGCAATAATTATAATGATAACGCAAAGTAGGTAAATCTTTACTCTTTGTATAACAGAATAAGAATTTGTAATATTGGTTTGATGATATTTGGTTGCCATAGCAGTGTTTCCCTCAGGATAAATATTAAGGCTGGGGGAGTGCATCCATGGTACATGACGTTTGGTTAGCAATGTTCAATCAGTATTGTTTTTCAGTATAAACTTTAACATTACAAGGTGGGGGAGCGCCATGTTATCACCCTTTGTGGGAAACACTGCCATAGTTTAGTCTCCTTTCTTTAGCAATAGGAATGGTTTAAGCAGATATATATATATTCTTGTAGTGCCCAACTTCAAAAAAGTGCGCATATGTAAGACGCTCTAAGTGCTGTTTTTTCTATTGCTATATGATGTTGCACTGCTCATAAAAACATATTCAATTAATGTATCTTTAATAGATACAAATATTTATATCATAAAATGTGACAAAAGTGTGCTTGAAAAACGCCAAGTTAGAAAAAGTGTGTTTTGGATTGATTTTCAAGAAAAATGATTGATTTAAGACACATTTGGATTTAATTTCTTACACAAAACATTGCTGAAACTATATAACAATGTATTTACAATATTTCAATAATTAAAAATCACCTTCAACTGTTCAGTTACTCGATATAATTAGCGTTGAAGTGAACTGTTTTTGCATCTAGGGTAATAAAATTTAATTGACCATTTGTAACACGAAGTGCGTCGAGCATAGTAATCCACACCCATGGGATCACGTGCACCGTTTCCAATACCTTATACGTATTCTAAACAATCTATGTATATATACTAAATACTATCTCAATAGCCTATATAATATTATGTATTATCGGAGAGGTGGTTAACTCATCTGAGAGGTGGTTGATTCATCTGAGTGGTGTGGTTAATTCATGCTAGAGTGATGGTTATTCCCAACTAGTGCCAACCAGTGTGGGCAGAACACTGGTATATCATCAACCACTATCTCTTCCTCCTAACAAGTTAATATTCAATCTCAACAACATCTAAAGACCATTCATCTATATATGTGAAAAATAGTGTTGTTTTAGTATGACAATAATGACCACTTGTAGTTGTAGTTATAGTATGACTAGTTTATCAATTTTTTTAGTTATAGTTAACTAACTAAAAATGCCAATTTTCATTTTAGTTAGTTATAGTTATTGCAGTAGACTTGTAATTTAGTTATAGTTTAGTTAACTAAAAGTCATAATGCCTTACTAAAAAGGGTTTTAGTTATAGTTATAGTTAACTAAAACAGCACTACTGAAAAAGGTCATTTGGAATAGTCACCAATATTTCTTTCTGCATACACATTAAAATATTAAACTAATTATGTCAATTTTCAATCTCTTACTTTGTTATTAAGCTATGATAGACTCGTTGATGCTAAACTATATATACATATAAATGATCATAGCCTATTTTGAGGTGGTAATGATCTTTAGTAAGCATTCTTTCTGACAATAGAAAGCTTATGAATCATTGTCCGAGTATAGTAAACTCAAGAGAACTAAAAATATAAAGTTAGAGATTATTATAAATTATAAAGAGTCCATATAGGAGGAGGTATAAAGTCAAAGATTGTTAATTATATATTTTGCAGTACAGTTTGGTCTGTCTGTAAATAAGATATGAGACATTTGTCTTAGTAAAGCTGATTCACATTCACCTTGATCTCAGAAAAATGTTCATAACTTTAGTTTGGAATGATTAACAATGTTTTTAATTACACCATTTTCATAATTATAATTAACCTTCCCGTTCTTATTTGTGTATGTAAAATTTCAATCCATTGCTTCATTATTGAGTTACTGTATAATCATATATTAACATTAAACTATACACTATAAAGTCATCACATCTTAATTTTGAGGTCATTGTGAATGTGAACAGACTATAAATATTATTGTCATATATAACATATAGGTGCTGTGGGTAATATGTATAGTCAGCATCACTTTGGTAGATCTGATGTTGAGGAGCAGCTGTGTTTAGTGTAAAAGCTGGATGTGAGGGAAACTGTGGTATGTTACTAGTCTATATATTAAATGCATGAAGAAGAACCTTGATTACCATTGGCAATAATTATGTACTTGATCATTTGAATCATGTACTTGATCATGTGTCTCAGTGCCACATCTAGACAGGACAGAATCACCTTAGGAGATCAGAGCTATAGCCATATTGAAACAGAAATTATTATATACACTATTCGAATTTACCAATCAGATTGCATGATTACAGGTTGCTAAATATTTACTAACCCCCCTGGTTCACTTGTTAACCCGATTTATTAAGAATAAACAATGAATATAGCATGAAGGATGAATAGTCTAACTGTTTAATAATGAAAATTGAAGGTGATCTGAGTACAGTCTTTGATATTTATATTTGGTAGAGCTGAATGAGATGGAAAATACCGTGTCTCTACGAGTCGAGAGAGGAACAGCGTTTTTTCTTGCTTTTGCCGTTTCTTTGTCTGTCTTAGGTGAGGCGTATCTTGTAGTTAGCTGCAACGTGGATGGCTCAAAAGCGTCATTATTGGGTGTGTCCTCCTCGCCCACAGCTTGACGTGCCCTTTCTATGAATTCCAAAACAGAATCATGAGGCGTCTGGACTCCAATTTCCTCAATGTAGGTGCATTTTTCATCCATGTTGACGACGGTCACTTGGACTTCAGAAATTTGGAGTTGCAGTTGAGTGAATTGAGGCGAGTTTTTAGTTCTTTTATATTTCGACGCGACATTGCTGGGTGCTGTTTTACTGGCAATTTGATTTACTCGAATAATATGATTCGTCTGTAGCGTAATTTTTGGTTGGCAAGAGATGAGGTAAGCAAACACGGGCAAGCCTCAACCAGTCTGGTAGTTGCATTTTATATAATAAATACCTTAGATACCATTTTCGCAGTTCATACGAGTATTAATAATCCCTCGAAAGCCCATAGCAAACTTGCGCTACGTGCTCAGTTGCTATAGGGCTTCCTCGGGATTATAAACACGTGTATGAACCGCAAAAACGGTATATAACCTACATGTATATGAATACAACAGTTCATGAAACTAGAAAATAATAGACTGATATAATACTCAAAATTACCTCAACCATAATAGCAACCAGACCAGGCCCTCCAAAACCAAAAATTTTAAGCACTTGTAAAAGGGCTAAAGCACAAGCACATGCTTTTATGAAAAAAAAAAGTGCTTAATCGAAATTATATAATTAACTATGTGCTACAAAGCTTTTTTCTCTTGATATCTTATTTTCACAGTTTCTTTTGTATATAAGTACATACGGTAGCTTCTGCAAGCTTTCTTCCTAATGGTGTGTGTGGGAGAGAGACAGAGACAGAAATTATTAATTGTTTGCCTTTATTAAATGATTGTAGAGAGTGAATCTATATAATATTATAATAATTATTATACAGTATGTCTGTAGTTAAAAAAAGTTGTATCTCATTCTGGGTGCTTAGTAAATTAATGGTTGTGGTGTGTAAATTACTCTCTCTCTCTCTCTCTCTCTCTCTCTCTCTCTCTCTCTCTCTCTCTCTCATTGTGCCTCACTCCCTCTCTCTGTAGAAGTTAAGGAAGCGTTTCTCAAAGTTGGTCAAGGAGTGATAGAATTATATCACAATCATCTACTGACCTCAACCTCAGTGAGTAGTTTATTTAGTCCATTTAGTGGTACCATTTCTCCTTCTCCACCTACGATAGATAACGGAGTCAATCATGTCTATGTTTATCAAACACATTCCATAGGGGAGAATGAATTCTAACAACATCTGGAAGTAAGACTAATTTGTATGTAATAATGAATGTAGATTTCAAAGTTATGAATATTCAAATAAGAACAATAATTTGTGGGTGTTGAATTGCTTGAATTTTTAACTTCAAAACTTACTTAGTGCTTTCTAATGAGCACTATTTACTGACTGTTGCAAGTACTGTACTATGTTCTGTCCTCTGTTTCGACCGAGTTGTTAGATTAAAAAAATGGATACAATGTTTCGTTTCCCAAACACACATGCATATAATTGAGAAGGAAGTTATTCATTTAGACATTCATCACACCTTACATGTGTGGTTTTAAAAACCATTCATAATTCCATATATGTAGTGACATGTATGTGTGTACATACATGTACCAGTGATACAATATGAAATAGAAGCTTCCATGCACAGCTTTGATATTTATATAAACTCCTGTCAGTATTAATAATAATTAACTAGTCACATATTTTCAATCCAACATTGTTAATCTACAATATTATATATAACTACATTGCATATCTTTATTAAAAATTACAAATTGTGTAGCAATAGTAACATGTACCTTCTCTAGTTATTATTTGACAGTGGATTAGAAAGTCACTCACTTGGGAAATAATCAAATGCTTACCTTTATGCTTACTATACAGCCATTTTGATACAGTTATAACTGCATAATGAATAATGAATTAATAATAATAATAATATATAAACTGATGTTTTGATGGATAGGATTTAAATACACAATGTACATGTACAGAATTGGGATCCCACTAAAGTTATCTTTAACCCTCATTTAGCTTAATCCCACTAAGGCATAATTATAGACATATGTTAGCAGTTAACTATATTACCTGTAAATCCCATTGATAACTTTGGTCAGTTCAATAGGAAAATAATAGTACACTTGGTTTAAGGGAATAAGGTGAAATATGTTGGAGAATGCAGAGACCTTGCCACCCCATTGGTTAGTCTTATGACTACCAATACCACCCTCACACACACACACACACACACACACACACAACAATTGTATATATAAAATCCCTTTAAATAATAAATACCCACCCCTAAGTCTGAATACTTAACCACAAGTTCACACAAGGACACATGTGCAGCTACACAAAAAATGGAAAGGTGAGTTTCAAATCCAATATAATCCCATAATGTAGAGAATAGATTGATACCTTATAGTACACCCCCTCTACCTCAAATCACTATTTCATTGATAATGGTACAATGTGATGACTTGGTACACAGGATAACAAATAAAATTTAAAAATAAAATAAAATAAAAAAGCCAAAGCCAGAACAACAAGAAGTAAAATAAAATGTACACATATGTATATATATGTACAATAAAAAATGGATAGAGTGGGGAGGGTTGGGATCCAACAAAGATGTCTTTAACCCCCATTTCTGGTTCCCAAGACCAGACTATCCACAATAACTAGTCCAGTGTTACCAAAACATCAAAACATTTGAATATATATATATACATATATATGTATATATAATATGTGTATATATACACGCACTTTCAAATTGTATAGATAAAGTAAACATATATATAACGAGGGAAGGAATATAGCTATGGTACTGACCCACGATAGTCAATCAGGTTACCAGAATCCCAATTCAGCCGCTAAGCTAACGTTTACCAACTGAAGAGCATATTAATGTAGTATTTTGGTTTAATAAAGTTCAACCAATGATGGGGTGTTGGAAGTGAGAACCGGTGGTTTGATACTCTTAGAGCAGATCCATCGTCCAGTAGACAGAGACAGGTCTGTCTACAGTGTTTGTTGGTTGGTTGGAGAGTGGACAAGTACACTAAGGCTACCTCTGTAACCACTTTCTCCACTAACAATGAGCACACCCACAAAACACACACATACATGCTCACAAAACATAAACAGGTTATGTAGATGTATGCGCACACATATGTATCCACACCTTAGTGATGTACCGATAAGAGATGTTATCGATATTCTGATAAACTGATAATTAATTACTTTAGATATGTACCGATAACCGATACCAATTCAATATTATATCTACCTTGTGGTTTCTGATTCTTTCAATGAAAAATAGCATTTTCTCAATAATTATGAGTATCATAAAAGCAATTAATGATGCTATAATCACAAGAAATGACATTATTAGTACACTTATTACAATATCGGTTAAATCTTTTAGAAATAACTTATACCAATAATGAAAATAATGGCCGATAATGATCGTTATTGATTACCAAACCGATTATCGGTACATTACTACTACTACTACTACTACACACACACACACATGTACATACATGTAATTACACTCAGGTTCTACAAGAGAGATGGAAAAGTACGTCAGTATAATACACCTTACATTGATAATTCATATAAATAGGCAGGAGGTGTCAAAAACAAAAGACCTCATAAAATTTGGAAATGCTTTGTTGTTATTGTCTTTCAATCAACACCAGAAAAGAGAACAGAAAGAACGAGCAGTTTTTTTCTCTATATAATTAGTTTATATTAATTTTAATTTTATTGTTGAGTAAAGCAAAACAAACCTTAGTGATTGTCAAGCAAATATGTCATTACACTAAATCTCTTGAAATGATTTGTCCAAATTTTCATGACTGAAGAAAGGATTATGTGGAGATTAAAATGTCTCAAGATTGTGATCAAGTACTTTAACTTCCAGCTTGTGTTGGGGTCGACGGGTGAACACCTAAACGTACACATTGATGGCTGGGAATGGCTTGGGCAAGCTCTCGTACCGTGTAAAAATGGATTACTGGGATGTACTTGGGCAAGGTCGTTGCGTTGATGACCAATATTTCTCAACATTGAGATGAAGTTCCAAAGTTGTTCATTAGAGAGTGTGTTTGTCTAGATTGAGTCTATCAGCTTCAGTCTGGTAGCTTGGGAAAGCTAAGTATAGCTCGACGGGTGAACACAAGGATGGCTGGGGATGGCTTGGGCAAGCTCTCGTACGGTGTAAAAATAAATGACTGGGATATTCTTGGGCAAGAGCGTTGCGTTGATGACCAATATTTCTCAACCTATCAGCTTCAGTCTGGTAATTTGGGAAATCTAGCTGGGTGCATGAACTCAAGATGTGGATGGGCTTGAGGAAGCTGAGTTGACGACTAACAATTCTCAACTTCGTCCATTAGAGAGTGTGGTTGTTCCTTGAGTTCACCCGTCGAGCTATACCTAGCTATACCTAGCTTTGCCAAGCTGCCAGATTGATACAAACACAATTAGACAACTACACTCTCCAATAAACAATATAGAAACTGAGTTGAGAAATTTTGGTCAATACCGCTGAACACTCTTGCCCCCCAGGCACCCATTTTTATATACACGGTACGAGATATTTCCAGCTTGCAAAGCCCATCCCTAGCCATCCTTGAGTTCTACCGTAGAGATATAACTAGCTCTACCTAGCTTTCCAAAGCTACCAGATTGAAGCTGATAGATTCAAACACAATCTAGACAACCACAGTCTCTAATAAACAAAGTTGAAACTAAGTTGAGAAATGTTGGTCATTGACTCTCAACGATCTTGCCCAAGCCCATCTCCAGCCATTCTTGAGTTCACCAATTGAGATATACCTAGATATACCTTGCTTTCCCAAGCTACCAGGTTGTAATTGATAGGTTCACACACAATATAGACAAACAAACCCGCTAATGAACCACTTTAAAACTCCAACTAAGAATTGAGAAATTTTGGTCATAAACGCTCAACGCTCAGCGCTCTTTGCCCAAGCACATACCAAGCATCCGTTTTTACAGGGTACGACTTATTTCCAGCTTCCCCAGGACTTTTCCCGGCCCTGGGTCTCCATATTTACACGGCACGATGTATTTCCAACTTGCCCAAGCACATCCCCAGCCATCATTGAGTTCACCCGTCGAGCTGTACCTAGCTATACCTAGCTTTGCAAAGCTGCCAGATTGAAGTTGTTGAGAGCACCCCACCTACGCATTTGAGGACACTCCCTTTCAGCCATTACTTTCTCTTGCTTTTAATGTTTTATTCTTGTTCGTGGAAGCAACAGACAGAACCTGTTCAAGTTTATGATAACTTGGCTAATATACAATTTTGGAGTTGCAACAACTCTACTGGACATAAGGAGTGAGCTTGATTATCATTGTATTCTTACTGTGTTTTCTTTTACTGTTTCAAAAAGGGTATATCAAAAGTCTATCAGATTTTCCAGTAATAAATTGAAATGTTTATATATATCAAACTATGGAACTGATGATGGAACTAACATATGGTAATAAATTTATAAATTATAACCCATGTTGTTCCCAGTCTGTGTGTAACAAGTATTTAAATATACTGCCAATACACTGTCAATATTTCCACATATATAGGTTATGGGATTGTCATACCGATGACAAAGATCCTACCATCAAAATTAGGAATGGACAATGAAGAGTAATGGTACTTTAGTAAGTGCTATGTCCAGAAAATATCTTGAAGCATCTACAAGTAATGAATTGTCTTAATGGAGAGTGATGGATTTTACGTAAATGTACTGATCTATTTTGATGGTCTGCAGGGCCATCTCTGTGTTTGCTTTCTACAGGATTTAATGTATATTTTTATGTCACATATGCATTGTATATGTAGTTAGCATCAGGCTCGGTCAATTATTGGGTGTGGCATGTAAACAAATGCGTGGTTTGTAATCACCAATAATCATTCCTGATGACTTTTTCTTGTTCGAAACTAAACAACACAATACAGTTACTTGTTTTTCTATTCTTCTTAGTTCTTGCAATGTAGTTTAGTTTACAACAGCTAGTAATTTCAGTTTGCCGATAATTATTTCTTCATATATTTTGTTAAACAAGCTTCTGAAACAAGATTACATATTCTAAAGCTAAAGTATTCATAAACTCCCCATCAAAAATAATGAGTTAAGAAGGTGAAATTATTATTATTATAATTTATGAAGTCCGACTTGTGTGAATGTTGGTCCTTTCAAACTAATGGTATGAACATTTTTCTGAGGTCAATGTGAACATGAATAACCTTTAACAACTGTCAATGTTGTAAATATAGAACTGTCTTCATGGTTTATCAGTTATTAGATGTTCATTTTTATATAGCTACAGATGTTAGTGCTATTATACAGATAGGTACTAGTAATGATGATGATCACAGATTTGGATATATGAACAGGACGGAATATCAGGACCTGTGTATAGATGTTGGCTCTACAGCAACATGTACCCAGCCACCATGGAATACATACCCATATTGTGACCATACTCTAGATATTGAAACAAAAACTAAAGATTTACTAAACAAACATACAATTTAATTCTATAGATTGAGAAGTTAAATGTTTGTGAACTTTGAATTAAAATTAGTGAACTATTAAGTAAGACTGTGAAAATTTGGCAATCTATGGTACCTCATGCTAGCAATGGGTCACCAGAATTTTAATTAAACATGTTCACACAGCATGTGAAACCACACCCCAAAATACTCGACACTAATGACGTATCCAAAGAAGGAACCGGGAGGTAGGATTTCCATGGTTTATGTAGGGGGGTCTAGGGGTCTGGAAAATACCCTTAAAAATGGCAATATAGAGAGTTATTATTTGTTATACCAGCTCCATAACTATATATATAAATTACATATACTATGTATTCAAAATACTACTTGATACTAAGTGTAAATGAATACTATTCTTGCTAGAGCTGGAAGTAATTGTAGGGTTGATGCTTGTTTTTTAGCCATCAAACAGTCATTACCATGTGGGTGTGTGCAATTTAGGAGGAGCGTGTGCCAGCTCCACCTAGATCCGCCACTGGGAACAACGAGTAATTTTTGATATATGAACTCATGGGGTCTTTTAGGGTTGCAGTAATAATAATGCCCTAAAAATCACTTTATCACTTCATTTTTTTCATCGCCACATTTGTCAAGGGAGCCAAAACTTGAATGTAAATGACTTTAGGGGCAAAATACAGGGTTTTCATGGTGTGCATATTTGGCAAACAAATTCCAAGGGGCAGCAAGTCTTTAGCAAGGGGAGGTGAATGCCCCCCTCCCCCTAAATGAAACCACTCAGATGAATTAACCACCTCTCTGATAATACATATAATTCTAAGCTAATGAGACAGAATTAAACATTTACTGGATAAGCCATGAGCTGGAATCCAACCACCACTCTCTGTGGAGGGGGATGCCCCCTCCCTCCCTCCCTCCCTTCTGTATGAGACCCTGCTCTTATTGTTGTTTTTTTGTATACACAGTTTCAATAGGAATTTAGTTTATAAAATAGCTAGAGCAATATCTGATGAGCTAAACACAACGCTGCCAATGCTATAGGACTATCATTTTGGAATCATATGTTGGGCACCAGTTGTAAATGTTTGCAGAGATTTTAAGTATAATTATATAATTATAAGACAGGGCTCTCCCTAGGAAAGGAGTAAAAGGAGGGTAGAATATGTTGATAAGAGTATGACCACACCTGCTAAATTTGGTGGATCAATAAAGAATGGACCAGACTATTATAGGGAGTACACTGTTACAAGTTATAAAATTAAGTTAATTAAGTGATATACTCATCATCATGTTCTTATTATTATTGGAAAATTGTCACACTGCATTTACTCTGTAGAATACAATTAAGCACTTTATACATTGAAGGAGTCCTAACTATAATTATACTATAATAACCAACATACTAAAGTTTTGTACTGTTTACCCAGTATTTACATATATACTAAATACTATCTCGATAACATATATAATTTTATGTGATAGTTAACTAACATTTAGTTGTAGTTGTAGTTTATCAAATGTTTTAGTTTTAGTTAACTAACAAGTGTATATAGAGAAAGAAAAAACATCCCTATATTTGCTTTGTGATGACTATGTATTAAGCATTGCTGATGTCTCTACCTTTCTGTGTACTCAAAAGCTGGGGCCTGAAGAAGTAAGTGTAAGCCTGATTGCAGTCTAAGTACACAGATCTTTGATTATGTGAATCATGTACTTGATCATGTGTCTCAGTGCCACATCTAGACAGGGCAGAATTTATCCGAGGAGAATGCTTAAAACAAAATCTGTTCACTTAGATATCGCCAGTGATTGATAAAGTTGTGCATTCCTAAGTCAATGAAATTTGATATCCAGGATGAGCAATATTAATCTCAAAGCTCATTAACTTCCTGTACAAAATGGCGGAATGACAAGCAATTAAATGTAGCATTTGATCAAAATGATTTTGCATGAAGTGTCCCTTCCCAAAATTTAGGTCACGACTCTTTAACAAAGTTGAGTACTATCAATAGATTACTACTTGTTATAATTGTTATTGCAATAAACTGCCTTCAACTGTACCATTTGGCCCAAAGTGAGAACTGTGCAGTGCCAAGTAAAAAGGTCTTTGGGCCAATGGTGTGCCATATGAGCTTATCAAAATCACTGATGATTAATTTCTAGTAACATTACTTCATTTTAGGAAATGCTTGATTTATAATAATATATTCTGTAAACACTATACAAGACCATTTCTACAATCCAGTAACTCAGTAGTGATTTTCTACAAAAGATATCTGATGCAGATGTTACTCAACTCATTTTTTTAGATTGTTACGTTCTATAAATTGCTGCATTAGAGAAGCACTTGCTAGAGAGAGAGTAGCAACCACAAAGAAACAATGTTTTATTGTCATACTAAGTGGAGCTCCAATAATACATGTCATAACTATACATGATATTAATAGGATTACTGAACCTTGTAATGAAGAATGATAATGCTGTACGTAGAGATATATAGACACAATTATACACATAATTATACATATAATTATACAGTACACTCACATACATATACATGCACATACATACATATTACATACATACATACATACATACATACATACATACATACCATAAGTATAAACGATTGTCATGACAAAATAGACAAATAACAGTTGCATATAAATGACGATACCAAGACTTAAAAGTAATTATGCTAAATAAAAACATAATTAATCAAAAATATAAGTAGAGTAAAGTGTCAATTATCGGACACCACCCATACTCGGACGCTATAGCACTCTCTCTACCACTGCAACTGGAATTACTACACCATAGTAAGAAAGTATACTAAGTAATATCTCTGCATACCATGTTTCATGACGATCGCTTGCTTGGTCTTAGAGGTATAAGCTTGCAAAAATGAAATTCGGACTCACCTATGATCGGAAAAATTAATATATTGACGGACAGCTATCCATACGTCTTTTAGAACTGCTGGAAATAAATGGTTACTGTACCATAAGCTGCAACAACATCTACTCTAGTCATAAACCAAATCTCGTCTCTTAAAGTTGCTTGACTGATTTTTTGTATTCTCTAATATTTTCAACTTGTACTACTGACTATATAAAAGAAATACTATTGTTAATTGACAACTAAAGTGGTTCTGAACTTTAAAATCAATATGAAAATTCTATATTTTCTCCACTTTGGTAACACAAACTGATAGGAAGTTACTGTTATATTAAACGTGAATCATAATTTCCTAGACTACTACCAGGCCTGTGACTATGCCACTTGCAGAACCTTTGATAAAGGTCACTCTTAATTAAAGACACTTCCATACTAAGGACAATTGTCTTTGTCCCAATACAATTGTCCTGTAAATAGGGGTATCCTTTATTTAGAGGTCATTTAAATGCAAATGTATTGTCAATGCATTTGTATGCACTTGTCCTAATGTGTCATTAGGCTCCATTGTATAAGATTTGATACCCGGTAGCTGTTAACTGAATACATTCATAGTTTCATACATTACAAAAAGTAATCATTAATGTAATGTGAGATTTACCTTAATGATGTTAGAACCAGATGGTCCGAGAAGCATTCCAGCGACTCCATACCCAAACAATGGTGGAATACCAATCAGAGAACAGAATGCGCCAAGTAAACTACACAACGCTAGCAAAGATACGAAATCTTTGACCAGAAATGGATCACTCACTGATACAGTGATATCATTTGGACGAGAGAGGGTGCACTGGTTACTGAAAGAATCGACTAATATTACCTGATTTTATAATCTCGTACACCTGTCCCGCCTCCTATTTTGACAACTGTTTCTATTTCTGCTGCACCAGGAACCTTCCCATCAATGATATCGTTAAATAGATCTTTTTTAAAATTTATTTGTAATTTATTGGCTGCCTGAAGTTAAGAAGTTTCAAATGTTGTATGTGATGAATTGGAAGTAGACAAGTGCTTCTCTTCATTAATTTTAATAAGCCATTATGATTATCATCCACTCTGATGGCAACTTTCCGTATCTCATTCATCCTAGCATCACAGCTAGATTCAATTTTATCAAGAGAATGATAATCGCTGGAAAGAGTTCTGTCAAAACCAGTAATTACTGTTAAGAGAGCGTTCTCACTTGCATTCAATTCTTGTTGTGAAGTTTGAGCTCCGATTCTTTATTTATTAACAGCGGCTCTTCCTCTTTCTGCGTCTTGACACCAGCAATGATGACTTATTCATACGTTGTGATATTAATTTAATTAAGTCAGTCTTCTTTCTTAAATCATTTGAATAGATCTACAAGTAAATGTACTGCCTAGTATTCTATCATCAACTGAATGATGAGGTCGACTCTGCAATGGTTTGTGGTGTGCCTGGTATCCATTGAATTTGTTCAGTCTTATTCCATCAATATAACTGGTTAGTAATAAAATGAAGAGCAACAGTGATGATGGCATTGCTCATCCTTCTGCTCGGGGTATCCTCTAATTATTATCTAATTAATTACGTAAATCTAATTGATTTACGCGAATATCGATCGCGACCAAAATTTAATTAAACCACAAACGTAGTGTATAACCGTATATATATATATATATATATATATATGTATGTATGTATGTAGCTAGCTAGCAATAGCACTAGCCAGACCCCATGGCCCAACCCTCTGCTGCGCAGAAGAGGGTTGGGCCACGGGGTCGACTCCACAATGTAAGGGTGTGTAATCAGTTTACACATGATCCAGAATGGCAAGCGAATGTACGATTTACATTATCACCCAACAGTTGAAGTATAATTATATTCACATGTTGAAATGCAAGACAAACATAATAATTTGGTAAAAATAGTAATCTAGTTACAAAGACATAAATGTAATTATGTACGAGAACATAATAGCTTAGTAATATTTCATAAAAATAACAAAAATAATAATGATTTATTTTTAAAAATTATGTAATATCATACGGCTAAAAATCAGCAACTATAAGTAATTATTAACTGTGTGAAGTAACCTTATAGAGTATGTATAAAAGAAAAAGAGAATAGAAGCTCCTAACAATTCATTACAGAAGAATGCAAGATTTGGAGTCATTTAAGCTGTGGAATAAAAAGACAATACAAAACATTCATTATGTATTAAAATATTCTGAACAACTATGTTGTAATAATAATTATATGTTTATGAATAAAGACTGAGACAAAAAATCTATGGATTTGAACCCGGGACCTTCTGATTGCTCTATTATCTGAGCTACTGCAAGGAGCCAGGCTGAGGAAGAGAATTCTGTACTACTTATATGTCATGCAAATTCAGCTTTATCACTCTACTTGAATTAGCTCACTATGCATTACGTAATAATTATTATATTGACGAGCAGTTATAGAAATCTAGCACAATTCTAGATAATAACTTTTTGTGTTGAATACAGGCTTCTCGAATTAGAGATAATATCACACTATATACTAAACTACTAACCTCCTTGCTGCACGACGCTGGTTAGCTGCTAATAGTAGCTCATACAGGTCATCTTTATTTTTCTGTGGATTCTTTTGCATCCATTTCTCAATTAAACGAAGAGCACAGATCTCCTTTCTTCTATAATTTTGTTGAATCTTAGCAAGTTCATCATCTGTTATTCCAATTATACCAGCTAATAATTCAATGTCATCAATGAAACGACAACATCGTATCATATCTGTCTCACAAAGTGAAGATTGTGAAATAGGAGGCTCAACCTGCAAAGGAAGATAAATAAGATTAGACTGAGTGGGAGAGGAATTGTCATACAAACAAGTTTCAAAGTTTCAATCTGAGATTTATAATTCTGAAAATAAACATACAGGATTGGAAACTGAAGGTATTGAGACAGGTGGCACAAGTGCAAGATCTACTGGAGGGTCAGAAGAATCTAGATTAGACTGAGTGAGAGAGAAATGCAGTTGATTTCAAATTTTTAATTTGACATTTATGATTATGTACAGTAAGAAAACGAACATACAGGATTGGGAGCTGAAGGTGTTGAGACAGGTGGGTCAGGTGGGTCAGGTGGAAGATCTACTGGAGGCTCAGAAGAATCTAAATTAGACTGATTGTCTAGAGTCTTAATCTACATTGATAAACTACATTATACAAAATAATAAAGTCAACTTACAGGTTTGGATGTTATATGCCTTCTCCTCAAAAGCTATTTGAGTAACAATGTATAAATAAAGTAATACAGTTTAAATGCAACATTCTTACACTTTTTAATTTATCGTCAGAATGACTTCTAATATTGGAACTGTTTGTGTCATCACCAGCCAGCCTGAATTGAAATACAATTGATAAATTATGTGTATTAGTCATATATAGCAGAAGCAGCGAAGCCACAAAGGAGTGTCCAACCCTGAGAATGTCTAATGTTATTCATATAAGGAATTTTACATTGGTAGTGCTATACCAACAGGCAGGTCACTCATGAATAGGTAAAACACTCCCCTGTTTATTTGAGTTCAATTCATCCTGAGAAGTCAATGCTTCTTTCTTGTCTAATTTTTACAAGTTGTAATTTGATATTGATCTATATTGACTAGTATATAAAGCACATGCCATAATTAAGAATGGTAACAAAAACAATACAATGTACATGTACTTATAAACATAATAATTACAACATGTGCTGACTTTTCAAATATCTGTGGAGTACATCATGCTATTATAAGTACAGA
This sequence comes from Petrosia ficiformis, assembly GCA_947044365.1. NCBI lineage: Eukaryota > Metazoa > Porifera > Demospongiae > Haplosclerida > Petrosiidae > Petrosia > Petrosia ficiformis. Next base: position 41,990,251 of record OX345636.1, on the reverse strand, counting down.
TTCATGTATTAATTACTCTGGAATGAGCTAGCAACATCTATTGTTTTCGCAGATATTACAATTGGAACACTAATATATAATACATCACAGGTTGTACCTACAAATCTATGCTATGTATACAGCTACATTGTATTAATATGTTTGTTATTATATGCCTTATTATGACATGTACTTTATATAGATCAAGATCAAATGAACTTGTAAATATTACCTTACAGTAAAATAAATCAGGGAAAATACTATTGCAACCAACTGAAGGTTAAAACAACCATTACTTTTTACAGTTTAACAATGCACATTAAATTGATAGTATCATTTGTTTGCAAATACTCACTTTTCAGCTAATTGGCTAAACTGAAGCTCTTTAAGATGATGAACAAGTTCTTCACGTTCACCACCTCCTTTGTCCCATTCATACAGAAGGTGAACAACTTTGTTAACAGCTGTAGGATCGTGCAATATCTGTTGCCATTTTGTTAATCTCCCCAATTGAGTTGCTAAATGTTCACCACTTCCACCAATTTCTCGTGATATCTGCAACATTTCTTGTTGTGAGATGCGTTTTGTCTGTAAGGATGAAAACATGTTACATAGAATAATGAATGAATGAAAGAGTAGGAGAATATGAAACACATAGTGTGTATTCCATTACCTTGGCACCCTGTGGTACTGCTGGAAACCAATAGGCTTCCTCTTCTGTAAGTTTACGAAACATGCCTTGTTTTTTCTTTCCTTCACAGCTACAAGGAACACTTTGAGTCTGAATTTCATCAGTGTCTTTCAGGTAGTGGACATTGGCAGCTGGACCACATTCATCTGATTTACATAGAAACTGGAATTTTCTGTGTATACTATTGGAGGATGAGCTTTGGTGGAAACATCCATCTACTTCTTTGCAACTTTCATCTAATACAACGAGAAGATCTTGGCATGTTTTGTTAAAGGATGTATACTCGTGGCTATCAGGAACATTACGACTGATATCAACTTGAATAGCATGTGGTAACTCGATGAAGATGATATCATCATACTTTCTACCATCTCCAAATTTAAACGAGACAAGATTGCGATATATACCATTATCGAAATTTAGCTGACAAGCCATGAAGCTAGCCATAGTAGTAACAAATCGTGTGAAGTATCCTGGTGGGACAAACTTTGTGCTGAATGTGATGTGTAAAGGTGTTGCTCTCACAATAGCATTGACAGGAGAAGCTCGATCTCCTGTGAATAATGGCAATACAGAAGGAACAAAATACTGTGGAGCATTTAGATCATGGTATACTTCAGTCTTAACCAGGGCAGCGAGATGAAAACAAACGAGCAGTTCCATCATGCCTTCTGGATCTATATCTTCACATTCTCTCCATACAGCAACATAGAGTGGTTGTATGAGAATGCCTTTCTCACGTAGTATACGCCACATCTCTCTGGTTTGGTATGTCTCTCTTCCTTGGAGTGATAACACTTTCCCAAGAGATTCAACAAACCACCTGGGACTTAGAATAACCTTATCCTGGAGATCTCTAATGCAACTGTAGTATAAGATCACTCCCAGATCATGGTAGAACATGAGAACTTTGTGTACATCTTCTGCTTTGATCTTACAAGCAACCCCAATGGCTTTTGCCTCACTGTACGTGATAACATTCTTGGATTCCTTTGTAAACATGTGTATTATTTTGCGAAATAGAACCCAACTAACTGGGGTTCTTACCACCAGCTTTTTTGCAAACCGAAGAATACTTTCACGTACTTTTTCAAACCCAGGATCTTCACCATCCCTTCCTCTACCAGCAGTAGTATTATCTATGATGAAGATATCATCCAAAAGCTCTGAAAAAGCTTTTCCTCTGCAGAGTGCATCAAACTGGCCAATGACACTCTGCTTCTCCCTCTTATTTAGACCATCACCATGAGTACCAATACCCAAAATACGAGGGTAATCTAGGAGATCACCTTCCTCCGTTTTACTTGAAAGATGAGAATGAATTGTGGCCATCCATTTATCCAGGAGCTCGGAGATAGTCATATTAACTTCTTCTCCAGGAATCTCTTCGCCATTTTGAAACTGGATGGACTTCCACCTCTCCTTAAAATCTTTCGAAGCATCAAAGAGGAGAAGAAACTCAGTGCGGGGAGTGAGAAATGCTGGCAGTACTTCTAGGAATATTGGCTGACCTCCACAATCCCAAACATGTAAAAAGGGATTGGGTTTTAACTTTCGAATATCATCTGGTGTAAGCTGGTTTGCTCGTGTGATGGCATTTTCGAGGTAAGAATCGACTTTTGAGGTCTTTACTTTATTCACTTGCTCTGTAGATACTGGAAACCGCGATGAAGTAGTTTCTCCGTATAATGTTCTAACCGACTGGACACTGCTAACTAGTTGTTGAGTACTCTCTACATCATGATGCACTGAGGCAAGAAGCTTTGCAACTTCATCAAGTTCATCTTCTTCACCGACATCTTTCCAGTCTCCTGTTGCCCAACTATAACTGACTGGTTTTACATCAGCGACCTGAGTACTATTACCCTCTTGAATAAACGGTTGCTTCTTCAGTCCACGAACAAGACTTGATTTCCCAACTCCAGCTGGGCCAAGCAACATGATTCGAGAATAAGCAACATCAACTTCTTCAGCAATTGCTTTCTTTGCATCTGATTGTATGAAACATAATGAAACCGACTTTTATAATACCAAGCACATGAGTGCTAACCATCATGAGAAAGTCTCTTTTGTAACTATTTGAAAGTAGAAAACATATTTTTATTGTAATTAATAAGTCACTACACAATAATTACTCACAGGCTAGATTTGGACAAATCCAATGGAAAAAGTAATATAATAATACACTTGTAAAACAATGAGGTTAAATAATAACTAGTAATAACTTACATTCTAATCCAGTTTGATATATTCAAGCATGGAGAAAAAGAGTACAATAAAGTAATACTTGTGAGTAAAATAGATATTGTAATGAGTAATAACTTACATGCTATATTGTTAATCCAGTTTGATATATTCAAGCATGAAGAGAAAGAGTAGAATGAAATAATACTTGTGAGTGAATATTGTAATGAGTAATAACTTACACGCTATATTAATAAGCCAGTTTGATATATCAAGCATGAAGAGAAAGAGTGGAATGAAATAGTACTTGTGAGCAGACATTGTGATATAATTACTTACACGCTATATTATATAATCCAATTTGATATATTCAAGCATGGACAGGAGAAGGGAAATAAAAGGGTAAATACTGTAATAATTAATAACTTACAGACTATATTTTTAGTTAAAGGTTGACGTATTCGAACATGGTGGATAGAATAAAATAATACTTATGGGTAAATGTTGTAATAAGTAATAACTTACAATCTGTATTATTAATCCAGTTTGATATATTCGAGCATAAAGAGAAAGTGTAGAATAAAATAATACTTGTGAGTAAATATTGTTATTAGTAATAACTTACAGGCTATTATTAATTAAATTTGGTGTATTCAATGAAGAGAAAAAGTGGAATGAAATAATACTTGTGAGTAAATATTGTAATGAGTAAATAACTTACACGCTATATTATTTTCACATATTCAAGCATAGAGAAAGAGTAAATTAAAATAATACTTGTGAGTAAATACTGTAATGAGTAATAACTTACAGTCTATATTATTAAGCCAGTTTGACACATTCAAGAACAAAGAGAAAGATAATACTTGTGAGTAAAATATTGCAATTAGCAATAACTTACATGCTATATTATTAATTAAATTTTGTCGTATTCAAGCATGGAGAGAAAGAGTAGAATAAAATAATACTTGTGAGTAAATGTTGTAATGAGTAGTAACTTACAATCTGTATTATTCATCCAATTTTAGCATGAAGAGAAAGAGTGGAATGAAATAATACTTGTGAGTAAATACTTGTAATGAGTAGTAACTTACAGACTATAATTATTATTAATTAAATTTTGACATATTCAAGCATGGAGAGAAAGAGTAGAATAAAATAATACTTGTGAGTAAATGTTGTAATTAGTAATAACTTACATCCTGTATTAATCCAATTTGATATATTCAAGCATAAAAAGAAAGAATAGAATGAAATAATACTTTTGAGTAAATATTGTAATTAGTAATAACTTACAGACTATATTTTTAATTATGTTTTGATGTATTCAAGTATGGAGAGAAAGAATACAATAAAATAATACTTGTGAGTAAATATTGTAATGAGTAATAACTTACATGCTATATTGTTAATCCAGTTTGATATATTCAAGCATGAAGAGAAAGAGTGGAATGAAATAATACTTGTAAGTGAATATTGCAATGAGTAATAACTTACATGCTATATTATTAATCCAGTTTGACATATTCAAGCATGAAGAGAAAGAGTGGAATGAAATAATACTTGTAAGTGAATATTGTAATGAGTAATAACTTACACGCTATATTATTAATCCAGTTTGATATATTCAAGCATGAAGAGAAAAAATTGAATAGAATAATATTTGTTTATAATGAGTGATAACTTACAAACTATTAAATTTTGCGTATTCAAGCATGAAGAGAAAGAGTGGAATGAAATAATACTTGTGAGTAAATATTGTAATGAGTAGTAACTTACAATCTGTATTATTTATCCAATGTTAGATAGATATTCAAGGATGAAGGGAAAAAATTGAATAGAAAAATACATGTGAGTAGACATTGTAATGAATAATTACTTACTCGCTATATTATTATAATCCAGTTTGATATATTCATGCATGGACAGGAGGAGTGAAATAAAGAGTAAATATTGTAATGATTAATAACTTACAGACTATATTTTTAATTAAAATTTTAATGTATTCGAGCATGGATAGAAAGAATACAGATGAGTAAATATTGTGCATTTGATGTGTACATATGTACTTACAGCCATGTTGTAATGATATTAGCAAGCTAAGATCCTGTATTGTATAAGAATATAGATATAAATTATTCACTTTAAAACACACTTTTACAAAATGGTGTATGAATGTATCTACAATACAGTTATGATAATGTAGTATAGTATTCCCTGGTGAAATTAAATTAATACAACATTAATAAACACAATTTCCTGTTTGGAAAGTGAGTGACTAGAATGAAGAATCTACTTATATTTTGTAAAGTTTTGAATGCATTTTTATTACTATGCAAAGAGCCACTGATAAGCATCACTATATATATAGAGAGAGAGAGTTTATTGAATTGCAATATATTCATCAAATAATAAAGTGCAACAATAATTTGATTGCACCCTTTTAGTAAGTTATAATTATTAATATTTCCAAGTAAGCATTCAATAGTACTTTTAGTTGTACTGAAAATTAAATAAATTCTTAAATATGAACCATAATTCGTATATGGTTTCAGAAACAACTCATAACAATAATTATTCATGCACACACACACATAAAAAAATGAAAGTGCATGTAAGAATATCAAACTGATAAAGCACAGAAACAAGAGTGGGATGGTACCTTAGCAACATAATTAAACCAATTCAACATAACAACCATACATAAGTATAGTTACATTCAATGTCATGCTAAATTTTGATCTTACTTGGAGTATACTTTGTCACTTTTTGAAAACACCAATGTAAATCTGTACCCTGATCACTATGAAGTAGAAATGGTATATTATATAAATTACATAATAGGTAATTATATGTATGATGTAAGATTACACCCAACTGTACCCTAACTGAAATCGGAGCCAGTTAGTTTACAGAGTTGGCTGTACTCTAACAATAGAGTATGTCTGAAGTCAAGTGTACTGTACTGCATCTGTTAAATATAAGAAACTATTCTTGTGATAATTCACCAGTATCTTATTGAAAATACAGCATAGCTAGTAACTATGGTAACATACTCTATATAATTATAAATATAATTATATATTATTATGTATTATTATATAATAGGTAAAATTTTATATAATACACATATGTACATACAGTTTCTTTCGTCTTTCAACTGTCAGGGACCAGTATTGCAGTCTAGTGACCAAATGAGCTATGAAATATATTGTATGTGCATAAAATAATATAATGTAGTGTACACCCACTTCCTTTCTCTAAATGGGGACCACAAGTCTGGAGTTCTTGGGAAATTTCACAGTCAACATTATTTAATTATTACTGGGAAAGTAATGACAAATGTAATAATTGTTATCACAATGGTGTAATTATCTTACAACTTTAATTTACTGTACAAACAGCAAAATTCCAACACCAGCTAGTTAATACTGTTCTTGAACACTTAATTTCAGCATTGCTGTTATGTTGACATGCAATTGAGAGGTAATCCACTGATTGATTGAAAGAAGTAATCTGTTGACAGTATAATAATAGCTAAACAATTAAACTGAGTCATGTCATGAAATCATTATCAGTACATACATATTTATTGCATGAAGTTATATGCATAATTTTATTCATATATACTGACATACAATTTTTTGGTTTCCATCTCTTGCAAATGAAGGCCAATGACCCAATTTTTAATTGCCAGTAGTCATCACCCTAAAATTACTTATGTCAGTACCGCAATTTGATTTTTCCACTTTTATTGAATGGCAGAACTTTTAGTTGAAATATTCTTGTCCTTTTATGGAAGTGCATGCCATTTGAAGAACTACATATGTACTGTGCTAAATTTGCAAAAAGCAAAGTTGCAAATTATAAATTTAAATTTATAATTTGCAAATTTACGCTTAGATATGATGTAACATGCAATTCACATGATGGGTATTAAATTCATTAATCATATACATATCTTCCGATGTGTTGTAAGTCAGGTGTCCTAATGGAATTTTATCAGTCAATCTTAATTGTGTAAATTAATAGTGGGAGAGTATAATTGACTAGTGTAAACTGTTACTGTATCAATTCAGATTTTAAATAATAATTTCCAAATAAACATTAATTATTATGTCTGTTAATTTATTTACACATGAATACACAAAATTCTAACACTAAAGGTTGCTGCCCTTTATAACTTGAATTCAACAATATGTGAATATCCCAATGTTGCTATGTGTTGATATGAAATTGAGGCAACCAACTGAAGCTCTCTGTTTTACGACAATGGTAAAAAATTATACCATTTCAGGTGGGGTCATCAAACAATACTACATACATAGACTACATATCTGTATTAATTTCATTAATTGAAGTTACAGAACACTGGATTGAAAAATTAAGAATCAAAACTAGCTGAATGAACTCTTGTTACCCCAATCCTTTTATAAATTTCTGATTCTTATAGTCAAAATTTTGAATGAGAGTGTTCGGTCAGTAAAGGTAAATTTGAAACATATTGTCATTACTCTGCATTATGTATGATGTGTACGTACCATCAACTTTGTTTTAATTAATCTAAATATCACTCCATACTATCCTAGTCAGAAACAAAACGCTTATTGCAATTTACAATTAACTAGATTAAAACTTTTTATCAAAATAATACATTAGCTGATAATGGAGTACATGTAGAAGTAGTAGACAATTTTAAATTATTAAAAGTAACTACACCTTTATTGTGTAAAGTTGTACTAAGTAGTATTGCTGATAATGCTGCTGTAGTGTAACTGATAGTATAATACACAACTACACTAATATAGTAGTACTGTACATGTATAGTGATTTTATATTGTCCACTACTGTAGTACTATCACTGTGTTAGATAATAGAATACATGTTAGTATTACCAGTGTATTATTATATCAGATAATGGAATACATGTTAGTATTACCAGTGTATTATTATATCAGATAATGGAATACATGTTAGTATTACCAGTGTATTATTATATCAGATAATGGAATACATGTTAGTATTACCAGTGTATTATTATATCAGATAATGGAATACATGTTAGTATTACCAGTGTATTATTATATCAGATAATGGAATACATGTTAGTATTACCAGTGTATTATTATATCAGATAATGGAATACATGTTAGTATTACCAGTGTATTATTATATCAGATAATGGAATACATGTTAGTATTACCAGTGTATTATTATATCAGATAATAGAATACATGTTAGTATTACCAGTGTATTATTATATCAGATAATGGAATACATGTTAGTATTACTAGTGTATTATTATATCGGAATACATGTTAGTATTATCAGTGTTACCACTCCTTTTCCAGTTCATGAAATAGCAGCTAATGTTTGTTTTGAATGTAACTAGCATAATCATAGATTGCTCCCAATTTACATTGATTTTTCTATATAAAAAAACACCACTGCACTAATTTAAACAACTTGTCGATACCAGCACCCCTCAAGACAGTAAGTTAATTCAGTTCCAGATTGGTAATGCATTATAAAATCATATAGCATGTAATAATAATTAATATTGTGTTATCAATAATAATAAAATATTGGAAAATTAATTAGAACAATGTGATCAGTAATAATAACATGTTATTTAGAAGAAAAATAGTTATTAAATTAATTATAAAAGTCAGTAACTTGCATATATGGACAATTATAACTAGCAAGAATTAGTGTGTGTATAGGAATGAATAATATAGTAAATGAACTGTGGTCTGACGTCTTTAATGAAGACGACAAAATTTGTCGTAATTTCAGTTAATTTTGCTGCGGAAAAACAAGAATGATGTTCAAATACGTATAAATCACATGATGAGTCAGTTGTGACAATTAATAATTTCATGAAATCGAAACCAATTTGATATTGCATATTGGATACACAAATTGTACATTATGCTGAAATACATATTATGATAGTCTATATAGGAACTACTAACCAAACTTCTTGCTGCATCACATTGATCAGCATCTACTAGAAGCTGATACAGGTCATCTTTACTATTCTTTGGATTTTTTTGCATCCATTTCTCAATTAAACGAAGGGCACATATGTTCTTTATACTATAACTTTGTTGTAGGTCGGCAAGTTCAGGGTCTGTCACACCAATAAGACCAGCTAATAATTTGATGTCGTCAGTAACAAAACGACAGCATCGTCTTATATCTGCTTCACTAGGTGGAGATTGTGAAATCAGTGGCCGAGCTTTTAAAGGATGAGTAGACTGACTGGGAGAGTGATGTGGCTGATTGCCAATAAAGACAGGAGATTGAAATTGATTAACATAATACATAATACAAAACATGAAAATGAACTTACAGAATTGGAAGATCTCGAAACAGGTGATTGAGGGGGAAGATCAACTGCCAAAGGAGAGGATTCTAGATTATACTGACCAAGAGGAGTATGTGGCTGATTACCAATGGAGATGGGATTGATGAAAGATATAAAGTATGAAAATGAACTTACAGGATTTGAAGATATCGAAACAGGTGATTGAGGTGGAAGATTAACTGCCAAAGGAGAGGATTCTAGATTATAACCAAGAGGAGGGGTGTGTGGCTGATTACCAATGAAGATGGGATTGATGACTGATATACATTATACAAAGTATTAAAATGAACTTACAGGATTGGAAGATACATGCCTTTTCCTCAGAAGCTATTGAGTAACAAAGCATATGTAAAATATAATACTACTTAAGGACAACAATCCTCATGACTTACACTCTTTATTTTATTATTAGAACGTATCTCGGTATTAGAACTGTCTATTTCATTACCAGCCAGCCTAAATGTTATAAAATGTAGTCTTGTCATTAAATTTATAATTTAGTATTGAATTTCTAAACAATAAGTTATAGTCATTGATGGTGTAGTGGATTGAATGAAATGCTGAATTGATGGTATCATTTGTTGGCAAATAATCAAATACTCACTTTTCAGCCAATTGTGTAAAATGAAGATTTTTAAGATGTTGAACAAGATCATCACGTTCACCCCCTCCTTTGTCCCACTCAAACAGAAGGCTAACAACTTTGTCAACAGCTGTAGGATCATGCAATATCTGTTGCCATGATGTTAATCTCTCCAATTGGGCCGCTAAACGTTGACCATTTCCACCAATTTCTTGTGATATCTGCAACATTTCTTTTTGTGAGATACGTTTCGCCTGTAAGAATAGCAAACATATAAAACAATAAATGAAAGAGTAGGAAAACTGAAATACACATAGTTGTGTACTTCACTACCTTGATATTTTGTTGTGGTACTGCTGGGAACCAATAGGCTTCCTCTTCTGTAAGCCTACGAAATGCATCATTTTTTTCACAGCTACAAGGATCACTCTGAGTCTGATGTTCATCAGTGTCTTTCAGGTAGTGGACATCGGCAGCTGAACTGCATTCAACTGATTTGCACAGAAACCGGAATTTTCTGTGTATATTACTGAAAGGTGAGCTTTGGTGGAAGCATTCGTCTACTTCCTTGCAACTTTCCTCTAACAGAATGAAAAGATCTTCACACATTGTGTTAAATGATGTATACTCTGGGCTATCAGGGAAATTACGAATAATGTCAACTTGAATAGCACCAGGTAGCTCTGTGAAGGTGATATCATCATATTTTTTACCATCTCCAAATTTAAATGAGACAAGATTACGATATATACCATTTTTGAAGTGTAGCTGACAAGCCTTGAAGCTAGCCATGGTAGTAACAAATCGTGTGAAGTATCCTGGTGGAACAAACTTTGTGCTGAATGTGATGTGTAAAGGTGTTGCTCTCAGGATAGCATTGATAGGAGAAACTTGATCTCCTGTGAATAATGGCAATACGGAGGGAACAAAATACTGTGGAGCATTTAGATCATAATATACTTCAGTCTTAACCAGGGCAGCTAGATGAAAACAAACCAGTAATTCCATCATGCCTTCCGGATCTATATCTTCACATTCTCTCCATACAGCAACATAGAGTGGTTGTATGAGGATGCCTTTCTCGCGTAGTATACGCCACATCTCTTTAGTTTGGTATGTCTCTCTTCCCTGGAGTGTTAACACTTTCCCAAGAGATTCAACAAACCACCTGGGACTTAGAATAACCTTATCCTGGAGATTTCTGATGTGACTGTAGTATAAGATCACTCCCAGATCATGGTAGAACATGAGAACTTTGTGTATATCTTCTGCTTTGATCTTACAAGCGACCCCAATGGCTTTTGCCTCACTGAAAGTGATAACATTCTTGGATTCCTTTGCAAACATGTGTATTATTTTGCGGAACAGAACCCAACTAACTGGGGTCTTAACAACCAGCTTTTTTGCAAACTGAAGAATACTTTCACGTACTCTTCCGAAACCAGGATCTTCACCATTGTTGCCCCTACCAGCAGTAGTATTGTCGATGATGATGATATCATCCAACAGCTCTAAATAAGCTTTCTCTGAACTGAGTGCATCAAACTGGTCAATAACACTCTGCTTTTCCCCCTCATTTAGACCATCACCGTGAGTACCAATGCCCAAAATACGAGGGTAATCTAGGAGATCTCCTTTTTCTGTTTTACTTGAAAGATGAGAATGAATTGTGGCCATCCATTTATCCAGAAGCTCAGAGATAGTCATGTTAGCTTCTTCTCCTGGAATCTCCCTTCCTTGTTGAAACTGGACTGATTTCCACCTCTCTTTGAAATCTATGGAGGCATCATAGAGGAGAAGGAACTCAGTGCGAGGAGTGAGAAATGCTGGCAGTACTTCTAGGAATATTGGCTGACCTCCACAATCCCAAACATGTAAAAAGGGATTGGGTTTTAACTTTCGAATATCATCTGGTGTAAGCTGGTTTGCTCGTGTGATGGCATTTTCGAGGTAAGAATCGACTTTCGAGGTCTTTACTTCATTTACTTGCTCTGTAGATACTGGAAACTGCGATGAAGTAGTTCCTTCATATAATGTTGTAATGGACTTGACACTGCTAACTAATTGATGAGTACTCTGTACATCATGTCTGTCGTGATACACTGTAGCAAGAAGTTTTGCAACTTCATCAAGTTCATCTTGTTCACAAACATCTTTCCAATCTCCTGTTGCCCAATTATAACTGATTGGTCTTACATCAGCAACCTGCGTACTGTTACCCTCGTGAATAAACGGTTGCTTTTTCAGACCACGAACAAGACTTGATTTCCCAACTCCAGCTGGGCCCAGCAACATAATTCGAGCATAAGTAACATCAACTTCTTTTGCTATCGCTTCCTTTACATCTGTGTCATATGAAAACCTCACAACTGACTTTTATAATTGAAAAGATCTCACCATCATAAGAAAGTTTATCTTGTACCTAATTGAAAAACAAATGTCAGTTACAAATTCAAAAATAGAGAAAGCCAAGAATGAACTATGGGCTATAAATTACTTTGACATATACAACATATGGAAGAGTAATCTTATTATTGAGTAATAACTTACAAGCTATATTATTAATCCAGTTTGACATATTCAAGCACAAAGAGAAAGAGAGGAATAAAATAATACTTGTAACTTCATATTGTATTTAGTAGTAACTTACAGGCTATATTATTAATCCAATTTGACATAATATTATTCAAAAAAAGTGGAATTAAATATTACTTGGAAATATTGGTTTGAGCAATAACTTACATACTACATCAAATATTAATCCAGTTTGCATATTCAAACATGAACAGAAAAATATAATAGAATAACACTTGTGAGTAAATATTGTAATGAGTAATAACTTACAAGCTGTATTATTAATCCAGTTTGACATATTAAAGCATGAGGAGAAAGAGTGGAATAAAATAATATTTGTGAGTGAAATATAGGAATAACTTACGTCCTATATTATTAATCCAGTTTGACATATTCAAACATGAAGAGAAAAAGTGGAATGAAAGAATACTTGTAAGTAAATATTGTATTGAGTAATAACTTACGACCTATATTATTAATCCAGTTTGACACATTCGAACAAGAAAAGAATAAGTGGAATAAAATAACACTTGAGTAAATATTGTACTGAGTAATAACTTACAAGCTATATTATCAATCCAGTTTGACATATTCAAGTGTGAACAGAAAGTGAAATAAAATAATATTTATCAATAGATATTGTAATGAGCAATAACTTACATCCTATATTATTAATTCAGTTTGACATATTAAAACATGAAGAGAACAAGTGGAATAAAATAATACTTGTATATCAAACTTGTATTCAATTAACTTACAGACTATATTTGACATATTTGATGTATTTAAACATAAAGAAGTGAAGTGGAATAAAATAATATTTGTATATCAAAATTGTATTCAAAACTTACAAACTAACAGTTTGACATATTCAGGCATAGAGAGATGGAGTGGAATATAATAATAATACTTGTAAACAAATTACTGAGTAATAACTTACAGACTATATCATTAATCCAGTTTTTCGTATTCAACCAGAAAAGGAGTGGATTAAAATAATACTTGCATGTAAATATTGTATTGAATAACTTACAGACTACATTAATCCAGTTTGACATATTTAAACAAGAAGAGAGTGTGGAATAAAATAATACTTGTGAGTAAAATTAATATTGTAATACTTACAGACTATATTATCAATCCAGTTTGACATATTACAGCATGGAGAGGAGGAGTGGAACAAAATAATACTTGAGTAAATACTGTATTGAGTAATAACTTACACGCTATATTATTAATCCAGTTTCAAAAAGGAGTGGAATGAAATAGTACTTGTGAGTAAGTATTTTATAGAGTAATAACTTACACGCTATATTATCAGTCCAGTTTGACATATTCAAGCATGAAGAGGAGGAGTGCAATAAAATAGTACTTGTGAGTATAAAATATTTTAGTGAGTATAACTTACAGGCTATATTATCAATCCAGTTTGACATATTCAAGCATGAAGAGGAGGAGTGCAATAAAATAGTACTTGTGAGTATAAAATATTTTAGTGAGTATAACTTACAGGCTATATTATCAATCCAGTTTTGACATATTCAAGCATGAAGAGGAGGAATGCAATAAAATAGTACTTGTGAGTATAAAATATTGTAGTGAGTAATAACTTACACGCTATATTATCAATCCAGTTTGACATATTCAAGCATGAAGAGGAGGAGTGGAATAAAATAGTACTTGTGAGTATAAAATATTGTAGTGAGTATAACTTACAGGCTATATTATCAATCCAGTTTGACATATTCAAACATGAAGAGGAGGAGTGGAATAAAATAGTGCTTGTGAGTATAAAATAATTGTAGTGAGTATAACTTACAGGCTATATTATCAATCCAGTTTGACATATTCAAGAATGAAGAGGTGGAGTGGAATAAAATAATACTTGTGAGTAAATATTGTAATGAGTAATAACTTACAGGCTATATTGTTAATCCATTTTGACATATTTGAGCATGGAGAGAAAGAGTGGAATAAAATAATACTAGCGAGTTTGCAGTGAGTAATAACTTACAGACTATATTATTAATCCATTTTGACATATACAAGCATAAAGAGAAAGAGTAGAATTTGTGAGTAATATTGTGTTGAGTAATAACTTACAGGCTATATTGTTATCCATTTTGACATATTCAAGCATAGTGAAAGAGTGTAATTTGTGAGTAAATATTGAAATGAGTAATAACTTACAGGCTATTATATTGTTATCCATTTTGACATATTCAAGCATGAAAAGAAAGAGTGGAATTTGTGAGTAAATATTGCAATGAGTGATAACTTACAGGCTATATTGTTCAAGCATGGAGAAAAAAAGTGGAATAAAATAATACTTGTGAGTAAATATTGTAGTGAGCATAACTTACACACTATATTGTTAATCCATTTTGATATATTCAAGCATGAAGAGAAAGAATGGAATTTGTGAGTAAATGTTGTAATGAGTAATAACTTACAAGCTATTTATATTATTAATCCAGTTTGACATATTCAAGCATGAAGAGAAACAGTAGAATAAAATAACACTTGTGAGTAAATACCGTAATAGGTAATAACTTACTTCCTACAATATCAATTCAATATTCAAGCATGGAGAGAAAGTGTGGAATAAAATAATACTTGTGAGTAAATATTGTAATGAGTAATAACTTACAGACTATAGTATTAATTCAGTTTGACATATTCAAGCATGAAGAGAAAGAGTGGAATAAAATAACACTTGTGAGTAAATATTGTAATGAGTAATAACTTACAAGCTATATTATTATTCCAGTTTGATATATTCAAGCATGGAGAGAAAGTGTGGAATAAAATAACACTTTTGAGTAAATATTTAATGAGTAATAACTTACAGACTATATTATTAATCCAGTTTGACATATTCAAGCATGAGGAGAAAGAGTGGAATTTGTGAGTAAATATTGTAATGAGTAATAACTTACAGACTATATTATTAATCCAGTTTGACAAATTCAAGCATGAAGAGAAAGAGTGGAATAAGATAACAGTTGTGAGTAATGAGTAATAACTTACACGCTATATTATTAATCCAGTTTGACATATTCACGCATGAAGAGAAAGAGTGGAATAAAACAATACTTGTGAGTAAATATTGTAATGAGTACTAACTTACAGACTATATTATTAATCCAGATATTCAAGCATGAAGAGAAAAAGTGGAATAAAATAACACTTGTGAGTGAATATTGTAATGATTAATAACTTACATGCTATATTATTAATCCAATTTGAAAAGGAGTGGAATAAAATGATACTTGTGAGTAAACGTTTTATGTGCACATATGTACTTACAACATCCATGTTGTTATGATAGTAACAGTACGATCCTGTAATGTAGCGGAAAATATACAATAAAAGAACTACAAAAAATTAGTATTCGCTTGCGACACTAATTTCAGTTTGGGAAGTGTAAGAATGGAGAATCTATCAAAATGCTTATATTTAAGTTTTGGATCCATTTTCACTGTCCTATATAGCAACATATTAGATTCCATACCCATTTGCAGAGGTTTTGATACATTTTGAAGCATGGGCCAACAATAGTTAGTGTGTGCACAATTGGGAATACATCTTGAGTAAATTAACTAACAATAATGATATTATAATCATAATTAACTGTGCCCTCTGGCCGAAAGAGATAACCATGCAGTGCCAAATAAGAAGCTCTTTGGGCCAATGGTGCGCCATATAAGCTTATCATAAACACTGTCAACTTGTATATAGAGAGTCTTATAACACACTATATGATTAGTACACCACAAAGTGCTACTACACACTATATATATATATATAGTAGTTAAATAAACTAGGATAAACCTCAGATCCTGTTAATGGAAAAGCTCTCAAGGCTGAATTGGTCAAGTAGGTGGGTAATTGAGATGTCTGAGATTAGATATGGCCAAACACACACGCAGGTCTGTGAAATCATTAAGATTTTAGATCAAACAGGGAAGAAAACACCAATAGACCTGGAAAAGAATAGTAGCAAGCTTTTTTAACATGGAGATGACAGTTTTGACAAGTGTGCAGATACTGACCATACAATTTCCTAGTTGCAGTTATAGTTAATTAACTATACTAGAGAATGTTAGCATGTATGCTAAATATTGTTGGGTGAGCCTGAGAAGACGTGGTTAGAAACCTCTCACAAACTCTACAATCTCTCTTTTCTTTGGTCATTAGTTTCTGTAGCTAACTCTCATAATTTTTGCGATGTCTCTTCTCTTTGCTCAGCAGTCTCCACAGCTCTTATTGGCCTCTGTCTCTCAAATCTTACATCACTTTTGTCATCTGTCTTCCTCTATTATGAGCTCTATCAGCTTCCACAGTACATTTAGCATGTGGCTTTCGAAATTCATGAATTCGTATAAAAAGACATTTATGAAATACGTGCAAGCACATATACAATGCGAAGTTTTCACCAACATCATAAGTGTGGAGCTCGCTCAGGCTCACCCCAATGACACATATGTGACTAGTAAATGAATAATATCATTGGGTTATTTTACAAAAAGCAACGTCAAGTGAGTATTTCTTTTATAGAACTGTTCTTATGACCATTTTGCAGGCAAAGTTTATATAATGGTTTAGTTGCAAAATATTTCAGTTTGCTAGGCCTTCAATAAGCCACTGATGAAAATCACTATATATATAGAGTGTTTCACTATACTTAATAAATTGTGATACATTCATCACATAATAAAGTGCAGCAATGAATTTGATTCGGTTCCATAAAAACACTAACCACAATTAATTACCACTACACTAGCAACAGGAATAAGCAATTTTATTTATTGCTAGAGTGGCGCTGTACATTTAATTATAGAGGAATTATAATAGTGTTTCACAAATCAAGTTAACTCAATTAGTAAGATATAATTATGTTGACAATGACTGACCCTTTTAGTTAATATAGATTCCTATTAGTTATGTTAACTGGTGTAAACCAACAGGTAGTGTGAATGTCTATTAAAGATTTCGATACAGCAGTTACACTGGAATTGGCTATTTTACCCTCATTTGGTTACCAAATTTTCAATAATATCCTCTTGAGATTAAATGTTGAGTATATATACATGAATTTTATCAATTTTGTTATTTGTTATTTGTTATTAAATGCAAATTCATAAAATTTATCAACAAATAACTTTGTTCTCCACAGATAATTGAATACAATAACATACCTCAAAAGGATATTACATTGAAACTCATGTAATCAAATGAGGATTAAAATAACCCATTAATTTTTACAGTGCAAATGGGCAGTAATACCCCTATTATTTTAGGCACTGAATTATCAGATGAAAGAATGTTATTTGGCAAAACCGACGCAGTATAAACAAAATTTTAAGTCAAGGTTAAATGGGCACTTCGGGCGTAGTAGATTAATAGATTGGACTGTATTGCTGAATTGAAGTCTCAAAGAGTAAGTTGAGCTAGCATCAGAACATTGTAATTCAATGACTATATAAGTGCATGATGTCTGGACTGCTGTAGTCACAGTTTGCACATGTAGTAGTTCTCCCATTATTAATTTACATAAGACTATGAACTGATAACATTCCATTAAAAATAACACAAAGAAGCAAGACTTATACTACAGCACTTCATATCAACAATTACAAGGAGATATGTTGTAATTTGTGTAACCAAGTAAATATTTACAGTATAATCGACAATTTCACTTTGTATATATAGGTAAAGTTTCTTTAATACAAAATATTTTGGCCTACGTAGTAGGGAGGGATTCAATAGTACTTTATATTGAGACATTGACTACATAAGAACTATAATTTGTATATTGCACAAACAACTGATAAAAAATTGGTTATTCATGCATGTATTATCTAATTATACTTCATGCTAAATTTTGATCTTACTTGGAGTATACTTTGTCAGTTGAAAACACCAATGTAAAATGTAAATCTGCACACTGATCACTATGAAGTATAAATATAAATTACATAATATACATGTAATAATTATTATAATTATGTATATATAAATAACTATGTAAGATTACACCCAACTGTACCGTAACTGAAACCAGAGCCAGTTAGTTTACAGTGTTGGCTGTACTCTAACAATAGAATATGCCTGAAGTCAAGTGTACAACTACTCTTGTGGTGATTCACCAGTATTCTATCTATAGCTAGTAACTATGGTAACATGCTATATATATATATATATATATATATGTCCCGATACGGCGAAACATCAAAGTAAACCACAGGGATATATAGCACTGCGGTCAGATATAGCACCTGCCATCGAAACAGACTACAAGAAAACAACGCTTACCTTCTCCAAAGTGCCGACAAAAAGGTAGGAGAAGCATCAGACATCAACAAAGGTTTTGTCTTTCGTGACATATATTGGTTATATTCCGCTACTCGTGCAATATCAGATATATAATCACATTGCCCTCGGGCTACGCCCTCGGGCTCGGTGATTATATATCTGATATAGAACTCGTACCAGGATATAACCTATACATATAATATAATATATATATATATAAGTAAAATATAATAATTATTATATAATACACATATGTACATACAGTGCCAAATTTGCAAAAAGCAAAGTTGAAATTTAATTTATAATTTCCAAATTTCCAAAATTTACCTTTAGATATGATGGGTATGAAATTCATAATAATCATATAAATTTTATATAATATTACATGTTATCATATCTTTCGATGTTTTGTAAGTCAGGAGTCCTAATGGAATGTTATCATTGAATTTTGTGCAAATTAATAGTGGGAGAGTATAATGACTAGTATAAACTGTTATTATATCAATTCAGAATTTAATGCCCCAACAGTCTGTCAATTTATTTTTAGTCATTGTTAAGTTTGAATAAACATAATTCTAACACTAAAGGTTGCTGCTCTTTATAACTTGAATTCAACAATGTGTGAATGGATGCTGCTATGGGTTGATATAAAATTGAGGTAACCAACTGAAGAACCAAACGGTTTTACGACAATGATGAAAAATTAAAACATTTCAGGTGCCGTTATCAAACAGTGCTACATGCATAGACTATATATATAATTATATATGTATTAATTGAAGTGACAGAACACTGAACTGAAAAATCAAGAATCAAAACTATATAGCTGCTATATGTAATGGTAACATTCATACATGATGCAAAGTTACTTAACTTATGTCCCATCAAATTAACTATAAGAATCGGAAATTTATAAAAGAATTTGAGACACAAGAGTTCATTCATTGAATTGTAACAGTAATTGAAGCGATTGAAGTGTAAATATCACTCCACACTATCCAATAGACTGAAATTTCAGAAGCAAAACACTTAACCCAATTTGTGATCATGATCGATAATTTACAATTAACTATTCTTAAAGATTAAAGCTTTTATCATTAGCTGATAATGTAAAAGTAGTACACAATTATAAATTACCAAAAGTAACTACACCTTTATTACAGTAGTTAACAAGTAGTTCAACAGTAGTTCAACAGTAGTTCAACAGTATATTGTGTGAAGTATGTTACTAAGTAGTATTGCTGCTGTGGTGTATTTATATTATAATACACAACTACACTAACATAGTAGTACTGTATGTGTATAGTGATTTTATATTGTCCACTACTGTAGTACTATCTCTGTATAATGGAATACATGTTAGTATTACCAGTGTATTATTATATCAGATAATGGAATACATGTTAGTATTACCAGTGTATTATTATATCAGATAATGGAATACATGTTAGTATTACCAGTGTATTATTATATCAGATAATGGAATACATGTTAGTATTACCAGTGTATTATTATATCAGATAATGGAATACATGTTAGTATTACCAGTGTATTATTATATCAGATAATGGAATACATGTTAGTATTACCAGTGTATTATTATATCAGATAATGGAATACATGTTAGTATTACCAGTGTATTATTATATCAGATAATGGAATACATGTTAGTATTACCAGTATTACCACTCCTTTTCCAGTTCATAATATAGCAGCTAATGTTTGTTTTGAATGTAACTAGCATAATCATAGATTGCTCCCAACTTACAGCACTCTTGATTTTTCTATATAAAAATGCACCACTGCACTAATTTAAACAACTTGTTGATACCAGTACCCCTCAAGACAGTAAATTAATTCAGTTCCTGATTGGTAATGCATGCATTATCACAAAAAGACTATTCGGGAAAAATAATAATTACAAAATCATATAGCATGTAATAATAATTAATATTGTGTTATCAAAAATAATAAAATATTGGAAAATTAATTAGAACAAGATCAATGTGATCAATAATAATAACATTCATGCTATTTGGAGGAAAATAGTTATTAATATTAATTAAAACAATGTTGTAATTATAAAAATCAGTAACTTGCATACATGGATAATTATAACTATTAAGAATTAGTGTGTGTATAGGAGGAATATAGTAAACCAACTGTAGTCTGACGTCTTTAATGAAGACGGCAAGATTTATCGTAATTTCAGTTAATGTAGCTATGGAAAAACAAGAATGATGTTCAAATACATATAAATCACATGTAGAGTCAGTTGTGAACATCACATTAATAATTTTATAAATTCGAAACTGTTTTGATTGGTTTATTTGATACACAGATTGTAGATTGTATGCATACTTTTCTGAAATATCTATGTGGCAAGCTATAGGAAAGCTAGGCTTATGGTTCATGATAATTTTGAACAAATGTTAAATATAATGCTTGCCATTTGGCTATTAAGCACAGGAAGACAACTAGATCATAGTTTTGGTATCCAGGAAGGGCAACTATTGTTTTTAGATACCAAATTTAGTTTGCTTTATGTACAGAATTACAAAATAAAGAGCATTTATATCTAAACATTTGGTGTGAGCCACAAGCCTGGTTTTTCCATACCCAGTAACAATTATGACAGTCTATATAGGAACTACTAACCAAGCTTCTTGCTGCATCACATTGATCAGCATCTACTAGAAGCTGATACAGGTCATCTTTATTTGTCTCTGGATTGTTTTGCATCCATTTCTCAATTAAACGGAGGGCACAAACATCCTTTCTACTATAACTTTGTTGTAGGTTAGCAAGTTCCAAATCTGTAACACCAATTAGACCAGCTAATAATGTCATGTCGTCAGTAACAAAACGACAACATCGTCTTATATCTGTCTTACGAAGTGAAGATTGTGAAATTTGTGGCTGAGCTTGCAAAGGATGAGTAGACTGACTAGGCAAGGAATGTGGCTGATTGCAAATAAAGACAAGGTTATAATATGAAATTGAATGTACATTATACAAAATATGAAAATGAACATACAGAATTGGAAGATCTCGAAACAGGTGATTGGAGTTGAGGATCAACTGCCAAAGGAGAGGATTCTAGATTATACTGACCAAGAGGAGTATGTGGCTGATTACCAATGGAGACGGGAGTTCCAATAAGAGATTGAAATTGAATCTACATACAAAGTATGAAAACGAACTTACAAGATTGGAAGATTTTGAAACAGGTGACTGAAGAGGAAGATCAACTGCCAAAGGAGAGGATTCTAGATTAGTCTGACCAAGAGAGATATATGGCCGTTTACCAATGGAACAGGGGATTAATAACTGATATACATAATACAAAGTATGAAAATGAACATACAAAATTGGAAGATCTCGACATTGGTGGTTTAGGTGGAAGATCAACTGCCAAAGGATAGGATTCTAGATTCAACTGACCAATATGAATAAGTGGCTGATTACCAATGGAGACAGGAGTTCCAATAAGAGATTTAAATTGAATCAAGAATGAAAATGAACTTACAAGATTGGAAGATTTTGAAACAGGTGACTGAAGAGGAAGATCAACTGCCAAAGGAGATGATTCTACATTAGTCTGACCAAGAGAGGTATGTGGCTATTTACCAATGGGATGGAGGATTAATAACTGATATACATAATACAAAGTATGAAAATAAACTTACAGGATTGGAAGATTTCAAAACAGGTGACTGAGGAGGAAGATCAACTGCCAAAGGAGAGGATTCTAGATTACTCTGACCAAGGATAAGAGAAGTATGTGGCTGATTACCATGGAGATAGGTATTATAATATGAGATTGATAACTTACAGGATCTGAAGATACATGCATTTTCCTCAGAAGCTATTGAGTAACAAAGCATATTTAAAATATAGTATACTGTTTAAAGATAACAATCCTCATGACTTACACTCTTTATTTTATCATTAGAACGTCTCTCGGTATTAGAACTGTCTATTTCATTACCAGCCAGCCTAAATGTTATAAAATGTAGTCTTGTCATTGAATTTATTATTTAGTATTGAATTTCTAGACAATAAGTTATAGTCATTGATGGTATTGTGGATTGAATGAAATGCTGGATTGATGGTATCATTTGTTAGCATATAATCAAATACTCACTTTTCAGCTAATTGGATAAACTGGAGTTTTTTAAGATGTTGAACAAGTTCTTCACGTTCACCCCCTCCTTTGTCCCAGTCAAACAGAAGGTTAAGGATTTTGTTAGCAGCTGTGGAATCTAGCTTTATCTCATGCCATTTTGTTAGTCTTCCCATTTGAGCTGCTAAATCCTCACCACTTCCACCAATTTCTCGTGATATCTGCAACATTTCTTGTTCTGAGATACGTTTTGGCTGTAAAAAAGAAAACCTGTATAATAACGAATGAAAGAGTAGGAAAAACTCCAACACATATTGTGTATTTCACTACCTTGACATTTTGTCGTGGTACTGCTGGGAACCAATAGGCTTCCTCTTCTGTAAGTTTACGAAACATGCCTTGTTTTTTCTTTCCTTCACAGCTACAAGGATCACTTTGAGTCTGAATTTCATCAGTGTCTTTCAGGTAGTGAATATTAGCAGTAGAACTGCATTCAACTAATTTACACAGAAACTGGAATTTTCTGTATATACTATTGGAGGTTGAGCTTTGGTGGAAGCATTCGTCTACTTCCTTGCAACTTTCCTCTAACAGAATGAAAAGATCTTGGCATGTTTTGTTAAAGGATGTATACTCTGGGCTATCAGGGAAATTACGAATAATGTCAACTTGAACAGCACCAGGTAGCTCTGTGAAGGTGATATCATCATATTTTTTACCATCTCCAAATTTAAATGCAACGAGATTACGATATATACCATTTTCGAAATGTAGCTGACAAGCCTTGAAGCTAGCCATGGTAGTAACAAATCGTGTGAAGTATCCTGGTGGAACAAACCTTGTGCTAAATGTGATGTGTAAAGGTGTTGCTCTCAGGATAGCATTAATAGGAGAAGCTTGATCTCCTGTGAATAATGGCAATACAGAGGGAACAAAATACTGTGGAGCATTTAGATCATAGTACATTTCAGTCTTAACCAGAGCAGCCAGGTGAAAAGAAACGAGTAGTTCCATCATGCCTTCGGGATCTATATCTTCACACTCCTTCCATACAGCAACATAGAGTGGTTGTATCAGGATGCCATTCTCACGTAGTATACGCCACATCTCTCGGGTTTGGTATGTCTCTCTTCCTTGGAGTGTTAACACTTTCCCAAGAGATTCAACAAACCACCTGGGACTTAGAATGACCTTATTCTTGAGATTTCTGATGTGACTGTAGTATAAGATCACTCCCAGATCATGATAGAACATAAGAACTTTGTGTACATCTTCTGCTTTGATCTTACATGCAACCCCAATGACTTTTGCTTCACTGAAAGTGATAACATTCTTGGATTCCTTCGTAAACATTTGTATTATTTTGCGAAAGAGAACCCAACTAACTGGGGTCTTCACAACCAGCTTTTCTGCAAATTGAAAAATACTTTCACGTATTCTTTCAAAACCAGGATCTTCACCTTCCTTTCCTCTACCAGCAGTAGTATTGTCAATGATGAGGATATTATCGATAAGCTCTGAAAATGCTTTTCCCTTGCAGAGTGTATTAAACTGGCCAATAACACTCTGCTTTTCCCTCTTATTTAGACCATCACCATGAGTACCAATGCCCAAAATACGAGGGTAATCTAGGAGATCACCTTTCTCTGTTTTACTTGAAAGATGAGAATGAATTGTGGCCATCCATTTATCCAGGAGCTCAGAGATGGTCATATTGACTTCTTCTCCTGGAATCTTTTCACCATTTTGAAATTGAACGGACTTCCACCTCTCCTTAAAATCTTTAGAAGCATCAAAGAGGAGAAGGAACTCAGTGCGTGGAGTGAGAAATGCAGGCAGTACTTCTAGGAATATTGGCTGACCTCCACAATCCCAAACATGTAAAAAGGGACTGGGTTTTAACTTCCGAATATCATTTGGTGTAAACAGCTTTGCACGTGTGATGGCTTTTTGAAGGTAAGAATTGATTTTTGTCGTGTTTTCTTCTTTCCCTTGCTCTGTAAATACTGAAAGCTGTGATGAAGTAGTTTCTCTGTATAATGTTCTAACCGACTGGACACTGCTAACTAGTTGTTGAGTGCTCTGTACATCATGATGCACTAAGGCAAGAAGCTTGGCAATTTCATCGAGTTCATCTTGTTCACCAATGTCTTCCCAGCATCCTGTTGCCCAACTATAACTGACTGGTCTTACATCAGCAACCAGTGTACTGTTACCCTCTTGAATAAACGGTTGATTTTTCAGTCCACGAACAAAACTGGATTTCCCAACTCCAGCTGCACCCAGCAACATGATTCGAGCATAAGCAACATCTACTTCTGCAGCAATTGCTTTTTCTACATCTGATTATAGGAAATATAAGAAAAATGTTTATTATAAAATGCACACTTTTAAGATCCCACCATCATAAGAGAATTTGTCTTGCACCTGTTGGAAAAGAACTGAATAATTAATATGAAAGATGACTGTTAACATTTTATTTATTGATTTCTATAAACTTAGGAATTGAGACAGCCAACTAGTTAACTACCAACTATAATAAGATATGGTGTGTCTAGTTGAGAATCGAGAGAAGTAATAAAACATAGCACTTTCTTCTACTATTATTATTCCAGTTTGACACATACAAACATGGAGAGTGGAATAAAATAATATTTGTTGTAATAGCAATAATTTACACATGCTGTTATTATCAAGAAGAAAGAATAATGCTTGTAAATAATATATTCAAGCATGGAGATAGGGAGTTGAATAAAATAATAGTTTTATAGACTGTGTTTTTGCACATTATCTATCGAGGGAATAAAATAAAACATGTATGCTTTGAGTAGTGATTTACTACCTATATTGTGAATTTAGATATAATCAAGCACAAAGGAGGTCAGAGTAAAACAATTTATTACATGCATGTAAGTAAGTATTGTATACTGCAACTTACGGGCTATAGTCCAGTTTGACATATTCAAGCAGAAGAGGATGAATGGAATAAAATAATACTTGTGAATAAACATCATATTGAGTAATAACTTACATCCTATAATTATACCAGTTTGACATATTCAAGCATGAAGAGGAGTGCATAGAATAAAAATAATAGTTTTCAGTAAATATTACATTGAGTAATAACTTACAGACTATTTTATTAACCGTCAGTTTGATATATTCAAGCAGAAAAAGGAGGAGGAATAATTGAATTAATACTTGTAATATTGTATCAAGTGATAACTTACAGACTATTTTATTTATCCAGTTTGACACATTCAAGCATAGAGAGAAGAATTAATTAATACTTGTAATTAATAAAGTGTTAAGTAATAACTTACAGGCTATATTAATTCCGTTTTATATTCCAGGATGGAAAAGAGTGAAATAAATACAGTAATAAGTAAATATTGTAGTGAGCAATAACTTACACGCTATATTAATTCAGTTCAAGCACGGAGAGGAGTAATATATAATATATACTTATGAGTAAATATTGTTCTTAGTAATAATTAACTTACACGCTAATTAATCCAGTTGCACATATTTTCAAGTTAGGAGAGGAATGGAATCAAAATAATATTTGCAGATGTAAATAAATATAATAACTCACAGGCTATTATTATTAATCCAGTTTGAAATATACAAACATAGAAAGGAAGAGTGGGATAAACAATACTAGTACTTGTAAGCAAAATGAGTCATAACTTACAGACTATAATTATTAATCAAGTATATGCATGAAAGGAAAAAAAGAAATGATACTGGTAAGCAAATACGACTAATAACTTACATTCTAAATAACTCAGTTTGATATATTCAAGTATGGAGAGGAGAGTGGAATAAAATAATATTTGCAGATGTAAATAAATATAATAACTTACAGGCTATTATTATTAATCCAGTTTGAAATATACAAACATAGAAAGGAAGAGTGGGATAAAGAATACTAGTACTTGTAAGCAAAATGAGTCATAACTTACAGGCTATAATTAATCAAGTATATGCATGAAAGGAAACAAAAGGAATGATACTGGTAAGCAAATACAACTAATAACTTACCATCTAAATAATCCAGTTTGATATATTCAAGTATGGAGAGGAGAGTGAATTAAAATAATACTTGTAAGTGATTATGAATGACAACTTACAAACTATTCAGTTCATATTCAATGATGGAGAGGAATAGTAAGTAAATTTAGGTTAGTAGATTATTGACATATTCAAGTATAGAGAGGAGTGGAATAAAACAATAATAGTAAGTGTTGTATTAAGTATATAGTAACTTACGTTCTAAAATATTAACCCACATTCAAAACATGGATGGAAGGAATGAAATAAAATAATACTCATGAGTAAATATTGTATTGAATATTACTTACAGACTATTATTAGCCAGTTTTATATATTCAAGCATGGAGAAAAGGAATGGAATAAATAATGCTTGTAAGTGATTATGAGCAATAACTTACAAGCTATATTATTCCAGTTTCATATTCAACCATGGAGGGGAGGAATGGAATAAATAACACAAGTCTTGTAAGTTAAAAAAATGAGTCATAACTTACAGACTACATTATTAATCCAGTTTGACATATTCAGTGGTGGCGAGGAATAGTAAGTAAATTTACATTGTATTGAATGATAACTTACTATCTAGATTATTGACATATTCAAGCATGGAGAAGAGCGGAATAAAACGTAAGTAAATAAATGTTGCAACTTACTTCCTACAACAATGATCAGGTTTGACATGTTCAAAACATGGAGAGGAGGAATGCATGGAATAAAATAATACTTGAGTAAATAATGTATTGAATATTAACTTACAGACTATTATAAGCCAGTTTGATATATTATTCAGACAATGAAAAAAGGAATGAAATAAATAATACTCGTAGGTGATTATGAGCAATAACTTACAAGCTATATGTAGTTTCATATTCAAGCATGTAAAGAAGTGGAACAAAATTAATAATACTTGTAAGTAAATATTGTATTGAGTAATAACTTACAGACTATAACATCAATCCAGTTTGATATATTGAAGCATGGAGAATAGGACCAGAGTGGAATCAAACAATACTAGTAAGTGATTATCAGTGATAACTTACTTGCTAATATTATTAATCCAGTTTGATATTCAAGCATGGAGAAGAGTGGAATAAAATAATATTTGCAAGTAAATATTGTCTTCAGTAACAACTTACAGACTGTTTTAGTAATCCATTTTTATATATACAAGCATGGAGAGAAAGAGTGGAGTAAAAGAATATTTGGTAAGTGAATATAAGTGGTCACTTACAAGCTGCTATATTATTAATCCAGTTTGACATGAAGAATTGAAGAAGAGTGGAAGAAAAGAATGCTTGTAAGTAAATATGATATTGAGTAATAACTTACACTGCTCTTCTGTTTGTATGCAGATAAGAAATAAAATAAATAATAATAATTGTAAGTATTGAGTGATAATAACTTACAGACTATAGTGTTTTAGCATAATATCCATGTACAAAAATATGGAATAAAGTATGACAATATTTGTAAGTAAACCCTAAACACCATAACTTACTTCCTTTATTTATTATTTTCAATCAGCAGCATGAAGAGGAATAGATTTATGTAGTTATGAGGAATAGAGTAATAACTTACGCGCTATAATATTAATCCCATTTGATATTTTTAGTAGGAAAGGAGTGGAATAAATTAATGCTTGCAAATATTGTGTTTGGTAATAACTTACATTCTATATTATTAATCCAGTGTTCGAAGGAGTCAAATAAATTAATAAGTGTAGTATTAAGTAATAATCCAGTTTGATGGAAGGGAATAATACTTTTGTATATTATAATGAATAATAACTTACAGGCTATATTATCAATCCAGTTTGATATATTCAAGCATGAAAAGAAGGAATGGAATAAAATAATACTTGAAATTTAATAATAGTATAATTATAGTGAATATTAACTTACTTGCTGTATTGATCCAGTTTGCAAATAGAATGGAGTGGAATAAAATAGTGAGTAAATATGACATATAGAGGAAGAATGAAATAAAATAATACTTGCAAGTAATAATGGTATTGACAATTAAGCCATTGGCTAACCAGCTGGGACCAGTAGCTAGCATTGAATTGTAAATTGCCAGTTAAAAATAAATATAATTATCTACCGGAATAAGTTAATGCATTGTTCACAAAAGAAACCCACAATGACAATCACACACTGTTTGAATTATAAGGGAAGTATAAACATGGGGCTGGATTGATGGTGAGGATGGGTGGATTTTTATATAACTGAACTGAATGAACGTGAGCCACAGTCAACAATCCAGGTGATGATTCAATACTACCAGCCCTAGTAGCTAGGCTAGCCACAGCATTTCTATTTAACTTAACTATTTGTATTGTAGCACAGAAAGGAGGGATACAATAATTGAATAAGTAAGTAATTTAGATAAATATATTAGTTATTCAGTATTGTGCCTCAGCAGCCAGAATTATTGGGGCATCAAAAGGGTGAAACCACATAAGAGGTGTGGTCAATATACAAGTAAATATTTACTATCCATTTCATGTTGCTTGAAACTCTTATGCAAACTGCAAAGGAATCATGTGAGAAATTAGCCAATGAAATCACCTGATTACACAGCTCTAGTAACTGAAAAATAGAATGATGTCATAAAATAGCTACATGACTCACACATCATTCTATTAATTTCAAGCAACACGAAATATACAGAACTATTTAGGGTGTTTATATAGGTAGTGGCTAGTGAGACTTGGATAGTTTTCTATAAATGATATTAAGTATTCATAATATCCAAGAGTATGTAGTACTCTCCAAGTAGAGACGGCCCAGAAAAAAGATAAGTATAGTTTAGCTTTTACTCTAGCTAGCTATATTTATGTAGGTTGTTATGTGGAAGTGTCTAGTTTAATGTTGTTGTTAAGGTACAATCTCAATCGTGCTCCTATGCTCATGCAGTCTTGATATCTGTAGCTAGCTACATACTCTTTCATTAAACATAAATAAATAAATAAATATATATATTAAATCTAGCTAATATTAAATAAACATACATGTACATGTACATATGTACTCACAGCCATGTTGTTTGAGGTGCAATTCTTGTTACTTGAGCCCTTAGATCCTTGTACGTTTGATAGTAAAAAGCTATCAAAAATAGTGTGTATAGCCATAGCATAATTATATAATACATAAATACTATCTCATACATAAATAAATTTATTTAGATTTTGAATACATTAGTACAGGAAACAATGATGACATGCGTCAAATGACAACTGTACGTTCATCTGAAAATTAAGAAAATGTCAATAATAATTAAGGTGCTTCCTGTAGCAAGCAAAGCCGTAAAGACCATCCATACCACTTTACTTGCCGACATCAGCCCCAAAAATTAAATTACATTTTCCATGCTTTTTCTTGCATCAGTGATTAAGTAGTACATAGTTTATGAAGGAAGGGAAATTAAATGATATTAAAAAAAAACTAATTGCAAACACAACTGAGTATATGTATGTTATAACATCTCTAGGATGGCGGTATCTCATTTACAGCATCCAAACCCAAGGACTGGCAATCGCAAAGTTACTGTCATCCCTCCTAGAAGTGTTATTAATTGATTTGTGCAATGCAATGCATTACAATATTTCTATCTAGTAATCATTCAATAGTACTTTTAGTTGTACTGAAAATTAAATACTATCTTACATATGAACCATAATTTGTATAATATGGTTTCAGAAACAACTCATAACAATAATTATTCATGCACACACATAAAAATATGAAAGTGCATGTAAGAATATCAGACTGATAAAGCACAGAAACAAGAGTGGGATGGTACCTTAGCAACAAAATTAAACTAACCACTTCCACATAACAACCATACATAAGTACAGTTACATTCAATGTCATACTAAATTTTGATCTTACTTTAAGTTACTTGGAGTACACTTTGTCACTTTTTGAAAACACCAATGCAGATCTGCACACTGATCACTATGAAGTATAGATAGACAATCTTGTATATCATTTTGAATTATATAATATAATTATGTTAGTGTTGTACACTGCAAAAATTAAATTGTTAAAATAACCAATTTATTGGTTAGTACAGCTGCAAGGAATAGCATAAATGTCAATATAGTTTATGATACAGGTTGTTGTGGCAGTGTACTATGCTGGTATAGGTAAATATGTAGGTGCATACTGCATATACTGAAGGTATAGGTAAATATAGGTATAGGCAAGTAGTATAGGGCAGATACAGATGACTTTACAGACCAAGTGTTTAAAACTTTGCAGTAATATTTTACTGTAGGAAAAGACTGATACAACACTCAGAATCCTATTTATTGAGCTATTTCCATATTTTCTAGTAGTTTGTGAGTATGTGGTCACTATTGTCATATTAAAACAACACTACCTTAGCTTGCACTTCTTATGAAAAAATGATCAATAAATCATATCATTCAATGAATGTAGGGTTACATTATGAGTACTAGTTAGATATCACAAATTGTTACTTGAATAGTGAATAAAGGTATAGTCTATTTGCCTCCTCAATAGTATTATAGCCAGTGGTGTAGCTACGGTGTGACGAGCTGTGGCAATTGCCACACCAATCATTTTTGTGATAGACTATGTGTGCACACTGCAAAATAGAATTGTTAAAATAACAAATTTATTTGTTAGTATAGCTGCAAGTATGCAAATTATAATTTAGTTAGTCATACAGGATGTTATGAGTGCATGATAACCAATTATAATCAAATATCACGTCTAATATCTGCACAAAGAAGGTTTGGAAACCTAATATTTATTTTGCTTCTTTGTAAATCAATTAGACCATATAAGGAAATTGAAACTGCAATTATTGGATTGTAATTGGTAGTTTAATAAGTACATATACATTGTATGTCATCATGCAGTCATAAGAACCTACACGACTAATTGAATTACAATTTCCATTATTCCTTGCAACTGTACTAACAAATGAATTAGTTATTTTAACAATTTTTTTTTGCTGTGTGGCTTAATTAACTGGAAAAACCAAAATGCCGAGAAGATTGCCACAATTTTGGTCAAACAGTACTACTGAATGTACTGATACAGTTGCTACTGATGACAGTGATAATAGAATGTGTGTTCGAAACCACCATGATCAGCCTCATGAGGAATTGTCAATATTATTGTCGATGTGAAGTTGCCCGCAGTCAACCTAAGCTCGATCAATTATAATGAAGGTGTGTCCCATTTTAGTGCGCGTACTAATGATAATTAATTGACCATGCCCCTCATGATTATTTAATTAGCCGCAACTTTTTTGTTACACGCTTTGTGCGCCAAGTATGTTATACCATCAATCAAAGTCTAGTTACGCCCCTCATTATAGCTATGATTACCCATTTTCAGCTCATGATCGTGAGCTGAAAATGGGTAATCTATTTATTGCAGCAAAATAAACTGATAATTAGATACACCCACTTTTTGATGCTATGTGTATACAGGGGTAAAAAAGAAATAAAAGTTGGGGGTAACCCACACTGTAAAAATGAACTGGTTATTTTAACCCTTAGTTGGTTACAGGAGTTTCTGTATTGATAATAAATATTAAGCTTTTGAGGTATAAATTTTTGTAAATTCTCGTTCAATTAATTATCTGTGGAGAATAAAGTTATTTGTTGACAAATTCCACGACTTCGTACTTATAATAACAAATAACAAATAAAGTTTTAAAAAACGTTTGTGTATATAGAAAATTATGTGTATATGTATATGTATATATATATATATATATATATATATATATATATATATATATATATATATATATATATATATATATACACACACAAATGTTTAAAAAAATGCATTTCCTATTTATTATTTGTTATTATAAGTACAAAGTTGTGGAATTTGTCAACAAATAAATTTGTTTTCCACAGATAATTGAATGAGAATTTAAAGTACAGCACTTGTAACCAAATAAGGGTTAAAATAACCGGTTCATTTTTACACTGCACTCTTCACACAACCCCAAAATTGAAAAATTTGGAGAGGACCAGCCCAAAATTGTCCACCCCTCCCTTCTGTTCCTACTGCTCCCCTGGCTATTACAATAATGGCATCAGACTAAAGACTTCAAACATCAGCAAACTCAATGAGAAATCACACAGCGGAGTGAACCATGGTTTAGTTGTTTGCAAATACAGACCTCTCAACTCTCATGACTTGATCATGAGATACACAATTTTGGCCTTGTTCTCCAACAGAACTATATATACTTAAAATACACACATGAACTTACAAGAAGTGCTTTTAAAGTGAGGATCTTCAGTAAATCAGGTAACTCCAAGTATGCTGTAAAATGGCAAGTTCCAGTATGCTCTGTGGTATTACAGATAACATAAAAAGCATTTGAAATCATAATGGAAACTGCAACATTATAATTCTTTATTATATAAGTTTTATATCTAAATCTCTCACCGTTCAAATCACTTCTCCAACAGATTTAAAAAGAGGGCTGAAAATAAATTGCCTTTCCGTGCCCAAAAAAAAAAAAAAGAATCACGCTATGTACCGATAACCCACATTCCAAATCAACCACAAAATTATGAAATCGCAATTCCGCCGATAACAGTAGTCGCGGGAAATTATGAATATCGCAACTCTGCCTAGAACACTTAGAAGCTGGAGGTACAGCATCAAACAATGAAGTGAGGCAATAGTAATATATATACAACAAAAAAAGTATAATGTACTGCAGAATTTGTACGACCAGTGCTCATTCTGTGAGAGAAAATACACTAAAAAGAAAATAACATGTACGAAAAAAGAAACATAATATTGCTTTGGCATATAGTATTGACTAAAACATTCTTTTGTCCCTTCAAATGTGACAGTGGTCCATTTAGAACATTGGGTGATCTCTTGCAGCATTGTGACATGAGTCATGACGACAATCTAGGTATAATAGAAGAAACGATTTACCATTAACTTATGCACTACTTTAATAATAGGAACCCAGTATCTAGAATTTAAAAATAAAGAGAAGAGATAACATCTGCAAGTTATGCTATTGGAGAACGATCATATGTACCTAAAACTAGTGGACCAGGAAGGAAGAAATGCATAATGAGAGGTTGTGAAAAAGAAATGTAGACTCGTGTAATAAATGCATACTACATTAACACTTCACTATAACTTCCTAGTGTTGCAAAGCTCATCGTAATTGGAAATCACTATAAAACATTCATTTAACTTACTTACATCTACAGCACCTGGATGAATTCAAAATGGTCGAAATATTCATAGTATTCTTGGTGATGAAAACTATTTATTCAGGGCTTTGTCACACCAACTGTATGTTACTGATGAACACCATCTGTTTCTCCGAACAACACTTTTCTGATACGAAAGCTTCCTTTTGAAACGTACTTGATACCATCAGTGAATGAGTACAGCATACCATCCCATTGCAACTGCGACTTTAACAGGAAAACCTGTGTATATATTGATGAATTCCTCATGACAAATCCAGTGGGAAGTAGATTCTATTTCAGCCAGTTACAAAAACAGAAAATCTGAGGCCATCTATTATTGAGGATGACAATGTTCCTGTCTACCATGCAGTATAAGTCATTTGGAGTTACTTTACAATAACACAACCAAACACTATGATTCCATTCTATCTCAGGACACTGGATTACCTCATACAGTCGAACCTTTCATTAAGCGTTCTGACAGTTTTGTTGATCTTATATAGGCTCTAAAATAAGTAATAATACAGTAGGAAAAAATTAATATAACACTCACAATCAGCTACTTCCATGTTTGTGTGTTTCATTTTCCAACAGAAATGTATAGAGCAGTGCTAAAAAGCAGTGAAGTGCATCAATAAATACTAGAAATGAGTGAATACTGAGGTATAGGCATAGCTACAGTATAGACAGTTTTATTTGCCTATAATATTTGATATCTGAAGTATAATGCAAACCTAAGTATAGGTGCAACACTGGTTTAAACTATTGTGTAAGAATGACTGTAGAGAAATCTATGTTAGTAAACCTGTAAGAGTGGTATAATAAACTAGTTTACTAACTATTATCATATTCACTTGTGTGTATCAGTTAAGGAATTGTGCATGTGCTCTTATCAGTTCTTATGTACATTTATAGTGGGAGATGTGTTGATATGTAAACTGTGATATCTTTGAAATCCTGTTATGCTGTTGTGTCATCTGTCACAATTGACATACTTGGTCATCGTGAACAACAATATTCCATCATCAAAACTTGAATATATGCAAACTTACTCTTCAAAACCTCAATTTAGCAGTAATGACGTGAATGGTATATTGTGCATATATACATTGACATGCAATTGAGATAGCTAACTAACTGGTTGAAATAACCGAACTGTTCTGTACTGAATGCATACTAGACAGACTAATACTACTTATTAAAGGATAAAGATATAATGATAAACAGGTACATGTAATACAAATCTGATTTACAGTTGCATATTATATGAAAAGGTCTAATGTAATCAATTTCCCATTGTCTATAACTCACTCATCACAGCTGATAAAGGAAATGAATAAAATATTACAATCAGAAAGAATGGTAATTTGTCCAGTTACACAACACTATTAAAATTGAATTCACTTAATTTATCATCAATGATGATCTTTTTTTTCTGCAAGTGTTTTCACCAAATGTGACTAACAAGGAAGCTGGAATAGCACAAGTTGGTAATAATTACTAACTCCCTGGGACTAATGGCTTTACATCTCCTCTGAAGGATGTTGTGATGAAATTGGAGGGTAGAGCTGAGTATACTCATGCGAGCGAAAAAGGTCTGCACCTAGTGGGGCTCAAACCTGCAGCCTTTTGATTGCGGCCAGCACTTTAACCAATAGGCCACTAGTACACCCCATTTGAACACAAGATATTTCTTATAATTAATTTTAATAATCTTCACTGATATAACTTATTTCAACTAATTACTTTAGTTGCATGTCAGTTTAATATAATATGCATAGTATAACAATTATGTACCATTACTGCTTAGCTGAGGTGTTGAATAGTATAATTAAGTATTAACATTTGTTGTTGGAATGTTATTCACAATGACTATGTAAATATATAGTAGAGGATAACTGATATGATGTCTGACAGCTTTGAAAAGAGGATTCAAATGTAATCACAGTTTACACGTCAGTATACTTCTCCCGCTATACATTTACATAAGAACTGATAACAGCTATAGAATATGTGTATATGTAGCACTTCACATCAGCAGTTAATGAGATATGATGTATTATGTAATATACATGCACTTAAATTCCTTTTAGTAAATGGTTAAAGAATCAATCTGTTTTACAATAGTACCAATAGGAGTGTTGCACTGAGTTATGAATTCACAAAGATTTGTAATTTACCAACTTATGATTAAGAGCAATAATTTAAGTGTATAATGAGGATACTTCATATAAGGAGTCATGAAATATTGTTATAATTATTTATAATTATCGTCATATCGTGTAAGAAGTAGGTTATGACTAGTTAAGTGTATTATCTGACTGTTTAAAGGAAAGAACTGTAAGTCTTTATTTTCTGTTAATCCTTAAATGATTATCTGGTAGCCCATTCAAAATACCAATATTCATAGATTGGAAGGAAATTTGGAATGACAGACAATATGATTACAGTAATCCTGCACTCTCCCTGCTATGTGAGCAAAGATTAATCATAATATAAATCACATGCTAATCATCACTATATTAGCTACATACATAGTTATTTCCCCAATAGTTCAATAATACGAATCACAACATGAAAATGATCATAGCTAGTAAGCAAAATTACAGCAAAAATTTCACACAACATATTACAACATTTCTAAAGAGTTGCTCAGACACCTAAACATTGAAGAAAGATCTATGTATATCTGAATATTTTCTATTTATATAAAACAGTGTTATGTGTATGTCTTATAATATGTAATATTCAATAACATGTATAGTATAAGTACAAATTCATGTACATACTAATTACTCAGTAGTAACATCTGTTGTATCCACAGATATATGGGCTGTTTCTCCATATAAGGATATAGTATTGTAGCTATATTACCCGGTATAATACATACACAAGCCACAGAATACAGTTATGTCAGACAGACAGACACATATATACTTTCTGCCTACGCTTTGTGGTGAGAGTAATACTGTTAGGCTTACTATATAAAAGGATTTTTAGTTTTAGTTAACTAACTATTATAAACAGTTTGGCATGTTAAATCAGATATCTCCTAGCTACAGGTAGACTTATGAACGTATATATACTGCCAATGGGAAATTGTTTTTGAGTGGTGCCCTTGATGAAATCATTCATGGACAGTATAAGCCCTCTAACAGACTAACAGTGAGATAATTTTCATATACTATTACCATGCTTTATTAGTACAAGATCAAAAAATACTATTTTGCCTGGTTTGAAAACCAATCCACATTGATTTAGTGATGATAACCTCACTAATCAATTAGTTGGCTTCTGTTTGGTAGAGCATCTGTCTGGAATACAGAGTGTCGTGGGTTCGAATCCCACCTGAGGCAACTCTCAGTTTCATTTTTCCATTGCCTCAGGTGTCTTTCTTTCTTTCTTTCTTTCTTATTCTTTCGTTCTACATCTCCAATAACATCATGTAAATAGAGTGTTGAAAGTTAGTTTCGAACACTACAAAAAAGAGATACATATTATATGATATTGTTAATTTAAGTAACTGATTTATAATTAAATATTACAACATCATGTGAGCAAAGATATAAATCACAAGTTAATCATCACTATATTAGCTACATGCATACTCATTTCTTCAATAATACGAATCAATAATTAATGATAAGCAAAATGACACAGCTAATCAAATGTTTCACACAGCAATATAGATACAATATTTTTAAAGAGTTACTCAGAACACAAAACATTAAAGTGTTTTGCAATTGGTGACAGTCCAAACAACGACAGTTAATGGACAATAATTTACTAAAATGTTTAGCAGCCAAAATGTATTATAAAACACAACATTTCGGTTAATGACCTTTTTTATGATCCAGACTGATCTATTTATCTATATCTGTATATATTCTATTTATATAATTATGTAAAATCATATATATATATGTATTATAATTTTACTATAATTTATAGATACTTAGTATAGTATAATTATTTCATTGTTTATAACATAATCACACAACATCAGGTGATATCTTAAAACAGCAAAGTAGTGTTGAATCTGTTCATTAGTTCTTCTTTAATCCTCTCTCTATTTGATAATGGCTACTGGTGAGTGAATTATTATAATATCATTATATTTCTTGTTACATGGAAACAACTTGACACATCAGATAAATAAGTTACTCATAATCTCTTAAACTTGAAATACAATTACAAGTACTGGTTTGTGTACTAATAATATTGCAATAGTACTATATTTATATATTACTTGTCAAGTTAATATAATAATGCATTCATTGTTTATTATCAGGTCAATATGAGATGAAATGGAGAACTGGACACTCCACTGCAGTCAATAGTGAAAGATTTTATTGCTGGGGAGGACATCAGAATGGCCTTCCTATGGTACATTATAATGACGAGAAAAGAAAGTTCACATCATCTGTTGATATATTTCATTTACCTACATTGAAGTGAGAGAGGAGATCTACTACAGCTACTCCACCTGCAGGAGTGATTAACTATGCTTGTACTAACATAAGAGACTCTTTATTGTATTTTGGTGGAAGCTGTATACCTAATGACTGTTTTCATAATGATTTATTTGAACTCAACACTCTTACTAATGAATGGAGAGAAATTATTAACAGGTCTCCTGATAAGAAAACGTGACTGTGGAATGATATCATTCAACATGAATGGAGAAGATAATTTGCTAGTTATTGGAGGGGTTGGACCTACACCAATCACTACTCACACTGGTTCCAATATATTTCACACCCTAGCATCCCAAATCATTGCTTCACAAATGAAATACACACTATGTGTGTCAATTCATCACCAGGTATTACATGACTCACATTATGTATTGCATCATAATGATATCATATATTTTCTTCAGGTCAATGGAAAGTACCTATCATAAAAGGAAATCGTCCATCACCATGTGCTGACTTCAGTATTCATACACTTCCTGGTAATAGAAGTGTAATGTTTGGAGGGCGTACTATTGATGATACTCGATACCGTTATTTCTGTTATCATTCTTTCAGAATACAATAACAG
This sequence comes from Petrosia ficiformis, assembly GCA_947044365.1. Classification (NCBI taxonomy): domain Eukaryota; kingdom Metazoa; phylum Porifera; class Demospongiae; order Haplosclerida; family Petrosiidae; genus Petrosia; species Petrosia ficiformis. Next base: position 41,951,102 of record OX345636.1, on the reverse strand, counting down.
ATTCCACATTTCTACATAGTTGTATTTGTTATCTTTTCTTGTCTAGTCTATTATTTTTATCACTCTTGATCTCTTGTATTATTTTCAGTTGTATTGTCTACAGCTCTAATCCTCTGGTTTCATTTTATTATCATAATAAGACACTTGAATCTTCATTCATTTTTGTTCATTACAATGAACACACTATCATTAATTTTATATACCTGTAGTTACATATTCCTAAGTTGTAATTATTATCATGTCTATCATATAGAATTATACATTTCTTCAATATTTGTGATTTGATAAACAACCACAAATATTTTAATTGTGTGATGTAATCACATGATTGTTAATCATGTTATTACACTAAAGAGTACATGTTCTTTTATAATAATAATCACTCATAATAATCCACTTGTAAACCTCACGCCTTATTAATTATCATAATTAGTGACTGTTTTATTCTCATCTTTATAAAATTATATTGATATTAATAGTAAACCCATGTTGTATTACTAATACTATAGGATTTTAAGAAAGTAGTCAAATCATCCATTACTACATTGAAATGGCCTAAGGCGAGGAGCAGTCATGCTAGTACTATCATCAATACTATAACATCAAATCAACACACGATATCTCATTTGATTGTGTCGGGAGGATTGGATAAAGATCTTTAAACACTAAACGATTGCTGGATAATGAATCTCTCTAGTTTTATCTGGTATCAGGTACATAATTTACATCACATGACACATGTAATACAATGTTGTCTATATATCAATTTATATTGGTATCAGATTTGTCATCCTCAAAATTAATACTAATATTGAAAATACTGGTATATCACATACCGGTATATGAGTTAAAAGTGTTAGCATTACATTTCTAATAATTATATTTTATTAACTGAAATATACTCTTTCTTGTACTAATAATATTATGATGATGTGTTCCTCATTTATAACATATAGTTTATATATTAATTTATTCATCTCTTCAGGTAAATCTTCCTGATCAGTCACTAAAAGATTTGCCCACTCCATGTCAACATACTATATATCAAAAGAAAGATTTTGGATTATAGTGACTGGAGGTTACAGTGATTATAGTCGATCTAAGAAGACAGCTCAACCAATCACTGGATCTGATATATTAGTGATCATTGAATTAGGTATGATAATTAATATACATATCATGTGATATATTATTATTAGTGATCATTATCATGTTCACTGGACTGTCTATGACATTCAAGATTATTAACTCAGAGAAGACTGAACTTGTTTTTCAAAATTCTTCCCATTTCCAACACTGGCGACTCTATTGCATATATTTTGGCCACCGTTCCCTTTCTCTACCCCAAACTTGGCTCCTTTTCCGACATGGAGTACTACTTCTACCAACTTGCTTTCCGGGACTCGAAAGTCCCCAAGCACTTCGTAGGATTAAATCAAATGCAGTGCTCTCCTTCTTTTGACTGGAACTGGGGCTGACCTCTCTGCATGTTGGCACCAGCTACACCCATGATTTCAGCAATTTAAATGCCTCAGGTACCCACCAGAGCACATGGGCAACGTCACTGAAACCACAATTTGCGTGGGCTTTGAGGGGGCTGTGCCCCCTTCCAACCCCCATTAACGGGGGGACACCTCTTTAAAATTCCCCCGTAGTCATTATTTAGGTCAATGGTTCATGTAGGGGGGGTCTAGGGGCATTCCCCAGGAAAATTACCTTAAAAATGGCAATATGGTAGCTACAATTATTGTTATACCAGTTCCATAACTATGTATATATATTACATATACAGTGTATTCAAAATACTACTTGATACCTTTCTTGCTAGAGCTGGAAGTAATTGTCGGGTTCTTGTTCTTTAGCCATCATTAATAGTCATTACCATGTGGGTGTGTGCAATTTAGGGGGATTGTGTGCCAGCTCCGCCTAAATCCACCACTGGGAACAGTGAGTGGAATAGCCATCATTGAGATAGAAATGCCAAGGGAGGGGGGTGGGGTTGTGGGGTTTGGGTAATGCCTCGCCGTCCTTAAATGAAACCCTGCTGGCCTAATATAACAATTGAAATAGCAACTTTTAATATCACAAAGATGAATTGTAATTTCCACTAATGATGTTATATGTAATAATTATTATCATTCTCTTATAGCTCGTTGGGGTCGTTGTCAGGAAGGATATGGAGAAGATTCATATTTGCAAGCTGAATTGGGGATGCAGTATGTCACTGCTTTTTAGAACAGTCCAAATTCTTCTTACATTGAGGCAGTAGTGAGTATATTGTGAATATATGTATATACTATATCAGTGTTCTGCGCTTGATATTTAGAGTGGTGGTTGGATTGTAACTTGCATTTATTACTGTTTACCCAGTACATATAATAATAATAATATACTAAATGCTATCTCAATAGCCTATATAATTTTATGTATTATCTGAGTGGTGGTTAACTCATCTGATATTTTGCACAATAATTAGTGCATGTGCAAACAGTTGAATCCAGGCTATTTTTCTTTAACATCTTAAGAGCCTGGGTAAGAGGCTAACACACACACACACACATGCTATAATGTTTAAATTATATATATAATTATATATATATATACAATACTAAAATCATAAAACATAACAAACACCGACATATACTATAACTAAAGAAGTATGTGTAGTAAGTAATGAATATTAAATTAATAATAATAATAATATACAAACTGATGCTAAATACCACCCTCAAACACACACACACGCACACATGCTCACAAAACACAAACATTTTGTGTAGACGTATGCACACACATATGTATCCACACCTTAGTGATGTACTGATAAGAGGTTTTACCGATATTCTGATAAACTGATAATTATGTACTGATAACTGATACCAATCCGCTATTATATCTACCTTGTGGTTTCTGATTCTTTCAATGAAAATGAGCATTTTCTCAATAATTATGAGTATCATAAAAGGAACTAATGATGCTATATGACATTATTAGTACACTTATTACAATATTGGTTACATCTTTCAGAAATAACCTATACCAATAATGAAAATAATGACAGATAATGATCTGATTATTGGTATATTACTACCAAACACACACACACACATGTACATACATGTAATTACACTCAGGTTCTACAAGAGAGATGGAAAAGGACGTTGATATATTACATCTTACATTGATAGCTTTTCCAAATTTTATGAGGTCTTTTGTTGTTGATCCTGCCCATTTATGTTTTTCAATGAACACCAGAAATGAGAACAAAAAGAACTAGCAGTTTTTTCTCTATATATCGTGTTTCTCTATATATCTTGTTTTAGTTTGAATTTTATTGTTGAGTAAAGCAAAGCAAAAAAAAATTCATCACATTTTAACGGCAACCCTTAGTGATTGTCAAGCAAATATGTCATTACACTAAATCATGATTTGTCGTAGATTTTCATTACTGATGAAAGAACCCAGTACATTATGTGGAGATCATCTGTTAGTATCTATTAAAATGTGATCAAGTACTTTAGCTTCCAGCTTGTGTTGGGCAGTAACTGTAGTTGATCTCTTAGAAAAATCGGAGTTTGATAGTGTCTAGAAAGGTAAATTTTATGGTTTCACTGAAAAGCTACAGAATTCAGCTCTATTTGTTTTCTCAAAATGCATTGTACTTGGTGCACGCCATGATTGGTGGGCGTGGCTTTCTTGGTTTTGTACTTATTGCGATTGCAAAAATGGAGATTTTTCCAACACTCTCTCACTTGCAGACAAATATAAAGATGATCAGAAGATATGAAGGTTGCTATTACACCAGGTTAGAGTCATATTATATAATATTCTATTTTGAAACTGATTGGAGTCGCATCCGCCTACTCCCTAGTACCACCTTAACAGTTAAACTTAGCAGTTTCATTAAGAAAGTTAACATATATCAAGGCTGTACTAGGGGGAGGGGTAGATGAAACTCCAATCAGTTTCCAGTCTTGCAAGCTTCTTGCTGCATACAATCTGGTTCCAATCTGTGTTTTTTGGGAGCCACACTCACCCGGGGGTATAATTATTGGGCCTAAATGTTTTCACTGATAGGTGGTGGAGGCGGTGGTGGGTGGGAAACAATGGCGGGGTAACTGTAGTTGGTCTCTGAGAAAGATCGAAGCTTGGGCAAGAGGATTGCATGAGCGTTGATGACCAATACTTCTCAACATTGAGATGGAGTTTCTATTTGTTTGTTAGAGAGTGTAGTTGACATGTCCAGATTGGGTTTGAACCAATCAATTGCAGTCTGGTAACTTGGAAAAGCTAGCTAGCTAGGTATAGGTCAACGGGTGAACTCAAGAATGGCTTTGGATGGGCTTGGAGAAGCTGACTGGTTGAGCGTTGACGACTAACATTTCTCAACTTCGTCTATTAGAGAGTGTGGTTGTTCCTTGAGTTGACCCGTCGAGCTATACCTAGCTTTTCCAAGCTACAAGATTGAAACTAATAGGTTCAAACCCAATCTAGACAACTACACTCTCTATTTACTATTAGACAAAATTGAAATTCCAAATTAAAATTGATCATTGACGCTCAACGCTCTTGCCCAAGCACATCCCAGTCACCTATTTTTACACGGTGCGGCTTATCCAGCTTCATCAAGCCTATGACAAATTTAAAACTTGCCCAAGCCCATCCCCAGCCGTCGTCAAGTTCATCTGTTGATGTATACCTAGCTTTCCCAAGCTACCAGATTGAAGCTTGCAGATTTGTTCAAACACGATCTAGACAAATAGCCTTGCTAACGAACCAATTTAGAAAAACTAAGAGTTGAGAAATGTTGGTCATCAACCCTCAACGCTCTTGTGCAAGAGCAATACTGGCATTCATATTTACACAGTACGGCTTGCTCAAGCACATCTCCAGCAATCTTTGAGTTTGACTGTATAGCTATACCTAGCTATACCTAGCTTTACCAAGCTGCTAGACTGAAGCATATAGGTTGATATATATACAAAATACAAACTCCATCTGAAAGAAATATTGGTCATCAACGCTCAATGCTCTTGCCCAGGAACATCCCAGGCACCCATTTTTACACGCTACGAAATTAAGTCCATCCCCAGCCATACTTGAGTTCACCTGTCCAACTTTACCTAACTTTCCCAAGCTACCGGATTGCACTGATAGATCCAAACTCAATATAGACAACCACACTCTCTAATAAATAAAATACAAACTCAGTTGAGAAATGTTGGTCACCAACGCTCAATGCTCTTGCCCAAGCACATCCCAGTCACCCATTTTACACGGGCCCAGAAGGTCAATCCGTTGACGGGCACGACAGCGTTAACGTACTCGCCCGGATCCCGGCCGGAATCCCAGACCGGACGTACTCGCCCGGATCCTGGCAAACTGGGGGGGGGGGTCTGGCGGAGCCCGGGATCCGGGCGGATCCCGACCGGGATCTGATGTCGTGCCCATCAACGGATCGACCTTCTGGGCCACCATAATTTCTAGCTTGCCCAAGCCACCCCAGCCATCCTTGAGTTCACCCGTCGAGCTACGTCATACCGTATACTATTTTGTCTATTAGTGTGATTGTCTATCTGATAGTTTGGGAAAGCTAGTATGTATAGCTCTGCGGTTGAACTCAAGGATGGCTGAGGATGGGCTTGGGGAAGCTGACTGGTTGACCGTTAACGACTAAACTTTTCTCAACTAGAGAATGTGGTTGTTCACCCGTTGAGCTAACCCAAGCTAGCAGAGAGAAGCTGATAGATTCTAACCCAATCTACACAATTACAATATCTAACAGACAAAATAGAAACTCCATCTCAATGTTGAGAAATATTGGTCATCAATGCTCAACGCTCTTGCCCAAGCACATCCCAGTCATTCATTTTCACACGGTACGAGCTATTTCCAGCTTGCCCAAGCCCATCTCCTGAGTTCAGAGCTATAACTATACCTAGCTTTCCCAAGCTACATGTACCAATTGAAGCTGATATGTTCAAGCACAATCTGAACAAACATATACTCTCTAATGAACCACTTTTGAACTCGAACTAAGAGTTGAGGAATTTTGGTCATTAACGCTGAACACTCTTCCCCAAGAATAATCCCAGACATCTGTTTTTAAACGGTACGAGCTAATTTCAGCTTCCCTAAGCCTATCCTTAGCCATTCTTGAGTTCATCCGTAGAGCTATATCTAGCTATACCTAATTGTCCAAGCTACCAGAATGAAGCTGATAGATCCAAACACAATCTTGACAACCACACTCTAATAGACAAAATAGGAAGCCAAGTTGAGAAATTTAGGTCATCAACTGTCAACGAACTTGCCCAAGCACATCCCAGTCACCCATTTTTACATGGTACGAGACTTGCCCATGCCCATATGATGGCCATATCCCCAGCCAGCCTTGAGTTCAACATCGAGCTGTGCTTGGGCAAGCTCATACCATATAAATGTAGATGACTGGGATTCTTGGGCAAGAGCACCAACATTTCTCAAATTCGTCTATTTAGAGTGTGGTTTTTCCTTGAGTTTACCCGTGAAGTTATACCCAAGCTACCTGATTGAGACTCAAACACAATCTAGACAATCACACTCTCTAATAAACAAAATGGAAACTCCAAATCAAAGTCAAATTCGAAACAAGATATATATAGAAAAAAGTATCCCTATGACTGCTTTGAGGTGTCCAGCATTCAGTAATCATGGCTGACTTTATTATGCCTGAAACACAACAGCCTATTATGTTCATTGTCTACTATCAATGGTGAATCCTTGCCCAAGCTTTTCCTCAGCCATATTTCAATACAAACCTACTGTTTTCGATATCCACAAGATGAATGTATCATATCCTTAACTGCTACAGTGTTAATTATTGTTTGTGTGCTATACATTCAGTCCAATGTACATCTAGTTACAGGCATATTCAGCCTTTGTTGCACATATCTTCAGATTGTACTTGCACAGTTTGACAATAATGCAATCTGCAGAGCCTGAAAATATTGTATAAACTGTATAGGTAATGTATAGGCAATGCAGTTGCCTATACTGATACTGTCTACATTTTAGTAGTACAGGTACAACCGTAATTTTAGTGGATTCTCAGGACTCACTTTGTTAATGCACTATTATTGATAATTTTTTATTGTATACTGGTATACTTATTTTTCAAACTGTATCTCCACACTAATAGAGTGATGTCAATTGCTCAATAAACGGAGATGTATGAATACTTGAAGTGGTGAAGAATCCACAATGACACTAATGCATGGACATATTTGCAATCAGTAAGTTCAAATTTGCTAAATTAAATAATATTAAAATTAATACAAACTAAATTATTAATGTGAACTATTCAATCCTCATTGTCATAAACAGTTTCATAGATTTGCATTGCAATCCTCACTCCCAGTTCAGATATAACCATCGATACTCCTTGTAAATTGGCTAAAGCAGCTACTACTATTCCTCTAGGCTGATGAGTACATTTAGTACACCTATTCGGATCCATTTGAACATTTTCCATTTTATTATCTCCAAGATGACATTTCCCATGTGAGTATCTTCCTTTAAAATTACCCATTTTAAAAGTCTCTCCACTGCCAAACCTTTCTGAGTTGGATGGATTAGGACCAGGGATAATAATCAAACTGCTGGAAGCTCCTACTGCACTACCACCATGAAAAGCAACAAACGGAGTTTTTCTACCACCTGCAATTTCTTCTTCCTTTGGTATAATACCCCACCCCATTCCATAGCAAATATCCAATTTTTTCTTAGTTTTTATAACTGGTCTCCACATCATTTCAACAGTGGAAGGATTTAAAATATAATTCATAGAAGATGAATCCTTTTTGATGGTTTGTAGTTGTGTGCTCCCAGATGAAACATTGCTTGAAGTATGTTCCAACTCATCAATACTTTTCCTGTCATTCTTGAACTGATCAGTGCAACTATTTACACCAATTTCAAATCCATCGACTTCTCTTTGAGTTTCTCTTTCTTTTCTGCTTTCACTACAATTTTGGTCTATTCTCTCTGTTTCTCCTAACTGTCTTCTCCTGTGACAAATTGCTTGTTCTTTCTGTTCTCTTTTCTGGTGTTGGTTAAAAGATAACAACAAAGCGTTTCCAAATTTTATGAGGTCTTTTGTTGTTGACAGAAAACCACCTCCTGCCCATTTATATGAATTATCAATGTAAGGTGCATTATACAGACATCCTTTTCCATCTCTCTTGTAGAACCTGAGTTTAATGTATGTACATGTGTGTGTGTGTGTGTGTGTGTGTGTGTGTGTGTGTGGTAGTAATGTACCAATAATCGGTTCAGTAATCAATATCAGTCATTATCAGCTCATTATTGGTATCGGTTATTTCTAAAAGATGTAACCGATGTTGCAATAAGTGTACTAATAATGTCATTTCTTGTGATTATAGCATCATTGATTGCTTTTATGATACTCATAATTATTGAGAAAATGCACAATTTCATTGAAAGAATCAGAAACCAGACGGTAGATATAATATCGAATTGGTATCAGTTATCGGTACATATCTAAAGTAATTATCAGTTTATCAGAATATCGGTAAAATCTCTTATTGGTACATCACTAAGGTGTGGATACATATGTGTGTACATACATCTACATAAAATGTTTGTGTTTTGTGAGCATGTGTGTGTGTGTGCATGTTTGAAGGTGGTATTGGTAGTCATAAGACTAACCAATGGGGTGGCAAGGTCTCTGCATTCTCCAACATATTTCATCTTACATGCATTTCCTTAAACCAAGTGTACTATTATTTTCCTATTAAACTGACCAATGCAATGAATGGGATTTACAGGTAATTTAAAGTCTGTTCACATTCATGATGTCTTCAAAATTAGGATGTGATGACTTTATATATAATATAGTGTATAGTTTAATGTCGTAAGGTTAATATATGATTATTATACTGTAACTCAATAATGAAGCAATGGATTGAAATTTGACATACACAAAAAAGAATGAGAAGGATAATTATATGAAAATGGTACAGGTAAAAAGATTGTTGGTCATTCCAAACTAAAGTTATGAACACTTTTCTGAGGAGAAGGTGAATGTGAATGACCTTTAGTTAACTGCTAATATATATTTATGGGATTAAGCTAGTCAATACAGATAGTCTAAACCAGAAATGAGGGTTAAAGATATCTTTGGTGGGATCCCAATTCTTTACATGTACATTGTGTATTTAAATCCTATCTGTAAAAGCATCAGTTTGTATATTATTGTAATATTTTTCCTTAATTACTACACATTATTATTAGAGGTAGGATATCCTAGTGGTTATATTTTACAAATTACATAAACATGTCAGGGTTTGTTTTATGTTTTATGGTATTAGCATTGTATATATTATATATACATATACTGTATATATAATTTAAACATGTTTAAATTAACACACAAAATAACTGTGGTCAATAAAGTGTTTAATCATTAATTTGCACATGTGTAAACAATTGAATCCAGGCTCTTTTCACTGCTTTTTTAAGGCCTAGTATGTGTGCTGTGTGCTATGCATGTTGTGTGTGTGTGTGTGTGAGTGTGTGTGTGTTTAGAAAAAAGAGACAGTGTTTGTCAGATCCTCAGGCCTTCAACTGAACGAACAGGCCGCCCTCAAGGACTGACTCCCAACTGAATGACAGACCTCTCTCTGTCAGGAGGCAACTTCTCCTCTGAAGCTTCAGTGGTACGAGTATCTGACAATTACTTCATTTCATTGATATCCTATAAAGCTAAAATACTAAGCTTAAAAAACTAGACAGGCATAGTAGGTCTCTCTTCAGCTCTTGTGCTTTTGTTTTCTATTTTCATGTTTTATTCAACTCATCTTGATGGTCTGTTGTTATTATTTTAGCATGCAGGTTTACAGAGTCTATATGCTTTGTTGATTATAGTAAAGTGTGGTATAGATTAGCAATTAGCTACTTAACATAGATATTTAACAATCTTAACTTTTAACATATTCACATATGCTTTGATGCTTTGGCGTTACTAGACTCTTGACAGGGATAGTCTGGCCTTGGGCTTATAGAGTCCCGCTCACCAATGCACCAGTAAATACATGTAATAATAACTTACTTACAAAACCCTGAAGTCAAACAATGGCCCATTCCTACTGGATTACAAAAGATCCTACTCCCTTGAAAACTTTACCTACCATGTGCTTAGACACATGTGCTCTCCTAATTAATCTTAGGTGGGCGTTTTTAATTAATAATTAAGCAAGGCTATTACTATTACAGATGCTGTTGTGTGTGTGTGTTTGATATAAGATCAATGTGTGGTTGGATGCACCAGAGGTGGCTTAGTACACTTGGGTTGATACCAACCAAAAACAAAGAGTGCTGTCTATTGCTCACAACACGGAAGCTGACTTTTCCCCACAGAGAAGTATATTTCTCTCCCGAGGCTAGCATGAGTATTGGGCTTCTTAAGTTTAAGGCTTTTTTCCAACAGCTTTAGGGGCTGTGGGACAACCTTCAGTACTGTCACATAGGCAGGTTTATTTGTGTTTGTAAATATTTTCACAAATAGTATTTAACAATCTTAACTTTTAACATATTCACATATGCTTTGATGCTTTGGTGTTACTAGACTCTTGACAGGGATAGCCTGGCCTTGGGAACCAGAAGTGGGGGTTAAAGACTCTTTGGTGGGATCCCAACCCTCCCCTCTCTATCCGTATCTGGAGATGCTTATAGAGCCCTGTTCACCAATGCACCAGTAAATACATGTAATAATAACTTACAAAACCCTGAAGTCAAACAATGGCCCGTTCCTACTGGATTACAAAAGATCCTACTCCCTTGAAAACTTTACCTACCATGTGCTTATACACATGTGCTCTCCTAATTAATCTTAAAATTAAAATTATTCCAAGGCTATTACTATTACAGATGCTGTTGTGTGTGTGTGTGTGTGTGTGTGTGTGTGTGTGTGTGTGTGGTGTGTGCGTGCATTAATAGAGGTACATGTAGGATATCCTAGTGGTTATATTTTACAATTACATAAATATGTCGGTGTTTGTTTTATGTTTTATGATTTTAGCATTGTATATATATATTATATATATATATAATTTAAACATGTCTTAAATAACGTGCAAAATAACTGTGGTCAATAAAGTGTTAAATCATTAATTAGCACATGAATTGATCTTTTTCTCTGCCATCTTAAAGCCTGGGTACAAGGCTAGTATGTGTGCTGTGTGCTATGCATGTTGTGTGTGTGTGTGTGTATGTGTGTGTGTGTGTGTGGTGTGTGCGTGCATGCGTGTATACATGTATGTGTACACAAAATTTGGATCAGACATGCGTGCAGGGAAATAGTAATATATAGTGATGTATCAAGGAAATAGTAATATTAATATAGTTATTACATTACATTGTGATTGACACCATGTCTGACATGGATTTAGGTCATATTATAGTTTTATGTACAGAATATCATTAATAACCTTCCTCTATGTGGTATAAGAGGTGCATTCATTTCAGGTACTGTGCTACTCATTCCCAGAGGGAAAAAAATATTCTGTTCCATGTATGTCAGAAAATCTTTTCCTGATGCATTTTCTATGACTGCACTGACTAGTGTCCATCCATGAGTTGTGTAATTAAATTCCATACCTGAAAAAACAAATGCATCATGTCTATAGAAATGGACCCAATTAGACTCACTTAGTGTGCCATTTCATAATGAATATACAAATATCTTGAGGTCAAAAATGAACCCAAAATAACTTCAATAGTTGGTGGATTTAACCCTACCACAGGACGATAAACCCTACCCTAGGATTGAGGACAATTTACAGGCACTTTAAGTGTTACATCTCAGGAACTAGTACTGGGTTGGTAGACATTCAGAAAATTTAATTAATTTGTGGTCATTATACTGTAGTAAATTATTGGTATTGATCTAAATAACTTGCGAGTGCATGTATGTATCATATGTACACACTACAACAGTATTATCAACTGCACTACTTTATTATGTCATTTAAACAATTTCCATAGAATGTGGGTTTGGTATTAATTTCAGCAGTATAGTATAATTATATATATATATATATCATGCTTTTATTATTTGTGGGTGTAAAAAGTTACCAAGTGAATCTAAACAAAATGATTGTCTCCTTAAAAGGTAAGTGTGTATACTATAATTACTGCACAGTGACAAGTGTTAAAATTGTGAATCAATATAAATTCATGGTTTTAATGTGCCATAGGTGACTAGTATATACAACATATACATGTATAATCAATCCATGATTGCAATAATTGCACATAAAGTACTTAATGAAATAATAGACTAATATAAATTACAAAATCACCTCAACCATAATAGCAACCAGACCCTAGCTCCAAAACCAAAAAAAACCTTACCTGGTTCTGAAATTAAGTCATCATCTTTGAAAATATTCAATGACTCTGAGACACTGTCGTAATGTTTTAAAGAGTAATATTCTTCGTGATCAGATGTTCCTTTTTTGTTCTCCATTTTTCCTTTGCTAGACTCTTTATCAGATAGTTTCTCAACAGAGGGAAACTTTGAATAATGCCGAATGCCAGCCATGTGTGAAAGTAATTGTCTTGTTGTTATAGTAACAGGAATTCCTTTGTATTTCTTGATAGGGAAATCTGGAATATATTTCTGTATTGGTTTATCTAAGTCAACTTTCCCTTCCTGCCAAAGTTTTAAGAGGGCTATAGCAGTCAATGGCTTGCTAATGCTAGCTATACGCATCACTGTGTCCTCAGAGCAGCATGCACCATTCTCAACATCAGATAATCCCATAGGAATATCTATAACTTCACCATCTACACTAATTCTAAGTACCATACCAGGTATTCCATGTACAAGCATAAAATCAGACATTAATTTCTTGCATTTTATGAGGGTTTGGGGAAATTTTTCCCAGCCACGATGAAACTCAAGTTCTAATGATCTTCCAAATTCTACTGAACGGAACTCTTTTAATGAGCTGTCACTGTAGTTACAATTTGAGATAGCTTCCGACTGGTTTCCCCACTTTTTGTCATATAAATCTACATAGGCATTTTGAAAATTGTTATGTAAAATGTAGTCAGAATGGAAATGTTCTCTTTCTTCTTTAGGAGAATCGAAGTAAATGTGATACTTTTTGCGCTCAGAGTAAATTTTCCATCCTCCAGCAACTACTCCAACAACACAAGCTAATCTCCACCCTCCATATTTCCAAGAGAGAATCTTTGATGCAGCACCCATTTTTATTTAGTGAGGAGTCCCGTATAATTAATTACGTGACTTCCAACGGGATACTGTCATTTGCATCAATCTTGCAACAAAAAATGTCAAAGCGGGAATGGGTGTGGTATAACATTTAGCCAATCAATTTACTCTCATCATGTGGTGTTTGCTGTGATGTTTACTATTTTTTATATTGTAAGTATAATTACGTCATCTCCGGTTTGAGAGCGCAGTTGCAAGATTACTGGAAACGACAGTACAGAGGATTTCAGTCCCGTTGACATCGACACAGTTTCGTAACCACGCCCTCCATATAATAGTACGTACGTACGTACATAATTTTATATGGAGGGTGTGGTTACGGAACGGAATAATTATAATTGTGTCAACGCAACGGAACTGTATAACGATTAATTACGTTCAATTTAAGTACGTCACACGTACACGTGATGAACGACCTCCCGCGGATAATGAACCGCCCTTCCCTCCTTTGAAACAAGGTTTCTAGAAGTCTTATCTTTGTAGTAGGCTGGACGTATAGTGTATGACTAAACTACGTGAAAAGTGACCAGATCGAGTAAATCCTCCAAAGAACAATTGTTTTATAACTCACGGTAGTTGTGGCGTGTGTGTGTGTGTGTGAGTACGACCTACTATTGTATCCACAGAGACAAACTTTTTGGCTGCTTGGAACGTAAAAGTCATACGTTCTATATGAAGAGAGATTGTCACTCAATTTCATAAAGGTTAGTTTAATTTTACTACAGTCATAAAAGCCCGCCTAAGCCTTATTACCACGTGTATTATTTGTATACACCATGTCATGCTGTCCAGCCATAATAGCATAACATGACTGGCTAATTGTTATTAATCATCAAAAATTAAATAGTAAATGAATGATATAAATAATATAATACAATAGCTGGTTGTATGTGATTTATCATTGTAACTGATTCTGATGTATTTAATAGTAGTTCCAACCAAAAGGTTTTGAGAAAGCTTTTGTTACTTTTGTTTATACATGTAATATGAAGTCTGCTAGTATACAAAGTATATTGGGAATAGGATAAGCATGATAAAATAAAGACGCTGTCCACTGCCATGGTCATATCTGTACATAGTGTCAATGAGTATTGAAATCATTTCTATATACATTAGATGCTAGTTTGATCCCCAGCCATATACCATTCTAGTCTCATTCCCAGCTGTATACCATTGTGGTCTCATTCCCAGCCGTATACCATTCTAGTCTCATTCCCAGCTGTATACCAGCCTAGTCTCATCTCTAGTTTTCATGATTGTCATCCACCAGCTTCATACATGTACCTTATACCAACCTACTCTCATCCCCAGCTTTATACCATCATAGTCTCATCCACAGCTTTATACCATCGTAGTCTCGTCTCCAGCTGTGTACCATCGTAGTCTCATCCCCATTTGTATACCATCGTAGTCTCATCCCCAGCTTTATACCATCGTAGTCTCACCCCCAGTTGTATATCATCTTTTTCTCATCCCCCATCCTAGTAGAAAGGTTTATTGCCCAAATTTGCAGTGGGCTTAGGACAAAACCAAGACTAGAGACCCATAAATGACAATTCCCTATTAGCATGTACACTGTACATGTATCTGTTTGAAGTTGTTCAGACATCTGGTCACATGTTAAAGCCTCATCAATATTGTGGTTAATATTTGGACATGCCCTGGGTTGACTTTGATGAACTACATTATGGTTTCCATGTTGTTTTAGTGTGTGCACATGTGCAGAATTGCAACACATGGAGAAAAAAAATAGGGCCGTAGAAATTCTTGTTTGTCTATATGATGATATGTCAAGGCTTGTGTTATATCTATGTATGCCTTATAATCTATACAATCTGCTTTGTCCCTGACGTAGTGTAGTAGTTGAAAGTACTGACTCAACACATTATTGTGTAGTAAATTAATTACACACATGGTAGTATTCATGTAACATGATATGTTCACTATTTTAATATTAAGGCTGGGATGTCGATGTTGAAAATTCTTGTAAATTCTTGTAAATTATCCATAGTAAGTCTGAGATATTGATTATGCTAATTATTCCAAAAAATATATTTTTCAAGAATCTCAACCAATTCCTAGCCCTATTATGATATTGGCATGTATTAATATTGTATTTAATTAGTAGATTAGTCCAACAAACTAGCCCTGTGCTAATTATACAGACATAATAATTATTATGAGAATGATTATAATCAAGTATAATAATTATATACATGTGAATAGAAACAGCAGAATGACATAATCACTATATGTGGATCATTTATACAGTAATAAACACTGATCAGGTGGTACATGTATATACCAAACCTTTCAGGTTGCTTGAAAGCTATGCAATTACAACCAAAGCATGGTACAATGGTGTAGATAGGAACAGCTAGTCTTGTGAGACAATGTGTGATAAATTGTGAGACAATGTCTGGTAAATTGAAATTAAACTGTATACAAAGTATATATGGGAGTAGGACAAGAGTGATGGAAATAGGTCAAAATGTCTGGTAGGTAGCTCAATATTTTCACAGCCCTGGGTATATATATCTTCCAACAGATTATTCCCAGAGTGTCTAATCCCAGAATGTGGTAATTAGGGGATAAAGCAGAATAGATTTGAAATAATTAAAAGCTGGGAAAGATACCTAATTTAGTACTAAAATAGAATTCCCAGCTTGAGTTCTTGCATGTGCTCAATGTTCACAAAAGTAACCACATCTCGAGACTTGTTGGAATTACTGGAAGAATTTGTGAGAATAACCATTTGATAATATATAGTGTAATATTAGGGAATGATTTGTTTGGGCCTATAGTAAAATATGCAATGTTTTATGTGTACATATATAGAAGCCATTTTTTGCACATATTGTTGAGTATAAATATTTATATTTATAGTAATTATGTTTATGGAGATGTTAATTGCTCAACTCAGAGGTGCTACACTACAATTAGTGAACTATTAACAGGCTAACAGAATTGACTACTTCATAATCAGTATAATGATTGCGTAGATTGACTAGATTCTAATAAAAAAAAACATTTAATAAATATGTAGGGATATCAAGAACAAAAAAAGCACATGAACCAGACTAGAATGGTACCTTAGCAACAAAATTAAACACCACTTCCATATAACAACCCTATATAAGTATACATGTACCTTGTATGTTTTTTGTGTTTTGTACTTACATGTACATAGGGTTGTTATATGGAAGTGGTGTTTAATTTTGTTGCTATGGTACCTGTTTCTCAGTAGTGTTGTTTTAGTTAACTATCACTATAACTAAAACCTCTTTTAAGGCATTGTGACTTTTAGTTAACTAAACTATGACTAAATTACAAATCTACTGTAATAACTATAACTAACTAAATGGCCAATAATGGGCACTTTTAGTTAGTTAACTAAAACTTTTAACACTTTAGTAAGCCCAATATTATTTTAGTTAATTAAACTAAAAGTTGAGAAACTAGTCATACTATAACTATAAGTCATTTTTGTCGAACTAAAACAACACTAGACTCTGTAAATAGATTAGTTCTGCCTCTGTAGATTCATATAACAAACAAATTGATACATTTTAGTTGTGGAGTGAGTAGTGTTGAAAAACCTAAATTTATGACACAACACTTCATAATTTTTATTATCACTATTTGGCAATATTTAGACAATACAATTATCTCAGGAATTTATCAATAACTACACTAATCTGTGTTTTTGATAAGCTCATATGGCGCACCATTGGCCCAAAGAGCTTCTTATTTTGCACTGCACAGTTCTCTCTTTGGGCCTGTGGCGCAGTAATTATGATTATATCGTCACTAACAGCATTAACTCTTTGTTAATTGGCTCAATGGTGCACATACTAAACATTTTTGAGCCAATTTTGGCTCAAGCTTCAAAACCTTTTAAAAACTTTGGCACTCATAAATTAGTGGCAGAAATGTTTCTTGCTGTGTGATAATCTAGTGTCCTTGGTGGGCTCACTTCATTAGGTTTTTAATGATATTCATTTCGAATTATGCTTTGACTCAACAAATAATATACTGGTGCTGTTGCCGGGACTCTTCCACATTTATAAAAAATTTGCCTGTCCCTAAACTGTGACTATGATCACTAAACTGCTACTAATGTGTGAATTAATATAATTAACAGACAGATTTGTTTATGTGTAGTAGCACAAGGTTTAATTAATTATAGTACATCTTCTATGGATTCTTAGTATGGAATATACATATAGTATTGTGTGTACTGTATTGTACTGTACTACACTGTAGTACACTGTATATATATATACATGTAGTACTATATTTTACTATACTGTATAATATTATATTACTATACTATATACACTTTATTTTACTATACTATAGTATACTATAGTATACTGTACTATACTGTACTGTAGCATATTTTACTATATTTTACTATACTGTAGTATACTTTACTATACTGTATACTGTATAGTACTATACTGTAGTATACTGTAGTATATTGTACTATACTGTACTGTTTCATTACAGTATAATCATGTATTAACCTTATGACATTAAACTATACACTATATTATACACTATATTATACATATAAAGTCATTACAACCTAATATTTAAGTTATCCTGAATGTGAACAGACTTTAGTCTGTATTTACAATATTAACATATACATGGTTTCACACAGCAGAGAGGAGGAAGGGGGATATACCCCCTAACTTGATTTGAGACCAAATGTATTTCAACATGCAACAACATCTCAGCTACATGCCTTCTGTGGCCCTATAAGCAATCACAGAGAGCAGCTAAAGGGTGTCCCACAAACCCCTCCCCCTGCCCCACCCCTTCCAGGAGCAGTCTGATTGATTCTTTCCAAAAATTCTGTATGAATAGTGATGTAGGAAAACTCATGTGTCTAGCATGCTGGCAATAGGCGTAGAAACAAATACAAACAAACACAACAAACAAACAATCGGCCACCACGGCTTAGAAAAATAACAATCAGCCACCATGGCTTAGAAAATAAGCAGCCAAAAATGACTTAGAAAATGAGCAGCCACAATGGCTTAGAAAATGAGCAGCCACAATGGCTTGGATAATTATCAGCCACCATGGCTTAGAAAATGAGCAGCCACAATGGCATAATATTTCATTTTTGTTTCTCTCCTATAGATAATCCCAGCATGAGTGGATACTCATCCCAGTTATTAAGTTCACTACATACTATTCTCTGTGCCCCTTCTCAAACAACTCCCATAAAGAAAGCCTGGACAGAACTAGACAAAGACATGCATGTTGAACAAGATGGATTTGTCCAGCAGGTACCTACCTTTCACTGCAGTCTTGATATGAATCGCACATTGAGTCAGAGTAGCGTTGGGTTGGACCGGAGTCCAGTCTGTGAAAGAACATTTGAAGATAGTGAAGAGAATGAGGATGTGGAGCTTGATGATGTAAGAGTTTGTTTTGAATAATCTTCACATTGTTTGTTAATTTTTATTTTTTAGTTTATTATAAAATACGTGTAAAATGTAAACACATTATTATGTGTGTCTTTATGTGTGTCTGTCTGTATCTGTGTGTGTTAGTACCAAGCTTGGAGTCAAATACATGTACATTAGTATTTGTGTCTGTCTGTATCTGTGTGTGTTAGTACCAAGCTTGGGGTCAAATACATTAGTATTTGTGTCTGTCTGTATCTGTGTGTGTTAGTACCAAGCTTGGGGTCAAATATCAAATACATTAGTATTTGTATTTGTATTTGTATTTAAACTTTGAAAAAGTATTTGCATTCACCAAATACTCTTCAAATACACTTTTCTCAATTAGTGTTAATGTATTACTGTGCTGTCAAACTTCATCACCTGCTAATAATACACTCTTATCTGTTAATGACAATAAGATTACCAATTTGAAGAACTTATGTTTATTAGGTGTAATCAATATGTTATTATTTTAGTTCATCATGTTATATAAATTTTAATAAAGACTACTTTTAAACTTATTCATGGCTGATGACAGCACATGAATCAGTTTTTGAGACTAGACAAAGAAGTATTTAAAAAGTATTTGAAAAGTATTTAAATACATTTCAAAGTATTTGCATTTGTATTTGAATACATTTGTACATTTGTACATGAAGTATTTGTAATTGACATTTACTAAGTATTTGTATTTAAATACTATTAAATGTATTTGATAGTGATGCACCGATAATCGGATCGGTAATCAGTATCGGTCATTATTGGCCATTATTTTTAGTATTGGTATCGGTTATTTATGAAAAATGTAACCGATATTGTAAAAAGTGTACCAATAATGTCATTTCAGGTGAGTAATTGCTTTTAGAATACTTATAAAATGCTCATTTTCATTGAAAGAATCAGAATCCAGAAGGTAGATTTAATATCGGATCGGTATGGGTTATCGGTACATATCCAAAGTAATTATCGGTTTATCGGAATATCGGTAAAATCTCATATCGGTGCACCACTAGTATTTGACCCCAAGCCTGACAGACACATACATACATGTACTAACACACATAGATACAGGCAGACAGACACTAAGACACAGATAAAGACACATATACCAGACACAGACACATACACACATGTACTAACACACATAGATACAGACAGACAGACACTAAGACACAGATAAAGACACATACACCAGACACAGACATACACACATGTACTAAATTAGTACATGTGTGTATGTGTCTGTATCTGGTGCATGTGTCTTTATCTGTGTCTGTTTGTATCTGTGTATGTGTTTGTATGTTTGTGTTAGTACATGTGTCTGAATGTGTGTGTTGTGTATATGGTTAGTATCATAATTGATGAAGACATTATTGAATACAAGTCTAATGCAGGATAGTAGTACATGTACATGTACATGGAACTGACCTTTATTACTACATACATGTATATTGTTCTCATCCTAACAGACAGAGTCAACTTTGTATAATGATAGCTAACTTATGTATTATAGTTATGTGTGTTGTATAATAGGGCTGGAACAGATATCTGATTATCAGAATATCCGGATAGTAAAAGCAGGATCCGTTCTAGCCCTATTGTATAACTAAAGGCCATTGTGTTCACCATGACCTCAGAAAAATGGTTTTTATTGTAGTTTGGAATGACCAACAATCTTTTTACCTGCACCATTTTCCTTCCTGTTATTTTTTGTGTATGTCAAATTATGTTTGTTGTGTTTGTTTGTTAATGGTTTCTACGCCTATTGCTACCATGCTAGGCAAATGAATTTTCATGTACAGGTACATGCATACATGTACATTTTACATGTATCTTTACTTACATGTACATACAGGTACATGTATTGTACCTACCTATATACATGTACCTACAGATAATGTTACATCAATAATTGTATTCATGAATATTCTCAACACATGAATATCATGGTGACCTTTATTTATGTTCATGTATATGTATAGTACACACTTGTACATAATAGATATATGTACAGTATATGCAGCATTAACTTGCATGTAGCTTAAATGCAGATGTACGACTGTATATACATGTATATGTACATCCAAGTTAAGGATACTTACCCCATCAATGCAGACATTATCTCCATTATTACATTGAATAGTTGTCGTACCATTTACCTGACTTACTACCTACCTACCTACACATCATGTGTACTAATAATAACTGAATATTCTCAACACATGAATATCATAGACCTTTATAGTACATTAAATTGCATATGTACAAATATATTCATGGAGTGTTGAATAGGTGTGAATTGTTACGTGGCAGTGTTAATAGATTGTTAATAACCAATAAATTAATTACATGTATATACAGCCACATAAAATAACTAATTAATTAATTAAAAATAAACAAATACTTAGAAATAGCCACAAAAAAATTAAAAGCTGTATGTACATATACATGTACATACATGTACAGTACAGTACCGTACAGTACAGGTACATGTACATACATGTACAGATACATGTACAGTACAGTACATGTACATGTACATTTACAGGTACAGATACATGTACAGTACAGTACATGTACATGTACATTTACAGGTACAGATACATGTACAGTACAGTACAGTATACATTTACATGTACAGTACAGTACAGTACATGTACATGTACATTTACAGGTACATATACATGTACAGTACAGTACAGTATACATTTACATGTACAGTACAGTACAGTACATGTACATGTACATTTACAGGTACAGATACATGTACAGTACAGTACAGTATACATTTACATGTACAGTACAGTACATGTACCTGTACATTTACAGGTACATGTACAGTACAGTACAGTACAGTACAGTACATGTACATGTACATTTATAGGTACAGATACATGTACAGTACAGTACAGTATACATTTACATGTACAGTACAGCACAGCACATGTACATGTACATTTACAGGTACATATACATGTACATGTGTATCAAATTTAGTGAAGTGTTTGATTGACAGTAATTTGATTTTGAATCTGATCTGTAAACAAATTGAATTCCTTTTACCATCCAACTTCCTGCGTAGTTGACCTTTCTATAATGTATATAGAATCATGGAGCTTATTAGAAATTCATAGCTTATTTATTAAAACTCTTACCTTTACCATCCAGCTTCCTATAATAGGCTGTTGTGTTTCAGGCATGAGACAGTCAGCCATGATTACTGAATGATGACACTACAAAGGGATACTTTCCTTATCCATACATCTTGTTTTTATGCCACGAAGATATGTATTATTAACCCGAGCGCGTAGGCGGAGGGTTATAGTAGTCTTCTGGTGTGTGTGTGTGTGTCTGTGTGTTACCGCTTGATCTCCACAACTGCAAGGTCTTACTGTATTCTGAGCATATCTGCAGAATACTGGTATAGTGAAAGGTAAGAAATAAATTTTATCGTTTTTGCTGATGTCAGCAGGAAACACTGAACACTAACTTTTGTCTCTTTGAAGTTTTGTTTCTTAGGCTTTGTCTATCGTCCTAACGAGTGTTTATACAGCTATTTGTGAAGTTTTGTCCAGAAATTCGCTAGTTCTCAAGAGATCTCATGGCCATGCTATCTCCATAATTTGCATATTCATGATGTACTACTGAATGGGGGTGTTCCTGGCTGTTGCAATAGGTTACTTAGGCAAAGTTGTTCTAAAGCCATGCTGTTTTTGCAAGCTAGTGAGGGTTCTGCACTTTAGTGCATTCATTATTGAAGGAATCAGATACCAGAAGGATATCACCATACAGCTAATATGTACAGTATAGTAGTACTAAACAGTGTAAATGTACAGTATAGTGGTATAGTAGTACTATACAGTGTACATGTACAGTATAGTGGTATAGTAGTACTAAACAGTGTACATGTACAGTATAGTGGTATAGTAGTACTATACAGTGTACATGTACAGTATAGTGATATAGTAGTACTATACAGTGTACATGTACAGTATAGTGGTATAGTAGTACTATACAGTGTACATGTACAGTATAGTGGTATAGTAGTACTATACAGTGTACATGTACAGTATAGTGGTACAGTAGTACTATACAGTGTACATGTACAGTTGCAGTGATATTGTAGTGGAGTAATAGCGAGAGTAATGTTTGTCTTTGTGAGTAAATTGTTTTGACCAGAATTGATCTTGTGATATTTTATAATAACTGAGATGAGTGGTAATATGTAATCTTTACACTATAGTTAATAACCCTGTCAAACTGGTTTAGGAATAAACTCACTTTTGTAAATATAGTCAGTATACATGTACATACCGGTATTTGACATGTATGATAAACATAATGTATGTATACATGTATATGCATTATGATGTACATGTATGTACATGTACATGTACATGTATTTGAGTGTAATGATGTAATGTAGTATAAAGTACATGTAGGTGTATACTATATGTTAAGTAATATTGAAATATGCATAAAACATGTACATGTATTTGAGTGTAATGATGTAATGTACTATAAAGTAGGTGTATACTATATGTTAAGTAATATTGAAGTACGCATAATATATGTACATGTACATGTATGTATGCACTGATGTGAATTACACATATAAATGTGTGTATGTGTGTGTGTGTCTGTCTGTATAATTATACTAGGGTATTGGGTTATGATACTAAAGTTGTTTCACAGCAAATTTATTTTAAACACAATGTTTTAGTCGAGGACCTTTTCAAGGTCTGTCTGTCTGTATGTGTGTCTGTGTCTGTGTCTGTGTGTGTGTGCGTGCGTGTGTGTGTGATATGTGTATGACTATACATATATGTAGAGTATGTGTGACATAGGCTTCAGTTAACAAGGTCAACACAAGGTCAACATACTCGCGATTGTAACTACTTTGTGTCCACAAAATGTTTTCTATATTGTTCATTAATGTTGACTCCTCACTGTATGTTCACTATGTTGTGCCTAA
This sequence comes from Petrosia ficiformis, assembly GCA_947044365.1. Classification (NCBI taxonomy): domain Eukaryota; kingdom Metazoa; phylum Porifera; class Demospongiae; order Haplosclerida; family Petrosiidae; genus Petrosia; species Petrosia ficiformis. The sequence continues at coordinate 41,927,362 of OX345636.1, read as the reverse complement.
AGTTTATTCTTTCTGCTTCTTGTAGAAAGTTAGAAATATATTGTACCTAGAACAGTTTTTAGTTTCAATTTCTAAAGAGATTGAGCGCGCATTCTATTACGTGCCACACCCATTAGTTGACCAAGCCCCCTGGAATGACGCAACTTCCTTAACTACATATACAACGCATGCTTGTGCAAGTGACACAAACACACACACACACACACACACACACATATATATATATATATATACATATATATAATATATATATAAAATATATATACATGTATACATGTATATAAACATGCATACATTGAACCCATGGGAAAGCAATCATAGTCATGGCCCTATGGGCCATAAAAACAAATATAATTTATAATTTAAAATTGTTACACATACTGATAAGCATATATGTATATGCACAAACAAACATGCACACACTGATAATTAATTAATTATATTCATTACTTTAGGTCTTCACTAATGATTATGTCGTTCAGATATTTCCAAGAAAAAGAAAAAGATTACATGGTGATCGTTATCCACCATTTTCTCTATCAGTAAGTACATTTTATTTCATGTATATCTGGTTCACAGTTTTTGATAAGTTTTGAAGTATGGGCCAAATGATTAATGTGTGCGCCATTGGGAATACATCTTGAGCCAATTAACAAAGAGTTAATGCTGTTAGTGACAACATAATCATAATTAACTGCGCCACTGGCCCAAAGAGAGAACTGTGCAGTGCCAAATAGGAAGCTCTTTGGGCCAATGGTGCGCCATATAAGCTTATCAAAACACTGATTTGGTCCTTTAACAATCTAGTATGGTTCGACATTACTAACATGTACATGTACATGTGTATGCAGTGTGTGTTAATAATATTTACATGTACATATGTACACTGTGTGTTAATAATATTTACATGTACATGTGTACACTGTGTGTTAATAATATTTACATGTACACTGTGTGTTAATAATATTTACATGTACATATGTACACTGTGTGTTAATAATATTTACATGTACATATGTACACTGTGTGTTAATAATATTTACATGTACATGTGTGCAGTGTGTGTTAATAATATTTACATGTACATGTGTGCACTGTGTTTAATGATGTGTGCAGTGTTCAAAATAACATCAAGGAATTGGATATTTTCCATACATTTTATCTCTTGTCCTGCATTTAACTGCATGGATAAATTTATTAGTCGATTAATTGATTAATATTGAAGTTCTTCAGATTATCGATCGTGAGTCTGTGATATTAATTATTCCAAAATACAGCATGCGGCAGCAGTTAATGTACAATATGGAAGTGATAGGAAGCCTTTTTGGTAATCAAATGGGAGGAGTTTCCTGTATTAATTAACTTAATTGGCCTAATTACATGTACTTGTGCCGATTATCAATCTATTTGAAGTTGGTGATAATTGATCTGAGAATCTCAACTGATTCCCGAACAGTAATACTTATGTGTCTCTGTATATTTACCGTTCTATATAGTTTGGTTCCTCTGATACTCCTACTCCAACTACTTCTCTCATTTCTTCGGAAAATGAGAATTCTTTTAAATATTTTTCAATTACTGGAAATTATAATCTCAATAATAATGAGATAGGTGAAGATTCAAATAGTACTAATGAGATCTGTCATAATGATTGCCATGGTAACACGAATTGTGGAATAGAAAACTCAAGTAGTCCAGACAGGTAATGTAAGACTGCATGTACATGTATAGTAGTGGATAATTAACAGCAATGATACAATATACATTGTACATGTACATGTATGTGGATGGATAATTAACAGCAATGATACAATATACATTGTACATGTACATGTATGTGGATGGATAAAATAGATAGATAGATGTATAGATACACATGCACATGTACATGTGTATGAATAGATAGATAGATATATAGATATGCACATGTACATAAAAATACATGTATATGAATAGATAGATAGATATATAGATATGCACATGTACATAAAAATACATGTGTATGAATAGATAGATAGATATATAGATATGCACATGTACATAAAAATACATGTATATGAATAGATAGATAGATATATAGATATGCACATGTACATAAAAATACATGTGTATGAATAGATAGATAGATATATAGATATGCACATGTACATAAAAATACATTTATATGAATAGATAGATAGATGTATAGATGAATAGATAGATAGATAGATAGATAGATAGATAGATAGATAGATGAATAGATAGATAGATGAATAGATAGTTTGATGTACTGTAGTACTGTGCTAACTCTACATTAAGTGGAGTAATAATAGTTTACCAGTCTGGACATCACATTAATTAGATTCTATATGAAGTATAATGTATACATGTAGATGAATAGATAGATAGATGAATAGATGGAAGGTGTAGTTTGATGTACTGTAACTCTACATTAATTTAATTAGAATGGAGTACATATAAAATTATCATTCAATTTATTTTCTTATTAGAACTTGTGAATCACTTTTCTCTCCTGTTTTTTCATTTCATAATAACACTGGTAGTTATGATGGACAGGTTCTACTTGTAAGTTTGATTATGTACTCATGTACATGTACACATGTACAGGTACATGTATGTACATGTAGATATTAGGATTTAGGACTGCAATGAATATTCTCTCCATTTGGATATTTACTTGTTATTTTGATTTGTGAATGGCAGAATTTTCAAGTGTGGGTCAAGTTTTTGGATTTTCTTATGCTTGACTCCACTTACCAGAATGCTACTGTGTCATTTGTAATAACATTCAGGTGCATCAGGATGGGTCTGACTACGCGAGACTAGTACATGTATTGAATAGTCCTCAATGACACATGACACCTATACATGTACTTATACATGTACATGTAGTTAATAATAAAAAATTTCCAAATAGTAACAGCAGTATTATATATTACTTTACTACAAAATAGTTCTCACAGTACAGTACAATACACATATGTGTACATACTTACTGTACTGTACTGTACAGTACAGTATGGTACAGTACAATACACATACATTTAAAATCATTTGTACATGTACACTGCAGTGCAAGCTAACTTCTTACCATACTATACTGTACTACGCTTGCTCTACTGAGTACACTACATACAGCATAGTACAGGACAGTACAGGACAGTACGGTACAGTACAGCACAGTACAATACAGCACAGACTCAGTGTTCTCTCCAGGATTGGTGGTGCCAATAATGAATATATAAACATGATTTATCTTCAAAGTTTAGTTCATTGATTGTTTAAACAATGTGGTTTGTAGGTTGGGTAATAATATCATGTGGTTTCATGGTAATTAAGTATAACAATGCTTGGTGGTGCAAAATTGACCTCTGTTGGTGGTGCAACACCACCACAAAAAGGCCAAACGAGAACACTGAGCACAGTACATACATAACCACATGTACGTTTATGCATGTATTGTACTGTACTCCAGATGAAAGTATCTCTGCTAGTAGAGAAATGAAATCAGAAAAATAAATAATTATGTGTGACTCTTTCTCTTATATTATAGCCTACTGATGTTGCTGCACTACCTAATGGTCAAGCATCATTACCTGATGAATATACCACTCCTTCCTATACACATGACATTCAGTCATGTGACAGCAATGGGTATAGTCAACCAGGAATTCAACAAGTAACTATTAATGATAGTTATAGTGAACACTGTAAAGAAAATAATGAAGGTGAGCTCTGTCTGTCAGTCTGCCAGTCTCTGCGTCTGTTGAGTTCTGTAATAGGGTTGGTAATAATTCAATATATCACATACATGTACATTGCAATATTATTTTATTGGATATTGCATGATTTTGGTCTGCTAATATTATTGCAATGGGAAAAATATTGTCTTACTGCAATAGTTATAATATATGCAGTTGAAAAATACTATAACACTTAGTTTTGAGCTGTATGTTCTTAAAACAAGGATCATCTATTTTTGCTATCATAGACAATATCAATGAGTAGTTGCAATATTCCAATAATCGCAAGTCACCTTTAGGCGATAATCGCTGTATACATTGTATACACTGTACATGTGTATACAATGCAAACGTTTCACCAACCTGATGAGGCTCGCTTAGGCTTGCCCCAATTATTATTATTATTATTATTATCATTTATCTAGTCACTCAAGAAACAGAGGTTCTATCTCATATTGATATTCCCCCAGTATTACACTACTCATCTCCTGTATTTTGCACAGAACAATTGGACCCGTAAGTTCAATAAAAAGGTTTTAGTTCGCATGTACATGTATATTAGTTTTGTTTTAATTAACTATAACTAAATCTTCTTTTAGTAAGGCTTTGTGACATTTAGTTAACTAAATTAAAACTACATTGTGTAATTGCAGGGGCAGGTCTAATATAATAATTAATTATAACTAATTAAAATGAAACTTGGCCAATAATAGTTAACTAAATTAAAACTACATTGTGTAATTGCAGGGGCAGGTCTAATATAATAATTAATTATAACTAATTAAAATGAAACTTGGCCAATAATAGTTAACTAAATTAAAACTACATTGTGTAATTGCAGGGGCAGGTCTAATATAATAATTAATTATAACTAATTAAAATGAAACTTGGCCAATAATAGTTAACTAAATTAAAACTACATTGTGTAATTGCAGGGGCAGGTCTAATATAATAATTAATTATAACTAATTAAAATGAAACTTGGCCAATAATAGTTTACTAAAACTAAAGTCTTTTTACAAGTTTTTAGTAAACCTTATTTAATTAAACTATAACAAAATTAAGGATTAGGTATATAATTATATTATAACTATAACTAAATGAAGGATTTGAGGAACTACACGTTCGGCATGACCTCAGGAAAATGTTCATAACTTTAGTTTGGAATGACTAACAATCTTTTCACCTGTACCATTTTCATATAATAGTCCTACCTGTTCTATGTCAAATTTCAGCTTCATTGCGGGAAAGCTATGATTTCTTTCCCATAGGTTCGATGTATGTTTGTATATATATTTTCTTGTGTCCACTTACGCGAGTATGCGTTGTATACATGTATGTAGTTAAAAAAAGTTACGTCATTCCCGGGGGGCTGGCTCGGTCAATTAATGGGCGTGGCGCGTAAAAGAAACACACGCTCTATATAGATCTAGCTAGCTGTACAGACCAGTAGTAAGAAAGCTGTGTAGCTTACGTAGAAACTATTCTACCTGAAATATATTCTTAAAGTTCTAGAAGGTTCTTTAAAAGGTAAAGAGTAGATAATGAAAATACATGTAATATCTATAATAGGCTGATGTGTTTCAGGCATGATAAAGTCAGCCATGATTACTAAATGCTGAACACCACAAAGCAGTCATAGGGATACTTAAATTTGTAAAGCAATCATAGGGATGTTTTTTTCTCTATATACACTTGTTTTTCTTGTATCATGATTCACATCTTTAAGTTTCTTTTGCTCTTTTTCAGATTTTATTTAATTAAGTTTTTACCTCCATTGAGCAGTGATGTACATAATCGTCCTCCTGCCCTTCCTCGTCAAACAAGAAGAACACCAGAGTACTGTTTAGTACTGGACTTGGTATGTGTCTGTGTGTGTATTTATGTGTCTGTCTCTGTCTCTGTCTGTAACTCTGTATGTCTATCCTCAGTACTCACCCAACATCCATTCAACCATCTATCCATTCACCCATCATCCATTCACCCATCATCCATTCAACCATCTATCCATTCAACCATTGATTCATATGTATCTTAGTCATTCATCTATTCATCCCTGTTTAACCACTGTAATCATTCGTCTATTTATTCAACCATTACCATCTATCCATTCATCCATCTATTTATTCATGCATCTATCCATTCATCCATCTATCTATTCATCCATTTATCCATTCATGCATCTATCTATACATCCATCTATCCATTCATCCATCTATCCATTCATTCATCTATCCATTCATCCATCTATCCATTCATTCATCTATCTATTCATCCATCTTTCCATTCGTCCATCTATCTATTCATCCATTTATCCATTCATCCATCCATCTATTCATCCATCCATCTATTCATCCATCTGTCTTATCTCTCTATTCATTCATTCATTATAGGATGAAACACTGGTACACTGTAGTTTATCAAAACTAGAATTTGCAAACTTTTCATTTCAAGTAGAATATGACAATGAGCTCTTTGAGGTTTTCGTTAAACTCAGACCACATTTTCACGAATTTTTAGAAAGAGTTTCAAAACAATTTGAGGTACAATAAAATTACAATTATTATACATTGTACAGTTAAGTTGTTCATTACAAATTTTGGTTTGGTGTGGTATAATTCAGACCCAGAATGTGTGAGCATGCCATCTAGGGTCTGGTGGCTACTGTGTTGATTTTAGTACTGTAGCTATAAATGACTATAACTAACTAAAATTGAGTAATAATTGGCTTTTTATTAATAGGACTAACACCATTTTAGTAAGCCTGTTATTAAATAAATAAATTAACAAGATATATAGAGAAAACAAGTGTATATAGAGAAAAAAACATCCCTATATTTGCTTTGTGATGACTATGTATTAAGCATTGCTGATGGCACTAGTGTCTCTACCTTTCTGTGTACTCCTGGGGCCTGAAGACGTAAGTGTAAGCCTAATTGCAGTCTAAATACACAGATGTCTGATGAACTGACTGAGGTACTCCTTCAAGGTTCTAAATGATGACTTCCTCGTGTCTGGAACTCAATAACTTATCATACTTACTTGTTAAAGATTCTTGCATAATATCTATACTGTTTCTCTGCTATATACAACAGTTATTAGCAGTTTTACATCCTTTCTGAATCTTCCTGGCTGGTCTGTAGCTCAAACGCGCGTTCTTTTACGCGCCACGCCCATTAATTGACCGAGCCCCCGGGAATGACGCAACTTCCTTAACTACGTATACAACGCATAGTCGCGCAAGTGACACAAGAATATATATATATATATATATATATATATATATATACATTAAACCCCGTGGAAAGCAATTATAGGGATGGCCCTACGGGCCATAAAAAGTATCCCTATGACTACTTTGTGGTGTCCAGTATTCAGTAATCATGGCTGACTTTATTATGCCTGAAACACAACAACCTATTATTTATTATTATGATTATCTACTCTGCTTACCTTTTAAAGGATCTTGTAGAACTTTAGGAATATGTTTCAGGTAGAATAGCCAGCTATTAGTTCCAATTGCTTTCTTTCTGCTCTCTAGTGCGTGTTCTATTACATGCCATGCCCATTAATTGAATGACGCAACTTCCTTAACTACATATACATTGCATACTCGTGTAAGGGGACACAAGAATATATATATATATGTACATTAAACCCCATGGATAGCAATCATAGGGATGGTGCTACAGCCCATAATAACTGTAGCTATAATTGTAATCAAACAAGAATTTCATATCTCTATAAACATAGTCATTATTCCTACATAAACACTACCCGGAATATGCTCCCAGGATTCTGTCCTCTAAGATTATTATTGAGTCAATAGAATGTTTTTGGGCCTCTGGGTGACAGTGACACCCAGTCCACCCTCTTGAACTGCCTGTGGATTATCTGTCACATTCTTCTTTGCAGGTGATTCTTTTTACTGCATCCACTAAAGTGTATGCAGATAAACTAATGGATCTTCTTGATCCTGCAAGAAGACTTGTTAGACACAGATTATTCAGAGAACACTGTGTATGTGTAGGAGGAAATTTCATAAAGGAACTGGGAATATTGGGAAGGGACCTCGCAAAGACTATCATTGTTGATAACTCACCACAAGCTTTTGGATATCAGGTATGTGTATATGTACATCTATTTACTATTACAGTAAGAGGTGTGGAGATATTGAACCAATTGACGGAAATTTTTCTCTAATATCACTCCTGACCTACTAATTCCTATATACACTGTACTTTGTATACAGTTCAGTTTCAATTACCCGACATGCACCTAACAATGTCCTGCATGACTTTGTGTTTGCACTACTTTGTGTTTGCACTACTATAACCTTTGTCATGCAGGACAAAGGTTATAGTAGTGAACAATAGAACGTCACCATAGAGTATAATTAGTGTACTGTACTCTATATGCATATTAAGCGTGTCTGTAATGTATTGAATGAGTGTACTGTACTCCATACTTGCATTGCATATTAAGTGTGTCTGTAATGAGTGTACTGTACTCTACATACTTGCATTGCATGTGTGTCTGTAATGTATTGAATGAGTGTACTGTACTCTACATACTTGTATTGCATATTAAGTGTGTCTGTAATGTATTGAATGAGTGTACTGTACTCTACATACTTGCATTGCATGTGTGTCTGTAATGAGTGTACTGTACTCTACATACTTGCATTGCATGTGTGTCTGTAATGAGTGTACTGTACTCTACATACTTGTATTGCATATTAAGTGTGTCTGTAATGTATTGAATGAGTGTACTGTACTCTACATACTTGCATTGCATGTGTGTCTGTAATGTATTGAATGAGTGTACTGTACTCTACATACTTGCATTGCATATTAAGTGTGTCTGTAATGAGTGTACTGTACTCTACATACTTGCATTGCATGTGTGTCTGTAATGTATTGAATGAGTGTACTGTACTCTACATACTTGCATTGCATGTGTGTCTGTAATGTATTGAATGAGTGTACTGTACTCTACATACTTGTATTGCATATTAAGTGTGTCTGTAATGTATTGAATGAGTGTACTGTACTCTACATACTTGCATTGCATGTGTGTCTGTAATGAGTGTACTGTACTCTACATACTTGCATTGCATGTGTGTCTGTAATGAGTGTACTGTACTCTACATACTTGTATTGCATATTAAGTGTGTCTGTAATGTATTGAATGAGTGTACTGTACTCTACATACTTGCATTGCATGTGTGTCTGTAATGTATTGAATGAGTGTACTGTACTCTACATACTTGCATTGCATATTAAGTGTGTCTGTAATGAGTGTACTGTACTCTACATACTTGCATTGCATGTGTGTCTGTAATGTATTGAATGAGTGTACTGTACTCTACATACTTGCATTGCATGTGTGTCTGTAATGTATTGAATGAGTGTACTGTACTCTACATACTTGTATTGCATATTAAGTGTGTCTGTAATGTATTGAATGAGTGTACTGTACTCTACATACTTGCATTGCATGTGTGTCTGTAATGTATTGAATGAGTGTACTGTACTCTACATACTTGCATTGCATGTGTGTCTGTAATGTATTGAATGAGTGTACTGTACTCTACATACTTGCATTGCATATTAAGTGTGTCTGTAATGTATTGAATGAGTGTACTGTACTCTACATACTTGCATTGCATGTGTGTCTGTAATGTATTGGATGAGTGTACTGTACTCTACATACTTGCATTGCATATTAAGTGTGTCTGTAATGTATTGAATGAGTGTACTGTACTCTACATACTTGCATTGCATGTGTGTCTGTAATGTATTGGATGAGTGTACTGTACTCTACATACTTGCATTGCATATTAAGTGTGTCTGTAATGTATTGGATGAGTGTACTGTACTCTACATACTTGTATTGCATATTAGGTGTGTCTGTAATGTATTGAATGAGTGTACTGTACTCTACATACTTGCATTGCATATTAAGTGTGTCTGTAATGTATTGGATGAGTGTACTGTACTCTACATACTTGCATTGCATGTGTGTCTGTAATGTATTGAATGAGTGTACTGTACTCTACATACTTGCATTGCATATTAAGTGTGTCTGTAATGTATTGAATGAGTGTACTGTACTCTACATACTTGCATTGCATGTGTGTCTGTAATGTATTGAATGAGTGTACTTTACTCTACATACTTGCATTGCATATTAAGTGTGTCTGTAATGTATTGGATGAGTGTACTGTACTCTTCATACTTGCATTGCATATTAAGTGTGTCTGTAATGTATTGAATGAGTGTACTGTACTCTACATACTTGCATTGCATATTAAGTGTGTCTGTAATGTATTGAATGAGTGTACTGTACTCTACATACTTGCATTGCATATTAAGTGTGTCTGTAATGTATTGAATGAGTGTACTGTACTCTACATACTTGCATTGCATATTAAGTGTGTCTGTAATGTATTGGATGAGTGTACTTTACTCTACATACTTGCATTGCATATTAAGTGTGTCTGTAATGTATTGAATGAGTGTACTTTACTCTACATACTTGCATTGCATATTAAGTGTGTCTGTAATGTATTGGATGAGTGTACTGTACTCTACATACTTGCATTGCATGTGTGTCTGTAATGTATTGAATGAGTGTACTGTACTCTACATACTTGCATTGCATGTGTGTCTGTAATGTATTGGATGAGTGTACTGTACTCTACATACTTGCATTACATATTAAGTGTGTCTGTAATGTATTGAATGAGTGTACTGTACTCTACATATATGTATTACGTACATGTATATGTACATTAATTTTATATTTTTATAGCTTTCTAATGGTGTCCCAATTGAAAGTTGGTTCACAGATGAAAGTGACAGAGAACTCCTCAATTTGTTACCATTTCTAGAATCATTACTAGATCAAGTGAGTATTCAAATAACACTTGTTAGACAGACAGCTAAGCAATGTGTCACTAATACATGTAATTATTATTGATACATGGGATAGTATCAGGAATTATGAACAGCAAAGGAGAGTCTGTAATACTTCATGATTTATCAATTTATTGTTTAATGAAGTACCTGTTATATGGTTGTTATATTGGTCGTTATTAAAACTATAGTGTTGTTTTAGTTAACTATATCTATAACTGACTAAAATGAAGATTGGCCAATAATGGGCACTTTTAGTTAGTTAACTAAAACTAAGCCTAATATTATTTTAGTTAATTAACTATAACTAAACTAAATTTGTGATAAACTAGTCATACTATAACTAAAAGTGGTCATTATTGTCAAACTAAAACAACACCAATTAAAACAGTATTGTGAATGTACCTCTCTTATTTCCTATAGGATGATGTTAGACCTAAAATCAGAGAGAAATATCGAATGCATGAATTAATACCACAAGACTAATAACAGAAGGACATGCTCCATACCCCCTCTTGAGTCTATCACGCTTATTCTCTTTTTGTATTCATATATACTTGTAAACTACTATTTTTGACTTTTTCTTATCTTTTTTAAAATCTATTTTATTACCTACCCATTCTTAATTTTATTTTTACTGTAATGTAATTTATAAAATGAGTACATATTTGATGTATTATAATAATCATAATTGTGAACAAAAAAAAAAAACAGTTTGATAATTTAAACATCGAATATTTGAAAATCTTTGACTTGATCACTATAGCTTACCCTACTATAAAAACTGAAGTGGAACTGAGAAACTGACGGTCACTAATTCCCTACTTGGGGTTCCAGATTTCGTAGTATGGAACACACTACAGCTTACCCTACTAAAAAAAAAACTCAAGTGGAACTGAGAAGCTGACGGTCACTAACTCCCTACATGGGGTTCCAGATTTCATAGTATGGAATGCAACAACTGATTTTTATCACGTTGGTGAAATAAAATCTGAAAACCAATCAACAGAACAAATGTTCGGTTATTCAAGAAGGACCAGAAAGTTATGTTAGTATGGCTTTCGAAAATACAACCTCTTGTTTTAAGAACAGTAAGAAAGGAACTTTAATGGGAATATTTTATGGAACTAAGTAAGGATAATGAAGAAGTATTGTTAAAAACACTTGGGAGCTGTACGTAGCATTTATACACTTGATGAAAATTTTTTAAAGTATTTTTTGTCTCTTCTGATGTTCATCTATATAATTATAGTTTTTGTTTTGATGTTACAATTTTGTTCTTGTCTTCTGTTCTGTTATAATCATTGATCCATTTTAAAATTATGTATCATTTGATTACATTTTTATTAGTGTTGTACCTATACCGGTATAGGTAAATGATAGGTGCCTATACCCTGGTATAGGTAAATATAGGTATAGGCAAGTAGTATAGGGGCAGATACAGATACTTTACAGATCAGGTTTTGAAACTTTATACTACTATTTTACTGTAGGAAAAGATTAATACAACAGTCAGAATCATATTTTTTGAGCTATTTCCATCATTTTCCAACAGAATGGCTATATAGAGCAGTGCTAAAAATTAGTGATGCACATGAACATATACTAGAAAAAAAGGTAAACATATGTGCTTATATATAGGTATAGGTATAGGCAGTTTTAGTTGCCTATAATATCTGTATCTGAATTATAATAGGCAAAACATAGTATAGGTACAACACTAATTTTGATGATGTTGATCATCATCAGATAACTTTAAAAATTTGATGTCACGTACACAAAATCATGATCAGATTAGGCACAAACTAACAAAAAGGATTGAACCACTGGGCATAAATAAACATGTTCAAATCCACTACTTTCCTATAATAAAGCATGTTTTCAGTATATGACACATTTATTATCATTATTATATATGACACTAGACTTTGAATTCATGGCAAATTTATGGTTTGATTCCATGTATCAAATACTAAGTCACTATAGAATTGGCACTGTGATCCTAAGGTCTAAGCAAACACGGCCCTCAATCCTAGAAATTTCTGCAGAATAGTTAAAGTAAAAGATAATTATGATGGAGGTAGAGGTGACCAATGACCTTTAGTTAATTAATTAATATTCATACTAAATATCAATCCCTGTAGACATAAGCCATTCTTCTAATATTTTTTGCATAGATTGTAAACACTTAACTACAGCAGTGAACATTTGCCTTAGTATTAATAGTCTTGTGTAGCCAGCCCCTCCTCTATAAATGATATGGATCTGGTATATAGCTATTGTTCATAGCAAGTATAGTAAAATTTTAAAATTCACTAAAACAAATTTACGTGTAGGTATTATATATGTATAACTATAAAATTAATAACACTTTAGAAGCAATTTGAAATCAAGTAAAATTGAGGTTACAACATGGACACTGGCTCAATCTTTCTGTCACATTCTAGCTCAGTTTTCATGCATATTAGCGTTATATATATAATTATATATATATATATATAATTATATCAGAAGCCCATGAAAAAACGACAGGGTATTTTTTCATGGGCTCCAGATTATAAATATATATATATATGTATATATATATATATATATATATAATATATAATATATGTATATATATATTATATATATATATATTTATAATCTGGAGCCCATGAAAAAATACCCTGTCGTTTTTTCATGGGCTCCTGATATAATTATATATATATATATATAATTATATTATATTATATATAATGTATATACATTGTGTGTTATAATTATACAAATACATGTATGCAATGGAACCTTCACACCATTGGGACCAAGTAAACAGGCGATCATGATTATAGAGGATGTCCTTATTTCAGTGGTGAATTTGTATTATAAAGGATGTCTAAATGTCATTAATACGAGAGTTGGTACTTATTCCAGAGAGTCTTGAATAGAGAGGTTCCACTTTATACTGTATGCCATGAAAATTACAGGAAGGAAAGTTTACCGAATTTGGCAAAAATAATACTGTTCGAGGATTGAAATTCGACATACACAAAAAAGAATAAGAAGGATAATTATATGAAATTGGTGCAGGTAAGATGATCAGTCAAAAATATTTCTGAGGTCATCAATTATATTATTATTAAAAAAGAGGAGACTTGATTTTTTTTGACACATATGTATGTAAACAGATAGACTTACATCTTTATCATCTCTGTTACATATAAATGCAGAAACATTACCCTATAAGAAAGTGTAAACTTGTAAATGTAAATATGTAGATAAAGTACATGCACATTCAGATTTCACAACTTGTTTGTAACAGCTCATGTCAAACAAAAGCTCTCCGTTTTTTTTAATATAATAGCTAATCTCCAGGTCATGAATTCTGAGAAGTACACTTAAATTCAGACTTGCAAAGGAAGATTCAAGTTATTATTGTCTGTTCTGTTTTCTGCAAGCCGAGAAAGACAGTAATACGAAGCAAGAAATTCTTTGTCACCATTTTATTTCATTAAGGATTCCACGTGTTCAGTTTCTGCACATGCACAAACATTAAACAAATATTGTAACACTGAAAACTAATTAAATACAAAAATTTGAAGATTAATTATGTTGCAATTAAGAAATTAGATAATGCGACAAAAAACAAGCAAAAAGAAAGGGATGGTTCAGTGTAAATGAATGCAGTCATGGGCATGTGTTGGGCTTGCTATACTAAACAGTCAATAATTATCTCTTAAATTAGCTTTTGCTTCGACTTGGTTTTTCAATATCACTTGTTCCATCACTCCCCCCATGATGGTATATACATACTATGCAGAAATGTATTTATGTGTGTGTATGTGTACATCTTGCTTTTCCTTAGCTGTTCCTGAATCATTATAAAAAGGATAACATGTTAAGGGTAAATATCACATGACATATCAAGCCAATCACATTTTCATAATCATTATACTAGTCACATGCACCTGATTGCATTTAAACAGCATAATGCCAAATTATGTTTTAGCAGATGTTACTACTAGGATTCTTATTAAATAGTTGTGTTTTCCTTCTACTCTACTATCATTACTTTTTAAATGAATTCATAGTTTAATATTTAATAATAATCATATCAGGTTGCTATGACTCTGAGTTTATTTTGATTATGAGCTCCACCCAACTAACAAGAAATGGGAAACAAGCTACATTTATTAGTGTGTTTGTTGTGTCTACTTATTACTAAATGTATAGCTAATCCTCATTCTGGGTCTGGGTCTGGGTCTGGATCAGACCTTGAGTCAGAGATTGTGTCTAGTGCAGTTGTCAAAAGCAAAACATGTGAGACTACATCATTATGTATAATATACTTGCATCCATAATATCATTAGCTGTATAGTTATGAGCTCTCCTTTTCCATAGCATCAGTTCCTTCCTCACAATCTACAGTTGTTTCCAGATCCACAGCTGCTTCTTCAACATATAGAGTTGCGTCTTCTGCATTTCCGACTGTTTCTTCATCATCTACACAAACACCTTCATCTGATGAAGAATACCTTTCTTTTGTAATTGGACTAACAATAATAGCAGTTGTTGCTATTTTTGTATCATTAGCAGTTCTATTTTTTACTATTGCTGCAAGATTAGCGTGAGTATTACATAGTACATTTGACCATGTCTCTTCATGTATATAAACTAGGGCTAGGAATAGGCTGAGATTCTGAAATCGATTATCACCTACTTCAAATCAATTAAATAATCGATTAATATCAGCGGAAGTAATTAGGCCAATTAAGTCAATTAATTATCTTGAAATATAACTAGAAGAACACAGGGATAAGCCGGGCCTGAACTAGTGGCGACATTTCAGATAATTTTTAATGAGCATGAAGAATAAAACATACATTATTATGTATGATATAATTATATATAATATACATATAGACTATAGATAGTGTGGGGCTTTCATAGGCTTGCTCAAATTATATATATCTGAATGAAGTATAGTGACACAGACACACATGTCATGTACTATTATAATTACTCAAACACAGAATTAACATTCAGAAGAGGAAAATACACAGAGTTAGAAGGAAGAAAGATCGTTCGAAGAAGAAAAAGAATCTTCCCAATCAAATGAAAATGAAGAACTTTACAACATATATCTAAATGAATTGTATTTATTTATTTATATCAGCAGAAACTAATTAGCATATTTGAAATTCGTTTTAAATTTTTTTGTTTAATTTTAAATATATCCCATGATGACTAGTTATAGTATAATGACAGTTTTCTCGTTATAGTAGCCCATTTTCTGTTTTAGTTAGTCATAGTTATTGCTGCAGACCTGTAACTTAGCTAACTATAGTTTAGTTAAATAAAAGTCGCAATGCCTTACTAAAAGGGGTTTTAGTTAAAGACTAAAACAACACTAGATGCTTTCACCGCAATATTATATAATTATATAGTGCAAAATCAAACTTGAGAATTGTCATGTTGAGTATATCCCACTATTACATGCATGACATAATGTAATTGTATACTACACTCTCTCATGTATATATAAATTCATATCAGATAATAATACTAACATTAATATACATGCCATTACGAGCCATTATGGCTACTCATTTTGTAAGCCATTGTAGCTGCTTAATTTTTAAGCCATTGTGGCTGATTGTTATTTTTCTAAGCCATGGTGACTGATTGTTATTTTTCTAAGCCATGGTGGCATGCTCTAATATTTTCTAAGCCCTTTGTGGCTGTGCTTAATGAAACCATTGTGGCTGCTTGTTGCTTGTTTGTTTGTCTACGCCTATTGCAGGCATGCTAGGCACATGAATTTTCATGTACTGTGAAAATGTACTCTTGCTTTATAGTAGACCAATATATTGTATAGCCATAATAGTAATAATTGAATTATGCATATTACATGTCCATAGTTATATTTCAATAATACATCCACAAAAGATTACCAGGACACTGATACTACAGATTACTGCCTACAGATTACTGCATACAAGAGAGTATAATTGATATTCTCAATTGTGATCACCCTATAATGGTAGTGGCGAAGGCAGGGTTCTATCTAGAGATTTTTGTTTTGGGGGAGAAACTAATGCCACACACTTCTGCATGGAAAATATTGTACATGAAAGGATTGTCCAATAAGCATGAAGGACCAGACAGAAGAAAATTATATTCGTGTCTAGAGTACTGGCAGCTCCAGAACACGGCAATACTTAGCATATGCTAATAATTGATAGGAAGCCTAACTATATGATACCCTATGGTTCGTGAGATTTGGTTGTTGCTGGGTTCTGGGTTGCAGTAACTACCAATAAAATTTACGGCATGCAAAGTAAAAAATGTGCCTTTTTAAAAATCAGAATTATCCTATCAACTTATTTTATATGTTCTAAAACTTTACTTTTTTAAGAACTTAAGTATTATTCATGACATTCATAACTCACTATCTCCAACACTTGCAAGTTTCTTTAGATAAACACTATTATCACATTGCACTTGCATGCCCACTTACCATAATGATGGGCGATACGAGTACAATCAAATATTTTGGCATCGATATCGCCCATAGAGGAGAGCTCCAGGACAGACATTTAAGAAACAGAGGATCTGTAAAACTGGTTTGATATTGCAGTTGTAAGCAAACTCCACCCAACTGTCAACAAATGGAAAACTAAATACATGTAATTGTAGATGTGTGGTTTTCTCAACATCTACAGAAACACCTAGAGCTACATCTAAACCAACTGATAATGCTGCTGCAATAATTGGAGCAACAGTAGGAGCAGTTCTTTTTGTATTATTAGTTGTGACTATTATTGTTATTGCAGGAATAGTGTAAGTAATACATATATAATCTATCACCATGCACTGAAAGTGACATAGTAGTATCCTATTCTCAGAATGTAATATTGTACATACAAGCTTTTATACGTGCATATTTTTATAAAGGTACACACAGTACCAGAAACGTAGTTGTTATTATACAACTTTCTAAACTCACTCAATTCTATAGAACTTAATGAAGTTTGCCTCCAGCATATAACTCTAACTTTGAACATCATATATATTTTCATAATACATTTATAGCTTACACATAATTTATGTATAACACATACACAAATATACTATTAATTGTTATCTTATTAAAATGCAGAGTTAAGATGAGCAACAAAAACCGTGTTATAAAAGTTCTTCCAAGAGCCAGAAGTGATTCAGACCACGATCAAGTAGAATTGAAGACAATTTCAAAATCTAAAGCTTAAACAGTAGAAATATTAATTAAATTTGTAATACTTTTGTTAAATTTTTTTGGGGGGGAGGGGGGTGGTGGTATTTCACAACTTCACTGTTATTGTTAAACTTGCGATACTTTAGAGTCACATGATTTTATATTAGCAACGTAAATACAGAATGAACTCAGCTTATATATATTTAGTCAGCCACACTGTGACAAATTTAAAGATATCAAGAACAAACAGATATAATTATAAAGAGCAAGTTAGTAGCTACATAATTTAACACCATCTTAAGTTTGTGCTTGAACATAATGGAAATTTCTTGAATGTTTCAGCCCAAGGGCCTTCTCAGCTATGAATTATATATTGAATATAGGTATAGTAATAAAATCACGATTTTGATACTGTAAACTTTTGAAGTTTTTTTTTTTTTACACTTTTCATTCCCAACATTCATCTAATAATTAACAACATCTACACATTGTCTGCAAGCTCACTAATCATGCAGTATCAGAGAGTACTATGTAAGGAAAAAAATATGGCCGCCATACATGGTTGTAACATATTAGCGTGGGCGTCAGTCACGATTTTCTTTTTTAAATACAGATTTCTATTATCTATTATCAAAGATGTTCAGAAACAAAATTTTAAAGTTCTATCATTTGAGGATTTAGACATACTTGCAGAAGAAATGTCAGAAGTTGCAAAGTTCACTGCAAAATATATATTCAGTTTTTCAGCATAGCTTATTTTTCATTTTGCGAAATAAAACTGTTATAGATATACTCAAAATCTACGCATGGATATTTCTGTATGACGTTCCTGTGTTTTTAAATAATACATAGAATTTTTAAATTTTTTTACGAACAGATTTTCGTGTCGTTTTACACTTTCTGAAAAAAATCATGCGTAGTATTTTAGATATTTGCCTCTTGCATCTATAGATGCTTTTGTATTTGCAAATTTTCTCGTCAGTTCTGAAAAATTTCTTATATTCTTTCTTGCTTTGGTAATCCACCATTTTTTATTATATTTTCTCCAATATTAAATCGATTATCGTAATACAACGACTAAAAAGAGACGTTACGGTATTGGAAATTTCTTTGTACAGAACCACGTTTTATCAGAGTCTACGTCCCAGGTAGACGTCGTTATTCTACTTCCCAGGTACGTACATATTGATAAGTTCTAGGAAAACTGAGAGAATAAATTTACCCCTGGAATAAAAGAGAAAGAAATGAGGTATTTATATAAATATAGATTTCTTGTGTTTGTTTTGAGGGGGAGAGTTGGGATTAGTGTGTGTAGTGTGTAACGTAGGAAGGATCTTGGTACTAAAAAGTTAGGTTTGGTTGCTGGAATTCCTGCTACAAACAATCAAGTATTCATAACATTACAGCAATGTGGTGAATGCAGCCCTTTTATATTATGAAAGGAAGGGTTCAGAGGAACTGTAATAGTAGGTCATTGGAATGTAAGGTAACCATACCAATTCAACTGTTGTGTCCACAATAATGTGACAGGATTAAAATTTGTCATTGATATAACTATTAAACCATTTTAACGCAACATTAAAAGTACAAAACAATCAGTTTCGTGCTGTGGTCCACTACAAATATAAAACGTTACTATATTTGAACACATCACCATCTCATGAGGCCATACTGCTGCTCTGTGTTGTGTCAGCCGTGTAATAATAATCAATGAAAACAATTTAAGAAATAGCACCACAAAGCTAAAGTTCTCATCACATGATTTATTTTATAATTTAGAAAAATTAGTGCATTATAATCATTTCAGGTTGTGTATTATATTTTGCAATTAAACAATTTCGAATGATAGATAGACAACAAATACTTTTATACCAATTTAGAATCATTATCAAGAACGGTAAATCACAAACCTCCCGTGACTATCAGCAAAGTACAATAGTCACATTAGTAGTGCTATTGCTAAAAGTTATTCACATGCATCTTGTTCGCAGAAAAATGTTCATAACTTCAGTTTGGAATGACCAACAATCTTTTTACCTGTACCATTTTCATATAATTATCCTTCCCGTTCTTTTTGTGTATGTCAAATTTGAATCCATTGCTTCATTATTGAGTTATAGTATAATCATGTATTATCCTTATGACATTACACTATACAGTATATTATACAGTCATCACATACTAATTTTGAGGACATCGTGAAAGTGAACAGACTTTACCCATATTGTCATTAGCAATATTCACTTTCTTTATAGCACAAATAGTTTTAATAATAATTAATTTCCTCGTTAAAAATAGGTGCTTCTTGAGTCATGCAGTAAACTGTGGGTAACAGCAATTCAAAAATGATCGTCTTGTGTTTGCTCAGTTTGAATTGTACAGTACCTGACAAAAATAACTTACTCGGTCCATGCTAATATCTCACAATATTTCATGCTAAAGATTGCATGACCTTCGTGTGCACAGGATAAAAGTCTAGACTCTGGAATGTGAATGCTTTCTGGATCTGTTGAATGCTAATTAATACAGGTGTTGATACTGGTGAATCATGTGATAATTGGTTGATGCTGTTAGAATACTAATTAATACCAGTGTTTATACTGGATGAAACATGTGATAACTGGTTGATATGTTAGATTGCTGAAGTGTTGTTTATTTAATGATGACATGACATAAAACTAGCAACTATTGAGTATATTATGGGACATCCTCTTTACCACAAGTCCATCATAAGTAATAGGGTCATGCAAATTACGTACATTTCAATTTGCAAGTTTCTCGTGTGACACGCAAGTTCTTTTTGTCAGTTACTGTAGTTGAATGATATGCTAAAGCATAATTTTGAAGATCATTATTTTTGGCAAATTTAATTTTGTATTCAACAACTAACTCTTGAGCACTGGATAATTACTGAACGCACCTCTCTAGTTTTTTGTGTATATGTGTGTTGCACCATATTTCATCTTGTACTTTCCACTACTGCTTGCAATTCGCATATTTTTGAAGATTTCAACTACAAACTACGTATAATTTTTTTTTAGGAAATGCCAAAGAGAATGAAAAAAATTCGTTCTTTAGCAGAAAAAAAGATGGAAAATGGTTAGCTACATGTTTTACATAAAACTATAAAGCACCATGTTAGGTTGAATTGCATTTTGGTAATTAGCATATTTATTAACCACCATACATCCCTCATTACTGCAATAGTAGTTTTTGTGGCTCACAGAGCTAACCCTATGATTGATTCCCATGGGTTTGAACTATTATATATACTTGTATATACATGTACATGTATACAATGTTTAAAAAAAAACTGTATCCATCCATCGTTCATTGTAGCTTATAACTTATGTAGTAACTTATTCTGACAGGAAGAAAAATGTGAAGATGAAGACACTAAGGTATTTCTGTCTGTTACACATACATGTCATTCATGTACATGTATTGTACATGTATACCTCAATTAAAGTTCATGTATCGTAGGAGTAGTATGCACTTACTACACTATCTATTTATTGTATTATGTATGCGGTAAACATACATTTACGTGAGATGGCAGACTTTTGTATTGCAAGAGCTTGCCTTACTGCCTTCCACCAACATAAGAATGATATGGGTCCCTATAAAGTAGGTTAGAAGCTCAAGTTATTTGAAATGTGAAAGTTCCATGTGTGCAGGTAAATGTATTACCAAAAAATGTGGACATTGCCTGGAGAGTGGAGACTCTTAACTTTGAGACACTTGCCTTTCCGTTTTCCTGTGTTTACGAATTACATCAAAGTACATGCAAGTTGTTTGGGTAAACTTCGAGAGCTGTAAACCTGATGAAAATTGCTTCTAAACAGTATCTGCCCACATAACTGACTTATATCTGTGGTTATGAATATCATCAATGGTGGTACATGTACATGTATATTATTATTTTTTAATTATAATTATACTCACGTGAACATTTAATTAAGGGCTTCTGTGTTTTCCCATTGTAGGAATTATTAACATCTACAGCAGAAGATTTGGAATTATCATTTGTAAGTATAGAAGACACAGATTCACTGTATGTCCCAATACCACAAAGCATTTTAGCCAAAAATATAAAACCTGTTACAGTGCCTCAAAAACATTTTGTTGGAAGCCTTCCTGAACATGATGAATTTGCTCAAATGATTAACAACGTTTACAATTGTGTAACACCTTGTTGTAAAGTTTAGTCATTTCACACCAAAGGTTTGGGAGGTGCAGTGAAGCTTCATTATGCATGTGATGGCTGTGGTATTTCATCTCCATGTTTTGAAAATTCACTCCAAAGTGAGTCACTGAACACTACTGAAATAAGTATAGCCATTCAGGTAGCTTTTATTACATGTATATCGAGCTGTATGATACAATAAAGCATTGAAACTACATTGTATCTCTTGGACTTGATGCCGTCCATATTAATGCGACCATCGCTAGAATGAATCCTGTAGTGCAGCAGATGGTTGATAAGATGTGTGAGGAAGCCAAAGAAGACATGAAGGCAATTGTCGAACACACTTATGGCTCATGGAAACAGGCAGTCACAAGTGCTGATGCAGCATGGCCACCATTCCAAAAATGGCACATACAGTGTTCGCAACTATTATAATGGAGCACTGTGATATTACAAACACTTTTGTCAGTGTGGTAGGGATAGCACAGTCCAGGGAGATCTATATAAAGGAACATCTAAATCCATGGAAGAATTTGCAGCACGGGAGGTTATGAACCAAGCTAGAGAGGAAGGGATGAAAATTGCTGTCCATTGGCAAGATTCAGACTCTTCTGCAAAACCAGTAGCAGAATGCTTTCCGGAGTGTAAAATTATGATTTTTGGTGGTCATGCAGGCAAAGCTCACTTGAAAGTACTCCAAAAGTACTGAAGACAGCTCCAGCAGGGTTTATTAATTGCACAAAAGCAAGTTCCCCAAAATAACCTGAGCACAGTGAAGGTTGTGGTTGTCTCACCAATGGTTTTATTATGAGAACACATAATAACTTTTCTTATATTCCGATGACATCCAAGTCTGCTGAGAAATTTGCGAAAAGGCTGAGAGTTTTACCCAGACATGTGCATGATGAGCATGAGTGGGAAGAAGTTCAGACAGAGGGGTCAGAGCCAACAAGAGAATGTTGTGATTTTCATACCCTTAAAGTGTGTAGCTGTAGTAATTGTGCCGATAAAGAGTTTGAAGGAAAGGCTTATACTATGTGGTGCAGGCTTACTTGTCCATTTCACTCTCTCATACAATGTATATGAAATTGAGTGTGACTTTAGAGCATCAATGGCACACAGCCTTGTTCACACTGCTCTTAAAAGGGGCCATTCTCCCATAATGTACTTACCAAGTTTAGACCAAAAGACATCAGCCTGAAGAGACTTCACTACGTGACTTCCACTAACCTTGGCCTCTTGCAGTCAAACATGATGTACATGTATAAGAAACGAGGTTCCACATATCACTGGATACCTGACTGTATAAAGGCATCCAAGAGGCTATGACGACATCTAACATAAAAAGAAGACAACAATTAGGCGGAGCAAAACAAGAGAATGCAAAGAAAAGGTGAGTATAGTTATTGAAATTACGAACCAGAGAAGCAACAAACTGTCGTAAGTGGTCAAAGAAACATGGAGGTGACACATATGGGGAGACTGACGACATGGTTTCCAAAGCCCCTGAGAAGAAGAAAGGTAGTGTCAAACAACTAAAGAAATCGTGTAAGTGTGGATCAACAATTCACAGCTGGTCCAGCCCCAAAGACTGACACTGGAGGTCCAGTAATGCGTTAAATATCGAGAACGAAGGAGGTTCTATTGCACTTGTCAAAGGCAATTATTTCAGAATGTGACTCCAACTTTGAAGAGGTCTACAAGGATAGTGACGAGCCCGAGCCAAAATGTACTTGTGTTGCTAAAGGCAGAGGTCACAGGAGAGACTGCCCCTTGAATCCTCATTTCCTTTATCAAGCAAAGCCTGCTACTTAGACCACTGTACGTCCTCCAACTTTGACCCTTTTTAAAAACAGGAAAAGGACCAGTCTATGAATGCACGCGTTTCCCCCAGACAAGAAAGGCAAACTCTCAGCTTCTACCACACAGAGTGCGAGAGTATTGATCAAGTCCTTCAGTCCAGACTATTCTTTGTCTCCCAAAGAGAACCTATACTGCATCTGCCAAGAAAGAGATGAAGGGGATATGGTGCAATGTGATGGACATAGTTGCACCATCCAGTGGTTTCACTTCGAGTGTGTGGGGATCACTGAAGCACCTAAAGGTAAATGGTACTGTGATGTCTGTTCACAAGAGCTCAATATCGATGATTCGTGTGTTGAATTCATAGACGAAAGCCCAACCACAGTAACTGTGACTGGCCCACTGCCCACTGGAGAGTGGAAAAGTGCTGCCAGAGACATTATTGATGAATAGTCTCGTCTTGATAAAATGGCTGCTCGGTCTCAACCACTAAATAAAATTCCTTGCAGAGATATTGAGCCCCACATTCGTGATAGTGTACGGGGCGATGGCAATTGCTTATTCAGAGCTTTTTCTAAAGAAGTTATAGGAACCGAATCTAACCACAAAGCTGTTCATAAAGCGATTGTCAACTTCATGACGCACAAAGATATAGGCACAGTTTCTGTAGAGACTGCTTTGTTGGTGGCTCCCTTACTGCATGCCTTTATGAGCCTACATGTATTAACAGTATGATTGATTACGTCAACAAAAATGGTGTAGATAAGTGTGGATGGGGAACCGACCACGAGATTAGAGCTTTTGTTTACTATGTTGGAGCAGATTGATGTTTGTACATACTGTTACAGTGGGTCCAGTTGTGCGTGGATGAAGTCCCCCCCCTTTTTTGTAGCGAGCACTGCATACCCAAACTACAAGATCTACTTATTCCGTACAAAGGAAAAGGACCACTACAATCGTGTGGTTCCTTGTCTATAGAATCATAGACTATGTAATCAGTCCGAACCACTTACACATTGTAAATGTACTGGGAACAGTGAGTATCGAACCCATGTACCACGTGTGGGTGGCATGTACGTACGTATTCATTTGGACCAGTCACATATACATGTACACGTGTGGGTGGCATGTAACACAATGTGTATGTGTTGGTGTCATGTACCACGTGTGGGTGACATGTATGCCAACACTGGTTGTCGGTATTGATTGTGTAGCTATTACACACTGAAGCATTATATTAAAAGGAAGCTATATGCAACATAGCCATGATGCTTTAGACATGTTTGTAACATGTACGATAGACAAGCAAGGATAAAGTTCCCCCCCCCTCTTCTGTAGCATGCCCAAGTCAGACTACAAGGTCTACTTATTCCATAAGAAGAAAAAGGACCACTACGATCGTGTGGTTCCTTGTCTATAGAATCATAGACTATGTAATCAGTCCGAACTACTTACACATCGTAAATGTCCTGGGAACAGTGAGTATCCAACTCATGTACCACGTGTGGGTGGCATGTAACACAATGTGTATGTGTTGGTATCATGTACCATGTGTGGTTGGCATGTATGCCAACACTGGTTGTTGGTATTAATTGTGTAGCTATTGCACACTGAAGCATTATATTAAAAGGAAGCTATATGCAATATAGCCATGATGCTTTTTAACATGTACGATAGACAAGCAAGGGAGAGACGGAGTCATATCAAGACTAAGATGTCCAGTTTGGGGCTACAAGTAAACCTTCCAGATGGTGTGGGAATGACAATCCCTACCCTACTGTGAACCACTCAACATGTGTTCACAAGGGATTGTGCATCTCTTACTCTGTCATGATCCATTTTGTATGGTGAGCTTCCTATTGCAATCCTGATGGTGAGCAGCCGGCTTTCATGTCAGTGAGACATGTGTATGTGGTGCTGGTTTAGGGATAAGCAGAGTGAGAGAGGGTGGCAGGGAGGGGGGCTTGCGACACAGTGACACCTTCTCGCGACGGTGCAGGCTGTCACTCTCTTTGTGAAAATATATGTATGGAAACAGTGAGCCGATTGACTGTGATTTTCACATTTTAGCTACTTGTGTCTTGCTTCTCACATTGCCGGACAATGTCCTGCTGTTTCCACACCACTGCATATACATGTTAGTCTACAAAGAGAGTGCTAAGATCACTGTAAACTGTTGTGATGGCAACTATTAGTTCCCACATCAGTTAAGTAGTGTTGTTCTAGTTAACTATAACTAAAATCCCTTTCAGTATTTAACTACCTAGTATATAACTAAAGCCATATGGCCCATAATGGGCACTTATTAAAATTAGTTTGCTATAACATTTTGAGAAACTAGGCATACTGTAACTGTAATGAAAAGCAGTCATTGTTGTCATACTAAAACAGCACTACTGAGTTAAGCAAGCCTCACTCTTACTCTGTATTTTACATCGAGAGACTAAATAATTGTTGTTCACTTTTTTTTTATTGAATATATGTAGAAGAACAAACAAGAACAAACAAGAAAGTGGACATAAAGAAAACCATGGTATTTCAATATTTGTACTATTGTAAAAAGGCTAATTATGAAAATCATTGAAAAAGTGCATATAGCTTACAGATGATATGTACATGTACATGTATATGTGTAGTGTACTCGAGCCTACACTTGATGTGTATACTGTATAATGCATACTTGAGCCTACAATTGATATTTACATGTACTGTGTAGTGTGTACTCAAGCCTACACCTGATATGTACATGTATGTGTATGCTGTATAGAGCGTAACATTGACTTGGGCAGTAATAGTAATCTACTGATTTTTAAGGTTATAGTAATAGTACATTGCATTGTAATTGACCCCCATGTCTGTTTTGTACATGTACTTGTATGAATAC
This sequence comes from Petrosia ficiformis, assembly GCA_947044365.1. Lineage (NCBI taxonomy): Eukaryota > Metazoa > Porifera > Demospongiae > Haplosclerida > Petrosiidae > Petrosia > Petrosia ficiformis. Next base: position 41,900,604 of record OX345636.1, on the reverse strand, counting down.
ATGTACATGTACATACATGTATGTTACTAGATAAATCATCATGTATGTGTATATATGTACATGTACATGTATGTGTCTGTACATGTACTTGTATCTTATCATGTATGTGTATATATGTACATGTATGTACATGCAATACTTGTAATTACATATAAGTGTTGTGTTAGTATGACAGTAATCACGGTAAATCACCACTCTTATTTATAGTTATCACAGTTTTAGTTATATGCTGTAGTTAGAGTGAAACTATTTAGGCTTACTAAAATAATTTCAGTTTTAGTTAACTAACTGAAAGCGCACATTATCTGCCAATTTCATTTTAGTTAAGATATTGGTAGCTTTATAAACGTCACAATGCCTTACTAAAAGGACTTAGGTATAGTTAACTAAAGCAGCACTAGTGTATATGTACATATATGTAATTATGTAATTGCGTATGTTTGTGTTTGTGTGTCTGTGTTTGTGTCTGTGTGTGTGTCTATGTGTGCCGAACAAAATCCATGTCATACCTCCTCCTGGTGCTCGGTGGGAACAGCAGATTTATCTGCTGGCTAACATGACTGATACAACAGTTCCTGTAATCATACAGTCTTCTGTCGTACCGTGTATGTCAGTTGCTGTGTGAAAGGCTCTGGTGTTTTTGTACTGCAGTGGTTTTGCAAGCCCTATATGCTTCATTTATAACTATTTCTGTTTTCAGAATTAAATGCATGTGTATCAACCCAACAAGGGACCGATACTGATCTATTTTGAACCAGGGGCGTGGAAAGGGTGAGCTAACAGCTGACGGATTTTCATTACTCTTGTCCAAATATCATGTTAGGTGATTTGAATCACTGTTTCCCTCACTTAATTATCTACCCTGGTGTGCTGCAGCTTCCTTTTAGTTCATTTGAATTAATTTCTGCCTCATTTAATTATCTAGTCTCATGTGCTGTAAAGCTTCTATCCAAGTATGATTACCATTGCCTTATAATCTTAAAAGTTGACTTTCATTTGCTGGTGCAAATTTTAATGAATTTTTAGATGCACCTAATTTGATTGCTTAGGGGTAATTTTGTAGTGTCATACATGTATGTATGTACATGTATATGTATGTATGTATGTATGTATGTATGTACACATGTATGTATGTATGACATTGTATGTATTGTACGTACAATGTATGTAAGCATACATACATGTACATGTACATACATGTAGTCACTGTTCAAATTGCATTTTCATATCACTATCAAAATTTATTCATCTGATTCACAAACCAAGTCAGTATCACTGTCGGAATAAGATACAGCTTTTTCTATACTTCTACGCTTTTCACTACTGCTACTCTTACTCTGCCATCACATTTCGCTTATAATCCACTACCGTACCAGACCACTACTATACTGATGTTTATAGTTATGTTTTGTATGTGTGGTTATAATTATAGGCATATCACAATTAGCAACAACCACTGATCAAGTAATCTTTGACAAATTGCTTGCAGATAACGAGCGCCGTCGGGACGGGACCCTCGCCTACGTGGTTAAGTAGTAACGTGTGATGTATGAAGTTTAAACTTTAAACGTAAATAATTGTAAGTAATTGTAAATAATTATGTTTATCGAAAGTAGATGTGATAATATTGTATAATGTGTACATCATAATAGATATTATGTTGCTATTAAAGTTATATATTAGAGCTGAGGTTCTTGATATCTATGTGTAATACACACAGAAGAATAGAAGTAATGAAAAAAACTAATATATATATATATATATATATCTTACATTTTATTCTCTGTTTTCCTTCGAAGACGTTCTCAAGTCTACCTCCAACGTGTGAAAACGTATTGAATCACCTGGATCACGTGTTTAGTACATGACGCTGCATGGACGTACGTACGTACGTCATACCTGTAGGTGGAGCCGGAGCTAGGTAGCTCTCTACTATCTTGCATCAATGGTGATGTAGTAGCAACCATAACATCGATTGTTTTGGGTTTGAAGCGTTTCTTGGCTAGCGACAGCCATGCAAGAGGACCACTTGTGTTTTGTGTGTCCATATTTTCTCTCGTTATTGCCCTCGTTTCATCTTAAAGTGGTGAAACAATAACTGTGAGTTATAAAAATTGTCATAACTTTAGAACCAAAAGGTTTAAGAAGAATTCCTACGTTATTTTTTTTCCTTGTATAATTTGAAGTCTATCAGTACCCCTTTTGAAATGTCAATGTTTTTATTTTTCAAGAAAAATTGCTAACACACACACACACACACACACAGACACACAGAAACACAGACACACAGACACACAGACAAAACGATTACCGTACCCTTCCGCCTACGCTACGCGGCGAGGGTAATGATATGGCTTCAGTCTGAAGGATTTACTTACAAGTTGCTGCTAAATAGATTATCTAAATACAATCAACAATTGACACAACTTTAAAACCCACAAATTATTTGAAAAGCTTAAAAATGAACATTCCAATCCAAATCGATGTAAGCTTCTTTGTGTGCTGCTATACTAAACTTAATGTATAATTTTATTGTAACTTAGAATGGAAGTTACTCAAAATCTTTATTGTTTTTTATTTATTTTTATCAAGCTGTCATTACACTAGCTACATCCTAGACCTGTGGGCTGTGGCAATATTGCATGTTACTGTTATAAAAGACAGACTTTACTTTTTAGTATTGTATTCAGACAGTAGCGTAGACTTTATTATAATAGTATGCAATAGTAGTTACAACTATAATTAACTCAGTTGTGTTATTTTTTGTATATATGATAGAAACGTAAAATGGAGTTTCCTGATAGAGATGGGGTAAGGAATAGTGTGTACCATATCTGTGAAATTTATAATGTAATGTAACATTTCAGAGTGTAAACGGAGTACCTCCTCCAAACAAAGAACTCTCTTCCAATGAATCAAATATATCCAAAAAAGAGTTTTTTGACAAAATTCAAAAGTACTAGTTACTAGTAGTCAAAATTATCTATAATTAACTCAGTTGTGTTATTTTTTGTATTATAGAAAAGTAGTCCATTGTGTTATTTTTTATATATGTGTAATTTGTGTAGCAACCCTGATTTTGATATACAACCCTGATTTTTAGAACAATACTTATACATCTAATTGTTTTTATGATTTTGTTAATGTTCATACATTTGTCTCTAATTTTCTAACTATAAAAGCACCACAATTTATTAGTCCAATTCTGAAAACCTATAAGTCATTACATTGGTGTCAGAAGTGGGTTGGCTCACATAATTCCAGTGTGTGCTAGACCGCCAGCTAGATATGATACAGCTATAGCAGATTTCAACTTATGGTTACAATGGTTCGAACTGTATGTTGCCGAAGCAGGTATCAGGGAGAGTATGCAAGGAAAGAAGTTACTCTTACTACTCAAAGATGAGCCTTTTCGAATTGCAAGTCAGATTGGATTAGTAGCAGAGGTCAACCCTGAAGTTGTGAAGACGTCCCTTAGGGAACAATTCTGCCCCAGTTGGAAACGAATTGGAATGGCAGCTACAACTGCATGAGCATAGACAAAACCCCAATGAAAAGCTTACTGGACGTATGAGAATGTTAGTAGACAAGGCCTATCCTGACTGGGAACCCAAACAGAGGTTAGATATTGCAAATAATCAAGTGGTACTGATATCTTCTACCCAGCTACATTTGATGCGAGAGAATCCAAAATCATTGGAGGATGCTATGAAGATAGCAAACCAAAGGGAATCACTGGAGGAGGCTCAGAAACAGCTTCTTCGAAGCAGTCATAAGCCTGAAACATTGCTGATTGAAGAAGCCTCATCCAACCAATAGAAACGTAATCTGTTGGAGCAGCTTCCAGATCGTGATGGAGTAAAGAATAGTTCAGAGTGTAAATGGAAGACCTCCACCGAACAAAGTTATTTCGAATACAGAATTAAATAATGTTGAAGAGCTCCCGAAAATGCAGAGTTTGCTTGAGTTGTTTTACAGTCTTTTTTTCTTCACTACATGATAAAGAAATATGCACAGCTAATATGCACTCTTGATTCGATTCGTAAATATGTGTGGGCCTCTTTTCGCCCAGTTATCATTCTGTTTTGAGAACATGCTCAATAGACATATTCATACATTATCTTATCTAAAGAGTGCTGTTATTTATGCTTAAAATAATAGCGCAACATGAACTATGTTAAATATAGAGTAAATGTGGTGGTGAAGGACATCAATTATTTTATAACAAGATATAATTTGCCATGACAACAGTAATTGTAGCATTGTTTTTGTGTTCTAACATGGGGAAGGACAGATGTATACTGATGCTCTCTCAGCTCCTTGTACCAAACAAATTTAGTTCATGAATTACCAGTAAGCACCAGCCTAGATATGTTACTATAATACCTGTATATTCTACTTCCAGGCATATTCATGAATTTGTACTTTTATGTATAAATTTTGAAGCATAATAATCGTATTATACATGACATGTGGTTTATTTTGTAATTAGTCTGTTAACAGGTACCTATACTTTACCTATAAGTACATTTTGCTCGATATACTTCCAAGTACTACATGAGTAAATGTAAAAGTATATTAAAAGGTGCTAAAAACAGCTGTATGCAATAAGTATAGTATACATGTACATGCAAGTACTTCAAATGTACTGCAGTTAAGTTACTGTACTTGGTAGTACTTGTGCTTTATAATTGCAGATAATTGTGGATGTTGATATTTTCTCACAATGAGCTGTACATAGCAATGTGGAAGATTGCTTATGATAGCTGCTCCTTTACTGATATCCTGATAAATGTTTAATGCTTGTACTTTGTATTCGACATTGCCTACCTGTAGCATTTTATTTTTACCTGTGCAATAATTAAAAAATAATTATTGTTAAATTATTTTTTATAATTCAATTTCAAGTGAGAAAAAAAACTTCTTCAGTCTATGGTGGAACATAAGTATCATACACACAAAATAAAACTCTGCTTCACTATATTACATTGCATACACCACACAGACCATCAAAAGACCCACAAAAATATCTTCTCTTACTCTCAAAATTATATTTATAATTATAATTGGATTAACTTATATCAGTTAGATGTATAGTGCAAAATCATCTTTCTTTGACTTCTTATTCATCTGCTAGCTTATTTAGACAGAAACTAGAAAAAACAAGTTACAGATTTATCGTAAGCACAAAATTATCATTAATTTACAACAATAATTTATGAACATTAAGCTATACATTTAGTTATAAAGTGATACATCTATAACTGTCAGAGTAGAAAATAACAGTTCGCCACTGGCCATTTTCCTGACAAAAATGTCATTCAAAATTTCTTATTACAAATGGCCTGAAATGGTAGCGAGCTAACTCCATGGACAACCAAAACTGGATTTGGTCAGACACATTGACACTCGAGCTCAATATACAATTTTTAATTATAAATAGGAAGACATAACTGGCTTACATTGTACCAAGGGCATGCTCAAACAGGCCTTCATCAGTGTTTGTAAAATCTATATAAATTATGTCACTGCAAATTCCACTTGTACTATCACTACCTGTGTCTTTGTGATCTAAATCGAATAGACAAGATAAAGAAACTACACTATTACTATATACACAATACTGAATATAATTATACAGGCATGTGTTGTTTTAATTTTAATTATAGTTATAATATGCCTGGTTTCTCAAACCTAGTTATAGTTTAATTAACTTAGGCTAACTAAAATGGTTTTAGTTTAAATAACATTTTAGCTGGTTATAGTTATTGCTATACACTTATAATTAGTTATAGTTATAGTTAACTACTAGTGTGTAGGAAACATTATGTGCCTGTTCACAAGGCAATAGCTTATGGAGTCCTGCTGAGGTCAAAACACTATTTAACATTTCTGTGTTATGTGGTGAATATACAAGTCGATGTATTTACAACACATTTATAACTACTGCAACATATTTAGACTTATTTGCATATACACGACATATTTATAAACACTGCAATGCATGTGTTATAAACACATACATTGCAATATTTGTAAATACTTTATATTATAGGCAGATCATAATTGAGACGATCGTGCTGTCATGCCAAAAAATGTCCTATCAAAATTCTGTCCCAAGGACCAAATATGACAGACCTATTCAGTCTGGAACCAATTCTGACAATCACATTTGGTCCTAGAGGACACATTTTGTTTGCCAGATTTAGTCTTATGTTGCAAAATGTAGTCCTACCATTTCTGGACTGATCTGATAGCCAAATCTTGTCCTAGGACCAAATCCAGCTGCCTTATTTGGTCCTAGGAAAATTATGTATGCCAGATTTAGCCCCATGTTACCGAATGTAGTCTTACCTTCTGTTCATAGGTAAATCTTTCCTAGAACCAGATCCAGCTGCTTAAATCTATCTGGTACTGGATATGTTTGTAATTACTTTAGTATACATCCGGTTTTGTAATGCATAATCATAAGTGAAGTCAGTGTACAGAAAATAGGTTAAATAAACAGATCTGTAATGTAATAGACTTTATAAACTCAATTGACACTAGCAAAATAAATGTAAAAGTTTGTATAGCTCATAATAAAACAAAAAATACTCGCATTTCAAGCACAGTTAATTAGCTACATGGGTCACAAAACCATATATGGTGGTGCTCTCAAGTGCTTCACGAGGTACAGACATGCAAATGTTGACATGATACCAAGCCATTCTGCATTTGCATTATTATTGGTCGTGGTCTCAATTTTCATTCTATTGCATCTGGTCTTCTTCACAGAGAACATGATAATATTTGCTTGTTCAAGGCAATTTAATAAATGTGTTCTCATTGCCCCTGGTCCAAAACATATTTTCCAGGTTGCTCTCCATTTGCTAAAGCAGTTGCAAATGCATGAACACACACAATTAACATGAGCAAACATACATTTATCATAATTTTTTACAATTATTATTATGTACAATTATATATTCTGTGTAAATCCAAGACCTGTATCACAAAGATCATAAAAGTTTCATCTTGTATGAGTCTTGTGAATGCATGCAGACAACTTTCCTTCAGATTGGATAAATGAAGCAGGCCTCTAGTTGCTACGCTGACCATCTGAAAGAGCTTGTTTTACCAGTGCCTAAAATATGGGGGTATCACTGCCCACTTGGGCAGTGATAGATTTTATTGAGTAGTGATAAAAGAGAAAATGGGCAGTAAAATCATTGATGACTTTTCCGTTTCCACTGTTGCACTTCAGTGTTGAGCTGCCTGCTATATAGAGTAGACTCAGTAGATTCTGCTGACAGCTATTCCTAATTGCCTATTCACACAAGCTTAGGGTACCATATTAACAATTCGATGTTCGACCAGCAGTAGAAGAGTGGAACAAACGGGCTCAGAGAAAACCACACCGAAATCGTGATATAGCTAAATTTATGTGTCAGGAATATGTAGAAACTTTTTTTGGGACATCACACAAAACAACTTATAATGACATATCAAAAGTATCATTTTAATTATAAAATGTATATTATGATATTGAAGTTGGTAGTGTTAAATTTTTCAAATTTTAGGCACTGTGTTTTACGTCATTAATTAGACATTTAAATTTGACGCTTGAAGCCAAATTTAAAGGAAAAAAAAGCTGAACTTTTAGTTGCAGTTTCACATCTTGAATTAGACTACCCTCTTGCATATTAATCATAATATTATAAAAATTAATAAGTAATATATATATAATTTATATATAATTATTATTATGCCATGCCACGAGTGCTATATCAGGGATATAATCATTAGCAAGGTGATTATAAACCTGTTATGTCATGCACAAGTGGGCATGACATAACAAATATATTTAATGACTTCAAAATCATGAAATATATTTTCTCAATTGCAAGTGATGGCCTGAAATCTCTGGTAATATATACAGATAGGTTTTAATACACACAGCCTAGTGTTTTCATAATTACCCAACACCTTCTAGATGGCCAAAGATTGTCGTTGAGGTAGAGAACCGGCGAGTGGCGAAACTGGCAAAATCTTCATATTATTATTTTTCAGACAACGGTGCTAGAATCATAATGATTCTAGCACCATTCCAGTCGCATTCATAGTAAAATCCTGGTCTACAAGCATCGAGATGATATCCTCAGATACTATGAAAGAAGAGTCTCAACAACTACTCATCTTGAATTGGTCGCCATTTTCATAAGTTAAGAGGCTAACATAGGACCCAAAATTAAACAAACCACTTCCATATAACCCTAAATAAGTACTTACACTGCTATAAAGTAAAATACAAAGAGCTGTACTTATGTAGGTTTATATGGAAACGATTTGTTTAATTTTGGGTCCTATATAATTATGTTAACCTCCCAACTTTGTTCGCATGCGTTTTGGGTTTTGACATCACTACATCTTTTTTCATTTTTATTTTTTATTATATATAATTATATACAATGGCTTCTTTAAAGACCCATCAAAACAGATTTACTTCCACCTATGTATCATACTGACTAAGAACAGCTTCAGTTTGGATTGTAAACTGTCAATCAAAATCAGGGCTTTTCAATACTGGAGCACTACATAAAATATCCTTAAATGCCTCCTGGCACTCTTTAGTCCAGTTGACTAGACTAGGTGCTGACTTCTTCGTTAGGTCTGTCAATGGGACTGCAATTGCTGAATAGCTCGGAATGAATTTGCGATAGTATCCTGTTAAACCTAGAAAGGTTCGTACCTCTTTTTTTGTCTTTGGAGCTGGAAACAACTTAACTGCTTCAACCTTAGATTTTTCCGGGCGAACTACGCCACTCCCCACAACATGTCCTAAATACACACACTCAGCCATACCAAACTGACACTTCTTTGGTTTGGCTGTGAGCCCAGCTCTATGTAACTTATCCAGAATAAGTCTAACACATTGCAAATGGTCCTCCCACGAGGAAGTATATACCACCAGATCATCTAGGTAGGCTAAAGCAAATTCTTCACTTCCTCGAAGTAGATGATCCATCATCCGCTGGAAGGTGGCTGGGGCCCCACTAAGGCCAAAGGGCATAACAATGAACTGAAATAGTCCAAAGGGTGTAATGAATGCAGTCTTGTGGCGTGCCTCTTCTGCAACTGGCACCTGCCAATACCCTCTCGTAAGGTCCAAAGTGAAGATAAACTTGGCTTGCCCAATTTGGTCAATCAGATCATCTACCCTTGGCATTGGGTAGGCATCAAATTGTGAGACTGAGTTTAACCGACGATAATCAACACATAGACGGAGACTGCCGTCTTTCTTTTTTACTAACACAATGGGCGCAGCCCAGTCACTTGTAGAAACCTTAACGATACCATTTTCTAGCATTTCCTTCAGTTCTGCTTGGACTGTCTCCCGATATGCATGGGGCAGTCTATAGGGAGGTAATCTGACTGGAGTGGCATTCCCAGTTAGAATGTGGTGCTTTGTCACTTCAGTTTTACCAGGCAGGTTTTGCAAAACATCTGAGTACTTCCCCAATAACAGTTTCAGTTCATGCTGTTGTTCAGTGGTGAGCTGATCACCAATTAGGGGTTGATCATCAGAGTCACCTTCACTGTCATTCCATACCAGTACTTCATCATTCTGGTCAGAATCTGCTTGATCTTGAGCAAAGAAAACGGAATTGCTTGGCACATGCCATCTCTTCAACATGTTGATGTGAAAAATTCTTTTACGTTTCCTCTTATCATTCATATCGACTTCATAATTCACGGTTCCAATTCGACTAGTAATCGTATATGGTCCCTGCCACTGAGCCAGTAACTTGCTTGTGGATGATGGCAGTAGGACTAGCACTTGATCCCCATTTGCGAACTCTCTAGTCTGGGCATTCCTGTCATACCACAGTTTTTGATGTCTTTGGGCATCTGACATATTCTGATTTACTATCTCAGCCATCTTTGAGAGTTTCTCCCGTATAGACAACACGTGTGACAGAACACTCTCTGTGCTTCTTTTCTTGGCTTCCCAATGGAGAAAACCCCGTTGAGGCTTGTGGGACCTCCCGGTAAGCAAATAAAAGATAGGGAATCAACTTATCCCAATCTTTCCCTTCGGTAACTGCTGTCTTACGAATCATTGCTTTCAGTGTTTGATTAAACCTCTCGACTAGTCCGTCGGTTTGCGGATGATACGGGCTTGTTCGTATCGGTGAGACATGTAGCATACTATAAATCTCCCTCAGGAGTTGTGAGGTAAAGTTGCTCCCTTGATCTGTCAAAACTTCCTCTGGTATACCTACTCTTGAGAACAACTTGATAAGTTCCTCTGCAATGGTTCCTGCATCGATACTTCGAAGTGGGACTGCTTCAGGATATCATGTAGCGTAATCACAGACTACTAGAATATACTGGTTACCTGACCTGCTCCTGGGTAATGGACCAACGATGTCCATTGCTATTCGATGAAAAGGTTCTGACATTACGGGCAATGGGATCATTGGTGCTGGCTGTACTCTTCTGGAAGTTGACTTCTGGCAACTCTCACATGTCCTGCAATGTTCCTTCACGTCCTGGTATATTGTTGGCCAATAAAATCTTTGCAAAATTCTTTTGACTGTCTTCTCCTTCCCCAGGTGTCTAGCCAAGGGAATTTCATGGGCTAAATGTAGGACTGGTTTTCTACACTCCCTAGGAAGGATCAGTTGCTCTTGTGGTTCACTTTCCCCTCTCTGGTTCCTTGGGTTCCAGTATCTATAGAGCAGTTTGTTGCGGATGAAAAACCGATCTCCTTTTGCTTCTTCTGCTTCTTTCTTTATGTATTGAAGGGTGGGGTCCTCACTCTGGAGCCTCTGCAACTCTGCTGATGACATGTCCAATATTCCATAGGTAGATTTCCTCTGCAGGCATTGATACTGATGCCTAACAGCTCTTTTTTGGCTCCTGCTCAGTCTCCTCCTTTCTCTTCCTGTAGAAAATAAATCATCATGGAACTCACTTCCTGGACAAGATTGTTCTTCCTTATCCGGTAGTTGGTCCTCTTTCTGTGTAACATTCTCCAATACTTCCTGCAGCTTTTCACTGCTATCTTGAAGGTTGTTGAGTTGTACATCCAACTCCATTTCTCGTTGTCGAGCATTGGCTTCCTCTTCCCTCTTCTGTACTCTAGCTCGAGTCATCACTACCATAGCTTCATCTGTCTTACCATTGCCCTTCAGCATATCTAACAGTTCAGGCACATCTGTACCTAACAACACGTCCATTGGTAGTGACTTCGAGACGGCTGCTTCTACTATCAGTTTTAGCCCATCTACTTCAATTTCTACTTCCGCTAAGGGATAGAGAACTGTATCTCCATGTGCACAACAAATGGTAGTCGCTTTTCCCTCCAGAATCTTCTCTGGTGGCACGAACACATCTCGAACTACAGTCCTTGCACAGCCTGTATCTAATAGGATGTTTTCAGCTTTCTGCCCCTCCACTAGTCCTTGCCTTGCAATCGCTGGGACACCAGCAGCTCCGTTTCCACCTACTATCCTGGTCCCACAGAATAGGGTACTGCTGGGACAATTTTTTGAAGCATGTCCCTTCTGATTACAGTTGAAACAGCGGAAATCACCCTCTGTTTTCCATGGTCGATCTTTCCCTAACATCTTGCCAACACTCTTGTTTCCCTTTGGACAGTCTCGTGCCAAGTGTCCTACTTGGTTGCAGGTGTGACATCTCTTCAGTGTGGTTGCTTCCTTCTTAATCTCCTGTGGCTGATTCCCGTTAACGCCATGTTGTGTTCGTCTACGAGCTTGCTGATAATCATCGGCCAGCTGTTCTGCCTCTTGGCTTGTCTTAGGTTTTCTTTCACTCACCCAAATTCTGACACTTGAAGACATTGTGTTTAAGAGCTGTTCCATTATCATTCGTTCTGCTAGTTTCTCCATAGTATCACAGTCCTTTGTCCATTTCCGGAACAAGTCCTGCAGACGGGTAGCTAACTCTCGGTTTGTCTCCTCCGGCATCTTCCTTGCTGCCGACCGGAAGCGTTGACGATAGGTTTCCTCATCGATGTCGTACCGTCGTAAGATCGCTGCCTTGACCTCATCATACTTCCTCGATTCCGCTACTGGCATTGCAGCATATGCATGCTGGGCCTTTCCAGTTAGTCGAGGTGCCAGCTTGAACACCCATCGAGACTTATCCACCTCGTATGCTATCATCATACGCTCAAAGGTAGTGAGATATGCATCTGCCTCAGTCAGCTTCGATAATCTAACATCAGTTTCGTTTATAGTACTCACTGAGCTTCTTGAGCCTCCTTCCCTACTGGATGTAGATTCTTCCAACAGCTTCGCCAGCAACTCCATTTGGTACTGCATTGTTTTCATCTGCTGTGCTGCTTCCTGCTCTCGACGTTCTCTTTCTTCATTTAATGTCTGCCGGTGCAGCGTCATCTCTTCCTCTCTTTGTCTGCGTTCTAGCACGATCTCTTCTTCTCGTCTCCTTCTATCGTCAATCAACAATCTCATCATCTCTGTGATACTGGTGTTCTCTATCTGTCCTTCTTCATCACCCATTCTATCTCTGTGTGTATATGTCCTTCCTGATCTTGTAATCATAGGCCAACAAAATGCTAATCTGAGCGTGGTAAAGTCACTACTGCTGAAGACGAATTTATCCCACCTCTGCCACCAAATGTAATAGACCAGTCTTTTTCTAACTTTATCTTAACTCAACAACATACAATACAATACAATGTCTGCTTTTATATCCAACTATAATTCTAGAAAGTTATAGACTATATTAAGAACCACATGTACAATTCCAAAAAGTTCTCTAAGTACATGACAAAATGACATCACACATTAACACCTAGACAAATCAACTCAAATTAAGAAATAAAAACACCTATTTTAAGAAATACAATATTATCACAAAATTATCCATGAAGTACATGAAAATCCCTTACACCTATTAAATTCTCAGATTTATAAAAATATAAATAACTAAATTGTTTAGAGCCAAATGTCTGAGGTGCAGTCACCTCCTGGATATCGAACTTCATGAGCAAGGGAAGGACCATCTGGTTCTGCTCCAAAATCAACAGAGAACTTTGAATTAAGTGTCAATCCACCTTTATCAGTATCAACATCTACCATGAGAAGCATAGAACCACCCCTTTAAAGATGAATTATGAATTCAGTATGCAGAATATGAACAAATAATTTTAGTACAAGACTATACTAAGTGACCAAAGTGTATCAGTCATTATTTGGTCAATAATGTGACCAATAATTGGTCACCAATTACCTTTCCACAAAATGATTATTGATCAATATAAGACACTTGATATTTATCAATACCTTTTTAGAATATAACTAACATACATTCAATATATAGTAAGGAAATGAAACCAAAAAGTATTGACAACGACAAACCATACACCTAATTAATAGTAATTACATACAACATGGATAACTAGTACTACAATCAATACTCACTCACTATTCCACCATTTTGAATACTGAGGAAGGGAATGATATTAAAGGTCATTCACATTCATCATGACCTCAGAAAGTGTTCATAATTTAGTTTGGATTGGCCAACAATCTTTTTTCCTGTAATTATCCTTCCCGTTCTTTTTTTGTGTATGTCACATTTCAATCCATTGCTTCATTATTGAGTTACAGTATAATCATGTATTAACTTTATGACATTAAACTATACATATAAAATCATCTCATCATAATTTGAGGCCATCATGAATGTGAACAGACTTTAGCTATCTAATGATTGTTCTTCTTGAATCATTGGTTTGTACACAATGGCTGAATAGTGAGTATTTAAAGGTATTAATTATTAACTGCAAAATTATTGATTGATTGATTGTGAGTGGAGTCATCACATACTTGACTAGATCAGGATAGAATTGTTTGTCCCATGCACTGAACAGTGATGTGGTGACATAAAGTCTTTTCCCATCTAATGAAAGCTACGAGAATAGATGGACATTCCGGTATATCATCAATGAACAGAGATGGAACAATGAATAAATGTATGAAAGCATGCATAGTGAATGAATGGTAACATGAACTAATGTTTCCCAATGGGTATATGCTGGTTGAATAATTTTTGTAGGTTTTGCAATATTACTATCTTATCATGTTGCAATAATCATATCGCCACCTTATTTTGAATGTAGAAATATCATAAACAACTGGTCATTTTATTAGTCACTCACACACATAAATTGCAAAAAGGTACCTTTCCTGCAAAATAATTTTGATCAAATGCTTAGCTTTAATTACTCACTATTTCATCATTTGATGCAGGAAGTCAATGAAATTTGGTATCCCGGAAGAGCTAGCATTGTAGATACTAAATTTGTTAGTTTTTAATACAACTCAGTGGTTAGTGTATAAGCATTTACTTTGAAGGAAAAATTCATTTTCTGTGGTTACCCTTCAGGCCTTAAAATAAAGATGGATGGTAGATAGCCCAATAGCTCGATAAAAAAAGGTTTCATGAATATTAGTACCTGTATCATCTGTGGTCCACCCAGTATCTTTTTATCATTTACAAATACTGGATCTGGTTGGCTGGAGAGCTCTTTGTCTTCTGTTACTTTCACTCCACCATCATTACATATACTTCCACCAAGAAACACCTTTAAAATGAAAAAACAAAAATGTCTTTCTCATCCATCCATCTATCCATCCATCCATCCATCCATTCATCATCCACTATCCATCCAGAACTTAATTAATACCTGTCCAACAAGTTTTGGCCTCTTGCAATCAGTGATGTCATATTGACGTATATCACCATGAAGCCAATTACTGAAGTACAAAAACTTGTCATCAAGTGAAATCAGGCAGTCAGTTATCAAAGCTAATAATAGAGGTAATTATGATAAATGAGATATATAGGGAAAATTATGTTTATAAGGAAGATGAAGACAATGAAGAGGGACAGTGAAAGATGAGGAAAACGAAGAGGGAAATGAAGGATGAGGTAGATGAAGAAGGAAATGAAAGATGAGGTAGATGAAGAGGGAAATGTAGGATAAGGACGATAAAGAGGGAAATTAAGGACGAGGTAGATGAAGAGGGAAATGAAAGATGAGGTAGATGAAGAGGGAAATGAAGGATGAGATAAATGAAGAAGGAAATGAAGGATGAGGAAGATGAGAATTAAGAATGATGGAGATAAGGAGGATGATGAAGATGAAGGAAAACTCAATTAGGTAAATAGTAAGAACTAACAAGGCATTTCAGGAAGAGCCCATCCTTCAACCTTCTTGTTAGGAACATCAATTACTTTCTCAGTACTCCAAGTTCCTTCCTATACAAGGAGATGTACATTTGACTGATTTCCAGTAGAAATATATTTATTCTACATGTACATCCATTTGTGATGTCACTGACTTGTGATTATTTGTACTTTTTAAGTATCAATACTACATACATGTAATTATAGGAATGAGACAGGAAGTTGAGGGGGGTACAGAGTTACTCTTTAGACGGGAATGAGGGGCACGGAGATAATATCTTTGTCAATATTGGGGTAGGGGTGCACATCCCCCTGTGCCCCTCTGGTTCCTACGCTTATGTCCTAAATGATCACCATTATGTCATTGTGAATGACCTTTAGTATAATTCTATTTGCTCTTTCATTGTACTACTAGTAGTAGTAGTAACCCAGGCTCTTTTATTAACACTTTGTGTATAAAACTTTAAGATTTAATATAGAAAGTCTGTAATTATCCTTCCTGTGTAACGATGTTATCTGTCACAATTCACCTTGACCTCAGAAAAGTGTTCTTAACTTTACTTTGGAGTGACCAATGATCTTTTTACCTGTACCATTTTCATATAATTATCCTTCTCTTTCCTTTTTGTGTATGTCAAACTTCAATCCATTGCTTCATTACAGTATAATCATGTATTAACCTTATATCATTAAACTATACCTTGTATTACATGTACATATAAATTCATCACATCCTAGTTTTGAGGTCATTATGAATGTGAACAGACTTTATATAGAAATTATAGTTTGTACTGATTTCAGCCAGGTTGGCCCCAATAAGGTAATATTTGTGATTGCTAGACTCTCACTTTAGCTTAAATTATAATTGTTATCAACACACCTTATTTTTAAAGAAGCGTATTATATTAGAAGATAGTGCAGCTGCTACAAAACCTTCAGTAGCATTAGGATCATGAAGAAATCTCAATTCCAATGGTATCATACCCTCTGGACCTAGATCTATATCCTGTATAACCTTCCTCTCTGTCCAATCCCATACATGAAGATGACGTCCATATTTGCCTGAATGACAATAATATCAGTAATAATTGAAGACACACTGATCAATTATTAAGCACTGATTTGGTCATTGTGGTGGTATTACACTAGGGATGGATGATTATGAAAATACAAGTTAACGATTATTGTCTAATACTTGATTGTAAACAAACAAACAAAAATTAATAATAATAATAATTGATTTATAAACATAGGAATAGCAAATGTGAGACTCCACACACCAGTTCTTGTTAAAAAGACTACCCTCTTAAACTCAACATGATTATAAACAAACAAACAACACAATTGATTTTATAAACATAGGAATAATATGAGCCTCCATACACCAGTTCTTGTTAAAAGACTGCCCTCTCAAACTCAACATGATTACAAACAGACAATACAAGATACTTACCATTTTCAACATCAGCTGGATTAAATCCTTTTAAGAATGCATTAGGTTCTCCCCATTCACTGCTAATCATCACATTATGACGTGGTTGATACCAAAAGTCATATCCAAATGGAGTAGGGCCATCCTTTTCCCAATTACCATTTACACTAAATGTTTGTCCATCAAGCAATACAAATCCTCCTGTGTGTGTATAAAGGTAATGTAATGTATATTACTATAAATGTACTACATAAGTATGTATGTATATAAGTACAAGCATGCATGTATGCATGTATAATGTGACCAGATTTGCAGGCTAATTATTAATATTTGAGATATGAGTGAAAATAGACAGTTATTGATTATTTAGTTGATCACTGTTTTACTGCATAAAAAGCTTACATGTACCTATCCACTCATACCTTCAGAGATGACTTTTAATTATTACATTTATGATTTAAAGGAGATGTGAATCAGTATGACTACAGAAGTGTAATTGAAATAGTGTGTTATAATCTACTTTATGGAGTAGAGTTGACACCCTGCTGTATGAGACACATTTAAAAAATTGTTCAGGCTTGCCTTGCTTCCACAATATTATCATTCTGTGTTTTATTTGTGTTGTTTTTGTATGTATGACCACTTTTAGTTATAGCTATAGTATGACTATAGTTTCTCATTTTAGTTTAGTTATAGTTTAATTAACTAAAATAATATTAGGTTTACTAAAAGGGTTTCAATTTTAGTTAACTAACTAAAAGTGCCCATTATTGGCCAATTTTCAGTTATTATAGTTATTGCAGTAGACTTGTAATTTAGTTATAGTTTAGTTAACTAAAACAACATTAGTACAATACCTTTTGCTTTTCCGTTTGGGTCCCCCATGGTACTTATCATTATTTGACCATTAGCTAGACAATGTGATGTGTGTGGCAGTACAATACCTTTTGCTTTTCCATTCAGGTTCCCCATGGTACTTATCATTATTTAACCATTAGCTAGACAATGTGATGTGTGTGGCAGTACAATACCTTTTGCTTTTCCATTCAGGTCCCCCATGGTACTTATCATTATTTGACCATTAGCTAGACAATGTGATTGTGTGTGGCAGTACAATACCTTTTGCTTTTCCATTCAGGTTCCCCATGGTACTTATCATTATTTAACCATTAGCTAGACAATGTGATGTGTGTGGTAGTACAATACCTTTGGCTTTTCCATTTGGGTCCCCCATGGTACTTATCATTATTTGACCATTAGCTAGACAATGTGATGTGTGTGGCAGTACAATACCTTTTGCTTTTCCATTCAGGTTCCCCATGGTACTTATCATTATTTAACCATTAGCTAGACAATGTGATGTGTGTGGCAGTACAATACCTTTTGCTTTTCCATTCAGGTCCCCCATGGTACTTATCATTATTTGACCATTAGCTAGACAATGTGATTGTGTGTGGCAGTACAATACCTTTTGCTTTTCCATTCAGGTTCCCCATGGTACTTATCATTATTTAACCATTAGCTAGACAATGTGATGTGTGTGGTAGTACAATACCTTTGGCTTTTCCATTTGGGTCCCCCATGGTACTTATCATTATTTGACCATTAGCTAGACAATGTGATGTGTGTGGCAGTACAATACCTTTGGCTTTTCCATTTGGGTCCCCCATGGTACTTATCATTATTTGACCATTAGCTAGACAATGTGATGTGTGTGGCAGTACAATACCTTTTGCTTTTCCATTTGGGTCCCCCATGGTACTTATCATTATTTGACCATTAGCTAGACAATGTGATGTGTGTGGCAGTACAATACCTTTTGCTTTTCCATTCAGGTCCCCCATGGTACTTATCATTATTTGACCATTAGCTAGACAATGTGATGTGTGTGGCAGTACAATACCTTTTGCTTTTCCATTCAGGTCCCCCATGGTACTTATCATTATTTGACCATTAGCTAGACAATGTGATGTGTGTGGTAGTACAATACCTTTGGCTTTTCCATTTGGGTCCCCCATGGTACTTATCATTATTTGACCATTAGCTAGACAATGTGATGTGTGTGGTATAGACAAACCAGTCTTATCTATAATCTCATTTGGTTCTACAATCTATTAAATTGAAAAGAATTGAGACAATAAATGGGATAATAGAATTATAATTATTATTTGTAACTTAAATCTGTAACCATGTTTATGAAAATCGATGATTTGTAAGTTGGTTAAATGTTTATGTTTAAATGATCACTGTACATATCAGGTTGTTTTGTGAAGGTAAGTAATAAAATTTGGTATCCAGCATGAAGGTTTGTTAATTTCATTGGCTCTTCTATACAAAACAACTTCTACAAACATGAATATATATTAAGGTTGGGCAATAAATCAATATATCGCATAGATTGCAATACTATTCCATCACAATAATCATATCGCATGATTTTGATCGCATTGGCAAAATAATTATTCTCTTACTACAATTAAATAATAGCTTAATTAATATAATTATGTGGTTGAAAAATACTACAACACTTAGTCTTGAGCCGTACGCTCTCAAAACAATGATCAGAAGTGTCATCTTTAAAAAAAAAATGAGCCTATTTTTGCTATCATAGACAGTATCAATGAGTAGTTGGAATATTGCCATAATCACAAGTCACCATTAGGTAATAATTATAAAACTTAATTTTCAATATCACCCAACCGTAATATACACATAACAATGTCATGTTTATTGACACTGCTAGATGTTCCATCTACATGTATATGTACATGTATATGTACTTGTACATATGATTAAAGTTGAACACACACACACACACACACACACACACACACACACACACACACACACACACACACACACACACACACACACACACACACACACACACACACACACACACACACACACACACACACACAGACACACACACACACAAACTTTTTAGCCTTAAATGTAATTATCATACTCTGCATACCAGCAGGTAGTGTAGTTTACACAACCAGCAGTAAACACTTAAAAAACCAACCATGCATATTAGTTCACCTTTACAAGCACATGGTCACCTTTGGAGCTATAGCAGCAACTAGTCTATTTGTAAGCAACTCATTTTGTGAAATCCATTTTGTGAACCGTCAGCAAAGTTAGGAAACTTAGTAGCTATTTAATTAGTTACAGCAGGTATGTGTATGATGTCTATAACTCTATATGTATGTTAGTGTCTAAATAATACAATTCATAAATTCAAACACCGGACTCCAAAGGTGGAGTGGTCCCGCCCTTTCCGTAGCAAGCCATAAGTTGGGAGACTAAAGGGACCCGAAACTTGTGGTTATGTGATGATCGGATTGTGGAGCTCCCCTGATGACCGGATTGAAATAGTGAAAAAGCCTATAGTAGTCAGAAAGCCAACAGATACATGTACATGTATACATCTTTAATTCCTTCATCTTGTAATATCAACAATATGTTATATATCAAGTAGATAATAATAACCACAGACCATTGGGATAAGTTAGATAATAACATGAAAAAGAAAAAACAAAAGCACTAGAGTTGAAGAGAGATCTATTAGGCCTGGTTAATTTTTCAAGCTTAGTACTTTGACCAATAAACTCTTGGCTTTTGGATTTGGAGAAAGCAATACCCGGGTCAGTGGACTCTTAGAGCAGATCCATCATCCAGGATCGGAGGCATTATTCCAATTCATTTACGAGTTTGGGCATTCCACCCAACACGTAAATACACACCTACACACACACACACTCACACACACCTTGTGCATTTGTGGAGCCCTAGGATTTGTACCAGTATCTACTATGTACACTCGTGTACTCACAAGAGAGGGTATAACTAGTCTGTTACGACTTTTGCTTGTATCTCCAAAACAGCTACAGAAGTGAATTTAAAACAGTACATACTATTAATTCAGGTGAGGAGAAATCAGTGGGAGAGGGAGAAAGGGGGCTCTACCCCCGACCCCGGCCCCTCCAAAAATGCCCCCAGACCCCCTAAGAGGACACAGGGCATGGAAACATGCATGGCCACACATCCTTGTATGTACCCAAACAGTCTTCAGCCCCTCCCATATTTACTTAGCTGTCTCTTCCCCTGTACTCAAGTCTATTCCTGTTAGTGTTGCCCTTCATACGGCAGTAATGTCCACTACAAGTAATAAATAAAATTTTGAGAAACTAGGGCAGAATACTGACTATAACAGACTCTATGCATGTGAAAATGGATCGACCATGATATTATTAGACATGTTATTAAAACATTAATATGAAAAAAGCTAAGGAATTTGACAGCCAACTGTAACAGAAAGTATTTGAAATAAATGATAAAAGTGGCAACATGCTCTTTTATCTGACAACCCCAAATATGTTGCTATGGTAACAAATACGTTGCTATGGTAACATCAGAGTTCTCACTAGGCTCCTATAGCAGGGTGCTGCACACTTCTATTACCTGCTAGCACTATTCTTAGCTCACCCATAATTAATTTTACACCCTTCTTTAAATTTCTTAAACTGATAATGCCTGGATGATAATGATAAAATCTGCCAGAATCCTTCAGAAACATGCTGTCTTTCTTCAGCATGAGTAGTTTCTGGCCTGCCACAATCTTTTCCTTCTTTTTAGGAGGCAGTTTTATACACATCTACATTGTATGCAGATGTGTATGGCTACATATAATTAATAATTCATGATTAATCTAAAATGCATATTTAACATAATTATTTTGCACCCTTTCCAAAACCTCTGGCGAGAACCCTGGATAGAACCTTGGGTAACATATACAAGATTACCTGCTACAAGTATTCCAACCAGTATGATGAATCTCATCCTCTTCGTATTTCATGTACAAACGATGAATAACCTATAATATCAGCAGTGTTTGTATGTAACTTTCACTACTATAAATAGCAACACAACAATAACCAACCAACTATTTATAGTAAAAAATGATGTAATATTGGCAGTGTCTGTATGCAACTTTCACTACTATAAATAGTAACAAAACTAACCCAACAACTATTTATAGTAACAAATGATGTAATGCAATGACAGTTATAGTACTTTTACTAAAACTTGCACGACAGAATCCAAAAAGTGTCAACTATAAGACTTTGTTGTGAGGAATGGGAAGTTACATTCTTGATGGCATGAATAAAAACACTCTGGTTATAAACATAAGCCTATCATCCACTAGGTAACTTTGGAGTTGGCCTACTCCAATGGATAGTAAAATGTAGTAGGTTGCAATAAGCAACATGTTACCACAATGTAGAAGGATGCTCTATTCACTGGCAACATGGAGTATGTAGGTGCAACTTGTTGCCATCTCCAAAGTTGCCTAGGGGATGGTAGGCTTTATAACATAATGAATTCATAACTTCACTACCCAGTGCAAGATTTATTAGAAGTACTGTACATCAAGAAGCATTCATATTCCATAATATCAGGAGCTGATAAACTAGAAAGCAACATCCAGACTCGAAGCTGTTTTTTTATTCAGAATAATTATCATATTAGTAACTATCTATAATTAGTATCTGGTGATAGCTAAAAATAGTAACACTATCTATAAATAGTAACATGAATGACATCTAAAAATACAATCCCCTTTGTGTCTTTGCCTGTTAGTTGTAGCAAGCATAGGGATTGATGTATATTATTATTATATCATTGGTGATGGAACACCTGCCTGTTTGTCAAACAGACAGATGTTATCTGGTTATATAACTAATATACCTATGTATAAACAGACAGGCGTTTGGACACTCACATTAGATACACTGATTAATGGACAATGTATCGTGATTTTGTGCTGAGAGTGCCTATGATTTCACTATATATGCTATATCTTTCAGCTTTTCTGATGAATCTATCACAGCTACATATGCCCAAACTATTCCACTGTTAAATGTACTAAAATTCAAACTAAAGCGCTATAACACTAACAAATATTTTTTTAAATTATAATCTTCAGTATTTTATGAAATTTTCTGTATTCCCAAAGCATATATGCATTCAGTATAACTGATTCTGGTCAATTTGGTTGAAAGTTTAGTTTTCTTTCTGGCAGGTACACTGACATCAGTATCACTAACTTGTAACACAATTTACACTACTAGCTGTAGACTCACTACTTGATTCTTTACTAGATCCTGAGCTACTACTGAAACACACTTACATGTGTTTGTCAGGCCCATGTACTTTCCATACTTTTAGTGTAATTTTCCGTAATCTGCATTATTAGCCATATAAATACAAAAAAACCCGTGTAGTTGGAGCCACTGTAATTAGATGCTTATCATAGTAATAAATCAACAATCAAATATTTAAATTGGTACATCATATACCTTCCCATATTCTGAAGACTCTGGGTCACTGTCTATAGTAGCTAAGTAGTCTGGTTTTTTAATACCAGTTCCTGTATAGATACATGGGATGTAGAGGAGTTTCTCTTTTGGTCCTTTCATGGCATCAACTGGAGTAGCATAACCAGGACCACAATCACAACCTGTTGTATTTGGATGGAAAAATTTTCTTAGAAGTCAAACATCTGTATTTTGGACCTGGCTAAAGTCCTAATTATGAAGGTGTCCTTATTTTACCGGGTTGTTTTATAAATTGTCATTATTGATTGATACAGAATTACTTAAAAAGTCCTTCAAAGGTTAGATATGAGTCATTGATTGTAAGTGTTATTAAATTTGTAAGTTCATTGGGGTAGTATAATTCCCATCCATATTAAGGAATATGGAAGTGTCCTTATTTCCAGTGGTGAAATATACATGTTTCAGCGATTTTAGTTTCATTTCGTATACACTCATTTTTCCTACTATTGCCTACTTAAGTTATTTCTGTATCATATAAAACAACATTAATCCAAAAAATGATACTGCCTAATTTTACAATATAATAGGATCAGTGCATGGTTATAGAATATAACTGTTTAATGCTTCTATACACATGTAGTATGTTGTGTTGAGTGCATAGGATCAGTGCATGGTTATAGAGTTTAATGCCTCTATACACATGTAGTATGTTGTGTTGGTTGCATAGGATCAGTGCATGGTTATAGAATATAACTGTTTAATGCTTCTATACACATGTGGTATGTTGTGTTGGTTGCATAGGATCAGAGCATGGTTATAGATGTATAGTGCCTCTATACACAGCAACGCATATTCACCTTGTCCTCAGAAAAACGTTCATAACTTTAGTTTGCAACAATCTTTTTACCTTCACCATTTCATATAATTATCCTTCCTGTTTTTTTTTGTGTATGTCAAATTTTAATCTATTGCTTCAGTATTGAGTTACAGTATAATCAGGTATTAACCTTATACAGTATAGTACATATAAAGTCATCACATCCTAATTTTGAGGACATCGTGAATGTGATCAGACTTTAGTATGTTGTGTTGATTCATGGGATCTGTGCATTGTTATATAAATACTTTCCTTTCTTTCTTAGACAAACAATGAGTGAAAAGACCTATCTTCTGTGACTATTCTGTACAACAAAGATGCTTTGATTCCAGCATTTAGCTATACTACATACCAGTTAAATGTTGATTTAGAATATACCCATAGACAAAAAAGACCCCTTGTACTCTGCCACCAAGCTCGAATTGTGTACATAAGATATAGTTGCAGTGGATAGTAAATTAGTGAAATATAGTATAGTAAACACAGACACATACAGTATTCACATTACTGCACTGTTTCATTAACACATAGTACTGGACTTACAGTATATTAAATAATTTAAATTAGTGAAGTATAGTATAGTACAAACAGACACATACAGTATTCACATTAGTGCACTGTTTCATTAATACATAGTACTGGATTCACAGTATAGTAAATTAGTGAAGTATAGTATAGTACACACAGACACATACAGTATTCACATTAGTGCACTGTTTCATTAATATATAGTACAGTATGTAAATTAGTGAAGTATAGTATAGTACACACAGACACATACAGTATTCACATTACTGCACTGTTTCATTAATACATAGTACAGTATGTAAATTAGTGAAGTATAGTATAGTACACACAGACACATACAGTATTCACATTACTGCACTGTTACATTAATACATAGTACTGGATTCACAGTATAGTAAATTAGTGAAGTATAGTATAGTACACACAGACACATACAGAATTCACATTAGTGCACTGTTTCTTATACATAGTACAGTATGTAAATTAGTGAAGTATAGTATAGTACACACAGACATATACAGTATTCACATTACTGCACTGTTTCATTAATATATAGTACAGTATGTAAATTAGTGAAGTATAGTATAGTACACACAGACACATACACAAATCTCATTACTGCACTGTTTCATTAATACATAGTAGTACCAAAACAGGTACTAAGTGACCCACTTACATGATATAATTATAAATCGCAGAAGTGGATCATTTTTAGAAACGCCATTGATCAATTATTGCTCTGTACAAATTGTTTTAACAGACCGGTTGTTACCTCAATTGCAGTTACATTTCAGAAACATGAAATACGAGGATAATTATCATTTTGTCTGGTTATAATATAGCTATATGGTAAAAAGGAATGTTATGACTACAGTCATAAATCCATATACCAATATACACCTTACTACCAAGAGGCTGTTATTGATAACCTCAAAATGAGATAATATGCATAGGAAGGAACAGTTTGTTATAGTAAAAACTACATTGACTATATAGTCATGCAATCATGAATGTACGTACCAATATACACCCTGCTGCTACATGTAGAATGTACAATCATGACTGTAGTCATAACATTCCTTTTTATTATATATATATGTATATATGTAATATATATAGTACACTTACAGGTCTTATATACAAAAATATAGACCCGAGGTTTAGTGTCCAAGGATGTGATATAGCCCGAGCCTGCGAGGGCTATATCACATCCGAGGACACTAAACCAAGGTTTTATATTGTTTTATATAAGAACTGTAAGTGTACTATATACAATATATTGTATGCTGATAGATTAAAGATTCACAGGTCTATATACAAAAATATAAGACCTAACCACATCAAACGGTTGCCATGGTAGCATGCTATATATATATATATATATAATTTATATATATATATATATAGCTATAAATTATTATAAAGAGACAAAATGTTAATTGTCCTTGTATTTCATGTTTCTAACTATGTATTGGAAATGTACATGCAACTGAGGTAACAACTGGTTGATCTGTTAAAATAACAAATTCATTTTTACAGCGCGAAGACACTGTATTAAACTATGTCATAATACACCAAACAACTGTGTTTATAGTTTAGACTAGTACAGATAATACTCCTGTTGAGCATGAGACGTAAACTGGGAAGATTATCATTCCCCACCTATGTTTTGTGGTAGGAGTTTAGTCTACATGTACAAATTCATGATTGTGAAGTTATAAGGTCACAAAATTTAGTTGCTATGGAAACATTCCTTGCATGTTAACCCAAGTAAAAGAGAATATACTGTCATACTACTTCATGGAAAAAATCACCAAATCCAGAACCAGTCGTGTTTATGGCTCTATAGTATTGACACTGTAATCTATGAAAATCGAATGCACCAAAACAAGAACACGAAATATCAGATTCAATAAGTATCCAGTAAAACACTCTAATCAATGTCACATCAAATACTGCAACTTAGTGATAATAATAATAATATAGAATATAGTTTGTAAATTTGTAGTTGCCTTCATGCACTCACACTACCTGTGGCTAAACCCAGTTATAGCCTTCAGTTTTATTACCTATTACCTATCAACAACACTTCTATAAATTATCACAGCTATTACAAAATGTTCACAATAATATTAACAATTATGCGGTCCAGACTGCTGCTAAAAATGGCAGCGTATAAGTGTAATTGTTCATTATCATTTAGTAATGCATAATAGGCTTAACATAGTTTTTGGGAATTGTAAAAGAATTAAGCAGATATAATATACGGGAGTATTGAGATATGCATCTTGTTGTATTAATTCAGTAGTGTTGTTTTAGTATGACAATAATGACCACTTTTAGTTATAGTTATAGTATGTCTAGTTTATCACAATTTTAGTTATAGTTATAGTTAATTAACTAAAAGGGTTTTAGTTTTAGTTAACTATATAACTAAAAGTGCCTATTATTGGCCATTTTTCATTTTAGTTAGTTATAGTTATTGCAATAGACTTATAATTTAGCTATAGTTTAGTTAACTAACAGTCACAATGCCTTACTACATAGGTTTTAGTTATAACTAAAACAACACTAACTATTGAAGTTGTTAAATGACTAACAAACTGAGCAACTATAGATTTAAATAATTATAATAAGTCATTTCTAAATAGTTCCACATCTAAAAGAGCTCATTGCAAATAAATAATGGATATTGGCATATGGTATGCACCTGATCATGTGTACACAGCTCACTTGTTGTCATAACACATTATAATTATAACACATACCCAAATAATGTAACCTCAGGTAGAACTCAGGTTTGAACAAAATTATACATGTGGTAATGCAAGCATGTAAAAATGGCCACTAGCTTGTTAATTACATGGCTTAGCAAACATCTCATATGAGATACAGAAATTTACTTCTTAACTAATAACCTGAAGGGTTTAGTTACTAGCTGTAATACTGAATGTATGCATGACAAAAAAAACATTCTTGAGGTTGTTTCTTCATATAAGAGGTCACGAAATAATTACTAGTCTCATATGGTATAAGAATTAAGTTAGGGTTATATCAGGATGTTTTTATTTGTACTTAAGCATGAAATTGGTTTGTATAAATATTATACTATTTTGAATGTGTAAATAACGATTGCTTTTAGCCTATATAACACTATTGCACATAATTATATTAGTGTAAGAAGCTGAGAACATCAGTTTGAAAGGCATGTCTGCACTCCATGTAGCATGATGATTCCTGTATCATCCTAAGAATGCATGTATATACATGATTTTATAATTACATAATTATTTGTGCAGGAACAGTGAAGATTATTTTGCATGGACAACCCAATTTCAATTTTATTCACACATACAATATAATGCATAGGAAATAGTAATAGTACTGTTAGTACATAATTATCTAATTGTCTCACCTGGATGAGTCATCTTGCACTAAAGTTACCGTCTTCTTTCTTTTGCAATCTCCGAAATTCAAGCACATGCATTGCACGAACTTTATATACCAAAAAGGAGTGGTTGATATATCTATAATTATAGGGTTCCCCCCATGGCAGTGTGATGAGATGATGGAAAGGTAAGTGTTCTATTTCTTCAAAAATAATAAAATTTGTGTTCATATTATTTTATTATGATCAAACCTTTTACTGTGCTCATTGGTAATGTTTGGCTAATTGTTCCTTCTTGTAAAGAGACAATGGCAGTTTAGGTTTCGTTATTAATATATGAACCATAGGGACCAGCTACTTGGTCTTATGTTAACTTTTTAACACTAACCTTCCATGATAGGTCCTATGATTCAACAGACCATCCCCTTTGCCCTGTAAACATGTACATGTGCAGTTATATATGTATTCAGTACTACCTGTAAGTATTGTATTAATTGCACTTGCATTGTGATTTACATGTGCATGTATGTGTAAACTATACTATTACTATACTGTGAGCACACTACAACAATATTATCGACATTAAACAGTATACATTTGATATCAATTTGTGGTAGATATACTGGGACTAGAACATTCTAACTCGTTTCAAAACTAGTTTTACAAGTTAAAGGGTATTTACATGTACCTTTTACAAGTACTAAACTGTGGTTTGTAACTTGTTAGTTAAACTAAAGTCTGTCCACATTCATGATGTGTCGATGAGTCGATGGATAACTTCATATATAATATACTGTATAGTTTAATGTCGTTAATAAAAAAATGTAGTAAGTGTCAAAAATGGTGCACCCATCCTGTTAAGAGATTTTTTAATGTTTGCTTTTAAATATTGATTAACTTGTTGTTGCATACATATACATCATTACTAGTAATGTACCAATAATCGATTTGGTAATCAGCATTGGTCATTATCGGCCATTATTTTCATTATCGATATAGGTTATTTCTGAAAGATTTAACCGATATTGTAATAAGTGTACTAATAATGTCATTTCTTGTGATTATAGCATCATTAATTGCTTTTATGATACTCATAATTATTGAGAGCTCATTTTCATTACAAAATCAGAAACCAGCAGTACATATCTAAAGTAATTATCGGTTTATTGGACTATCAATAAAATCTTTTATCAGTACATCACTAATTATTACCTTCTAGTTCATTATAGCCAATCAGATCACAGAAAAGCAGTAGTCACATGATTAAACATTAAAATACAATATGTATGCTTTAAAATTGATTTGTAAAAGTTTTATTAGTTTCATAACAATTTCAGTGTACCATTAGTTTATGACTGAATATGAATACAAGTTAAATTTACTTTATAGAGCAGCCAATTTAGTGTACATGCAATTTAGTGTACATGCAATTTATTAGTGTACATGCAATAAAGTTTACTTTACTTTATAGAGCAGCCAATTTAGTGTACATGCAATTTAGTGTACATGCAATTCAGTGTACATGCAATAAAATTTACTTTACTTTATAGAGCAGTCAATTTAGTGTACATGCCATTTATTGTACATTCAATTTAGTGTACATGCAATAGAATTTACTTTACTTTATAGAGCAGCTAATTTAGTGTACATGCAATAACTTGGTGCTACACTCTAAAATTGATTTGTCGTTTCAACTAATATTGAATGTAATTATTATGCAGAGGTGCAAATAAGACTATAAATTTGCTAGGACAACACTTCTAAACAAAGCGATTTTTGATCAAACACTTTCAAATTTTGGTCTGACTGCAACTTTTAGAGCAAAGCTATTTACTCCAGTCACATGATAAAATCAACCAATTAATCTGATTTAAAATTGAATTGTAGGGGCAAGAATGTAGTTACATGTATTTACAAGTACCACAGATTGTTTACTATTCCTGTGAGAGCATTCCTTTAAATTTTACTCTTTCTTGTCATATTTATTTTTTTGCAGGACAAAATGTCCGAGCAAAGTGAGATTTGCTCAGACAGACTAAATGATTAGACATTGTGTGATGTCCGACTGTTATTTCCACCTCTGTTATGTATCTGGTTTTTGTATTCTATCTGTTAGTGAATATGAGTTTATAATCTCATTATTTATCTAAAGTACATAAATGTATATACAATAAATATTTAATGTATACAATATGTGTCTTGCCAGAAAAATTTGATTGGGTATTTTGGAAGTAATAAAACAGTTGATCTCACTTATTTGTGT
Organism: Petrosia ficiformis; assembly: GCA_947044365.1. Classification (NCBI taxonomy): domain Eukaryota; kingdom Metazoa; phylum Porifera; class Demospongiae; order Haplosclerida; family Petrosiidae; genus Petrosia; species Petrosia ficiformis. The sequence continues at coordinate 41,870,547 of OX345636.1, read as the reverse complement.
ATTATGTGTTTTAATGTCAATGTAGCACTTGGGCAGAGGAATAAGGACAAGTCTCACCCTCATGAAACACAATCATGTATGGCTATATGTAACAGCCATATTTCATGTAATTTAGGTACACCTCATTACTTTAATAAGCTGTAATAATCAAGAACAGGATGAAGCATTTATTTAGTATTGTTTTTGGTTTGTTAAAATATTCTAAATATAAATTAGTTTTCCAAAGTTGTTATAATTTTAGTTCTAACTGCATGATTCATAATCTTCTTAACTAATATTTATTAATCACACATGGGAACTGAAAAATAACAACTGAATCCATAAGTTGATAATTATGAGGTAGTAAACTATATTAATATATCTGCAATTAAATAACTGAAGAATGTAAGAATATTATAATAATACACATATTATATGTAGTAGTTAGGCATCTCTTGAAGTGCATTACAACAAAAGTGCTGCGATATCTGTAACACATGAGAATAAGTGGGTGTCTTGCCTGATACATATGTATGAATCAAACTTTGGGTACCAGTGAAATAAGAATTGAATTGAAACTATTAATCAAAGAAACAGGAGTAATGAATATGTCAATGTATACGATTGATGTTGTTTCTTGTTTTCTTTCATTTCTAACATTTGTTTGTATATGTGATCTTCAAAGTACAAGAATAGAATTTGTTTAAAAGTTTGAACATTTTGTTGTGGTTGCGTGCATGCTTATAATCTGCCCTACACACAAACTAATTGTGTGCTTATACAGTATTGAGGGAGTCTGGAGTTGACTCAGATGAGTAGCTAGACATTAATCTCATTCTGAAATGTTGATGTAGTCTGTGGAATAGACATACGTACATGTAGTCTTGTCCCCGCACTCCCTTACATTCCAATGTCATACTGGTATTACCTTAGGTCACAAGACAGATTCATGAATATCATTAAGTAAGTTGACAGTAAAGTGTCTGGGAAGATGGAAGGACTAATGTTTAGTCAGTCCTGTACACTCAACTCAACCAGTCATGTTTCAGCCATATTGGACAACAAGTATAAGTTTCATGATAGGAACAGGATTGTAATGGACAACCTACTCTCTTTGGTACTAGTGGTTTGAAGGCAACAGCCCATTCCAAACTCTCATTTGATACTAACAGTGGTGGTTTTTATCATCCTGGTAACAGGACACTCATATTCATGATCCTATTGGTGAGTCCACCCACAATCTCATAATGTAATTTGTAAACAAACCATCTCTATATTTCATGACTGTTTAAGTTATTCATAGACGGATCTTTAATCGTTCTCATCACTTTGGTTGTGATCGATTGTAACATGACATTCATGAAACCACACTCATTCACTTCCAGTGAATGTCTCTGGAGAATTTTTCTAAGGGGAAAGTTATGGAGAAATGGTGCGCTATTTGCCATAGCAACTAAGTATGTGTTTTTTCCTTCAAGTTTGGTGGGCATGTTTGTAAGGGTTCTGGAGCTTTCCTGGCCCCTGTAGAAATAACAAGAAACCTTTTCATTGTCAGTTTGGTAGTTACATTCCCATGAAGAGGTTTGAAGACTTTAAACCCCATCAACTCAGTTTTATATCATCATATTTCACGTTACTGCTTGGTTGTGGTCTCAATTTTTGTGTCCTCATCGTTGTCCTTGTAGTCACAGTACTTATCATTTCTCTAACAAGTCAGTGCTTAGATCTAATATTATGAATGGTATGAAAAAGACTGCTAGTGTGACTATGATTACGAAGGAACTAGTCTCATGCACACAGACGTTCGACAAGGAGGAAACGTCTGGGGAAGCGATTGTTGATAAAATTAGGCTCAGCACAAATTTGTGCACACCAATCAGATCGATCTACACTCATGAATATAATTAATATCACATGATGTAGTACGTTACTGATGTGGATCTGACTGCAGTGCTGGAAAAAGTTTTAGTAATGTTGGATATACTTCCATGAAACCAGAACAAGAGAATGAATTTATTTATCAAGGGACACGATATTTTTGTATGTTCAACCACTGGTTTCATTATGTTACATCATTCTGCAAAATGCTGTTTGATATATTAAAAGGCTATACTTCTCCATACTTGATAGTACTTATAGTTAGTCCTTTGGATGCTATCATCACAGATCAGGTGAAATCATTGACATGCATGAAAAGGTTTGCAGGCTGTTCATGTGAAGAGTAGTGGTGATTTGAACTTTGAAGTTATGGCCCAAATAGTTGGATGCAAGTTTCATTTTATCTTTACCAGCCCAGAACTGTTACTCACTAATTATGATTGGACCGATGTCTTTCAGAGCCCTTTTACAATATACATGTATATATATATATATATATACTGCCATGTTATTTAACACCTTGCGTAGTGTATACGTTTATCATGTGACTATTGCAACTAATTGAATTCTATCGTGCAAACTTTATCAATAACAGTTTCCCCAGACGTCCCTTCCTTGTCGAATGTCTGTGTGCATGAGACCAGAAGGAAACCAATATTTATGTCCAACATTGCCATCAAAATCTCATGAATAATTATCATTATGTGGTTCATTTAGGGTAGGGTTAGGGGTCCCTTGTGGTTAGGGTTCAATCAGCATCAAAGTGATCTTAGTCTTTGATGGCAATCTTGGACATCACTCGAAACCAATAATGTGTTATAAAAGAACTCCTCCCCTACCTTACCCAAAACAGTCACTGATTATAAACTCATATGCTAGTGTAATGTTATCACATTACCGAAATTTGGTTATTCTAGGCATGCCTTCTCAGGGATTTATTTTTTTGCAGTGTTCACTCTTCTCTGGTGGGCTCCATTATTTTAACACTCTCTGTCCAGCATTGATAAGGAATGTGTCCTCTACTTATGGTTTGGGAATTTAAAATACTGGGAATGTGTCCTCTATCTTATGATTTGGGATTTGGGAATGTGTGCTCTATCTTATGGTTTGGGATTTAAAATACTGGGAATGTGTCCTCTATCTTATGGTTTGGGATTTAAAATACTGGGAATCTGTTCTCTATATTATGGTTTGGGATTTAAAATACTGGGAATGTGTCCTCTATCTTATGGTTTAGAATTTATAATACTAGGAATGTGTCCTCTATCTTATGGTTTAGGATTTATAATACTAGGAATGTGTCCTCTATGTTACGGTTTGGGATTTATAATACTAGGAATGTGTCCTCTATCTTATGGTTTAGAATTTATAATACTAGGAATGTGTCCTCTATCTTATGGTTTGGGATTAATAATACTGGGAATGTGTCCTCTATCTTATTGTTTGGGATTTATAATACTGGGAATGTGTCCTCTAGAGCCAATTAACAAAGAGTTAATGTTGTTAGTGACAATATAATGATAATTATCTGCGCCACTAGCCCAATGAGGGAACTGTGCAGTGCCAAATAAGAAGCTATTTGGGCCAACGGTGCGCCATAGAGTTTATCAAAAACACTGTACACAAACATATACATGTACATACAGAAAGTTATTACTTACAAATGACATACACATAAGATACCATGTGTCTGTTTGTCTATCTACCATAATAATTATGTTACTTATAAATAACTATGCAATAACTATCCTGTGTATATGTGATGTGTTACGTAGCTTTTGTCCATCACAGTGGAAGCTTCATTAGTAATTTATTAAAGTTTTGTAATAAGGATTGTAAACCCTGTTACCATGTTGTGCTATTTTAAATATTGAGTTATAGACTGGTTTATAACTTCCCAGTTTACTGGTATAGTGACAGATATTGTAACTATGGTAACAAATTTATCATACAAGTGTAATAAACAAACAGCTCCTATTATAACATTTATTAATAATTAATTATTATTGTATATTAGCTTCCATAGCAACATACTTTTAACACATTTTCAATGCTCCGCCTAAAACACGCACTATGATAATATTTTACTGTATTGTACAACCACGTGTCCGTATTGTACACTACGTATTCAACTGATGTCACGTGCGCATTTCAATTGTCCACATGAATAAAATTGAATGATGATAAATATTGATCTGTTTGTTATAATGTTAGTATCTAAAAACTAAGGAGATATAGAGTCCATTTTCAGTTTCTTAGTTGAAGGACCACATGGTGAAGAGATTATTTGTATTGTACAGCTGTGCAGAGTACAACCAGGCATGATTACACCTCCATTCTGAGATTGCTGGTTAGTAATGTCTGTGATAGTACTGCTGTAGGTAGAGGATAAAATTGGATTACTGGTTGATGGATTTGGTTTAGTTGAGTAGCAACTGAGGAGATGAGAGATAGATTGTTGTTGTTCAATTGATGGCTTTTTATAATTATTCAAACTGTGAACATTTCTGTGACCAGAAACCTAAAGGACAGTACTGTCGGGAATGCCAGAATTGCATAATGTTTGCACTGTTGTCTTTCTTGCTGAGTGGTTGGTTTTTTTGTCCTGGCAATTTTCATAAAAACAATTATCTGGTGAATTCCTAATGGCTGGCATTTATACCATTTTGAATGCTCATTGAGCTTATGGTTCACTGCTAAATAAAATGGAGATTCAGGTTAGTTCATTCCTTCAGGTCTGTGCTTTTGAACAGCTTTACAGGACACCTATCTGGACAAGCTGGAGTTGCAAACATCTTTGGTTTGAATGCTCACTGCTAGTGTGCTTCACCTTCACCAGATGTAGTTTTAGTACCTCTCACCTGCGAAAATTCTACATATTCATGACCCTCTGATGTAAATTTTAGAGTTAAAGTCATCAAAACAGTATCTGTGGTGTTCGTCCCAACCACGCATACCCATGTGAATACCATATGGTCATCTGAAGGTTTTTAGGTGAGTGATCCCCCAATGCTTGTGAACTCCATAATTTTTCGATTTCTGCATCAGTTATAGACTGCATTAGGTCTGTTTCCTTTACCTTGCTGTTTCAGTGATTTTCTCACAGCTTTCAATGTCTGACGGGACTTTTCAAAGTCAATATCATTAAGGAGACTGTAGTTCTTGCTCATGTCTTTTGTCAAGTAACGATCAAGACTTCTATGAATTGAAGTAAGCGTATCTGGCTCGTACTCTCTACCATCTCTTTGTCTTACTTTTATGAAAAAGTGACTATATGGAGGCAGTTTAATTCTTGAGGTGAATGTCTCCTATATTTCGTTTTTCTCCAATAGAATTACACCATTTATACCAGATTTTAAGATCAGATTCAGTTTTCTTCTTTCAATAAAAGCTTGTACTTCTTTATCATCTAATAGGAAAAATGTTGTGTATAATAATCATTCGATTTTTTACTTCTTATAACCACACCTCTTTTTCGAGGGACTTATCCAACAGAGAAAAATGGAAGTTTTGTAGACTTTGTTCTGGAGGGGTCCCGGCAAACATTAATTTCCAACTTATGGATGCTCTTTGGAACAGCCATTTCATATCTTGATTTCTTTTGTGCGTTTTAACTTGGGTGTATCTTAGTTACAGTATTACAGTGTTATACGGGTGCGCGGGAGAGTGTACGATAGAATTATTATTGCACAAATACCGGGAAATATTACTCGTTGGATACAGCGTTGCCACTCGTCCTTCGGACGCATGGCAATGCTGTATTCAACTTGTAATATTTCCCGGTATTTGTGCAATACTATATATTTATTGAGTAATTAATTGTAATGTATAATAATTATGATGTTACTGCAGTAGTTAACTAAAAGTCATAACAAAAAAAGGTAGGTTTTAGTTATAGTCAACTAAAACAGCACTATTAAATACAGTATTTAATAGATGAGGATGATTATTATAAAAATTAATATCCCAAATAATTTGAGTTGCTGTTGTAAATTAGGCTGTTAAACTATCTAATACAGCACTTGATTAAAATAAACAATGCCAGTATAACATAACTCTTAATGTTGTTCATTATTATAAAATTATTTATTATATCATTGTAAATTAGGTGATTACATGATACACATATTATACCCTCCCCCTCAGAGGAGCAAAAAACAAAAGCTACATCAGATATTACGTTTCGAAACTTTGAATTAAGTCACATTGTCTGTAAACCTAATATACTAGTATAATAATATTCTTTAAAATTTCACGAAAGAGAATTTCCTTTTTTTAAAAAGGTCACAGACATATTATCAGGTATATATTTATCCTATAATTATAGAATATTAATTATTTTCTATAGCTTGTATATAGGTGGTCAGACAATATGAGTAATACATATATAATGACATGAAAGTGACATAGCAGTATCCTATACTCAGAATGTAATATTGTAGCTTACATGGCATCAGAAATGTAGTGAGTGGAAGCATCATCCAGTTGTGGTTCGCTGCATAGAAAGTTAAAAATTAAGGGTTTATATAAATAATTATTATACAACTTTGCTTGAGTTTTTGAACTCCTCAATTCTATAGGACTTAACTTAATGAAGTTTGCATCCAGCATAACTGGTTTTGCTAACTTCGGATCTCACATATGAATACATTTATAGCTACATAATTATAATTTATGTATAACACATACAAAATTATATTGTTATCTTATTAAAATGCAGAGTTAAAGATTAGCAACAAAAACTGTGTTATAAAAGCTCTTCCTAGAGCCAGAAGTGATTCAGAACATGATCAAGTAAAATTGAAGACAATTTCAAATCTAAAGTATAAACTGAAGAAATATTAATGAAATTTGTTATTTTTTTGTTTAACTTTTTTGGGGGTATTTTAACAACTTCACTGTTATTGTTTAATCTTGTGAGTGACATGATTTTAACTTAGTAATGGATAATACAGAATGAATTCAACTTACATAATTATATAGTCAGCCACACTGTGACAAAGATATCAAGAACAAACGGATATACAGAACAAGTTAGTATATCCTACAATACATTATTAAAATTAATTTTAATAATAATAATATAATTATAGTATGATGATATCATCATGACCTTTGTAGAAGGGTGTTCAAGTAGAAGTCCAGTGTCAGTGTTAGGGGTGTTGGGAGTTTCAAGATGGTTTCCTACACAAAATGTGTTTACAATATTTTTTTTCATTTCTGTAGTAGTGAAATTTGAAAATAAACTGACAGTAAAAAATACTTGTAGTTCAATAATTAAAGTTAATAGGAAGTATAGTAATAGCTAGAAATAAACACACGACTCTGATGCTGTAAACTGTTGAAGTGACCTTTTTTTACACTTTTCGTTCTCAACATTGTCTGCAAGCTCACTTATAATGCAATATATAATGGTCCTTTGAAGACCCATCATCCTAGTTCTTCATAAAACAGATATCTGTATTTCTATTTTCTTCCACCTATATTATGTAGCAAGGGTAATAGAGTTATTAAAGATAAGAATATATATCTCACAGACAATAACAAGTAATTAAATATACTGTGTCCTGCTTAGCTGCTAGCTATATTGGTAATAAGCACAAACAAGTATTTTATGTTATAAATTAATGTTAGAGCCAGGAGGTATATTATAATTATATACAGCATTTTACTTTGAGCCAATGCCATCTGGGTATATGTAACTGCAAATATCTGTTCACGTTTTCCTTATTAAATTTATTTAATTATAATATAAATATTCTGATTGAATTTCATAATTAAAGTAGCCTATTAAATTCCCATATTTATAAAAAAATAACTAAATTATTTAGAGCCAAATGTCTGAAGTGCAGTCACCTCCTGGATATCGAACTTCATGAGCAAGGGACCGGAAGGACTATCTGGTTCTGCTCTAAAATCAACAGAGAACTTTGAATTGAGTGTCATTCCACCTTTATCAGTATCAACATCTATCATGAGAAGCATGAAACCACCCCTTTAAAGATGAATTAGGAACTCAGTATGCAGAATATGAACAAATAATTTTTAAAATGAAAGAATACAAAAACTGTACTAAGTGACCAAAGAGCTTTCCCACATTGATTATTGATCAACGTATAATAGACACTTGATATTAATTTTATTAATAAATTCTTAGAATACAACTAAACAGAATAAAATGTCTAATTAACATAGATTCGATATATAGTAAGGAACTGAAACCATAAAGTATTCATGACATATGCCTAATTAATAGTAATTACATACAACATGAAGAATAACTAAGTATTACTCACTATTCCACCATTGTGTATACTGAGGAAGGGAATGATATTAAAGGTCATTGACAATTTTACATCCTCATGACCTCACAAAAATGTTCATAATTAATTTTAGTTTGAATTGGCCAACAATCTATTATCCTTTCCGTTTTTTTTTGTGTATGTCACATTTCACTTCATTATTGAGTTACAGTATAATCATGTATTAACTTTATGACATTAAACTATACATTACATATAAAGTCATCTCATCCTAATTTTAAGGTCATCGTGAATATGAACGGACTTTAGCTATCTAATGATTGTTCTTCTTGAATCATTGGTTTGTACACAATGGCTGAATAGTGAGTATTTAAAGGTGAACATTATTAACTGCAAAATTATTGATTGATTGATTGTGAGTGGAGTCATCACATACTTGACTAGATCAGGATAGAACACATGGTTGATTTGTTATGTACATAATTATAAATGTTTCAGTGTGAATAATATGAGCTCACTATAGTATAGAGTTATGTTATATCATGTGTCACAATCAAATGTGTATTATAACTAGTTGCTTTGACAGTGACATTGTTAGCTCATTTGGTTAAAATACTTTCAGTATACAATATGATCCTTAGGCTATAATAAATCAATTTTCAATTCTTTATAAGTATAGTTATCTATTTCTTCTGATCGACTAGTATAAGATACATGCCATAATAAAGAATGACAATGTACTTCAAACATAAATCCCATGGTTAGTACAGTTGCAAGGAATAACATGAATTTCAATATAGTTTGTCAATTGTCATAGACGATATTATAGCTACATTCATGATGTTACTATACATAATCTGTACCAAGTATTGAAAGGTAAACTAGATTAAGTTAAATTATGTATTTGCAGGTTAGTAGACAACACCTTAAAATTATAGTGCTTCAACTAATTAATCAGAGAGTACTACAGTGAAGAGACAACCTTGTACTTGTAGGCGACTTCTTGAACCCATTTTCGAGTTTCACCCCCCCCCCCCCCCCCCCCATGTAAACTGACTCCTGAAGCACCCGGAGTACGCCATGCAACAGTACACACACGGTCTACGGATCAGTTTTGCCAGAGATGGCACGGAAAACAAATGGCCGCCCATACATTTCAATTGCAAGTGATGAGCTGAAATCTCTGGTAATATATACAGATAAGTTTTAATACACACATATCTAGTGTTTTTATGACTACCAACACGATGCTACTCCAATCAGTCTCTAATTTTGCAAGCTTCTTGCTGTGTACAATGTGGTTGCAATCTGTATTTTTTGGAAGCCACACCCACCCGGGGGTATAATTATTGGGCCTAAATGTTCTCACTGATAGGGTAACTGTATTGCTCTCTGAGAAAGATCGGAGTTTGATAGTGCCTAGAAAGGTAAATTTTATGGTTTCAGTGAAAAGCTACAGAATTCAGCTTTCTTCGGCCTCTTGTAACTAAAATGAATTTTCAGAAAACGGCTCTATTTGTTTTCTCAAAATGCATTGTACTTGGTGCACGCCATGATTGGTGGGCGTGGCTTTCTTGGTTTTGTGCAAAAATGGAGATTTTTCCAACACTCTCTCACTTACAGACAAATATAAAGATGATCAGAAGATGGTACTACGGAGTGGGCGGATGCGACTCCAATCAGTTTCAAATTAGAATATTATATAATATGACTCTAACCTGGTGTAATAGCAACCTTCAAATCTTCCGATCAGCTTTATATTGTCCTGTAATTGAAGAAATATTGTTAAAATTGCCATTTTTCCAATTAACATAAGTACAAAACCACAAAAGCCACGCCCACCATACATGGCGTGCACCAAGTACAATGTATTTTCAGAAAAGTTACGAAGCCGTTTTCTGCAAATTCATTTTACTTTTAAAGTTACAAGAGGCTGAAGAAAGCTGAATTCTGTAGCTTTTCACTGAAACCATAAAATTTACCTTTCTAGACTCTACCAAACTCCGATCTTTCTCAATCTTTCTCAGAGAGCAACTACAGTTACCCTGCCATTGTTTCCCACCCACCGCCCCCTCCACCCGTAAACTATCAGTGAAAACATTTAGGCCCAATAATTATCCCCCGGGTGGGTGTGGCTTCCAAAAAATACAGAATGGAACCAGATTGTATGCAGCAAGAAGCCTGCAAGACTAGAAACTGATTGGAGTAGCATCCGCCCACGGAAAAGACTACAACCTTAAGGTAGAGAACTGGCGAGTGGCAAAATCTTCATCTAATCCGTAGACCGAGTGTACTGTTGATAGCATTTTATGTTTTGGTTGCGGAAAAGATATTACCTCACAGACAGCAAACATATGTAATATACTTAAACCTTCTTACTCTAAGACTTTACAAGTTTGGAAAAGACGGTTTAGTAGTGGAGCGTTTTGAGGAATTGAATGTTGATGTAGATACAAACATGCATATGACTACCATGATTACCCCAAGAAGATGCTTTCTGACCTGATTATAGCTACCAGAGGGCTGATAACAATAATGACAGACTCCAATCCATCAGTTCTGAGACTATCAAAGATAAATGGCAAGCACTCGTAACAAAGATTTGCTATAACCAGTGGGCAGAACAGCAAAGAATTCCTCACCGCCAACAAAGCAACATAATACCAAAGTAATGGCTTTGCTACTTCTTCCATATTTTTATTACTATATAGTATAAACGTTATGACGTCACTTCCTGTCTACTGCAGAATTTCTGCAGTTGGTACAAGTTCAGTATACGCTGCGGTCCTGACCCTTCGTAAACGCAAGGGTCAGGCCACGCCTGACTAGGTGCTTCAGATCAGGGTCAGTCTGAACTCGAAAATGGGTTCAAGACGTCGCCTACAATGTTGTCTCTTCACTGTAGTAACTATGTCACTTGCCTGTTATATTTATACTAGACGTGATCAAAGCAAGCTAAAGTTTTATCAACAAACGGAAAGTGACTTGTACTCCATACAACCTATTGAAGAAAAAAATATTGGATTATCCACCAAAGAAGTAAATATCAATGGAAATCCAAAGCAATCCAAAGCAATAGATACTAATGGATCATACTCCAAATCAATAAACACCAATGGATTCTTTCCCAGTAACAACACTATGTATGATGCAGCACATAAAAACGATTTAAGACTAGTAAATGGAATATCTTCTAATCATCCTGCATCTGCATAAGATCTTTGGATTGAAATTGATCATAAAAATACTTTGGTAAGATTTATTTTTTCATTTTACATAATTATTCCACATTAGAATTAGAATATGCAATTGTGACCAGTCATATAATTTTGAAATACAAGTGGTTGTGGGTTATTTTGGCGACTAAAGTAGCATTAGTAGAGTGTGCAGTAGACATTTTATAAATCCTCACTTGCGCAAGCTACGATCTGACGAGTTTCCCACAGAGAATCTACCTCATCTACCAACACGGGTATCTGTTTCAACTCCAAGAAGACCTTTAGTGCGTAGATGCTTACAGTTTTCTGAGAGTAAATCAAACCAGGAAAACCAGCTGAATATTTAGATGTGAAAGAGATAGGTGTGAATACTGATGAAATAGATAATGAAGAAATAGTTAAGCTTAAAGAAAAATAAAGCAATTAGAGGAAGAAATTACCATGTTACAAAAGGAGGTTGTTAGTAATTCAAAGTTGAGACTGTCAACAGTTGTAGATGATGATGCATTTTATACTGGATTCCCATCATATGATCACTTAAAGATCTGTTTTGACTTCTTGGGACCAGTAGCTCTTATGTTACAATATAGAGACTCAAAGAAAATCCTGAGGGACGACCACGCTGTTGTCTCCCATTTGTAGTATTCACGAATGTCTTTATTATCAACCAAAAGAATAGAATAATAGAATAGAATACACTGATACACAAGTTACTTATATAGGGAAATACAAAGATCATTCTAGAAGATTCCTACCATGTGTACATTCTAGAACATTCATCAAACACAATTCAAGCATGAACAGTTATTATAATGCATGAATAAGTGCGACAATTAATGTTCCACACCATTGATGAATTTTTTTTAACATTAGTTCGCCTCAATTCGTCTTGGATTATTGGAGCAGGATATTGCTTATCGATTTGGCATATCACAGTCAACTGTGTCAAGGATCTTTACTACTTGGATCAACCTTCTATTTCTCTAATTTAAGCAGATTCCACTGTGGCCACCTAAAGAGGTTATTGACACTTACAACTATTTTAAGAAGCATTATCATATTATAACACAGAGGTGAAACTAATTATCTTAGAAGCATGATTGGTTGGGCACAGTCTGCCGTTGGTGGGGTACCTGGCCTTTACTTAACTATGCCAATGTTACGTGTATATGTATTTAGGAGTCATTCCCAAAATGACTAATCTCAGAATATCTATAACATGATAATGAATGTCAATTAATTTATATATATATAATAATAATAAAACATTTTTAAAAATGAAAGAGTAGCTATGTAGGGATATATATCAAAACCGAAAAAAGCACAGGAACAAGATGGCTTTGGCAACAAAATTAAATACCACTTCCACATTAAACACCACTTCCATATAACAACCATTCATAAGTATTGTGCTTTCCCTTTACTCTAACTATATATACTTATGTAGGGTTGATATATATGATTTATAATATACAATGAATTAGTGGCATAATTATGATAAATATAATAAAAATGTCTTATCTGGCTGTGATCAACTAACACATCAGTACAGAAGCACAATGATCAGTTACACTATTTGTGCATGGACAGTTCGCATTTTAAATTTTTAATGGTATTTTTTATTAATGGGCATGGTTTATTACAAATGGCGCCCTATTGTAAGTAGTATGCTGTTAGTGGTTGAAAGTATTCGTTGTCTAGGTCATGAAACAGAACAGTACGAAGTTTGTTACCCTGAATTTAACTTAAAATAATTTTGTATTTGTGCTAAAACTACTTTAATAGCTATTTTTACCCAATAAAATATATAGATGACTGAGCTTGTTTTTCAAAATACTTCCCATTTCCAACACTGGCGACTCTATTGCATATATTTTGGCCACCGTTCACTTTCTCTAGCCCAAACTTGGCTCCTTTTCCGACATGGAGTACTACTTCTACCAACTTGCTTACCGGGACTCGAAAGTCCCCAAGCACTTCGTAGGGTTAACTCAAATGCAGTGCTCTCCTTCTTTTGACTGGAACTGGAGCAAACAAAATGACCAACTGCATGTTGGCGCCAGCTACACCCACGATTTCAGGTTTTACAGCAAGGGAAATCCCTCAGGTACCCACCAGAGTGCGTGGGCGGCGAGGGGGCTGCGCCCCCTTCGAACCCCAATTAATGGGGGGACACCCCCTTTAAAATTCCTCCTGTAGTCATTACCATCAACTTCTTTAGCCATTTTCATGGGCTTGTGTCTGACACCAATTACAAGCATTTGGAGAGCTTCATAATGCTAGGAACACACTCAAAAACCACGTAGGGGTGAAATGTCACACACTGGTATATGTGACATGAAGTCTTCTAAGGGTTAATAATAGTGAAACCGAATAATAATAGTGAATAATAATAATAATGATATAATAATAATAATGAAGATTTTGCAAGTTTTGCTACTTGCCATTTCTCTACTTTAACAAAAATCTCTGGCCATTTAAAGGGTATTGTTAGTCATACAAATACTCACTATTATATATTATAATTATGTATAATATTTTAACTTATATGCATGTATTAGCAGCGATTTCAGCTTACCACTTGCGGTTGAAATATATGGGTGGCCATTTTCTTCCAGGCCATCCCTATATAGAGAGTACTACCGTACTCTGATATAATTGATATTGATTGAATACGTATGTTACATATATAACAGGAGCTTAGATTGTTTTTTTTTTTTACTTTGGAGACTTAGGAAATTTACATGGGTAATCCTATAATTATGTACTTGGTTGATATAGGAAGCAGTCTGATAGCTCTAAAATTATTGCAGGTGGAAGTTTATCTATAGCTTCTTTGTTCTTGTGCTACAAACGCATGTTGTTTTTCTACAGATTTTGTTTCAGTATAGGAATCTGAGCCGATTGAATGGCCAACTGGCAACATAATTTTAGTAAATTATAGTTAAAACCAGCATCCTAGAATGAAATAAAATGATAACAATATTAATGATTGGAGCAGAAAATATGATAGTTAATTAAAAAATTAATATTTATGTGTACATTACATGAATCATCAGTGATAGTTTTGTATTGTTATTTTTATTGTTTCAGATAAGACGTACAGTTTTCTTTGATAATAGAACATCCATTGGTCCAGCTATAGTAATAATATTACTGCACAACAAAACAAAAGAACAAGAACCATATCTGTTTGCAAAAATTACTATGCCTAATGGCACAAAATGGTGTCAGGAAACTCAAGATGTTAACAAAGTAATTCCTGATATCCCCCGTACAGATTTTCGACATGGTCCTGATGATTTTATGTGTATTGTGAAAAAACTTGCACTGACAAAGAATACGGAAATGCCAAATTATATTGAACTTTCAACTAATAAATCTTGTACAGATTTATTACCTCCTATGCCTATATATTACGAGAAGTATGAAAAGAGAGTCAAGTTTGCTCTGTGTCTTCATAAAGGACTTTTTGGATATGTTTCACCTGAGATGTTGATACATTTTGTTGAAATAAACAAAGTACTAGGTGCTTCTATTATAACATTATGGATTCAGAATACAACTGAAAGTATATACACTGCCATGTTACCATATATTAAGAGTGGTTTAGTTGAAGTATTGGATTGGAAAGTAAGTGTAGCAATGAGAAATTACGGTCAATTTGCTGTTAATAATGAATGTCTTTATCGTAATATTCACCGAGCAGATTACTTAGTCCTTCATGATATTGATGAACTAATTATACCATACAAACATGATACATGGGATGAATTGTTGGCATATTATAGCAACAAGATCGATCTTTCACATTATGCTAGTTTACGATTTACAAGTTTACCATGGAAAGTAGTCAACAAAAGTAATGATAGTTTCCTACCAAACATTTCATCGAAAAGCAGTGCAACTGAGATCCCTTGGAAAATGACATGCAGTAAAATGAACATACCATATTATTTTAAAACAACTGAGCGATTTAAGAGGATTGATATAACTCGAAAAAAAGTAATAGCTTCATTAAATACAACTATTTCAATATATACTCATCGTGTTAGGAAAATGGTTGAAGGTGTTGAAAAAGAATATGTAGTATCACCTGATATTGGTCTTGTTCATCACTATCGAATACCTCCTCTTGATGGTACTTACATTCACAGTATAGTTATGAAGAAATTTGTAAACAGAGTGACACCAGGAATTAAAAAGCAAGTTTGTTGATTACAAGTTTTCATTATTATAGTGTTGATTGAATTTTTTTCTTGCTTATAAAATTGTTCCATCGAACTAAGTATAGTCACAATTAGACTATGTTAATTAACAATAACAAAATGAAGCTTTTGGACAATCAGGTGTGTGCTCACTGCTCACTCAGTGTCGCCAGTAGTGCTGAGATTGAGACTGAAAATGGTGACATTTGAACCTACCTCTGGAAGAGTGTTTTGCGCCACATGTTAATAACAATGTTTGATGAATTAAGAAAAAGTTTGGCATAATGGGTATAGTTTGGCATAATGGGTATAGTTCATGAGCATAATTGTATATATGAGCATAGTACATTCCAAGCATAGTGTGTTCAAAATCTATTACAAATTGAAGTGTAGTATGGCCAGTCATTGAAGGAATTATTATCCAGAATCATAACAATAATTATATATACGAATGGATTATAATTTTCAATTAAAAATTTAGTCTTTAAAAAATGTTTCAAGTGAATGGAAAATACCGCCTCGAGCTCCTAGACACCTATATAATTTTCAAATAAATGCCGCATTTAATGATATTCATCTATATTAATTAATTAATATCAATTAACAATAATTAATCTAATCACAATCCAGCAGTCTTTTGAGTTTATCGATCATTTTCTTTGGTCCAGTGAAAGTATAAATACATGGTACTTCAAGACCTAGTCCGAATCTTCTCCTATCTACTATCTCTGCTGTGATGGAGCCGCCTCCCATTAAAAAGTACCACGAGATGCGTGAAATATTCCTTGGTATGTGGCCTACTACCTCGCCATCTTTTACAACTGCTACGGCGTGTTTGTCGAAGCAATTATTTTCCTCTGCTGGAAGTGATAACTGTTCACCTATGGATGGCGTCCAGATTCTCTTATATATGTGATGACCCCGCACAACACTGGCTTTCTGACGAATAGCTGGAGAAGAATGAAGGGATCACTGGTAAAGAACAGACCAGCGCTGCTACAGCTACAAGAAGCCATAGAAACGGAACAGAAGAGCTGGGTGGGATCATATGACATCCTGTGTTTTTTTTGTGACCCCACCTACTGAATAAAACATTCGATAAACATATAACCTTGTTCTGATGATAACCTAACAATGATAGGCCTAGGGCCTCGCTGCGCTCGGTAACTAATAGCTTTAGCCACCTTTATAGATAATGGCTTTATAGTATTCGCGCGCGCTAACCATGTAGTCATGGAGCTAATGCGTCCTAAGTAGATCTATAGAACAGTAGAAAACTTGGAAATGGTTGAACCACATACTTCCCATGAACTCACTTTTATTATACCACCAGAAGTGGATAATTGGACTCCTCCACAAAGAGATATTGCAAATTTTGACATTGGCTATTGCTTGGAAGTGGAATCAGATAAATAGGTCTATAATTCTTAAGTATTATTTACTATATATACATTATTATATAATATAATCATATTTATAATTAAAATAATAATAATTCATTGTTAGGAATTGGATGACAGTGAACTTAAAGATTTTATTGATGGACAAAAAAATGTAAACACAAAACGAAAAACATCATCTGATCTTTCAATATGGTACCGTTGGTGCCAGTCTATTGGAGAAAAAAGAGTAATCGAACATATACCACCTGAAGAACTTGATAAACTATTAGGACACTTTTTTATGAAAGTGAAACGAAAGAATGGAGAAATGTATGAACCAGACACTTTAACTTCATTTCATCGCAGTTTTCATCGCTACCGTGCTAACGAAAAGAACTTACCTTTTAATATACTGAAGGACCTCGAATTTACAAGTTCTAGAGAGAGTTTAAAAGCAGCACGAAAGATGCTGAAGAAACAAGGCAAAGGAAATCGTCCCCAGGCAGTAATGGCTTTATCTAACGAGGATATTGAAAAGTTGTGGCAAACTGGTGCACTGGGCTGTTTGAATCCAGAATCTTTAATGCATACTGTATGGTTTCTGGTATGTTACCACATGGGTATGCGGGGAAGGGATGAACACAAAAAATATTGTTTTGGAGACTTCACAATTGAGTCCACATCTGATGGAAGGAAATACGTAGAATACACCAGTGAACGAGACACAAAAACAAGATCTGGAGAGCGTGAATACGATCATCGTACTTTCAAGCCCAAAATGTGGGCTACTCCTGAATGTCCCGAGAGGTGTCCTGTAATCATTTTTGAGCATTTTATCAAAGAACGACCAGAAAGTATGTTCAAACCAGGGTCTCCATTTTATTTAGCCATCAACTGGAATAACTGGACAACTATTGGTTCCAAATGGTATAAGAGCCAACCTTTAGGAATCAATTCCATTATCAAATTTATGAAAAATATTAGCAGTAATGGTGAACTAAAGGGGAGGAAAACAAATCACAGTGTTCGAAAAACAACAGTTGAGAGGTTGTGTCAAGCAAATGTACCTGATAGCACTGTGATTCAAGTGACTGGTCACCGTAACATAAAAAGTTTAAATTCGTATAAAACACCATCACTGAACCAACAGGAAAATATATCACATCTTCTTAGTGGTTACACACCAGGTCAGGCATCCAACAACACATCAATATTTACAGATGTGACCAACACAACAATTGATAACTCTAGACATCTGCCAATTCATGCTTTCCAACTACAATCACCAAGTTTCTACAATTGCATAGTCAATTTTACAACAAAAAATAAGGAAGAGGAGTGTTCTTGGGATTGTAAGTGAAATAAAATTTTACTATAATAGTTTAGAATAGATAGATATAGTTCTAGACCAGCTAAAATTAATATAAGGATGTTAGTTGATTATAAGAAAAGAAGTTTAGGTAGCCTTTTTTATTTAAAAGTAATTATATATATATAATGTGCTAAATGATTTTATGACTGTATTGCAGGTTTGGTGTCCAGACAATTATTTATTAATAACCTCTGTCATGTGACAAAAGTTATTTTTTTGATACCGTCGGTTATCACACGATTGATCTGTACACCTTGTCAATGGAGTTTCTATGGTTAGACGCATATTTTACCAACTTGCATATACAACGAGAGCCGTCGGGACGGGACCCTCGCCTACGTGGCAAGGTAATACAAACTATAATTTCGAAATATAATATGCCAAAAGATTATAATTATCATTGCTCGTTTGTATGGTCATATAATAATGAGAATGTTTACTTCAGATTGTTTAGTTTGTGTATGAAACATATTAAGTTATAAAACCGTACTGGCATGTTAGTTTTTATAATAATATTATAATAGATATAGATATAGATATATATATATATATATATATATATATATATATATATAATTATATATATATAAATAATTATATATATATATTTATATGTAAATTATATAAACTAACATGTCACTACTTATTACGATTATACTAGTCTCTTCCTTGTCTATACTATAAGTCTTACATTTTAGTCTCTGTATTATCTGAAAGAAGAAAGAAAGATCCTCAATTCGTCTTGTGAAATATTCCACAAAGACAGCATAGACAGGTCCTCAAAACTGCTGACTTTCAAGTAACGTGCACAGCACATGACTTTGAAAAATTGAAATAGGCGGAGTTTGAAAGTAATGGAGAATGCTTGGAGCCAGTACTCGATGTTGTAGCAACCACTACCCAAATTCTGTTTGCTTTTATGTAGTGCTTTGCTAGCGATAGTCATGATACAGGAGTAGTTATGTTTTGATGTGTTCAGATGCCTCCACGAGTCTTCTCAAGTCTGGAAACAGTAACCGTGAGTTATAAACATTGTGATAACTTTATAACCGAAAGGTTTAAGAAGAATTCCTACGTTATTTTTTTTCCTTGTATAATTTGAAGTCTACCAGTACCCCTTTTGAAATGTCAATGTTTTTATTTTTCCAGAAAAATTGCTAACACACACACACACAGACACACAGACAAAACGATTACCGTACCCTTCCGCCTACGCTACGCGGCGAGGGTAATAAATATAATATATTACATTCTTGTGTCACCTACGCGAGTATGCGTTGTATACGTTGTATACGTAGTTAAGGAAGTTACATCGTTCCCGGGGGGCTTGGTCAATTAATGGGCGTGGCGCGTAAAAGAACGCGCGATCAAGCTCTACAGACCAGCAGAAAGAAAACTGTGTAGCTTACGTAGAAACTGGAACAAATAGCTAGCTATCCTACCTGAAATATATTCTTTAAGTTCTATAAGTTCTTTAAAAGGTAAACAGAGTAGATAATCAAAATAATAACTATAATAGGCTGATGTGTTTCAGGCATCATAAAGTTAGCCATGATATTAGTATGATTACTCAAAGGATGTAATCATACTAATATCTTGTTATTCTTTTTTGCTATTCCTTTTATTCGCTTTCTCTTGTATTTCAATGAATCAGTTATATTATTATTAAAGGCCTTCATGGCTAGGTAGAACTGTCGGGTAAGTCATTATTTATAGCATTTAGAATGAAAGAACATAGAAGAGCTGTTGTAATTAGAGATATGAATGCCTCAGCAATTGCAGGGGGCATAAATTAATGGGAAGAAACTAAAATATTAAATTCCTGCGATAGGTAGTATGTGAAATGTCTACTGGAATCTTGGCACATGATGAACCATCCAGATCATATGAATAGAGAGATAGGATATTATTCACTCTCTCGTAACTCAGATTGGTAAACTAAAGCTGTATTCATTAACTATTTAATCTCATAATAATTATGAACAATTATCAACATGCTTTAGTTGGATGAAAGTTCTAACCAAAACAGTGAAGTATATTATAACTTATGTACTAAATTATGAAAATCGTATAAGTGTATGGATGTGCAATTATATGCATGTGCATGTGTGCGCATTTGGGCACATGCATGCATGCTCATGTAACACAAGCATGCATGCATGCATGCTTGTAGCTTGCTTCTATAAAATGTCTCCTCACACTGAAAATTATTCACTATTTCAGAACAACAAAGCAAGATCTCAGTAAGCAACAGAAGATGTCGAACATGACTACTGAAAAGAAAGACTTAAAGCAGTTAACAGATAGTGACCATTCCTTTACCTTCAATAGTAAGGTCTCCAATATTGGAGATAATTATTTATTCAATAATGAAACAGTAAAGATTGGATTGAAAAGAAAAAGGGAACCTGAGAATATTGTTGGTACAAAGAAAAGTAAAAAGAGGCTAAGAAGACTTTAAAGGAATATAATCAACTCTTAAGCATTTCATTGCTCATGGATACAGAACTACTACAGCTGCCGAGTGATATTTCAAAGACAAACAAACACAGATATTTTCGTGTAGAAGAGCAACCATAATATTGGATGAACACAATATAATTATTGTATTGCAATTTTGTTTCATTTCATTAATAGACAAATAGCTACTTACATGTATTTTAAAAGAATAAAGTTATTGAAACAAGTGTATATAGAGAAAAAAACATCCCTATATTTGCTTTGTGATGACTATGTATTAAGCATTGTGTTTATTTTTCATACTCAACCATGTTTGTGTTTAGACTATAATACCTTTTGTCATTATTGTTTAATTATTACCCGTTATCTTTTCCTACTTGTATCTATATAAAGTCCTATCACTTGTTTCACTATTACGTCCTGATGAAGACACCAGCATGTCTGTTAGTATGAAACATTGACTGTTTTCAAAAATGATGTAAGTGAAAAATTCAATGATGTAAGTGAAAAATTGAATCAGTTATATACCTTTAATTGAATAAAATGTCCATTCTTTCACTGGTATATAATTCAAACTGTCGATGGTGAATAAGATACACCACACTATGTTTGGTATGTGATGCATTAGTGTAACATGTTGTTTCGTACCATTTTTGATATGATATTCAAAGGACACACCATAAATATATAAAAGAAGAAATTGAGGAAATCATGAAAATATTAAGTATGGAGATAATTGCATGAATGCAGCATGCACATGAAAGCACCATTTGTGCACAGGCACATATGCAGCATTTGTGCACATGTTTGTTTGTGTGTGTGCTTGCATGCATGCTCATGTTACATATGCATGATCATGTAAACATGCCTGCTTGTAGCTTGCATCTATAAAACATTTCCTCACACTGAAGATTATTCATTATTTCATAGTAACTCTTTCAACAAAACTAGATCTCACTACGCAACAGAAGATGTCAAACATAACTACTGAACAGAAAGACTTAAAGCAGTTAACAGATATTGTCCATTCATTTACTTTCAATAGTAAGGTCTCCAATATTGTAGATGATTACTTATTCAATAAAGAAACAGTAATGACTGGATTGAAAAGAAAAAGGAAACCTGAGAATATTGTTGGTACAAAGAAAAGTAAAAAGAGAGTAAGAAGACTTTAAGCTTTGAATGCAATCAAACTACAAAGTATTTCAAGCGTTCATGGATAAAGACAACAGTTGCCAACAGATACAGTTGGTGAAAGAAACAATCGCATCTATATAGTATAGAAGAGCAACCATGCACAAAACATTGATGAACACAATATTATATTGAAACTTTAATTTGCAAATAATAATGTGATCTGTTGAATATTACTTTTTTAATAGTAACTACTGTAGGAATATAGTCTGTATTGATTAGTGTGAAAATGACTATTCAACGCAATCAACAATACCATTATCTCTGTATTACATACAACATGCATATTATAGCTTTGTGGTCTATACTTTTATACATTAATAACATTGTATATGAAATTATGTACATCACAGGCTGTAAACATACTAATATCGTGTTATTATATATTTCTTAGGTCTTGTTTTTCCTTTTATTTACTCTTTCTCTTTTATTTCAAAAAAATTTATATAGCTATTATTGAATGAAAGCATTCATGCTTGTCCATTCCTTACAGGTATATTGTTCAAACTGTCAAGGGTATGTAACACACACAACCAAACTTTCACCAACTATCAAGACCTGGTCAGTGTGGAGACTTTTCTCGTCATTCAAACATATACTTTCCTTCATCACAGATGTTAAATTTAAATACAGCAATATTTATACCATAGTTTAAATATTATGAAATCGAACTCAATCAACACACTTCTTTATCATGCTAGTACAGTCATCTACAATAAATTAATAACTCTGTAATTTAAACAAACTATTTGTGAATAATCAAATAGCTTAAATTTATACAGTAATGTACATGCACTAGTCTTATTTTACCCACACACAAGATCACTGAAGACACAAAGGATGACAAAATGCACACATGCATATTAATTATCCTTAAAATGAACATGAATGCATTTTGAATTATAACACTTAAGTATAATTATATAAAAGAAGGAAGCTGTACATGGAAGAAAATAATAATTATAGATATACAGTTGCCTGCATGCATGCATGCTCATCTCATGCATATGCTTGCTTGTAGCTTGCATCTATAAAATGTTTCATCACACTGAAACGTATTCATTGTTTTATAGCAGCAAAGCAAGACCTCAGAAAATGTTAAACATAACTACTGAACAGAAAGACTTAAAGCTTGCAGCGGATATTGATCATTTGTATACGTTCAATAGTAAGGTATTCAGACACAATATTGTTTACTAGAGAAACTGTAAAGAGTGGATTGAAGAGAAAAAGAGAATCTGAGAATATTGTAGGCAGAGAGAAAAGTAAAAAAAGGCTAAGAAGACTTTAAAGCTTGAACATAATCAAACTGCAAAGCATTTCAAGTTATACTTGTTCATGGATACAGAACAACTACAGCTGCCGAGTGATTAAGATAGATATTCCTGTATAGAAAAACAACCATAAAAAATGATGAACACAATATTGTATTGCAATTTTGTGTAATACATTTTTAATAAACAAAAGCTACTTGTATTGAAAAAATCATGAGTGAATTTATGGACATTTGAATTGAAAATTAATATTTTGTAAACCTAGATAATAATAATAAGGAGAATGTAAAAGTTCCTATGATGAATTCAATACTACTTTTTTCTCAATAGAATGTATGCTAATTATTGTATAGGGCAATATAGTTTGTATTCTTAGTGTGAAAAATGATTATTCAACATAATCAACAATCTATGTTACAGCACTGTGCAAACTTCAACAGTGAACACACCACATTAATTTGTGATATACAATAACACAATGCATGTTGAAATTATGTACACATAGGCTGTAATCATTTCTTCATTTTATTCACTTTCTTTGTATTTCAGTGAATATTATGAAAGGCCTTCGTGGCTAGGTAGAACCCTCCGGTAAGTCATTATTTAGCATTTAGAATGAAAGAACATAGAAGAGCTGTTGTAATTTGAGATATGTATGCCTCAGTAATTGCAGGTGGCATAAATTAATGGGAAGAAACTTTAAGTACTAAATTCCTGCGATAGGTAGTATGTGAAATGTCTACTGGAATCTTGGCACATGATGAACCATCCAGATCATCTGAATTGGTGACTAAAGCTGTATTCATTAACTATTTAAATTTATAAACTCAATTAATCAAAGGACACACAGAATTATCTTATAATATGAATAATAATAATTATTCATATTATAAGATAATGTATAGCATGTTTATAATAAACATGCTTACATGGATAAAAGTTCTAATCAAAACACTTAAGTATAATAATTATTATAATTTATTTACTAATTTGTGGAAACCGTATAAGTGTATGTACGTGCAATTACATGCATGCTTGTAGCTTGCTTCTATAAAAGGTTTCCTCACACTGAAAATTATTCATTATTTCAGAACAACAAAGCAGGATCTCAGTGAGCAACAGAAGATGTCGAACATGACTACTGAAAAGACAGACTTAAAGCAGTTAACAGATAGTGACCATTCCTTTACCTTCAACAGTAAAGTCTCCAATATTGGAGATGATTACTTATTCAATAATGAAACAGTAAAAAGTGGATTAAAGAGGAAAAGGGAAGCTGAGAATATTGTTGGTACGAAGAAAAGTAAAAGGAGGCTAAGAAGACTTTAAAGCTTGAATATAATCAACTGTTAAGCCATCTCATGCATACAGAACTACTACAGCTGCCGAGTGATATTTGAAAGACAAACAAACACAGATATTGTGGTGTAGAAGAGCAGCCATAATATTTGATGAACACAATATAATTATTGTATTGTAATTTTGTTTCATTTCATTAATAGACAAATAGCTACGTACATGTATTTTAAAAGAATAAAGTTATTGAAAAAATGTGGAGTGAATTTATAGACATTCAATTGATAATAATAATACTTTGTAAAACTGGCAACTCCAATAATATATTTAGTAATCAAATCTTTTTATGAAAATAATTATTATGTTAAATTGTAAAAGTTCCCAGTTATTGGTTACATATTCCCTTTTGCTTATAGAATTTATACTAACTACTCTGTGATATATAATTATGATTGTATATTATTATTATATATACATATAATTATATATATATATATATATATATTATATAAATTATATAACTTATGTACTGTAAATCATACAAATTATATAAATCAGAGGCTATGATGCTAACTAATGTCTTGTTACCCTTTCTTCCTTTTATTCATTTCTCTTGTGTTTCCTTGAACCATTTATAATATTTTGAAAAGGACTTTGTGGCTAGGTAGAATCGTCAGGTAGGTCATTAGCATATAGCATGAAAGAGTATAAAAGAGCTGATGTATGTATAATATTATAGAGATATGATAGCCTCAGCAGTCATCATGGTGTTAATTGGGAAGCTAAAGTATTAAATGTCAGTGATAGGTGGCACGTGAGATGTAAACAATACCATTATCTCTGTACATACAACACCATATGCATTCATATTATTGTTTTGTGATATATAATTTTATACATTAGTAACATTGTTATGTATGTATATGAAATTATGTACATCAAAGGATGTAATCATACTAATATCTTGTTATTCTTTTTTGCTATTCCTTTTATTCGCTTTCTCTTGTATTTCAATGAATCAGTTATATTATTATTAAAGGCCTTCATGGCTAGGTAGAACTGTCGGGTAAGTCATTATTTATAGCATTTAGAATGAAAGAACATAGAAGAGCTGTTGTAATTAGAGATATGAATGCCTCAGCAATTGCAGGGGGCATAAATTAATGGGAAGAAACTATATTATTAAATTCCTGTAATAGGTAGTATGTAAAATGTCTACTGGAATCTTGGTACATGATGAACCATCTAGATCGTGTGAATAGAGAGAAAGGATATTATTCACTCTCTCGTAACTCAGATTAATGACCAAAGCTGTATTCCTTAATTATTTAATTTTATAAAATTAATTCATTTACATAATATATATAATTATGTATAATTACGTATTTTATTTATTTATTATGTTTCATAAATTTAATTATATAATTATCATTGTTGATATTACTCTAACTTTACTATACGTGACTACCACTAACCTGTTTATTTTTTAGATTCTACCCTGTTTATGATTAGACTATAACATTCTTTGTTTTTGGGTTTACGTATTGTTCCTTATCTTCTGTAACTACCTAATAATATATAAAGAACTAGCAGATGTTTTTCTTTTTAAAAAAGAAGTGATTATTTTGGCTAATCAAAGGACACACAGAATTATCTCATAATGTGAATAATTATCAACATGGTGAAAGTTCTAATCAAAACACTTAAGTATAATAATTATTATAATTTAATTACTAAATTATTGTGGAATTCGTATAAGTGTTACAAAAGCATGTATGTATGTATGTATGTATGTTTGCATGCATGCTTGTAGCTTGCTTCTATAAAATGTTTTCTTACACTGAAAATAATTCATTATTTCAGAACAAGATCTCAGTGAGCAACAGACATGACTACTGAAAAGAAAGACTTAAAGCAGTTAAAAGATATCGACCATTCCTTTACCTTCAACAGTAAGGTCTCCAATATTGGAGATGATTACTGATTCAATAATGAAACAGTAATGAGTGGATTGGAGAGAAAAAGGGAACCTGAGAATATTGTTGGTACGAAGAAAAGTAAAAAGAGGCTAAGCAGACTTTAAAGCTTGAATATAATCAACTCTAGAGCTTTTCATTGTTCATGGATACAGAACTACTACAGCTGCTGAGTGATATTTGAAAGACAAACAAACACAGATGTATTGTGGTGTAGAAGAGCAGCCATAATATTTGATGAACATAATAATTAATGTATTTTAATTTTGTTTCATTTCATTATTAGACAAATAGCTACTTACATGTATTTTAAAAGAATAAAGTTATTGAAAAAATGTTGAATAAATTTATAGACATTCAATTGATAACAAGAATAATAAAAAACATTTTAAAAAATGAAACAGTATGTAGGGATATATATCAAAACCGAAAAAGCACAGGAACAAGATGGCTTTGGCAACAAAATGAAATACCACTTCCACATAACAACCGTACATAAGTATCAGTTCTTTGTGTTTTGCCTTTACTCTAGCTTATGTATGGTTGTTATGTGGAAGTGGTATTTCATTTTGTTGCCAAAGCCATCTTGTAATCATATCTTTTTATAAAAACAAGTGTATATAGAGAAAAAAAACATCCCTATGATTGCTTTACAAGTTTAAGTGAAGATAAAAGTATCCTTATAACTGCTTTGTGGTGTCCAGCATTCAGTAATCATGGCTGACTTCATCAAGCATGAAAGACAACAGCTTATTATAGTTATTATTTTGATTATCTACTCTCCTGACCTTTCAAAGGACCTTGTAGAACTTTAGGAATATATTTCAGGCAGAATAGCTAGCTATTAGTTCCAGTTTCTACGTAAGCTACACAGCTTTCTGCTGGTGTGTAGCGCGTTCTTTTACGCGCCACGCCCATTAATTGACCGAGCCCCCGGGATGCCTTAACGTATACTCGCGTAGGTGACACAAACATATATATATATATATATATATATATATATAAACATACAACGAACCCGTGGGAAAGCAATCATAGGGATGGCCCTACGGGCCATAATATTTATTATGTTAAATATTAGAAAGTAAAAGTTTCCAGTTACTGGTTACATATTCCCTTTTGTTTATAAAATTTATACTAACTACTTTGTGATGTATAATTATAATTATATACATATAAATTATATATAATATAGACTTAAAGCAGTTAACAGATATTTTATATAATATATTATATACATATACAATATAAATTTAATTTTCTTTATTAATTTTATTGTATCCATACTCTTCATTAACAATTATTATATATATATAATTATAAGTATAATTATATAGAAATTTATACATATGTATATATATAGATCTATATATATATTTTATATGATTGTATTAATATTACTTTCTAACTTTAATATACAATAGTTGTTGTTATTAACAATATACTGTGTTTATTTTTCATACTCAACCATGTTTGTGTTTAGACTACAATACCCTTTGTCATTTTTGTTTAATTATTACCCATTATCTTCTGGTACTTGTATCTATATAAAGTCCTATCACTTGTTTCACTATTATGTCCTGATGAAGGCACCCGCATGTCTGTTAGTATGAAACATTGACTGTTTTCAAAAATGATGTAAGTGAAAAATTCAAAAATACTGATGAATCAGTTATATTACCTTTAATTGAATAAAATGTCCATTCTTTCACTAGTATATAATTCAAACTGTCGATGGTGAATAAGATACACCATACTATGGTTTGGTATGGTAATGCATTAGTGTAACATGTTGTTTTATGCCATTTTTGATATGATATTCAAAGGACACATAGAATTACTCAAAATGTTATTAGCATAAGTATAATATTACATAAAAGAAGAAATTGAGGAAACTGAAAATATTAAGTATGGAAATAATTACATGAATACAGCATGCACATGAAAGCACCATTTGTGCACAGGCACATATGCAGCATTTGTGCACATGTTTGTTGGTGTGTGTGCTTGCATGCATGCTCATGTTACATATGCATGATCATGTAAATATGCATGCTTGTAGCTTGCAGCTATAAAACATTTCCTCACACTGAAGATTATTCATTATTTCATAGTAACTCTTTCAACAAAACCAGATCCAAGTACGCAACAGAAGATGTCAAACATAACTACTGAACAGAAAGACTTAAAGTAGTTAACAGATATTGTTCGTTCCTTTACCTTCAATACTAAGGTCTCCATTATTGTAGATGATTACTTATTCAATAAAGAAACAGTAATGACTGGATTGAAAAGAAAAAGGGAACCTGAGAATATTGTTGGTACAAAGAAAAGTAAAAAGAGACTAAGAAGACTTTAAGCTTTGAACGCAATCAAACTGCAAAGTATTTCAAGCGTTCATGGATAAAGACAACAGTTGCCAACAGATACAGTTGGTGAAAGAAACAATCGCATCTATATAGTATAGAAGAGCAACCATGCACAAAACATTGATGAACACAATATTATATTGTAACTTTAATTTGCAAATAATAATGTGATTTGTTGAATATTACTTTTTTAATAGTAACTACTGTAGGAATATAGTCTGTATTGATTAGTGTGAAAATGACTATTCAACGCAATCAACAATACCATTATCTCTGTATTACATACAACATGCATATTATAGCTTTGCATGTGGTCTATACTTTTATACATTAATAACATTGTATATGAAATTATGTACATCACAGGCTGTAAACATACTAATATCGTGTTATTATATATTTCTTAGGTCTTGTTTTTCCTTTTATTTACTCTTTCTCTTTTATTTCAAAAAAATTTATATAGCTATTATTGAATGACAGCATTCATGCTTGTCCATTCTTTACAGGTATATTGTTCAAACTGTCAAAAGCAACCAAACTTTCACCAATTATTACTTTACGATAAAGACCTGGTCAGTGCGGAGACTTTTCTCGACATTCAAACATATACTTTCTGATGTTAAATTTAAAGACAGCAATATTTAAAGGGTACTTATAAAACCAGGAACGGAACGGAACCAGGAACGGAATGGAACTATAATTTTTATCATTAACATTAATAATTATTAATAGTTATTAATCTAGTTATTAAAATAATTGCTCGTGGTATAAATCTTTATTAAGTGATGGCTGTCTACATCGATCTTGCTAGTCCAGTGAAGAAGAAATTTAAAAAGGAAGATGAGGAAGAAGAATGTGTGATTGTTAGTGACGACAAAGTGTGCGAAATAGACCTACGGTAGTGTATCGGTACTGATACGAGTTTCCACAGTAATGAAAAATGTCCAAGTTTATGCCATATTCACCAGTCTCTTGAACCATTATTTCGCATCTTTGTTTTTTGTGAGATGCACTTTTAGCCAGTGTACTTTGGCTCAAGTAGATAGTATAATCCCTTTCCATGCGGTCAGGACAGTATTTATGGTAAGTGTATCAGTACTGATACACTTACCACGAGCGCCGTCGGGACGGGACCCTCGCCTACGTGGCAAGGTAATACAAACTATAATTTCGAAATATAATATGCCAAAAGATTATAATTATCATTGCTCGTTTGTATGGTCATATAATAATGAGAATGTTTACTTCAGATTGTTTAGTTTGTGTATAAAACATATTAAGTTATAAAACCGTACTGGCATGTTAGTTTTTATAATAATATTATAATAGATATAGATATATATATATAATATATATATATAATTATATAAATTATATAAACTAACATGTCACTACTTATTACTTAGTATGATTATACTAGTCTCTTCCTTGTCTATACTATAAGTCTTACATTTTAGTCTCTGTATTATCTGAAAGAAGAAAGAAAGATCCTCAATTCGTCTTGTGAAATATTCCACAAAGACAGCATAGACAGGTCCTCAAAACTGCTGACGTTCGAGTAACGTGCACAGCACATGACTTGAAATTGAAATAGGCGGAGTTTGAAAGTAATGGAGAATGCTTGGAGCCAGTACTCGATGTTGTAGCAACCACTACCCAAATTTTGTTTGCTTTTATGTAGTGCTTTGCTAGCGATAGTCATGATACAGGAGTAGTTATGTTTTGATGTGTCCAGATGCCTCCACGAGTCTTCTCAAGTCTGGAAACAGTAATCGTGAGTTATAAACATTGTGATAACTTTATAACCGAAAGGTTTAAGAAGAATTCCTACGTTCTTTTTTTCCTTGTATAATTTGAAGTCTACCAGTACCTCTTTTGAAATGTCAATGTTTTTATTTTTCCAGAAAAATTGCTAACACACACACACACAGACACACAGACAAAACGATTACCGTACCCTTCCGCCTACGCTACGCGGCGAGGGTAATAAATCACTTTTAAAGATTTATACCACGAGCAATTATTTTAATAACTAGATTAATAATTATTAATGTTAATGATAAAAATTATAGTTCCATTCTGTTCCTAGTTCCGTTCCGTTCCTGGTTTTATAAGTACCCATATTTAAACCATAGTTTAAATATTATGAAATCGAACTCAATAGACAAACTTCTTTATCATGCAAGTACAGTCATCTACAATAAATTTATAACTCTGTAATTTAAACAAACTATTTGTGAATAATCAAATAGCTTAAATATAGTAATGTACATGCACTAGTCTCATTTCACCCACACACAAGATCACTGAAGACACAAAAGATCACAAAATACACACATGCATATTAAATATCCTGAAAATGAACATGAATGCATTTTTAATTAAAACACTTAAGTATAATTGTATAAAAGAAGGAAGCTGTATATGGAAGAAAATAATAATTATGGATATGTAGTTGCCTGCATGCATGAGCATGTGCATGTGTGCATGCATGCAGTATTTGTGTACCTGCATGCATGCATGCAGTATTTGTGCACATTTTCTGTTTGCATATGTGCTTGCATGGCATGCTCATCTCATGCATATGCTTGCTTGTAGCTTGCATCCATAAAATGTTTCATCAATCAGAAACGTATTCATTGTTTTATAGCAGCAAAACAAGACCTCAGAAAATGTTAAACATAACTACTGAACAGAAAGACTTAAAGTTTGCAGCAGATATTGATCATTAGTAAGGTATCCAGACCCAATATTGTAGATGAATACTTATTTACTAAGAAACTGTAAAGAATGGATTGAAGAAAAAAAGAGAATCTGAGAATATTGTAGGCAGAGAGAAAAGTAAAAAGAAGCTAAGAAGACTTTAAAGCTTGAACGTAATCAAACTGCAAAGCATTTCAAGTTATACTTGTTCATGGATACAGTACTACTCCAGCTGCTGAGTGATTAAGATAGATATTCCTGTATAGAAGAACAACCATAAATAATGACGAACACAATATTGTATTGCAATTTTTGTGTAATATATTTTTAATAAACAAAAGCTACTAGTATTGAAGAAATCTTGAGTAAATTTATGGACATTTGAATTGAAAAATTAATATTTTGTAAACCTAAATACTAATAATAAGGAGAATGTAAAAGTTCCTATGATGAATTCAATACTACTTTTTTCTCAATAGAATGTATGCTAATTATTGTATAGGGCGATATAGTTTGTATTCTTAGTGTGAAAAATGATTATTCAACATAATCAACAATCTATGTTACAGCACTGTGCAAACTTCAACAGTGAACACACCACATTAATTTGTGATATATAATAACACAATGCATGTTGAAATTATGTACACATAGGCTGTAATCATTTCTTCATTTTATTCACTTTTTTTGTGTATTTCAGTGAATATTATGAAAGGCCTTCGTGGCTAGGTAGAACTCTCCGGTAAGTCATTATTTAGCATTTAGAATGAAAGAACATAGAAGAGCTGTTGTAATTTGAGATATGTATGCCTCAGTAATTGCAGGTGGCATAAATTAATGGGAAGAAACTTTAAGTACTAAATTCCTGCGATAGGTAGTATGTGAAATGTCTACTGGAATCTTGGCACATGATGAACCATCCAGATCATGTGAATAGAGAGATAGGATATTTTTCACTCTCTCACGGTGACTAAAACTGTATTCATTAACTATTTAATTTTATAAACTTAATTAATCAAAGGACACACAGAATTATCTTATAATATGAATAATTATAAACATGCTTACATGGATGAAAGTTCTAATCAAAACACTTAAGTATAATAATTATTATAATTTATTTACTAAATTGTGGAAATCGTATAAGTGTATGGATGTGCAATTATATGCATGTGCACATGTACAGCAATTGTGCACATGCACGCATGCAGAAGCATGCATGTATGCATGCATGTATGCATGCATGCTTGTAGCTTGCTTCTATAAAAGGTTTCCTCACACTGAAAATTATTCATTATTTCAGAACAACAAAGCCAGATCTCAGTAAGCAACAGAAGATGTCGAACATGACTACTGAAAAGAAAGACTTAAAGCAGTTAACAGATAGTGACCATTCCTTTACCTTCAATAGTAAGGTCTCCAATACTGGAGATGATTATTTATTCAATAATGAAACAGTAAAGATTGGATTGAAAAGAAAGAGGGAACCTGAGAATATT
Organism: Petrosia ficiformis; assembly: GCA_947044365.1. Classification (NCBI taxonomy): domain Eukaryota; kingdom Metazoa; phylum Porifera; class Demospongiae; order Haplosclerida; family Petrosiidae; genus Petrosia; species Petrosia ficiformis. The sequence continues at coordinate 41,837,476 of OX345636.1, read as the reverse complement.
GTTGGCACAAAGAAAAGTAAAAAGAGGCTAAGAAGACTTTAAAACCTGAATATAATCAAGTCTAAAGCATTTCATTGCTCATGGATACAGAATTACTACAACTGCCGAGTGATATTTGAAAGACAAACAAACACAGATATTGTGGTTTAGAAGAGCAGCCATAATATTTAATTACTGAAAACAATAATTATTGTATTGCAATTTTGTTTCATTTCTTTAATAGACAAATAGCTACTTACATGTATTTTAAAAGAATAAAGTAAAGTCTTCAGTGAATTTATAGACTTTCAAATTATAATAATAATACTTTGTAAAATTGGCAAATATAGTAATATAGTGTGACTTGGAATGTGACATTTTCTTAAAGGGCATACATAGTGTACAACTGAGGCAATTAATAAGGAAGTTATACGAAAATAACCAGTAGATGTAAAATTCCATTATTATAACCACAGTATTGTAGTTACTTATTCATTATATTTAGTCAGAAACTGCTATAATTTTTCCATAGCTCATATACTAAGTACTTCACTATTCCAATCATGTATGTGAAAATTAATGCATAAATTATTGGCTAAGTTTAATTTGTGTTAATAAATGAGAGAAATGGAAAGATGAATGAATGAAGTGATTATACATGGCAAATTTAACACTAACATGTATGATGTAGCATGTTTTTGACCGACTAAATATAATATAATGAATAAGTAACTACAATACTTTTGTTATAATAATGGAAATCTACTGGTCATTTTCATATAATTTCCTTGGTTATCGTCTCAGTTCACTATTTCAATCATGCATGCATGCATGTGAAGCTAATAATATTCCAGGATAAATTATTTGCTAAGTTTGTACTTAATTGGACTACCTGTGATGTCCCAGAAAGCTGGGGATGGTACTATCTCCAGATAATTAGTATTCTAGGAACTATGGGACAAGTTGTGGCAGTTCCATAAAACTTTGGACAGGTTGTGGCAGTACTGGATGTATCATATAGTAACTCAGATTAATGACTAAAGCTGTATGTAAATGAATTAATTTTATTTAATTTCATAATATTAATTCTTTTACATAATATATAATTATGTATAATTATGTATTTTTCTATTTAGATAGATAAATATGTATGTATCTATCTATCTATATATCTATCTATCAAACTATCTATCTATTTATCTCTCCATATATCTTCTATCTATCTATCCATCTATCTATTTACTTGTTTTTCCCTTCTTACCCTTACAACAGTTCTTATATAAGTTTTGAAGTGTATTTTAGCTATTAATTATAGTTTCCACAAGCTGAATTTATCCTGCTTGTCTAGATCAGCTGTACATGTGTAGTTTGGACACATGTTAATTTTATAAATTAGATTTTCTTTATTAATTCATACTATTCATTAACAATTATTATATATATAATTATTATGTATAACTAAAGCTAAAATATATAATATATAATATCTAATATTTTATATGACTGTATCGATATTACTTTATAACTTTAATATACAATATTTGTTATTACCACTAACCTGTTTTGATTCACACTCAACCATGTTTGTGTGTTTAGACTATAATACCCTTTGTTTATTTATCTTCTCCTACTTGTATCTATATAAAGTCCTATCACTTGTTTCACTATTATTACCTGATGAAGACACCTGCATGTCTGTTAGTATGAAACATAGGCTGTTTACAAAAATGGAAGGATAATTATCACTCTCTCATACCTCAGATTGATGAATGAATTAATATTATAATTATGTATAATTATGTTATTTATTATGTTTTATAATATTAATTATCACTTTAGTAAACAATGGTTATTACTACCACTAACCTGTTTATTTTTAGATTCTACCCTTTGTTATTGGGTTTACTTAATATCCCTTATCTTCTGTAACTATCTATATATAGACCTGAGCAGGTGTTTTCTATTTTAAAACGAAGTAATTATTTTGGCTAATCAAAGGACACACAGAATTATCTCATAATGTGAATAATTATCAACATGGTGAAAGTTCTAATTAAAACACGTAATTATTATTTACTAAATTATTGTGGAAATCATATAAGTGTATGTATGTGCAATTACATGCATGCACATGTGTGCAACATTGTGCACATGCATGCATGCATGCTCATGTTACAAAAGCATGTATGTAATGTATGTATGTCATGCATGCTTGTAGCTTGCTTCTATAAAATGTTTCCTTACACTGAAAATTATTCATTATTACAGAACAAGATCTCAGTGAGCAACAGAAGATGTTGAACATGACTACTGAACAGAAAGACATAAAGCAGTTAACAGATATTGACCATTCCTTCAATAGTAAGGTCTCCAATATTGGAGATGATTATTTATTCAATAATGAAACAGTAAAGATTGGATTGAAGAGGAAAAGGGAAGCTGAGAATATTGTTGGTACAAAGAAAAGTTAAAGGAGGCTAAGAAGACTTTAAAACCTGAATATAATCAAGTCTAAAGCATTACGTTGCTCATGAATACAGAATTACTACAGCTGCCGAGTGATATTTGAAAGACAGATATTGTGGTGTAGAAGAGCAACCATAATATTGGATGAACACAATAATAATTATTGTATTGCAATTTTGTTTCATTTCTTTAATAGACAAATAGCTACTTACATGTATTTTAAAAGAATAAAGTAAATCTTGAGGGAATTTATAGACATTCAGTTGATATAATAATACTTTAAAATTGGCAACTCCAATAATATATTTATGTATTAAACGTAATCTAATCTTAAAAATAATTGTTATGTTAAATATTACAATAAATAAGAAAGCCAAAATTATCTGTTAGCATGAAACATTGGCTGTTTTCAAAAATGAAATATTTGGCAAGTGCAAAATAAAATTATATAACTTTCATTGAATAAAATGTCCATTCTTTCACTGGTATATAATTCAAACTGTCGATAGTGTATAAGACACACCATACTATGTTTGGTATGGTAATGTATTAGTGTAAAATGTTGTTTCATACCATTTTTGGGATGATATTCAAAAGACGCACAGAAGTACCCAAAATGTTATTAGATCTAATCATAAATATAATATTATATAAAAGAAGAAATTGAGGATATCGTGAAAATAATAAGTATGGAGATATTACATGAATGCACCATTTACGCACATGCATATATGCAGCATTTGTGCACATGTTTGTTGGTGTGCTGGTATGCATGCTCATGTTACATGATCATGTATACATGATCATGTGTACAGGCATGCTTGTAAATTGAATCTATAAAATGTTTCTTTGCACTGAAGCTTATTCATTATATCAGAGTAGCTCTTTCAACAAAACAAGATTTCAGTAAGCAACAGAAGATGTGAAACAAAACTACTGAACAGAAAGGCTTAAAGTGGTTAACGTATTTGTCCATTTCTTTACTTTCAACAGTAAGGTCTCAAATATTGTCGATGTTTACTTATTCAATAAAGAAACAGTAATGAGTGGATTGAACAGAAAATAGGAACCTGAGAATATTGTTGGTACAAAGAAAAGTGAAAAGAGACTAAGAAGACTTTAAGCTTTGAATGTAATTAAACTGCAAAGTATTTCAAGTGTTCATGAATAAAGACAACAGTTGCCAACAGATACAGTTGGTGAAAGAAACAACCAGATCTATAATTATAGAGCAACCATGCATAAAACATTGATGAACATGCACAATATTATATTGAAATTTTCTATAATATAATTAATGTAAGTGGCATAACTGAACCCGGGCCCATATGGGCCGGGGCCTGAGCAACACAAATTTATTATTATATTTATTATTATTATTATTACAACACACACTTATTCTGTCATCTCAATTTATGATCAGTGTTTGTACACCACTTTGAGCACTCCTTCCACCAGTGTAATATAACAGAAATAAAGCCACAAGCCCCTTGGTTTGGTCTTTTTAACTCTGAAATGCACCCCCCACACCCTCTGCTTTACTACTCTCAATTTCTTGGCCCTGCCATCACTAAACACTCAGTTATGCCACTGCTGTCATCAGTTCAATATACTTTATAGAATGTATTATGCTAACTACTGTGGGAATATAGTTTGTATTGATTAGTGTGAAAATGACTATTAACGTAATCAACAATACCATTATCTCTGTATTACATACAACACCATATGCATTCATATTATTGTTTTGTGATATATAATTTTATACATTAGTAACATTGCTATGTATGTATATGAAATTATGTACATCACAGGATGTAATCATACTAATATCTTGTTATTCTTTCTTAGTTTTTCTTGTTATTCCTTTTATTCACTTTCTCTTGTATTTCAATGAATCAGTTATATTATTATGAAAGGCCTTCATGGCTCGGTAGAACCCTTGGGTAAGTCATTATTTAGCATTTAGAATGAAAGAATATAGAAGAGCTGTTGTAATTGGAGCTATGAATGCCTCAGCAATTGCAGGTGGTGTGGGAAGAAACTAAAGTATTAAATTCCTGTAATAGGTAGTATGTGAAATGTCTACTGGAACCTTGGCACACGATGAACCATCCAGATCATGTGAATAGAAAGAAAGGATATTATTCACTCACTCATAACTCAGATTGGTAAACTAAAGCTGTATTCATTAACTATTTAATCTCATAATAATTATGAACAATTATCAACATGCTTTACATGGATGAAAGTTCTAATCAAAACACTGAAGTATAATAATTATTATAATTTATGTACTAAATTGTATAAGTGTATGGATGTGCAAATATATGCATGTGCATGTGTGCACATTTGGGCACATGCATGCATGCTCATGTTACACAAGCATGTATGTATGCATGCTTGTAGCTTGCTTCTATAAAAGGTCTCCTCACACTGAAAATTATTCATTATTTCAGAACAACAAGGCAAGATCTCAGTAAGCAACAGAAGATGTCAAACATGACTACTGAAAAGAAGATTTAAACCAGTTAACAGATAGTGACCATTCCTTTACCTTCAATAGTCAAGTCTCCAATACTGGAGATGATTATTTATTCAATAATGAAACAGTAAAGATTGGATTGAAAAGAAAGAGGGAACCTGAGAATATTGTTGGTACGAAGAAAAGTAAAAAGAGGCTAAGAAGACTTTAAAACTTGAATATAATCAAGTCTAAAGCATTTTGTTGCTCATGGATACAGAACTACTACAGCTGCCGAGTGATATTTGAAAGACAAACAAACACAGATATTGTGGTGTAGAAGAGCAGCCATAATATTGGATGAACACAATAATAATTATTGTATTGCAATTTTGTTTCATTTCTTTAATAGACAAATAGCTACTTACATGTATTTTAAAAGAATAAGGTTATTGAAAAAATCTTGATTGAATTTATAGACATTCAATTGATAATAATAGTACTTTGTAAACTAGCAATGATATATTTATGAATTGAACGTAATCTACTCTTAAAAATAATTATTATGTCGAATTTTACAACAAATAAGAAAGCTAAGTCATCTGTTAGTATGACTGTTTTCAAAAATGATGCAAGTGAAAATTCATAAATACTGATGCATCAGTTATATACCTTTAATTGTATAAAACGTCCATTCTTTTAGTGGTATATAATTCAAACTGTTGATGATGTATAAGACACACCATACTATGGTTTGGTATGGTAATGCATCAGTGTAACATGTTGTTTCATACCATTTTTGATATAATATTCAAAGGACACACCATAAATATAATAATATATAAAAGAAGAAATTGAGGAAATCATGAAAATATTAAGTATGGAGATAATTGCATGAATGCTGCACCATATGCACATGCATATATGCAGCATTTGTGCACATGTTTGTTGGTGTGTGTGCTTGCATGCATGCTCATGTTACATGATCATGAGTACATGCATGCTTGTAGCTTGAATCTATAAAATGTTTCTGCTCACTCAAGCTTATTTATTATTTCATAATAGCTCTTTCAACAAAACAAGATTTCAGTAAGCAACAGAAGATGTCAAACGAAACTACAGAACAGAAAAACTTAAAGTAGTTAACATATATTGTCCATTCCTTTACCTTCAATAGTAAGGTCTCCAATATTGTGATTACTTATTCAATAATAAAACAGTAATGAGTGGATTGAGCAGAAAATAGGAACCTGCAAATATTGTTGGTACAAAGAAAAGTATAAAGAGACTAAGAAGACTTTAAGCTGTGAATGAAATCAAACTAAAGTATTTCGAGTGTTCATGGATAAACACGTACTATATTTGCCAACAGAAACTGTTGGTGAAAGAAACAATCACATCCATATAGTATAGAAGAGCAACCATGCATAAAACATTGATGAACATGCACAATATTATATTGAAATTTTCTATAATATAATCATTTCCTGTCATCAGTTCAATATTACTGTAGGAATATAGTTTGTATTGGTTAGTGTGAAAATGACTATTCAACGTAATCAACAATACCATTATCTCTGTATTACGTACAACACCATATGCATTCATATTATTGTTTTGTGATATATACATTAGTAACATTGTTATGTATGTATATGAAATTATGTACATCACAGGATGTAAACATACTAAAATATTGTTATTATTTCTTAGTTCTTCTTGTTATTCCTTTTATTCACTTTCTCTTGTATTTCAATGAATCAGTTATATTATTATGAAAGGCCTTCATGGCTAGGTAGAACCCTCGGGTAAGTCATTATTTAGCATTTAGAATGAAAGAACATAGGAGAGCTGTTGTAATTTGAGATATGAATGCCTCAGCAATTGCTGGTGGTGTGAACCATCTAGATTGTATGAATAGAGAGAAAGGATATTATTCACTCTCTCGTAACTCAAATTAATGACTAAAGCTGTATTCATTAATTATTTAATTCCATAAAATTAATTCATATATAATTATGTATAATTATGTATTTTATTTATTTATTATGTTTTATAAAATTAATTATGTAATTATCATTATTGATATTACTCTAACTTTAGTATACAATAGTTGTTACTACCACTAACCTGTTTATTTTTTAGATTCTACCCTGTTTATGTTTAGACTACAATACCCTTTGTGGTTTACTTATTGCTGCTTTTTATCTTCTGTAACTATCTAATAATATATAAAGACCTGAGCAGGTGTTTTCATTTTTTAAAAAGTGATTATTTTGGCTAATCAAAGGACACACAGAATTATCTCATAATGTGAATAATTATGAGCATGGTGAAAGTTCTAATCAAAACACTTAAGTATAATAATTATTATAATTTATTTACAAAATTATTATGGAAATCGTATGAGTGTATGTATGTGCAATTACATGTGTGTAACGTTGTGCACATGCATGCATGCATGCTCATGTTACAAAAGCATGTATGTATGTATGTATGTAAGAAAGACTTAAAGCAGTTAACATTCAGATATTGACCATTCCTTTACCTTCAATAGTAAGGTCTTCAATATTGGAGAGGATTACTTATTCAATAATGAAACAGTAACGATTGGATTGAAGAGGAAAAGGGAAGCTGCGAATATTGTTGGTACGAAGAAAAGTAAAAGGAGGCTAAGAAGACTTTAAAGCTTGAATATAATCAACTCTAAACCATTTCATTGCTCATGGATACAGAACTACTACAGCTGCCGAGTGATGTTTGAAAGACAAAGAAACACAGATATTGTGGTGTAGAAGAGCAGCCATAATATTTGATGAACACAATATAATTATTGTATTGTAATTTTGTTTCATTTCATTAATAGACAAATAGCTACGTACATGTATTTTAAAAGAATAAAGTTATTGAAAAAATGTGGAGTGAATTTATAGACATTCAATTGATAATAATAATACTTTGTAAAACTGGCAACTCCAATAATATATTTAGTAATCAAATCTTTTTATGAAAATAATTATTATGTTAAATTGTAAAAGTTCCCAGTTATTGGTTACATATTCCCTTTTGCTTATAGAATTTATACTAACTACTCTGTGATATATAATTATGATTGTATATTATTATTATATATACATATAATTATATATATATATATATATATATTATATAAATTATATAACTTATGTACTGTAAATCATACAAATTATATAAATCAGAGGCTATGATGCTAACTAATGTCTTGTTACCCTTTCTTCCTTTTATTCATTTCTCTTGTGTTTCCTTGAACCATTTATAATATTTTGAAAAGGACTTTGTGGCTAGGTAGAATCGTCAGGTAGGTCATTAGCATATAGCATGAAAGAGTATAAAAGAGCTGATGTATGTATAATATTATAGAGATATGATAGCCTCAGCAGTCATCATGGTGTTAATTGGGAAGCTAAAGTATTAAATGTCAGTGATAGGTGGCACGTGAGATGTAAACAATACCATTATCTCTGTACATACAACACCATATGCATTCATATTATTGTTTTGTGATATATAATTTTATACATTAGTAACATTGTTATGTATGTATATGAAATTATGTACATCAAAGGATGTAATCATACTAATATCTTGTTATTCTTTTTTGCTATTCCTTTTATTCGCTTTCTCTTGTATTTCAATGAATCAGTTATATTATTATTAAAGGCCTTCATGGCTAGGTAGAACTGTCGGGTAAGTCATTATTTATAGCATTTAGAATGAAAGAACATAGAAGAGCTGTTGTAATTAGAGATATGAATGCCTCAGCAATTGCAGGGGGCATAAATTAATGGGAAGAAACTATATTATTAAATTCCTGTAATAGGTAGTATGTAAAATGTCTACTGGAATCTTGGTACATGATGAACCATCTAGATCGTGTGAATAGAGAGAAAGGATATTATTCACTCTCTCGTAACTCAGATTAATGACCAAAGCTGTATTCCTTAATTATTTAATTTTATAAAATTAATTCATTTACATAATATATATAATTATGTATAATTACGTATTTTATTTATTTATTATGTTTCATAAATTTAATTATATAATTATCATTGTTGATATTACTCTAACTTTACTATACGTGACTACCACTAACCTGTTTATTTTTTAGATTCTACCCTGTTTATGATTAGACTATAACATTCTTTGTTTTTGGGTTTACGTATTGTTCCTTATCTTCTGTAACTACCTAATAATATATAAAGAACTAGCAGATGTTTTTCTTTTTAAAAAAGAAGTGATTATTTTGGCTAATCAAAGGACACACAGAATTATCTCATAATGTGAATAATTATCAACATGGTGAAAGTTCTAATCAAAACACTTAAGTATAATAATTATTATAATTTAATTACTAAATTATTGTGGAATTCGTATAAGTGTTACAAAAGCATGTATGTATGTATGTATGTATGTTTGCATGCATGCTTGTAGCTTGCTTCTATAAAATGTTTTCTTACACTGAAAATAATTCATTATTTCAGAACAAGATCTCAGTGAGCAACAGACATGACTACTGAAAAGAAAGACTTAAAGCAGTTAAAAGATATCGACCATTCCTTTACCTTCAACAGTAAGGTCTCCAATATTGGAGATGATTACTGATTCAATAATGAAACAGTAATGAGTGGATTGGAGAGAAAAAGGGAACCTGAGAATATTGTTGGTACGAAGAAAAGTAAAAAGAGGCTAAGCAGACTTTAAAGCTTGAATATAATCAACTCTAGAGCTTTTCATTGTTCATGGATACAGAACTACTACAGCTGCTGAGTGATATTTGAAAGACAAACAAACACAGATGTATTGTGGTGTAGAAGAGCAGCCATAATATTTGATGAACATAATAATTAATGTATTTTAATTTTGTTTCATTTCATTATTAGACAAATAGCTACTTACATGTATTTTAAAAGAATAAAGTTATTGAAAAAATGTTGAATAAATTTATAGACATTCAATTGATAACAAGAATAATAAAAAACATTTTAAAAAATGAAACAGTATGTAGGGATATATATCAAAACCGAAAAAGCACAGGAACAAGATGGCTTTGGCAACAAAATGAAATACCACTTCCACATAACAACCGTACATAAGTATCAGTTCTTTGTGTTTTGCCTTTACTCTAGCTTATGTATGGTTGTTATGTGGAAGTGGTATTTCATTTTGTTGCCAAAGCCATCTTGTAATCATATCTTTTTATAAAAACAAGTGTATATAGAGAAAAAAAACATCCCTATGATTGCTTTACAAGTTTAAGTGAAGATAAAAGTATCCTTATAACTGCTTTGTGGTGTCCAGCATTCAGTAATCATGGCTGACTTCATCAAGCATGAAAGACAACAGCTTATTATAGTTATTATTTTGATTATCTACTCTCCTGACCTTTCAAAGGACCTTGTAGAACTTTAGGAATATATTTCAGGCAGAATAGCTAGCTATTAGTTCCAGTTTCTACGTAAGCTACACAGCTTTCTGCTGGTGTGTAGCGCGTTCTTTTACGCGCCACGCCCATTAATTGACCGAGCCCCCGGGATGCCTTAACGTATACTCGCGTAGGTGACACAAACATATATATATATATATATATATATATATATAAACATACAACGAACCCGTGGGAAAGCAATCATAGGGATGGCCCTACGGGCCATAATATTTATTATGTTAAATATTAGAAAGTAAAAGTTTCCAGTTACTGGTTACATATTCCCTTTTGTTTATAAAATTTATACTAACTACTTTGTGATGTATAATTATAATTATATACATATAAATTATATATAATATAGACTTAAAGCAGTTAACAGATATTTACCCTCGCCGCGTAGCGTAGGCGGAAGGGTACGGTAATCGTTTTGTCTGTGTGTCTGTGTGTCTGTGTGTCTGTGTGTGTGTTAGCAATTTTTCTGGAAAAATAAAAACATTGACATTTCAAAAGAGGTACTGGTAGACTTCAAATTATACAAGGAAAAAAAATAACGTAGGAATTCTTCTTAAACCTTTCGGTTATAAAGTTATCACAATGTTTATAACTCACGATTACTGTTTCCAGACTTGAGAAGACTCGTGGAGGCATCTGGACACATCAAAACATAACTACTCCTGTATCATGACTATCGCTAGCAAAGCACTACATAAAAGCAAACAAAATTTGGGTAGTGGTTGCTACAACATCGAGTACTTAGTCTGGCGTAGCCGCCCACTTCGCTAAGAGGGAGGAAGTGGTCTGGGGACACTAGCATATACCACTCGTACACGCTGCAAAAATATTGCAGCCCAATCAGATTGTAGCGTTCAAGTGTCACTTCGAACTAACGCCTCTTTTCACCGTGACACTATAGACGAAACATGGAGGAGAGTGTTATCCTTGAAGCAGTGCAAAACGCAGCCAAGACGCTAGGGTATTCTACCCTGAAGGAAAAGCAGAAAGACGTGATACTAAATTTTTTTGTCAGGAAACGATGTATTTGCCGTCTTGCCGACTGGTTACGGCAAAAGCCTATGCTATACCTGTTTGCCAATGGCATTTGACAACATTTTACGAACAAAAGGATCAATTGTAGTAGTAATAACTCCTTTAACTGCCATAATAGGATCAGGTCAGTGCCACGTATAGTATTTAAAAATTACATATACATTATATATATATAATTATATATATATATATATATATACTCTAGGTGTCTTCTCTTACTGCCAAAGGGATAACTGCTGTCAGCATTTGTAGTGATGATAATGATGATCAGCACAAAAAACATGGAGTTACCCAGATTGGAACGTAAAAGAGAGTTTGTGCTATCTGAACACAAAGTTTTCAGTTCATGTCTTAGAAGGACACCAAGCTGAATGATCACATACTTCCGAACCTCTTGAGATTTCATGCACTCTTCAGCAATACTTTTGTTGCTTTTTCTTGCAACAGCTTTACCTAGTCGTTTACGTTTGGGAGTGAGGATGTGGATTCGCTGCTCAGAAATATGTACCTGTATAGTTGTAATAAAGTAACTTTTGCAATTATATATATCAATTGTAATTATTATAATAATATAATTATTTTATAATACATCATATGGATTTCTTACAGCAACAGAGGGGGAACCACCTCCAGAAACAAACAGTTGAGGTCGTTTGGGTTTCGATACAACAGTAGGAACTGTAGGATTCCTTCTTTTCCTAGTCACAACTGGGAGACTCAGTGTAGCATTTATAGCATCTTCTATATTTTTCTCTACACTGCCCTTTAGCTTCATAAACCTTTCTATGGCAGAGAAACATGTCCTACACATTCTATGTTTGTCTTGCAAAGTCTGAATAAAGGTACTACATTCTTCAGCTTCCATCCCATGACTTCTCAATTTCTTTAAAACAATATCTTTCCATACCATCACAACAGATTTCGAAGAATCACTTAATAAGTTTCTTCTGTCGCTGGTTCTGTTACTAATGTTGTCTCCACAACCAACACAGAGAATAACATCTGGCCCAGACGCCATCGCCTCTAGATATAATAATAATTGGGAGGCGTTTAATTAATTAAGTTTCTTCACTTACTAGTACTTTATACAAAGTAGCCCCACCTCAATCAACATTCCAGCGTGTACGAGTGGTACATGCTAGTGTCCCCAGACCACTTCCTCCCTCTTAGCGAAGTGGGCGGCTACGCCAGACTATCGAGTACTGGCTCCAAGCATTCTCCATTACTTTCAAACTCCGCCTATTTCAATTTCAATTCATGTGCTGTGCACGTTACTCGAACGTCAGCAGTTTTGAGGACCTGTCTATGCTGTCTTTGTGGAATATTTCACAAGACGAATTGAGGATCTTTCTTTCTTCTTTCAGATAATACAGAGACTAAAATGTAAGACTTATAGTATAGACAAGGAAGAGACTAGTATAATCATACTAAGTAATAAGTAGTGACATGTTAGTTTATATAATTTATATATATATATATATTATATATATATATATATATCTATATCTATTATAATATTATTATAAAAACTAACATGCCAGTACGGTTTTATAACTTAATATGTTTTATACACAAACTAAACAATCTGAAGTAAACATTCTCATTATTATATGACCATACAAACGAGCAATGATAATTATAATCTTTTGGCATATTATATTTCGAAATTATAGTTTGTATTACCTTGCCACGTAGGCGAGGGTCCCGTCCCGACGGTATTCATTTATATAATATATTATATACATATACAATATAAATTTAATTTTCTTTATTAATTTTATTGTATCCATACTCTTCATTAACAATTATTATATATATATAATTATAAGTATAATTATATAGAAATTTATATATATGTATATATATAGATCTATATATATATATTATATGATTGTATTAATATTACTTTCTAACTTTAATATACAATAGTTGTTGTTATTAACAATATACTGTGTTTATTTTTCACACTCAACCATGTTTGTGTTTAGACTATAATACCCTTTGTCATTTTTGTTTAATTATTACCCATTATCTTCTGGTACTTGTATCTATATAAAGTCCTATCACTTGTTTCACTGTTATGTCCTGATGAAGGCACCTGCATGTCTGTTAGTATGAAACATTGACTGTTTTCAAAAATGATGTAAGTGAAAAATTCAAAAATACTGATGAATCAGTTATATACCTTTAATTGAATAAAATGTCCATTCTTTCACTGGTATATAATTCAAACTGTCGATGGTGAATAAGATACACCATACTATGGTTTGGTATGGTAATGCATTAGTGTAACATGTTGTTTTATGCCATTTTTGATATGATATTCAAAGGACACATAGAATTACTCAAAATGTTATTAGATCTAATCATAAGTATAATATTACATAAAAGAAGAAATTGAGGAAACTGAAAATATTAAGTATGGAAATAATTACATGAATACAGCATCACATGAAAGCACCATTTGTGCACAGGCACATATGCAGCATTTGTGCACATGTTTGTTGGTGTATGTTACATATGCATGATCATGTAAATATGCATACTTGTAGCTTGCAGCTATAAAACATTTCCTCACACTGAAGATTATTCATTATTTCATAGTAACTCTTTCAACAAAACCAGATCCAAGTACGCAACAGAAGATGTCAAACATAACTACTGAACAGAAAGACTTAAAGTAGTTAACAGATATTGTTCGTTCCTTTACCTTCAATAGTAAGGTCTCCATTATTGTAGATGATTACTTATTCAATAAAGAAACAGTAATGACTGGATTGAAAAGAAAAAGGGAACCTGAGAATATTGTTGGTACAAAGAAAAGTAAAAAGAGACTAAGAAGACTTTAAGCTTTGAACGCAATCAAACTGCAAAGTATTTCAAGCGTTCATGGATAAAGACTACAGTTGCCAACAGATACAGTTGGTGAAAGAAACAATCACAGCTATATAGTATAGAAGAGCAACCATGCACAAAACATTGATGAACACAATATTATATTGTAACTTTAATTTGCAAATAATAATGTGATTTGTTGAATATTACTTTTTTAATAGTAACTACTGTAGGAATATAGTCTGTATTGATTAGTGTGAAAATGACTATTCAACGCAATCAACAATACCATTATCTCTGTATTACATACAACATGCATATTATAGCTTTGTGGTCTATACTTTTATACATTAATAACATTGTATATGAAATTATGTACATCACAGGCTGTAAACATACTAATATCGTGTTATTATATATTTCTTAGGTCTTGTTTTTCCTTTTATTTACTCTTTCTCTTTTATTTCAAAAAAATTTATATAGCTATTATTGAATGAAAGCATTCATGCTTGTCCATTCTTGCAGGTATATTGTTCAAACTGTCAAAAGCAACCAAACTTTCACCAACTATCAAGACCTGGTCAGTGCGGAGACTTTTCTTGACATTCAAACATATACTTACAGATGTTAAATTTAAAGACAGCTGCAGCAATATTTAAACCATAGTTTAAATATTATGAAATCGAACTCAATCAACAAACTTCTTTATCATGCAAGTACAGTCATCTACAATAAATTAATAACTCTGTAATTTAAACAAACTATTTGTGAATAATCAAATAGCTTAAACTTATACAGTAATGTACATGCACTAGTCTTATTTTACCCACACACAAGATCACTGCATGAAGACACAAAGGATGACAAAATGCACACATGCATATTAATTATCCTGAAAATGAACACGAATGCATTTTTAATTAAAACACTTAAGTATAATTATATAAAAAAAGGAAGCTGTACATGGAAGAAAATAATAATTATGGATATGTAGTTGCCTGCATGCATGAGCATGTGCATGTGTGCATGCATGCAGTATTTGTGTACCTGCATGCATGCATGCAGTATTTGTGCACATTTTCTGTTTGCATATGTGCTTGCATGGCATGCATGCTCATCTCATGCATATGCTTGCTTGTAGCTTGCATCCATAAAATGTTTCATCAATCAGAAATGTATTCATTGTTTTATAGCAGCAAAACAAGACCTCAGAAAATGTTAAACATAACTACTGAACAGAAAGACTTAAAGTTTGCAGCAGATATTGATCATTAGTAAGGTATCCAGACCCAATATTGTAGATGATTACTTATTTACTAAGAAACTGTAAAGAATGGATTGAAGAGAAAAAGAGAATCTGAGAATATTGTAGGCAGAGAGAAAAGTAAAAAGAAGCTAAGAAGACTTTAAAGCTTGAACGTAATCAAACTGCAAAGCATTTCAAGTTATACTTGTTCATGGATACAGTACTACTCCAGCTGCTGAGTGATTAAGATAGATATTCCTGTGTAGAAGAACAACCATAAATAATGACGAACACAATATTGTATTGCAATTTTTGTGTAATATATTTTTAATAAACAAAAGCTACTTGTATTGAAGAAATCTTGAGTAAATTTATGGACATTTGAATTGAAAAATTAATATTTTGTAAACCTAAATACTAATAATAAGGAGAATGTAAAAGTTCCTATGATGAATTCAATACTACTTTTTTCTCAATAGAATGTATGCTAATTATTGTATAGGGCAATATAGTTTGTATTCTTAGTGTGAAAAATGATTATTCAACATAATCAACAATCTATGTTACAGCACTGTGCAAACTTCAACAGTGAACACACCACATTAATTTGTGATATATAATAACACAATGCATGTTGAAATTATGTACACATAGGCTGTAATCATTTCTTCATTTTATTCACTTTTTTTGTGTATTTCAGTGAATATTATGAAAGGCCTTCGTGGCTAGGTAGAACTCTCCGGTAAGTCATTATTTAGCATTTAGAATGAAAGAACATAGAAGAGCTGTTGTAATTTGAGATATGTATGCCTCAGTAATTGCAGGTGGCATAAATTAATGGGAAGAAACTTTAAGTACTAAATTCCTGCGATAGGTAGTATGTGAAATGTCTACTGGAATCTTGGCATATGATGAACCATCCAGATCATGTGAATAGAGAGATAGGATATTTTTCACTCTCTCACGGTGACTAAAACTGTATTCATTAACTATTTAATTTTATAAACTTAATTAATCAAAGGACACACAGAATTATCTTATAATATGAATAATTATAAACATGCTTACATGGATGAAAGTTCTAATCAAAACACTTAAGTATAATAATTATTATAATTTATTTACTAAATCGTGGAAATCGTATAAGTGTATGGATGTGCAATTACATGCATGTGCACATGTACAGCAATTGTGCACATGCACGCATGCAGAAGCATGCATGTATGCATGCATGTATGCATGCATGCTTGTAGCTTGCTTCTATAAAAGGTTTCCTCACACTGAAAATTATTCATTATTTCAGAACAACAAAGCCAGATCTCAGTAAGCAACAGAAGATGTCGAACATGACTACTGAAAAGAAAGACTTAAAGCAGTTAACAGATAGTGACCATTCCTTTACCTTCAATAGTAAGGTC
Organism: Petrosia ficiformis; assembly: GCA_947044365.1. NCBI lineage: Eukaryota > Metazoa > Porifera > Demospongiae > Haplosclerida > Petrosiidae > Petrosia > Petrosia ficiformis. The sequence continues at coordinate 41,820,551 of OX345636.1, read as the reverse complement.
TCCAATACTGGAGATGATTATTTATTCAATAATGAAACAGTAAAGATTGGATTGAAAAGAAAGAGGGAACCTGAGAATATTGTTGGCACAAAGAAAAGTAAAAAGAGGCTAAGAAGACTTTAAAACCTGAATATAATCAAGTCTAAAGCATTACGTTGCTCATGAATACAGAACTACTACAACTGCCGAGTGATATTTGAAAGACAAACGAACACAGATATTGTGGTTTAGAAGAGCAGCCATAATATTTAATTACTGAACACAATATTTATTGTATTGCAATTTTGTTTCATTTCTTTAATAGACAAATAGCTACTTACATGTATTTTAAAAGAATAAAGTAAAGTCTTCAGTGAATTTATAGACTTTCAAATTATAATAATAATACTTTGTAAAATTGGCAAATATAGTAATATAGTGTGACTTGGAATGTGACATTTTCTTAAAGGGCATACATAGTGTACAACTGAGGCAATTAATAAGGAAGTTATACGAAAATAACCAGTAGATGTAAAATTCCATTATTATAACCACAGTATTATAGTTACTTATTCATTATATTTAGTCAGAAACTGCTATAATTTTTCCATAGCTCATAAACTAAGTACTTCACTATTCCAATCATGTATGTGAAAATTAATGCATAAATTATTGGCTAAGTTTAATTTGTGTTAATAAATGAGAGAAATGGAAAGATGAATGAATGAAGTGATTATACATGGCAAATTTAACACTAACATGTATGATGTAGCATGTTTTTGACCGACTAAATATAATATAATGAATAAGTAACTACAATACTTTTGTTATAATAATGGAAATCCACTGGTCATTTTCATATAACTTCCTTGGTTATCGCCTCAGTTCACTATTTCAATCATGCATGCATGCATGTGAAACTAATGATATTCCAGGATAAATTATTTGCTAAGTTCGTACTTAATTGGACTACCTGTGATGTCCCAGAAAGCTGGGGATGGTACTATCTCCAGATAATTAGTATTCTAGGAACTATGGGACAAGTTGTGGCAGTTCCATAAAACTTTGGACAGGTTGTGGCAGTACTGGATGTATCATATAGTAACTCGGATTAATGACTAAAGCTGTATGTAAATGAATTAATTTTATTTAATTTCATAATATTAATTCGTTTATGTATAATTATGTATCTATTATATTTTTCTATTTAGATAGATAAATATGTATGTATCTATCTATCTATCTATCTATCCATCTATCTATTTACTTGTTTTTCCCTGCTTACCCTTACAACAGTTCTTATATAAGTTTTGATGTGTATTTTAGCTATTAATTATAGTTTCCACAAGCTGAATTTATCCTGCTTGTCTAGATCAGCTGTACATGTGTAGTTCGAACACATGTTAATTTTATAAATTAGATTTTGTTTATTAATTTTATTTTATTTATACTATTCATTAACAATTATTATATATAATATTATAATTATTATGTATAACTCAGATTAATGACTAAAGCTAAAATATATAATATATAATATATAATATTTTATATGACTGTATCGATATTACTTTCTAACTTTAATATACAATATTTGTTATTACCACTAACCTGTTTTGATTCACACTCAACCAAGTTTGTGTGTTTAGACTATAATACCCTTTGTCATTTTTGTTTATTTATCTTCTCCTACTTGTATCTATATAAAGTCCTATCACTTGTTTCACTATTATTACCTGATGAAGACACCTGCATGTCTGTTAGTATGAAACATAGGCTGTTTACAAAAATGGAAGGATAATTATCACTCTCTCGTACCTCAGATTGATGAATGAATTAATATTATAATTATGTATAATTATGTTATTTATTATGTTTTATAATATTAATTATCACTTTAGTAAACAATAGTTATTATTACCACTAACCTGTTTATTTTTTAGATTCTACCCTTTGTTATTGGGTTTACTTAATATCCCTTATCTTCTGTAACTATCTATATATAGACCTGAGCAGGTGTTTTCTATTTTAAAACAAAGTAATTATTTTGGCTAATCAAAGGACACACAGAATTATCTCATAATGTGAATAATTATCAACATGGTGAAAGTTCTAATCAAAACACGTAATTATTATTTACTAAATTATTGTGGAAATCATATAAGTGTATGTATGTGCAATTACATGCATGCGCACGTGTGCAACATTGTGCACATGCATGCATGCATGCTCATGTTACAAAAGCATGTATGTATGTATGTATGTATGTATGTATGCATGCATGCTTGTAGCTTGCTTCTATAAAACATGAAAATCATTCATTTATTATTTTAGAACAAGATCTCAGTGAGCAACAGAAGATGTCGAACATGACTACTGAACAGAAAGACATAAAGCAGTTAACAGATATCGACCATTCCTTTACCTTCAACACTAAGGTCTCCAATACTGGAGATGATTACTTATTCAATAATAAAACAGTAATGAGTGGATTGAAGAGGAAAAGGGAAGCTGAGAATATTGTTGGTACAAAGAAAAGTAAAAGGAGACTAAGAAGACTTTAAAACCTGAATATAATAAAGTCTAAAGCATTACGTTGCTCATGGATACAGAACTACTACAGCTGCCAAGTGATATTTGAAAGACAAACAAACTCAGATATTGTGGTGTAGAAGAGCAATCATAATATTGGATGAACACAATAATTATTGTTGTATTGGAATTTTGTTTCATTTCATTAATAGACAAATAGCTACTTACATGTATTTTAAAAGAATAAAGTAAATCTTGAGGGAATTTATAGATATTCAGTTGATATAATAATACTTTAAAATTGGCAACTCTAATAATATATTTATGTATTAAACGTAATCTAATCTTAAAAATAATTGTTATGCAAAATACAAAGAGCTGTACTTATGTAGGGTTATATGGAAGTGGTTTGTTTAATTTTAGGTCCTACGTTAACCTTTCAACCTTGTTCGCATGCTTTTTGGGTTTTGACATCCCTACATCTTCTTTCATTTTATTGGAAATGTTTTTTATTATTCTTGTTTCCATTGTTTTGTTTTTTTCAGAACGGTCTGAATATTTTTTGTAGATTGCAGAAATACTGGTGTAAGTTATATAAATTATCATATGAAAGAATTCAATCATAAATGCATTGAAGTTTGTTCATCAATGAAGGTAAATATCAATTATTTAAGAATTGATTATCATTCTTTTTCATTTACAGATGATGTCTATTTTCTATTTTACTTACAGAACTGTCAGCACTCCTACAAGAAGTAGTGTCAGTCACTGTGTCAACAATTCACTATTCCAATGTTTATCATAGTATATAATTATATTATACAATGGCTTTAATATTAATAAGTTTTATTATAAGAATGTATTTCCTCACAAATTTTATTATGATTCCAGCACTTCAATGTTCAACATAAACTTTCACAGAGCAGCTTAAATCATGAGTGCGCATGCGCATTAAAAAAAAACCGTGTGATAAAAATGGCGTCCAATTTGAGATATTGTCCCTGTAGTCCTCGAAACTCTCTTCTTTCATAGTACTTGACGATATCATCTCGATACTTGTACATCAGAATTTTACAACGAATGCAATTGGAATGGTGATAGAATCATTGTGATAGTTCAACAAACAAAAAAATGATTTGTCTGGAAAATATGATGAACATTTTGCCAGTTTTGCTACTTGGCGGTTCTCTATGTTAACGACGATCTTTGGACATCTTGAAGGTTTTGGTAGTCATAAAACCACTAGATATGAAAAGGTATGTGTGTTGTAAAACTTGTTTCTGTATATTACCAGAGATTTCAGCTCATCACTTGCAATTGAAATGTATGGGCGGCCATTTTTTTTCAGAGTACTACTACTCTCTGATAAATAAGAAAGCCAAAATTATCTGTTAGCATGAAACATTGGCTGTTTTCAAAAATGAAATATTTGGCAAGTGCAAAATAAAATTATATAACTTTCATTGAATAAAATGTCCATTCTTTCACTGGTATATAATTCAAACTGTCGATAGTGTATAAGACACACCATACTATGTTTGGTATGGTAATGTATTAGTGTAAAATGTTGTTTCATACCATTTTTGGGATGATATTCAAAAGACGCACAGAAGTACCCAAAATATTATTAGATCTAATCATAAATATAATATTATATAGAAGAAGAAATTGAGGATATCGTGAAAATAATAAGTATGGAGATATTACATGAATGCACCATTTACGCACATGCATATATGCAGCATTTGTGCACATGTTTGTTGGTGTGCTGGTATGCATGCTCATGTTACATGATCATGTATACATGATCATGTGTACAGGCATGCTTGTAAATTGAATCTATAAAATGTTTCTTTGCACTGAAGCTTATTCATTATATCAGAGTAGCTCTTTCAACAAAACAAGATTTCAGTAAGCAACAGAAGATGTCAAACAAAACTACTGAAGAGAAAGACTTAAAGTGGTTACCGTATCTTGTCCATTTCTTTACTTACAACAGTAAGGTCTCAAATATTGTCGATGATTAGTTATTCAATAAAGAAACAGTAATGAGTGGATTGAACAGAAAATAGGAACCTGAGAATATTGTTGGTGCAAAGAAAAGTGAAAAGAGACTAAGAAGACTTTAAGCTTTGAATGTAATTAAACTGCAAAGTATTTCAAGTGTTCATGAATAAAGACAACAGTTGCCAACAGATACAGTTGGTGAAAGAAACAATCAGATCTATAATTATAGTATAGAAGAGCAACCGTGCATAAAACATTGATGAACATGCACAATATTATATTGAAATTTTCTATAATATAATTAATGTAAGTGGCATAACTGAACCCGGGCCCATACAAATTTATTATTATTATTATTATTATTATTATTACAACACACACTTATTCTGTCATCTCAATTTATGATCAGTGTTTGTACACCACTTTTGAGCACTCCTTCCACCAGTGTAATATAACAGAAATAAAGCCACAAGCCCCTCGGTTTGGTCTTTTTAACTCTGAAAAACCCTTAGCTTCTGGGGGGCTGCACCCCACACACCCTCTACTTTACTACTCTCAATTTCTTGGCCCTGCCATCACTAAACACTGCTGTCATCAGTTCAATATTACTTCATAGAATGTATTATGCTAACTACTGTAGGAATATAGTTTGTATTGATTAGTGTGAAAATGACTATTAACGTAATCAACAATACCATTATCTCTGTATTACATACAACACCATATGCATTCATATTATTGTTTTGTGATATATAATTTTATACATTAGTAATATTGCTATGTATGTATATGAAATTATGTACATCACAGGATGTAATCATACTAATATCTTGTTATTCTTTCTTAGTTTTTCTTGTTATTCCTTTTATTCACTTTCTCTTGTATTTCAATGAATCAGTTATATTATTATGAAAGGCCTTCATGGCTTGGTAGAACCCTCGGGTAAGTCATTATTTAGCATTTAGAATGAAAGAACATAGAAGAGCTGTTGTAATTGGAGCTATGAATGCCTCAGCAATTGCAGGTGGTGTGGGAAGAAACTAAAGTATTAAATTCCTGTAATAGGTAGTATGTGAAATGTCTACTGGAACCTTGGCACACGATGAACCATCCAGATTGTGTGAATAGAAAGAAAGGATATTATTCACTCACTCATAACTCAGATTGGTAAACTAAAGCTGTATTCATTAACTATTTAATCTCATAATAATTAGGAACAATTATCAACATGCTTTACATGGATGAAAGTTCTAATCAAAACACTGAAGTATAATATTTATTATAATTTATGTACTAAATTGTATAAGTGTATGGATGTGCAAATATATGCATGTGCATGTGTGCACATTTGGGCACATGCATGCATGCTCATGTTACACAAGCATATATGCATGCATGCTTCTAGCTTGCTTCTATAAAAGGTTTCCTCACACTGAAAATTATTCATTATTTCAGAACAACAAAGCCAGATCTCAGTAAGCAACAGAAGATGTCGAACATGACTACTGAAAAGAAAGACTTAAAGCAGTTAACAGATAGTGACCATTTCTTTACCTTCAATAGTAAGGTCTCCAATACTGGAGATGATTATTTATTCAATAATGAAACAGTAAAGATTGGATTGAAAAGAAAGAGGGAACCTGAGAATATTGTTGGCACAAAGAAAAGTAAAAAGAGGCTAAGAAGACTTTAAAACCTGAATATAATCAAGTCTAAAGCATTTCATTGCTCATGGATACAGAATTACTACAACTGCCGAGTGATATTTGAAAGACAAACAAACACAGATATTGTGGTTTAGAAGAGCAGCCATAATATTTAATTACTGAAAACAATAATTATTGTATTGCAATTTTGTTTCATTTCTTTAATAGACAAATAGCTACTTACATGTATTTTAAAAGAATAAGGTTATTGAAAAAATCTTGATTGAATTTATAGACATTCAATTGATAATAATAGTACTTTGTAAAACTAGCAATGATATATTTATGAATTGAACGTAATCTACTCTTAAAAATATTTATTATGTCGAATTTTACAACAAATAAGAAAGCTAAGTCCTCTGTTAGTATGGCTGTTTTCAAAAATGATGCAAGTGAAAATTCATAAATACTGATGCATCAGTTATATACCTTTAATTGAATAAAATGTCCATTCTTTCACTGGTATATAATTCAAACTGTCGATGGTGTATAAGATACACCATACTATGGTTTGGTATGGTAATGCATTAGTGTAACATGTTGTTTCATACCATTTTTGATATGATATTCAAAGAACACACAGAATTACCCAAAATGTTATTAGATTTAATCATAAATATAATATTATATAAAAAAAGAAATTGAGGAAATCATGAAAATATTAAGTATGAAGATAATTACATGAATGCAGCATGCACATGAAAGCACCATTTGTGCACATGCACATATGCAGCATTTGTGCACATGTTTGTTGGTGTGTGTGCTTGCATGCATGCTCATGTTACATATGCATGATCATGTAAACATGTATGCTTGTAGCTTGCATCTATAAAACATTTCCTCACACTGAAGATTATTCATTATTTTATAGTAACTCTTTCAACAAAACCAGATCCCAGTTCGCAACAGAAGGTCAAACATAACTACTGAACAGAAAGACTTAAAGCAGTTAACAGATATAGTCCATTCCGTTACCTTCAATAGTAAAGTCTCCAATATTGTAGATGATTACTTATTCAATAATGAAACAGTAATGAGTAGATTGAAGAGAAAAAGGGAACCTGAGAATATTGTTGGTACAAAGAAAAGTAAAAAGAGACTAAGAAAATTTTTAGCTTTGGATGTAATCAAACTGCAAAGTATTTCAAGTGTTCATGGATAAAGACCTACTACAGTTGCCAACAGATACAGTTGGTGAAAGAAACAATCACAGCTATATAGTATAGAAGAGCAACCATGCACAAAACATTGATGAACATAATATTATATTGAAACTTTAATTTGCAAATAATAATGTGATTTGTTGAATATTACTTTTTTAATAGTAACTACTGTAGGAATATATTCTGTATTAATTAGTGTGAAAATGACTATTCAACGCAATTCCATTATCTCTGTATTACATACAACACCATGCATATTATAGCTTTGTGGTATATACTTTTATACATTGTATATGAAATTATGTACATCACAGGCTGTAAACATAGTACTAATATTGTGTATGTAACACACACAACCAAACTTTCACCAACTATCGAGACCTGGTCAGTGCGGAGACTTTTCTCGTCATTCAAACATATACTTTCCTTCATCACAGATGTTAAATTTAAATACAGCAATATTTATACCATAGTTTAAATATTATGAAATTGAACTGAATAAACAAACTTCTTTATCATGCAAGTACAGTCATCTACAATAAATTAATAACTCTGTAATTTAAACAAACTATTTGTGAATAATCAAATAGCTTAAATTTAATGTACATGCACTAGTCTCATTTCACCCACACACAAGATCACTGCATGAAGACACAAAGGATCACAAAATACACACATGCAATTAATTATCCTTAAAATGAACATGAATGCATTTTTAATTAAAACACTTAAGTATACTTATATAAAAGAAGGAAGCTGTACATGGAAGAAATAATAATTATGGATATGCAGTTGCTTGCATGCATGCGCATGTGCATGTGTGCATGCATGCAGTATTTGTGTACCTGCATGCATGCATGCAGTATTTGTGTACATTTTCTGTTTGCATATGTGCTTGCATCTCTTGCTTGTAGCTTGCATCCATAAAATGTTTCATCAAAGTGAAATGTATTCATTGTTCTATAGGAGCAAAACAAGACCTCAGAAAATGTTAAACATAACTACTGAACAGAAAGACTTAAAGTTTGCAGCAGATATTGATCATTAGTAAGGTATCCAGACCCAATATTGTAGATGATTACTTATTTACTTAAGAAACTGTAAAGAGTGGATTGAAGAGAAAAAGGGAATCTGAGAATATTGTTGGCAGAGAGAAAAGTAAAAAGAGGCTAAGAAGATTTTAAAGCTTGAACGTAATCAAACTGCAAAGCATTTCAAGTTATACTTGTTCATAAATACAGAACTACGACAGCTGCCGAGTGATTAAGATAGATATTCCTGTATAGAAGAACAACCATAAATAATGACGAACACAATATTGTATTGCAATTTTTGTGTAATATATTTTTAATAAACAAAAGCTACTTGTATTGAATAAAGTTTGAGTGAATTTATGGACGGACATTTGAATTGAAAAATTAATATTTTGTAAACCTAGATAATAATAATGTAAAAATTCCTATGATGAATTCAATACTACTTTTTTCTCAATAGAATGTATCTTAATTATTGTATAGGGCGATATAGTTTGTATTCAATATAATCAACAATCTATGTTACAGCACTGTGCAAACTTCAACAGTGAACACACCACATTAATTTGTGATATATAATAACACAATGCATGTTGAAATTATGTACACATAGGCTGTAATCATTTCTTCATTTTATTCACTTTCTTTGTATTTCAGTGAATATTATGAAAGGCCTTCGTGGCTAGGTAGAACCCTCCGGTAAGTCATTATTTGGCATTTAGAATGAAAGAACATAGAAGAGCTGTTGTAATTGGAGATATGAATGCCTCAGTAATTGCAGGTGGCGTAAATTAATGGGAAGAAACTAAAGTATTAAATTCCTGTGATAGGTAGTATGTGAAATGTCTACTGGAACCTTGGCACATGATGAACCATCCAGATCATGTGAATAGAGAGATAGGATATTTTTCACTCTCTCATACCTCAGATTGGTGACTAAAGCTGTATTCATTAACTATTTCATTTTATAAACTTAATTAATCAAAGGACACACAGAATTATCTTATAATAATTATGAATGATTATAAACATGCTTACATGAATAAAAGTTCTAATCGAAACACTTAAGTATAATAATTATTATAATTTATTTACTAAATTGTGGAAATCGTATAAGTGTATGGATGTGCAATTACATGCATGTGCACGTGTACAGCAATTGTGCACATGCACGCATGCAGAAGCATGCATGTATGCATGCCTGCCTGCTTGTAGCTTGCTTCTATAAAACTTTTCCTCACACGGAAAATTATTCATTATGTCAGAACAACAAAGCCAGATCTCACTCAGTAAGCAACAGAAGATGTCGAACATGACTACTGAAAAGAAAGACTTAAAGCAGTTAACAGATAGTGACCATTCCTTTACCTTCAACAGTAAGGTCTCCAATACTGGAGATGACTATTTATTCAATAATGAAACAGTAAAGATTGGATTGAAAAGAAAGAGGGAACCTGAGAATATTGTTGGCACAAAAAAAAGTAAAAAGAGGCTAAGAAGACTTTAAAACTTGAATATAATCAACTCTAAAGCATTTCATTGCTCATGGATACAGAACTACTACAGCTGCCGAGTGATATTTGAAAGACAAACAAACACAGATATTGTGGTTTAGAAGAGCAGCCATAATATTTAATTACTGAAAACAATAATTATTGTATTGCAATTTTGTTTCATTTCTTTAATAGACAAATAGCTACTTACATGTATTTTAAAAGAATAAAGTAAAGTCTTCAGTGAATTTATAGACATTCAAATTATAATAATAATACTTAGTAAAATTGGCAAATCTAGTAATATAGTGCGACTTGGAATGTGACATTTTCAAAAGGGCATACATAGTGTACAACTGAGGCAATTAATAAGGAAGTTATACGAAAATAACCAGTAGATGTAAAATTCCATTATTATAACCACAGTATTGTAGTTACTTATTCATTATAATTATTTAGTTGGAAACTGGTATATAATAGAAATGGAAAGATGAATGAATGAAGTGATTATACATAGCAAATTTAACACTATGTATGATGTAGCACGTTTTTGACCGACTAAATATAATGACTACAATACTTTTGTTATAATAATGGAAATCTACTGGTCATTTTCATATAACTTCCTTGGTTATCGTCTCAGTTCACTATTTCAATCATGCATGCATGCATGTGAAACTAATGATATTCCAGGATAAATTATTTGCTAAGTTTGTACTTAATTGGACTACCTGTGATGTCCCAGAAAGCTGGGGATGGTTAGTATTACAGGATCAGTGGGTTCCCCTCACCTGGGATGTCTTAGTGTGTAGTATAATTATGTACTTACAATGTATTTTATGTTCTAGCTATAAATAAATGCATGATCATAATGTATAATCTTATTTGTTGTATTTACTTGGTGATCGCCTCAGTTCACTATTCCATGCATGCATGTGAAACTAATGATAGATTATTTGCTAAGTTTGTACTTAATTGGACTACCTGTGATGTCATAGAAAGCTGGGGATGGTTAGTATTACAGGATCAGTGAGTTCCCCTCACCTGGGATGTCTTAGTGTGTAGTATAATTATGTACTTAAAATGTATTTTATGTTCTAGCTCTAAATAAATGCTAGCTATAAAGAAATCATTTTGAAACTCAGATACAACAAATAAGATTATACATATGATCTTATGTATAATCTTATTTGTTGTATCTGAGTTTCAAAATGATTTCTTTAAATCAATGCCAGAGTTAGTAGCTCATTTTATCAGTACTGAAAAGTGAAGATACTACATTGACTCTGGTGTACTTATATTCTAAGATCAATCGATTCCCCTCAATTGAAGTGTTCCAAGTATCCCAGGATATATTTAGTATTCCGGGTTCCCATAACTTGGCATGTACTCACTATCCTCTAATATTTAGTATTTAATAAGTTAGGAACAAGATGATATAATTCACTTGGGGCTCACCTCAATTTTCCCATACAAGGCAGTACTATCTCCAGATAAGTAGTATTCTAGGAACTATGGGACAAGTTGTGGCAGTTCCATAAAACTTTGGACAGGTTGTGGCAGTACTGGATGTATCATATAGTAACTCAAATTAATGACTAAAGCTGTATGTTAATTTTATTTAAAGTGAATTCATTTACATAATATATAATTATGTATAATTATGTATCTATATATTTATCTATTTATCTGGATAGATAGATAAATATGTATCTATCTATCTATCTATATATCTATCTATCAAACCATCTATCTATTTATCAATCTATTTATCTCTCCATATATCTTTCTATCTATCTATCCATCTATCTATTTACTTGTTTTTCCCTTCTTACTCTTACAACAGTTCTTATATAAGTTTTGATGTGTATTTTAGCTATTAATTATAGTTTCCACAAGCTGAATTTATCCTGCTTGTCTAGATCAGCTGTACATGTGTAGTTCGAACACATGTTAATTTTATAAATTAGATTTTGTTTATTAATTTTATTTTATTTATACTATTCATTAACAATTATTATATATATAATTATAATTATGTATAACCCAGATTAATGACTAAAGCTAAAATATATAATATATAATATATAATATTTTATATGACTGTATCGATATTACTTTCTAACTTTAATATACAATATTTGTTATTACCACTAACCTGTTTGTTTTCACACTCAACCAAGTTTGTGTGTTTAGCCTATAATACCCTTTGTCATTTTTGTTTATTTATTTACTCGTTATCTTCTCCTACTTGTATCTATATAAAGTCCTATCACTTGTTTCACTATTATGCCCTGATGAAGACACCTGCATGTCTGTTAGTATGAAACATTGACTGTTTTCAAAAATTATGTAAGGGAAAATTCAAAAATACTTAGTTATATACCTTTAATTGAATAAATTAAAATGTCCATTTTTTCACTGGTATATACTGTCAATGGTGTATAAGATACACCATACTATGGTTTGGTATGGTAATGCATTAGTTTAACTAGTGTTGTTCTAGTTCTTGGGTACTAGAACTAATATAATTTTAGTTCTGGCCTTTTTATTTTAGTTCTAGTACCAAGAACTAGAATTGGTACTAGAACTAAAAAAATATTTTGTTAAGAACTGGAATTGGTACTAGAACTAAAAATATATTTTGTTAAGAACTAGAATTGGTATTAGAACTAAATTTTTCCAATAGAACTTTAATTAATACAGTACACTGCAAAAACTAAATCGTTAAAATAACCATTTTATTGGTTAGTACAGTTGCAAGAAAAAGCCTGAGTTTCAATTTAGATTGTCAATTGTCTTAGAGGATGTTGTGGCTACATGCATGATGTTACTACGACATAATGTGCACCAAATATTGAAATGCATAAATTAAATTATGTGTTTACAAGTTTACAAATCCTTTTGACGGCCAGATACAATTATATATACTTTAGTATAAATTATACCAAATCTTTGACATGAAATATGAGTAGACAGCACCCTAAAATTATAGTGATTCAATTGTTATTGAATATAATTAGTACAAAGTATCTATGGTATTATATGTATGTATCATGAACAACAAACTAATTGTTAAATCCTTGCAACTGTACTAATCATTAAATTAGTTATTTTAACTATTTTGTTTTTGCAGTGTATCAGAAATGCCAGTAATATAACATTTTCTTTGAAGTTGGAAGGGTACTTGTTTTGATAATGATATCGTGCACAGCTGATGAGTACCAGCAACTGGCACCATGGAACTAGTATTAAGACAATAAAACAGAACTGTAACTAGAACTAAAAGTATCAAAATAAAGGTTCTGGAACTATAACTGGAACTAAAATAATGAAAATAAAGGTTCTTGAACTGTAACTAGAACTAAAATTATCAAAATAAAGGTTCTGGAACTATAACTGGAACTATAAACAACAACAAACAAGATATATTGAGAAAAAACATCCCTATGGGATACGTAGAAACTGGAACTAATAGCTAGCTATTCTGCCTGAAATATATTCCTAAAGTTCTCCAAGGTCCTTTGAAAGGTCAGGAAAGTAGATAATCAAAATAATAACTATAATCAAGGCCTTGATTCGAGCCCCCACCCCGAGTGCTATATATTTCCTGTACAGCATGAGCAAAACAGTGGTTTATTAACTGTTTTAGAGAGAGAAAGGTGGCTACCAAGGAGAATTTTACTATGAAATGATTGTTTTACAAATGTGGGTGTAGATAAAAGTATACCTATGACTGCTTTGTGGTGTCCAGCATTCAGTAATCATGGCTGACTTTATCAAGCATGAAAGACAACAGCTTATTATAGTTATTATTTTGATTATCTACTTTCCTGACCTTTCAAAGGACATTGGAGAACTTTAGGAATATATTTCAGGCAGAATAGCTAGCTATTAGTTCCAGTTTCTACGTAAGCTACTTGGCTTTCTTTCTGCTGGTTTCTAGAGCTCGAGCGCGCATTCTTTTACGCGCCACACCCATTAATTGACCGAGCCCCCGGGAATGACGCAACTTCCTTAACTACGTATACAACGCATACTCGCGCAAGTGACACAAACATATATATATATATATATATATATATAGTTCGAACCCGTGGGAAAGCAATCATAGGGATGGCCCTACGGGCCATAAAAAGTTCCAGAACTAGGAAAAAAGTTCCAGAACTAGAACTGGAACTTTTAAAATAAATAGAACTAGAACAACACTAAGTTTAACATGTTGTTTCGTACTATTTTTGATATGATATTCAAAGGACACACAGAAGTACCCAAAATGTTATTAGATCTAATCATAAATATAATAATTATTATATAAAAGAAGAAATTGAAGAATTCGTGAAAATATTAAGTATGGAGATAATTACATGAATGCAGCATGCACATGAAAGCACCATTTGTGCACATGCACATATGCAGCATTTGTGCACATGTTTGTTGGTATGTGTACTTGCATGCATAATCATGTATACATGCATGCTTGTAGCTTGCGTCTATAAAACATTTCCTCACACTGAAGCTTATTCATTATTTCATAGTAGCTCTTTCAACGAAACAAGATCTCAGTAAGCAATAGAACATGTCAAACGTAACTCCTGAACAGGAAGACTTAAAGCAGTTAACAGATATTGACCATTCCTTTACCTTCAGTAGTAAGGTTAACATTGATGATTACTTATTCCATAAAGAAACAGTAATGAGTGGATTGAAGAGGAAAAGACAACCTGAGAATATTGTTGCCGCAAAGAAAAGTAAAAGGAGACTAAGAAGACCTTAAGCCTTGAATGTAATCAATCTGGAAAATATTTCAAGTGTTCTTGGATAAAAACAGTTGCAAAGTGATACAGTTGGTGAAAGGCAGATGTTCTATATAGTATAGAAGAGCAATCATGCATATAACATTGATGAACACAATTATGTGATCTGTTGAATATTACTTTTTTTTATAGGACATATGCTAACTACTGTGGGAATATAGATTGTATTGATAGTGTGAAAATGACAATTCAACATAATCAACAATACCATTATCTCTGCATTACATACAACACCATATGGTTATTGTTTTGTGATATATAATTTTATACATTAGTAACATTGTTATGTATATGAAATTATGTACATCAAAGGATGTAATCATACTAATATCTTGTTATTCTTTTTTGCTATTCCTTTTATTTGCTTTCTCTTGTATTTCAATGAATCAGTTATATTATTATTAAAGGCCTTCATGGCTAGGTAGAACTGTCGGGTAAGTCATTATTTATAGCATTTAGAATGAAAGAACATAGAAGAGCTGTTGTAATTAGAGATATGAATGCCTCAGCAATTGCAGGGGGCATAAATTAATGGGAAGAAACTAAAATATTAAATTCCTGCGATAGGTAGTGTGTGAAATGTCTACTGGAATCTTGGCACATGATGAACCATCCAGATCATGTGAATAGAGAGATAGGATATTATTCACTCTCTCGTAACTCAGATTGGTAAACTAAAGCTGTATTCATTAACTATTTAATCTCATAATAATTATGAACAATTATCAACATGCTTTAGTTGGATGAACGTTCTAATCAAAACAGTGAAGTATAATAATTATTATAATTTATGTACTAAATTATGAAAATCATATGTGCAATTATATGCATGTGCATGTGTGCGCATTTGGGCACATGCATGCATGCTTGTAGCTTGCTTCTATAAAATGTTTCCTCACACTGAAAATTATTCACTATTTCAGAACAACAAAGCAAGATCTCAGTAAGCAACAGAAGATGTCGAACATGACTACTGAAAAGAAAGACTTAAAGCAGTTAACAGATAGTGACCATTCCTTTACCTTCAATAGTAAGGTCTCCAATACTGGAGATGATTATTTATTCAATAAAGATTTGATTGAAAAGAAAAAGGGAACCTGAGAATATTGTTGGTACAAAGAAAAGTAAAAAGAGGCTAAGAAGACTTTAAAGGAATATAATCAACTCTTAAGCATTTCATTGCTTATGAATACAGAACTACTACAGCTGCCAAGGGATATTTGAAAGACAAACAAACACAGATATTGTGGTGTAGAAGAGCAACCATAATATTGGATGAACACAATAATTATTGTATTGCAATTTTGTTTCATTTCATTAATAGACAAATAGCTACTTACATGTATTTTAAAAGAATAAAGTAAAGCCTTTAGTGAATTTATAGACATTCAAAT
The DNA here is from genome assembly GCA_947044365.1 of Petrosia ficiformis. Classification (NCBI taxonomy): domain Eukaryota; kingdom Metazoa; phylum Porifera; class Demospongiae; order Haplosclerida; family Petrosiidae; genus Petrosia; species Petrosia ficiformis. Next base: position 41,804,426 of record OX345636.1, on the reverse strand, counting down.
GATAATAATAACACTTTGTAAAATTGGCAAATCTAGTAGTATAGTGTGACTTGGAATATGACATTTTCTAAAAGGGCATACATAGTGTACAACTGAGGCAATTAATAAGGAAGTTATATGAAAATAACCAGATTCCATTATTATAACCACAGTATTGTAGTTACTTATTCATTATATTTAGTCGGAAACTGCTATAACTTTTCCATAGCTCATATACTAAGTACTTCACTATTCCAATCATGTACTAATTTATAAATTATTGGCTAAGTTTGTGTTAATAAAAAAGAGAAATGGAAAGATGAATGGATGAAGTGATTATACATGGCAAATTTAACACTAACATGATGTAGTGCATTTTTGACCGACGAAATATAATGAATAAGTAACTACAATACTTTTATTATAATAATGGAAATCTACTGGTCATTTTCATATAACTTCTTTGGTGATCGCCTCAGTTCACTATTTCAATCATGCATGCATGCATGTGAAACTAATGATATTCCAGGATAAATTATTTGCTAAGTTTGTACTTAATTGGACTACCTGTGATGTCCTAGAAAGCTTGGGATGGTTAGTATTACAGTATCAGTGGGTTCCCTTCACCAGGGATGTCTTAGTGTGTAGTATAATTATGTACTTAAAATGTATTTGATTTTCTAGCTATAAATAAATGTATGATCTTTTGTATAATTTTATTTGTTGTATCTGAGTTTCAAAATGACTTTTTGGAGACGTGGTGTTGTATGAATATAGTGCTTTTTTTGTCAGTTGATCTGGTAATACTATATCATAAGAGTTGGAATGGGGCCTAATATTTTGACAGGGGGTGGCCCTCCCAATATTGTAGCTTGCTTCATAAAAACACTTAATGTCAGCTCTGATGTAGAGCTACAGACACACCTTGTAATCAACTAAAAGATAGTCGATCTGTATGTAACTCTTAATGCTAAATTTTCAGCTTTGTGCTTCATATGGGATGCCGCACATCCCCCTCCCACACCCTTTTACTTGTTGTGGACTAATGTCCACAGTACTTTGGCCTCCCTCCCCAATTATTTTCATGTTCCTACTACACTGTATACTGATACCTCAAAAGGGCCTTTGGGCACATTTTTTGGGTAGTGCTACATCTTCAACAAACATGAAGATCTAGGAAATAAATACCTTAAGAAAAAGGTAATACTATACTGATAACTTAAAATGAAGACTAGGAAGTGTTAAAAATTTATTCCCTCTTAGTCCCACTTCTTCTAAACCTACAAAATTGATGTCCACAAGAAATCATCTACTGAGTAGAATATAGCAGATATTTTACCAAAGGTATCAGTTAAAGCAGTGGGTGGAGAAATTAGATGAAATATAATTTTCCATATTTTGAACGGGGTGTGTTGGTAGACATTCATGTCTTCTCTTATAATTAATGTAGCATTAACTCAGACTACATTGCACAAAATGTTAGTAACCAGTATAGGCTGGACCCCTTCTTTGTTGCAAAAGGTACTGTACATGTACACAAAACGTATGACTCATTGACTATAATTATACATGACTTGTAAAATCCAATTTCAACCACTTCCATCTTTCACTCTCCTCGGGCAACACTGAAAACCCTCTGGACAGTCTCCACTAATTATCCTTTTAACTGGCATTTCTCCTAACTATTATGTACTAAACATTTTAAGACAGAAAAATCAAAGAAGAAGAAACGTTATTAAGATTATTAGTATAGTTAAATATAGTATATACATATCTTTCTTTCAAACTGTTATCATTTTGAAAAGATAATTACAGTCTTCCCTGTGTCTAAACAATAAGAAATGCCAGAGCAATGATAATACCCTGCAGTACAGCACACACAGCAGCAGTTACAACAACCACTGACTGGGTGGAAAGGAGAATCTAAATATATGAAATAATAATAATGTATGTGTAAACAATTAATAATTAATGTGAATTTTCATTTATTTTTTCCTGATTTTTACTACACACAAAAATTAATGTGGCTAGTGAGCTATCTCCCTGCAGGAGGTGGTTATGGGCATATATAGACACCAATGTTTAATTACTGTTGATACAAGAATTATACGAAGAAAACCAATGGTAGTATTGATCACATTCATGAGCATAATAAATCAGCTGTTCACATATACACTACATGATAACATGCATGGAGCATAATCCTGTCAATGCTAGGTATTATAAGCCACATGTCCTGTGCCTTTGTAATCAATATCCATATAAGGGAAGTATTTTACAATTAACACCAGATTGATGTGCTCCTGGCTATCCTTTGTTTATAGCCTTTGAACGGTTACACTCAATAATTAGATTAACAGGTCTCTGATTTCACCCACTAAGCAGGTGGATGTGACCCTATAATGCAGTTCAAGCTTCTCTAGTTTTTGTATGCCGTATTGTATGTTTGTCTCTGTTTGGCTTGACTTTGTTTTTTTTTGGCTTTAGTGTACATATACAAGGTTGATTTAGAACCCTCTCAATCTTGGAGGTTCATGCACTGTTTCTAAGTAACTGTTGCCATAAAACTCCATAAATTATTGTCAGAAATAACATATTCTACATATGCCTCATGAATGTAAACAAGGTGGAATTCCCTATTGAAGACCCGTAAAATTTTGATTATTTTACCAAACAGAGTTTACAATAATTCCTTACTTGTTAGAAATTCAAAATACTCTTACAACACGGTCATGCCCTTCATGTCTAGCAATATCTTGGGGATGTTTAGCCAAACACAATGGAGTTTTGTTATTCCAGTTCTTACTGTTGGGATCACAATTGCACTCAGTTATGAAATGTTTGGATGTCCGTATTCACTGGACCAATGTAATGGAATAGTTTTGTAATGATTACTACAGCTTGGATCAAATTGGTATTCGGTTATCAGTAGTTGTACTGCTTCAAGCCAACCACGATAAGCAGCAAAATGGAGAATGGTGGTATTATACCAGTATACTTCATTTCACGAGGGTCTCCTTTCATTTTCTTCAATTTTTAAATAGCATCTTTTTCGTCACTATATCTAAAAGCATCATAACACTGTTTTTCCGCCATCACTACACTCACGTGGGTGGCTATGGAATTCTTAGTCTGAAACAACAATAATTATTGTATTCATCAAATATTATGGTTGCTTTCTACACCACAATATCTGTGTTTGTTTGTCTTTCAAATATCACTCGGCAGTTGTGTGTCCTTTGATTAGCCAGAATATTTATTGAAAAGAAAAGAAAATAGCCGACATTTTGACACCATTGACCTACTAAGGTCTTTAGAGAAGATAAGGGATATAATAATATTAATAAGTAGTTGTGACAGTAATTGGTATACTTGTCAATTCAACACTACATTAGTGAGACAGTAATTACTATACTATACTGACAGTAGAACTAAGTTAATTACTGTTACTGTATGGTGACTTTTTATTGGCATATAATGTACCTGCACTTTTTCAAGCTCTTCTTTCATCTGTATCTGCAAGAGATGAGAGAGAGATGGGTAGATTATTTGAAAGTAGGTTATTCCCAACCTGCATGTGGGCAGAACACTTGTTACATTAATGCATTTACAATTTATATTTATAATATCTGACCTAATTAGCCAAAACAGCTCCTCGCCAAAATAATCACTTTTTAAAAAGAAAAGAAAATAGCTAAAATTTTGACATCTACTCAGGTCTTTATATAAATAGTTACAGAAGATAAGGGATATTAAGTAAACCCAATAACAAAGGGTATTGTAGTCTAAATGTAAACAGTGCGGAATCTAAAAAATAAACAGGTTAGTGCTAATAACAATTATTGTGATAATTACATAATTAATTTTATAAAACATTCCAGTAGACATTTCACATACTACCTATCACAGGAATTTAATAATTTAGTTTCTTCTCATCAATTTACACCACCTGCATATGTTCTTTCATTCTGAATGGTAAATAATAACTTAGTTCTACCTAGCCATGAAGACCTTTCATAATAATATAACTGAAATACTAGATAAAGTGAATAAAATGAATAACAAGAAGAACTAAGAAAGAATAACAAGATATTAGTATGATTACAGCCTTTTATATACATAGCAATGTCACAGACATATCACTAAATTTAATAATGTCTTGCGTTCATTGTTGAAGTTTGCATAGTGCTGTTATATAGATTGTTGATTATGTTGAATAATCATTTTTCACACCATTTTTATATAGCTAATGTATTGCAATATAATAAAGAATAATAAAGTACTTACACTGCTATAAAACAAAATTCAAAGAGCCATACTTATGTAGGGTTATATGGAAGTGATTTTGGGTCCTATGTTAGCTCCTCAACCTTGTTTGCTGCTTTTTGGGTATTGACATCACTACATCTTTCATTTTTATTGAAAATGTTTTTTATTATTCTTGTTTCCATTGTTTTTTTTCTGAATGGTGTGAATATTTTTTTGTAGATTGCAGAAATACTATATATCATTCATTATGAAATCATACAATCATAAATGCATTAAAATTTATTCATGTATTGATTATTCACTTACAGCTGATGTATATTCTCTATTTCACTTACAGCACTGTCTGCCATCCTACAAGAAGTAGTGTCGCTGTGTCAACCATTCAGTATTCCAATGGTTATTGTGGTATACAATATTATTGTACAATGGCTTTAATATTAATAATTCATATTATTAAAGAACGAATACTCATGCGTAATTAAATTCCACTTAGGAATATGGTGTCCAATTTGGTCGTTGAGACTGTCTTCTTTCATAGTATCTGTAGATATCATCTCGATACTTGTAGACCTGAATTTTACTATAAATGTGACTGTAATGGTGCTAGAATCATTGTGATGCAGGCAACTGCATATCCATAATTATTATTTCTTCACGTACAGCTTCCTCAATTTCTTCACTTTAAAAATGAATTAACTACACAGTGGTTGCCTCAGTTGCTAAAAGAAATTGGTTGTTTTGAAAACAACATAATTGTACATCTCTTCATGCGATAAGTAATATGATGTATATTAATTTAGTATGTACATTCATGTTTACATGACTAAAATAATATTAAATTTTGTTTTTACTATAACCAATTTGAAACAAATGGTTCATTCCTATATAATTATGTATGTATTATCTCATTTTGAAGTTAGCCTCTTTATTAATATGGTGTATTTTATATAGTATATATGTACATTGATGATTGGATGACTTGTTTTTACTATAACCAATAACTTGAACAAATCGTTCCTTCCTGTGTCATTTTGAACTTATCAATAGCAGCCTCTCTATAATTATGGTAGTAGGATGTATTTTGATATGTGCATTCATGACCATAATCAACACTCCATTTTCCTATATATGTAGCTATTTTCATATATACAATTATCCTAGTATTTCATGTTCTTATATAAATGTTTAGAAATGATGTTTAGAAATGATTTTAAAAATTAAAGCCTGTAAGTTTTCAACTGAAGTAAGTATAATTACAAATTCATTTTTTACAACGTAATGGTGTAACCATTGGTGTATTGTTATCATTCTAATTCCAAAACAATACCTGCTCATTTGAAAGTAATTATAAATAGTACAAACATGAATTTGTATTTACAATAACAAAAGTATCATGTAATCAAATGAGGGTAAGTATATGTCATAATGTCATAGCATGGTAACGAAAACAGCAATACAGTGTATTAAGTATAGTATTTAGTGTTGTTCTAGTTCTTGGATACTAGAACTAATATAATTTAGTTCTGGCCTTTTTATTTTAGCTTTAGTACCAAGAACTAGAAATGGTACTATAACTAAAAAAATATTTTGTTAAGAACTGGAATTGGTATTAGAACTAATTTTTTTGCAATTGAACTTTAATTAGTAAAGTAACAAAAACTATAATTATCACTATGAATAATTGCAAATGTCAGGAATGCCAGTAACTTTAATTAGTACAGTAACTAAAACTATAATTATCACTACGAATAATTGCAAATGTCAGGAATGCCAGTAACTTACATTTTCTTTGAAGTTGGAAGGGTACTAATTTTAGCATTTTACAACTCGTTTTAATAATGATATCATGCACACCTGATGAGTACCAGCTGATTCACATACTCACAATCTCACACCTTTGAAGTAATGGTTGGAAGACTAAAGAAAAGTATTGTCATATTTATCATTCAAAGTTAAAAAAAATGAACTGATTAATAATTTACTAAAAAAGATTACACCCACAATGCAACTAGCACCATTGAACTAGCATTAGGACAATGAAAACTTTATCGGTTTTGGAAATAACACTGCAACTAAATTATCAAAATAAAGGTTCTGGAACTAAAACTGGAACTAAAATTATCAAAATAAAGGTTCTGGAACTAAAACTGAAACTATAAACAACAATAAAATAGTTCCAGAACTGGAACTGAAACTTTTAAAATAAATAGAACTACAACAACACTAATAGTACTATAGGTATAACCTGTAGTGTATTATTATCATTCCCATTCTAGTTCTTGTAAAAGAACAGATGTTACTTACTTATTTCACAGTAATTTTAATTATTAAGTGCATGAATTTGATAAAGAACATAACTATGTTGTACCATTATTACAAATTGGATTTCCCATTATTAATTTTATTAGGACATGTACTTTATATACTAGTCCTGAAACTAGTACTTGTAAATATTGCCTAGCAACATTGAGGAAATTACAATTACACTGAAATTCCTGTAATCAACTGAACGTTAAAATAACCTTTAATTTTTACAGTGTAGAGGTGAATTACAGTTCATAATACACAATGTAATTATTATGTATACTTAACAATAATAAGTGTTCAATAGAGAAGAACTATGTCCAAGGATGCAAGCTTGTGAAGATTATATATATATCTCACATGTTACATACCAGACCCTCCCACAGACATGTTACTGTTACATTTTATTGATTGCTCTAAAGTGCTTGAAGTACAGGTGTAATGTTTAGAGCTTAATAAGTACAAACTCTAAACACGTTTTTGACAAAGTTCAAGAAATCCAAAATAGTGCTTTGGCCAGTTTACTGCCCCATTCCTGGTTGGAATTATAATTTAATTCACTGTAAAAAATTAGGCTGAGTAATGATTGTTTAATTTTTTGACAAAATTCTTATTTACCAAATGACTAACTTTCACATTCATGGTTTCATTTTATCCCTAATTTGGTTACATGATTGAGTTAATAATCAATAATAATGCTCCTGAGACTATGCTCATGAGACAATTACTGATTTTTTTACTTGTTAGGTAATGTTTACAAGTAATAATTTATTACTTGTGATCTTGATCGATATTGACTAGTACATGTCCTAATAAATAATGGAAAATCCAATTTGTAATGGTACAACAGATGTTCATTATCATTGTATAAGTACAAATTCATGTACATAATAATTAAAATTATTCTGAAATGAGTAAGTAACATCTGTTCTTTTTATAAGAACCTTTGATAATTTATTTCCAGAACATTTATTTTGATAATTTAGTTCCAGTTTTAGTTCCAGAACCGATAATTTTAGTTCCTTAATTTATCATTGTCGTATAACTAGTTCAATGGTGACAGTTGCATTGTGGGTGTAATTTTTTTTTTACTAAAATTATTATCAGTTCATTTTTTTAACCTTCAATGATAATATGACACTGTTTTTCTATGGTCTTCCTGCCATTACTTCACAAACTGAGTCAGGGAATGATTCAAAGGTGTGAAATTGTGAGAATGTGGTACTCATCAGGTGTGCATGAAAAACAAGTTGTAAAATGCTAAAATTAGTACCCTTCCAATTTCAAAGAAGTTACTGGCATTCCTGACATTTGCAATTATTTGTAGTGATTTTAGTTACTGTACTTATTAAAGTTACTGGCATTCCTGACATTTACAATTATTCGTAGTGATAATTATAGTTTTAGTTACTGAAAGTTACTGGCATTCCTGACATTTGCAATTATTCTTAGTGATAATTTAACTGTGAAGTTCTATTGCAAAAATTCACGTGGTACATCAAAGGTACCATGGCGATCGCCCACGCAAGGCTGTATAAATTAATAATGCACAACATAATTGATTGTAGTTGTGTGAGATGTGCTCTGAGCACTAGTACTTCCATATAAATATAGTAAGCTAAGTCCCTCACTTTTATATTACTAGTTTGGTTCTGGCCTTGTATACAGACTGTGATAGAAATCTTGCTCCAGTTGTCTCTCTCCTTGTATCATTGTGGTATTCACATGATGTCACTACTAATTGTCAATCAAAAGGTTTTGTATCTCGTATTGTTGATCACTTTACTGTATAGATTAACATCAGCTAATCAAAATATCACTATATATGTTCAACCAAATGGAACCGATAAATCAGAATGTATAGAAGGCAATGAATCTATTCCATGTCATACATTGTCCTATGTCCTGAATCAAATCAATAATACAAATAATGACGTCTTTAATGGAACAAACATTTCAGTGTATATAACATACTATCAAGAAATGACTAATTTGCATAATATACAGTTACTATTTAACTTGTATCTTATTGGAGTTGATAATCCTGTTCTTGACTTCAGCATCAATTATATTACAAATAGTCTTCTAATTCGAGGTGAAGGTTCTTTTTATGCTGAAAATATTACTTTCTACGACATTTCAGGAGATTTCTGTAATGTAACAGTGAGTTTTAATAAGTGCATATTCACTAGTCGATATAGGGGAAATGATATTTATAGTAATTTCTTGATTTGGGATGTTCAGAATCTTACCATAAGCAACTGTTTGTTTTATAACAATTTATTTAGTCTAACAATAACGATTTCAAATATATCAAATATGAAAATATCTGGATCCGAACTCTATCAAAACATAGCAAGTTTGGATATTTCAGACTGTCACACTGTTACCATTAGTAACTGTTTGTTTCATAACAATGATGATTATCTATCACTTAGGATTTCAAATGTAGCAAATATGCAAATATCTGGATGTGAATTCTATGAAAACAAAGGTCAAGATTCTCTTATAGATATCTCCTTGGGAGAAGATAGTCATTTTGACATGGATAATTGCAGTATTTTTGACAATGATGTGAAAGCAACAACATTTCAATTGACATGTTCACACTCTGAGTCAATAATTACTATTAGTAATTGTTTGTTCCTTAATAACATTTTGGAAATTATGAGTGAGAGATTATACACGTCAAATATAAATCTTATAAACAACAAGATGAAATATACAGAGTCTAGCATCATGCGAATAACATCATGTAGCTATCACAGTCAGAATTTGATTTTATCCAATATTAAGTTGATTAACAACACTGGAACAGCACTTAAGCTGGAAAATGCAACAGTGTATTTCAACAATATAATATTTTATAACAACACTGGAGTTTATGGAGGAGGAATGTCATTGCATTATGCAATAATTCATCTCACTGGACCTCTAAGATTTGAAAGAAATAAAGCTATTATTGGTGGAGCCATTTATATTGCAACACCTGACATATACGTTGCACATTGTACTAGATTTGAACAAATAATATTTTCCAGTAATTTTGCAAGTAAACTTGGAGCTGATGTTTTTATTGTGGATGGATTTTCAGTTAGTCACATAATTTATTTCACCTTTCCATGTTTTGATAAAACCAAAACAAATCATGTAAGAGGAGACCATATCACTTCTGCTCCATACAATATTATCATTAATCCACAGAGTAATTCCATGATTACTCTGTTTCCTGGACAGAAATTGACATATTCAACTAATGTTACTGATTATTTTGGTAACTTGACATCTTGTTTTACTAATATGTTTCTTCAGTGTGGAAATACATTTTGTGAACATGTGCAATTAACTGGTGATGCACCATTATTGCTTTCCACTAGTAATTTCACAACTAATCTATATTTGACATCTAATGTTGAACATCATGATTATTCAATAAAACTTCAGTTTTTATGCTTAGATACAAATACTGAAGCGTATGCAAATGTCAATCTAACAACTTGTCCTTTGGGATATGTATTCCAAACATCTCAAAACTCAGTCCAAGGCACATGTGAATGTGTGGATATAGCTAGTAATGATGTTCAGTGTGATTTCGTGTTGGGTGTAGCATGTATTAGACATGGTCTCTGGTTTGGAGAAATTAATGAAATCAATGAACTGAATAATACTGTCAATGACACAGCTCCGTGTCAGTATCCATATTGTAAGACTGATCTATCATTCTGTCCTATCAGTGGATTATCTGTAACATATAAAAAGCTTCCTGTTGCTCAAGATGAACAATGTAATGGATTATATAGTGGACTATTGTGTAGAAGTTGTAGAAGAGATGCTGTGTTTAGTTTTGAAGCTGTTAAATGTATTCCATCATCAAATTGTGAACCATGGCAACCTTATGTTACTTCAGTACTTGCAGTTGTATTTCAACTTGTTCTTGGATTTGGGATTGTAATAGGACTAAAAGCAAGCTTTAAGACAGGTATTGGACATTTGTATGGACCTCTATTCTTCATTGCTGTACTCAGACTCATACCTTTTGGATACTACAAAGAATATTATCAGCTAAAATTCATTGTTTCAATATTTCAATCCGTTCTTTTGCTTAATTTAGAAATATTTGGTGAAATTTCATGGTGTTTCTTTTCCAATATTAATCCACTATTGAACTACTCTCTCCATTTTGTTGGACCATTTATTATTGCTGTTGTACTATTATCAACAGTATTACTAGCTCGATATTATCCAAGACAATTCTTGTCTCTACAGAGTTCACCAGTTCAAGCTATCTGTCTCCTCATTCTTCTTTCCTTTTGGTCTGTTTCTGATACTTGTATTCAACTATTGAAACCAACTACTACACTGAGTGGATGGAGAGTTGCTCTTCAACCGAATATACAATACCTCAAAGATCCATATCATATTGTTACCTGGATAATTTCAACATTTCTTCTCATGCTTCTACTTGTCCCTTTCATTTTACTGTTGTTTTTGTCACCACTTTTGAGACGTAAGTTCAACCTCACTCGTATTCAACCATTACTTGATGCATTCCAGTCATGTTATGATGACAAGTTTCGCTGGTACTCGGGAGTATATCTACTATCGTGGATAATCTTAAATATCAACATGCCTTACTATGCGATGGAGATTATTCTTATTGCTGTCGGTACATTACATTTCATGATACAACCTTACAAGTATAGATGGCTGAATATTGTTGATACACTCTTACTAGTTGATCTAAACATGTTAGCTTTCTTGACATCAGTCGATTCACTGAATGGTATACATAAAGATACAGTATCTATTAGTTACATATTGGTAGTGTTACCTCTGACGTATATTACAATTGGTGGAGTGTGGATCATTATTGTGATTATTATAAAATGGTGTAAAAGTAAAATGTCTTCTACTAATGCAGAAGAAGTGGTAAATTTACTTAATGAAAAAATAGAGGAGGTAGTGGACAGTGGAGATAGAGACATTCATATCGAAGTAAGTTCAACAGTTCTGGAGCATCCTGTTTGTAGGAGAGAATCCCTGATATTTGATGATAATTAAGATAACAAAACTGTTTTTTTTTCCTCTTAAATTGATGTCTAATGATTGTGTTAATGATACGTTAATGTTTTTAGTGATGTTTTAGTTTGTAATGTAACATGTAGTTTATTTATATTTAGCCAAATATGTCTGTGCTTTAGTGTACATAATAATACTAGTATTATGCATGTAATAAATGTACATAATTTTAATACTTTGAAATAAATATTTTCTTAATGTATATGGTACATAAAGATCATTCACTTTCATCATGACGTCAGAAACATATTGATAACTTTAGTTTGAAAGGACTAATAAACAATGACGGATCAATAGGGTAATTATTTGAAAATTGTGCAGCATTTCAAAACCATCCATTCTTAGGTTTTATTATGTCAATTCATTGATTCATTATTGAGTTACAGTATAACCATATACTAACCTACTATATCACATATAAAGTCATCACATCCTAATTTGAGGTCTTTCTAATTGTGAACAGACTTTAAATTACAGAATTGAAATATGAATTAAACAGCTGTATGTAGTACCTTTATAATTGCAAGTAGACAAAATGTTTAAGTTTGAAAATTAACACTATGACCGTAAACACTTTTTCAGTCTTTCACTTCAAATTAGACATATGTCTTCTAAAAGTAGGTCTTTTGATACAACACCAAGCATAAGAAGATTAGATGAGACTGGCATATCAGTTTTAGTATTGTTTTTAATTATACACTAAAACAAAGTCTAATGTCCTCTATAGAAGTCAGGGCCTAAAACCCCTCAGAATTACTACTAGCCCAACCTATAAACTGTACTGTAAAAAGTAATAAGTTATTTTAACCTTCAGTTGGTTACAGGAGTTTCAACCCAATTAATTCTATTTTCATCAATGCTGATTTGGTTTTCCTGTTAGACAAGTCACAGTTCATTTGATCTTGTTATATATTGACTAGTATATAAAGTATATGTCATATCATAATACATAATGGCAACATGTTAACACACATCATAGCTATATAATTATGTACATGAATTTGTACTTATAATAACCATTGTACTCTGCATGCAGATATTTGAAGTACATTGTATTTATTACCATTCTTCATTATATATGGCATGTACCTTACATACTAATCAAGAAATAAATTACTAGTTTTAAACATTACCTTACAAGAAAAGAAATCAATGTAGTCTCAGGAGCATATTATTAATATTGTATTAAAAGTCACGTAACCAAATGAGGGTTAAAATAACCCATTAATTTTTACAGTGATGGAGACTTGACTGACCTGCAAAGGGTCAAATCTCCAGCCAACCTATATAGATTATACAGATCAAAATTTCAATATAGTTTTAATCAATTAAAAATTTGGTCTATTATATGCTTTTGTGATTTGTCCAACTCACTTTCAAGGAAAAACCCATGATAGTATATACTCTTGTTTTCTTAATATAAAGTGTTGTACCTTTACCTATAATTCAGATACAGATATTATAGGTAACTATAACTGTCTATACCTATACCTGTACCTATACTTGTGTTCACTCCTTTTTCTAGTTTATGTTCATGTGTATCACTATATTGTATAGCACTGCTCTATATAGCCATTTCTGTTGGAAAATGAAACTCACCAACTATATAATACTTGAAAAGATGGAAATAGGTAAAAAAAAAGGATTCCAACTGTTCTATCAATCTTTTCCTACAGTAAAATCGTACTATCAATGTAAAAATTAATGGTTATTTTAACTCATGTTTGGTTACATGAGTTTCCATATTAATAATGTGCTCCTGAGACTACATATATATCTGTATTATAAAGTACATTACACAATAAAGAATCTCACAGTAATTTAGATACAACGGATATTATTCGTTATTATAAGTATGAATATATGTACATAGTAAGAAAGTAAGCAACATTTGTTCATTCACAGATGATAGGGTGGGTAAGATAAACTATGACACCACAGGTTATACTTATATAAACGGATATTATTTGTTATTATAAGTATGAATATATGTACATAGTAAGAAAGTAAGCAACATTTGTTCATTCACAGATGATAGGGTGGGTAAGATAAACTATGACACCACAGGTTATACTTATATAATACTTTGTTTTGTTAATATACTTTATTATGACAAGTACTTTATATACTAATCCTGAAACTAATATTTGTAAATATTATATGTATGAACAGGTACTAGGTACTAACTGATGTGTGAATGTGTCACATTGACAATAATAATTATATGATGGCCAGTAGGTTGCATTATGAAGATCAATAAGACATATTGAAAATCATTCGAAGTATAACCTAACTACTAGCCAAATTCAGTTACTCAAGTAGCCAAAGCCAATAAACTACTAGCTTTTTGGCTGTTACTAGCCCTAATTTTAGGCCCTGCTAGAAGTCATTAAAACAGTCCACAATTTATATGTGAATGAAAATGACAATGTGTGTGTAATGCTTGGTTCTCTTCTGGTACTATACTATTACTTTGAACTATAGTTAACAAATAGGAAAGTGATAATATCAGTTACACAACTAAGAAAGTTAGTAAGTTACACATGTGTTTTCCCTCATACAAGGTACACACCCACTTAATTAATTAATTCCGAGTGAAGCGAGGTTGATAACACATTCAGTTATATATATAAGGATGTCATTTTACAACTTCCTGTTCAGAGAGGAAGTACCACACCTACTTAATAGAATACTGCAATCATGATCACTGGGCCTTGGTGTTACCATGCCCCAAATTACTATAGATTAGTTACGAGTGTATACCAAGGCCCAACCTATAAACTGTACTGTAAAAAGTAATAAGTTATTTTAACCTTCAGTTGGTTACAGGAGTTTCAACCCAATTAATTCTATTTTCATCAATGCTGATTTGGTTTTCCTGTTAGACAAGTCACAGTTCATTTGATCTTGTTATATATTGACTAGTATATAAAGTATATGTCATATCATAATACATAATGGCAACATGTTAACACACATCATAGCTATATAATTATGTACATGAATTTGTACTTATAATAACCATTGTACTCTGCATGCAGATATTTGAAGTACATTGTATTTATTACCATTCTTCATTATATATGGCATGTACCTTACATACTAATCAAGAAATAAATTACTAGTTTTAAACATTACCTTACAAGAAAAGAAATCAATGTAGTCTCAGGAGCATATTATTAATATTGTATTAAAAGTCACGTAACCAAATGAGGGTTAAAATAACCCATTAATTTTTACAGTGATGGAGACTTGACTGACCTGCAAAGGGTCAAATCTCCAGCCAACCTATATAGATTATACAGATCAAAATTTCAATATAGTTTTAATCAATTAAAAATTTGGTCTATTATATGCTTTTGTGATTTGTCCAACTCACTTTCAAGGAAAAACCCATGATAGTATATACTCTTGTTTTCTTAACATAAAGTGTTGTACCTTTACCTATAATTCAGATACAGATATTATAGGTAACTATAACTGTCTATACCTATACCTGTACCTATACTTGTGTTCACTCCTTTTTCTAGTTTATGTTCATGTGTATCACTATATTGTATAGCACTGCTCTATATAGCCATTTCTGTTGGAAAATGAAACTCACCAACTATATAATACTTGAAAAGATGGAAATAGGTAAAAAAAAAGGATTCCAACTGTTCTATCAATCTTTTCCTACAGTAAAATCGTACTATCAATGTAAAAATTAATGGTTATTTTAACTCATGTTTGGTTACATGAGTTTCCATATTAATAATGTGCTCCTGAGACTACATATATATCTGTATTATAAAGTACATTACACAATAAAGAATCTCACAGTAATTTAGATACAACGGATATTATTTGTTATTATAAGTATGAATATATGTACATAGTAAGAAAGTAAGCAACATTTGTTCATTCACAGATGATAGGGTGGGTAAGATAAACTATGACACCACAGGTTATACTTATATAAACGGATATTATTTGTTATTATAAGTATGAATATATGTACATAGTAAGAAAGTAAGCAACATTTGTTCATTCACAGATGATAGGGTGGGTAAGATAAACTATGACACCACAGGTTATACTTATATAATACTTTGTTTTGTTAATATACTTTATTATGACAAGTACTTTATATACTAATCCTGAAACTAATATTTGTAAATATTATATGTATGAACAGGTACTAGGTACTAACTGATGTGTGAATGTGTTACATTGACAATAATAATTATATGATGGCCAGTAGGTTGCATTATGAAGATCAATAAGACATATTGAAAATCATTCGAAGTATAACCTAACTACTAGCCAAATTCAGTTACTCAAGTAGCCAAAGCCAATAAACTACTAGCTTTTTGGCTGTTACTAGCCCTAATTTTAGGCCCTGCTAGAAGTCATTAAAACAGTCCACAATTTATACGTGAATGAAAATGACAATGTGTGTGTAATGCTTGGTTCTCTTCTGGTACTATACTATTACTTTGAACTATAGTTAACAAATAGGAAAGTGATAATATCAGTTACACAACTAAGAAAGTTAGTAAATTACACATGTGTTTTCCCTCATACAAGGTACACACCCACTTAATTAATTAATTCCGAGTGAAGCGAGGTTGATAACACATTCAGTTATATATATAAGGATGTCATTTTACAACTTTCTGTTCAGAGAGGAAGTACCACACCTACTTAATAGAATACTGCAATCATGATCACTGGGCCTTGGTGTTACCATGCCCCAAATTACTATAGATTAGTTACGAGTGTATACCAAGGCGGCAAGTTGGCATTCTATTGTTCAAAATGCCCAAGCTTTGTTGGATGTGGTCTAGCAGTGCTTTGATTCAAGTGTCCGCCCTTCGATGTTAGTTTCAATTAATTAAAGCACTAAAAAAAAAGAAGTACAAGGAGATTAGAATAGCATATAGCACATTCTGATGCATGGGTGATGTATATAGTTGGTTTATAGCTTGGTTTAGTAAGAGACAAACAGATGTTGGGAGGATAAATGAACAAAAGCTTTCACTCGCACTCTTTGGTTTGCTGTGTTTGGTGAGCAAGGTTGAGGTGTTAGATTTCTGCAAATTGAGTGAAGGTTTTGATTTTAATGAGATGCTGAGCCACACCTCGCAATCAGTATATTATATCCATGGTAGGTGTGATTGAAATAATGATAATTATTATTAAATTTATTATGAAAAGTATTTTTTCAAAAGCTCCCGGGTTAAGAAACTGTAGATATTGTTTGAACTGGGGTCAAATGTTAAAGATGTATGCGTAACTCATTTGTGACTTAGAGACACAAAGTTTAACATTCGAATGTTGGTAAATACACGCGTTAGGTTGATTTAAACTAACTAAAAATATAACTCATGGCTTCATCTGCAAAGAAGTGTCCAAATGAGGCTCTTTTTAGAAAACGACATCTGTACACTCGCTGACACACTTATGACAATTGAAAGACGTCAAAACAAGTAAAATAAACAGCTAGTAGCACAGCAACACAAGCGATATAAGCATAAAAGACAACTAGCCTTTTTAAAAGGCAGCAGAAAATTTGCACAAAGTCTGAGTTTTTAATTTTACAGTAGGTACACCCACTCATCATGTTTTAATTTATTATCCTCAGATAAATAGCCCTATCCCCTTTGTTTTATATCACCAAGTACCTGAATTAAATTCCTTACGTACAATAGCCCGAAAACAAATCTTTTTAATTAAACTAGTATCATCTTGAAGAGATAATTTCACTTTTATGTCTATTGGACCAATAAATCTATTTCTTCAGAGGTTTTGAGACAAACCCTTAAAATTACTATCTGCATCAACTGGCTGGAAGAATAGTTTCAAGGACAAATAATATAACTAGGGGTACACAAATCCTTGCTCACCTTAGCTAGCGCGAGCAGTGGTGTGTCCATCTGTTAAACTATATAGCCTCCTCTATTATGACTATATCACCAGTTCCTCATTTTAACAGGTCTGCAGAGAGACCATGTGGTGGCTTTTAAAGATTAGGTATATACATATGTAGAGACAGTAGAGTAACTTGAATAAGAGAACAAGAAAAAAATTATTACAATTATTGTTTCACTTGTGCATAAGATAGCTACATACTGTACAGTACTGGTATTATAATTATACATGTTCAGAGCTACAATACCAGGAGCCCATAAGGGCTCCTGACAATATTAAGGAACTACATACATGCATATGCAAAACTACAACATGACAAACATTATATTAAATGCATAACTATAGTTAATAATACTGTCAATATAAGAATGTTTTTTTTCGCTTAATTATCATCAAATATCAGGGATTCTCTCCTACAAACAGGATGCTCCAGAACTGTTGATTTTACTCCAATGTGAATGTCTATATCTCCACTGTCCACTACTTCCTCTTTATGTTTTAATAAATTTAGTATTTCTTCATTAGTATTTTTACCAGTAGACATTTTACTTTTGCACCATTTTATAATAGTCATACTAATGATCCACACTCCACCAATTGTAATATACGTCAGAGGTAACACTACCAATATATAACTAATAGATACTGTATCTTTATGTATACTATTTGGTGAATTGACTGATGTCAAGAAAGCTAACATGTTTAGATCAACTAGTAAGAGTGTATCAACAATATTCAGCCATCTATACTTGTAAGGTTGTATCATGAAATGTAATGTACCAACAGCAACAAAAATAATCTCCATGAAATAGTAAGGCATGTTAATATTTAGAATGATCCAGGATAGTAGATATACTCCTGAGTACCAACGAAACCTGTCATCATAACACGACTGGAATGCGTCAAGTAATGGTTGAATACGAGTTAGGTTGAACCTACGTCTCAAAAGTGGTGACAAAAACAACAGTAAAATGAAAGGGACAAGTAGAAATACCAGCAGAAGTATTGAAATTATCCAGGTGACAATATGATATGGATTTTTGGTATTGTATATTTGGTTGAAGAGCAACTCTCCATCCTTTAACTCCACTTAGTGTAGTAGTTGGTTTCAATAGTTGAATACAAGTATCAGAAATAGACCAAAAGGAAAGAAGAATGAGGAGACAGATAGCTTGAACTAGGGAACTCTGTAGAGACAAGAATTGTCTTGGATAATATCGAGCTAGTAATACTGTTGATAATAGTACAACAGCAATAATAAATGGACCCACAAAATGGAGAGAGTAGTTCAATAGTGGATTAATATTGGAAAAGAAACACTATGGAATTTCACCAAATATTAAACAAAAGAGTGGATTGAAATATTGAAACAATGAATTTTAGCTGATAATATTCTTTGTATTATCCAAAAGGTATGAGTCTGAGTACAGCAATGAAGAACAGAGGTCCATACAAATGTCCAATACCTGTCTTAAAGCTTGCTTTTAGTCCTATTACAATCCCAAATCCCAGAACAAGTTGAAATGCAACTGCAAGTACTGAAGTAACATAAGGTTGCCATGGTTCACAATTTGATAATGGACATTTAACAGCTTCAAAACTAAACACAGAATCTTCTTTACATCTTCTACACAGTAATCCACCATATAACCCATTACATTGTTCATCTTGAACAACAGGAAGTTGGTTGTATGTCTGAGATAGTCCTATGATCGGACAAGGTGGTAAGTCAGTCCTACAATATGGATACTGACATGGAGCCGTGTCATTGATTGTGTCCTCCAGTACATTATCTGCATTAATTTTTCCTAGCCAGTAACCATGTCTAATACGTGCTACACCCAACACAGAATCACACTGAACATTATTATCCACACATTCACATGTCCCTTCGATTGGTTGAGAGTTTTGAGGTGTTTGAAAAAAATATTCCAAAGGACAAATTGTTAGATTCACATTTGCATACACTTCAGTACTTGTATCCAAGCATGTAAACTGAAGTTTTAGTGAAGAATCGGGATGTTCAACAGTAGATGTTAAATATATTATTAGTTGTGATATTACCAGTTGAAAGAAATGATGTTGCATCACCATTTAATCCCACATACTTGCAAAAAATGAAATTAACTCCACATTGAAGATGATTTTTTATTGAACAAGATGTCAAGTTACCAAAATAATCAGTAACATTAGCTGAATATGTCAATCTCTGTCCAGGAAACAGAGTAATTGTCTATGGATTAATGTCAATTTTATATGGCAAAGAAATGATGTGGTCTCCTGTTACATGATTTGTTTTAGTTTTATTAATACAAGGAAAAGTAACAGAAGGAATGAACCAGGTTACAGATCCGTCCTTAATAAAAATATCATCTCCAAGTGTAACTGCAAAATTACTGGAAAAAGTTATTTGTTCAAGTGTAGTAGAATATCTACCACCAAAATCATAACTTTCAATTGCTGCACGTTCAATATAAATGGCACCACCAAAATCAGCTTTATTTTTTTCAAATATTACAGGACAAACAAGATAGATTTGCGTGCTATAAAATGACATTCCTCCTCCATCAACTCCAGCATTGTTATAAAATGTTATATTCCAAATAAAAAGGGTATACCTTAATAAGATACCTTTGACCTGTGTTTTGATAGAATTCACATCCAGATATTTCCACATTCAACGCATGTTGAATCACTATAATTTCTAATCGAGCATCATTGTTATGAAATAAACAGTTACTTATGATAAGATTGTGAGTATATCCAATACAGAAACTTTCTGTGTCATTAACTGCCTTACTTCCACTAGTGAATATGCACTTATTAAAATTCACTGTTACTAAGGAGCAAAATCCTGAAATGTCGTAATATTTTCAGTATAGTTAAAATCATATGGCTTCATTACAATACAGAGTATTTGTATTTTGGTTTGTACCTAACACCACAATGCACACATCGTGATTGTTAAATCATATGGCTTCGTTACAATACAAAGTATTTGTGCTTTTGGTTTGTACCCAACACTACAATGCACACATCTTAATTGTTAAATCATATGGCTTCATTACAATACAAAATACTATTGGAAATAGACACTTGTGAACTGGATTGTTTATGTAACTCATCTTTAATTATGTTGATATTGTTTAACCTTTGTATTATTAGTTCTAGAAGTTTCTTATCCACATGTTCTTATAGAACATTCTAGATTGACTGTTGTACTATATATTCATTTGTGTAATTCTCTATCTAAACTGCAAAACTCTAACAGGTTATGAGCCCAGGATGCTACGATGGCAGAGTCGAAGATTGTTAGTATTGTCCCTCTTACGGGTAGTAACTATCTACTTGGAAGTTGCAGTGTCAAATGGCACTAATGAAAGAAGATCTCTGGTGTATTGTCAATGAAACGGAGACAGCTCCAGGTTTAGATGCATCTAAACCTGGAGCTGTCTCCAGAAGTATCGTACAAGGAAGAATCAAGCACTAGCTACAATTGTGCTTAGTATTAACCCGTCACTGTTGTATTTGATAGGTGACCTTACGCAAGGCAGATGGATCAGTAGAAAGGTTTAAATCGAGATTAATTGCTCAAGGCTTCTCACAAAAGGCTGGACAAGATTACGACGAAACATTTAGTCCAGTGGTCTGATTCGAATCCATTCGCTCAATTGTTGCAATTGCTGTTCAGAATGAGATGATACTCCATCAAATGGATGTTACCTCAGCCTTCCTCAATGGTGAGCTAGAAGAAGAGGTCTACATGGGTCAACCAGAAGGGTTCCATGTTAAAGGAAAAGAGCATTTGGTATACAAACTTAAGCATAGTCTTTACGGGTTAAAGCAAGCACCAAGGTGCTGGAACATGACCCTTGATCACCTGGGAAAATTACAAGCTGGGCCCAACCATAAATTTCCCCTTAGTTTGGTCTTTTTACTCTGAAAAACACTTCAGCTTTGGGAGGGCTGTGCCACCCAGACTCCTTGCTTTACGACTATCAGCTTTTTGGCCCTGCCATCACTAATCACTCAGGTACGCCACTGCCTTAATACCCTTGGCAGGCTCAAGAATTCTATTGTACTGCACTTGGGGTACATACTATATATCCCACTAAAGCCTATAATATAAGTATTACATAATTATAGATAATTATGCATGTACGTATGAATCCACACATACATATGCACATACATAAACATAACAGTCCATTCTCACTTCCCCAACAAACACACAATACATCTGTCAGAGTCTGTCCATTGGGAAGTAACTAATTACAACAAATAAAATGCTGGTTTGATGTTTCGTTACTGGTCTTTTAAATTCCATTGATGAAGTGGCGTGGCACAGTGTCTGAAACTCTTACTATTTTTTAGCATTTTTTTGTCAGGTTTGCAAATTGCCATGACAACAGAAAAAGATAACGAACTGACTGACATCTGACAAACTTAAATGACAATGTGTGAAATAAAAGTATAATATAACGATTATATTGATGAAAGGGTTAGGTAAAGTATTGAAAACTATACACTATATAGTACACCTTTCAACGTCTCGATGAATGCCGTAAATAGGTAGAGCCTATAATCAGGACAACTTTAAAACCCTGGCAATCAAAACTACAACACCTACGTATATCAGGTGAGGTAGAGCTACTATCAATCCTTAAGTTGAACAATCTTTCCAGGGAACAGCATGACCACAGCCGAACTCGAACCACCGACCATCCGACCAGGAGGCCCAAGCTCTAACCACTATGCCAAACTGCCTCCCCCAAAAAATTGTACAACAATTTACGGCATTCATCAAGACGTTGAAAGGTGTACTATATAGTGTATAATTTTCAATACTTTACCTAACCCTTTCATCAATATAATCGTTACTTAGCTATCAATTATTCAGAGTTGGAAGATAGGCTGGGCTATCAGTCGTGCCGCCCCAGACTATTTGTGCACTTCCTTCTACTTCATTAAAATTCCCTTGCTGTACAATTTTTTGGGGGGGGGGGGGGGGGTGAGTGCCTCCTGCATGGTCGGGTGGTCGGTGGTTCGAGTTCGGCTGTGGTCATGCTGTTCCCTGGAAAGATTGTTCAACTTAAAGTTTGATAGTAGCTCTGGCTCACCTGATTATAGGTGTTGTAGTCTTGATTGCCAGGGTTTTAAAGTTGTCCTGATTATAGGCTCTACCCATTTAGGGCATTCATCGAGACGTTGAAAGGTGTACTATATAGTGTATAGTTTTCAATAAAAGTATAACATGTTATACACATACATGTACATGTACATTATAAAATATAATCACTATGATTACATGGGAGTTATGAGGTATTTCTTTATGTAACCCGAGTGGGATTATGTATTGTTAATTTATTCTAGGCAGTATCATTGTTAGCATAGGGTGTGGTTTTAGTATTCAAAGCGAGCATTTCTATTGATAGTAGCAAATGTTTAAATCAAGAAACCACCAAGCTATGTGTATATAGTACCATCGTAGTCAATGTTACCTGTTCAGTGGTAACTGTGAGAAAACTATGGAATAACTTTGATGAAATTGTATCCAAAATGTATGATTAACATCTCATAATATTTATACCAATAAAGTAATAATAAATTATGAAACTAAATGAATAATAATAATTATAAGTGTTCATTATTTGATGTAGTAGTTATACTTTTATCATCCAATCGAACAGTTTGTAATCGTTTCATTCCATCATCACCTTTGATGTACCTACAAGTGTTGTGTGTGTATGTGTTAGTAATTGGTAAATCAGGATAACGCAATATCCATTAAGGTGATGCTCGGGTAATTAGCATATTCATTAATCGCTATACATAGTAAATGTTTAGGTAACTTGTCCACACAATCTATTGCTCTAGTAGTTTGAAAACCAGTAGCTGGAAGACTGAAGTGTTTGGCAACAGTCCAATGTTTCTTTTGTAACAGTACATTTTACATAGTGGATTGCTCATTTCAGAGATCCTAGAAGCTGTATTTAAGTTAACCCTTAGAGGACTGATGTCACATACATGTTTGTACACGTGACATTTGACCCCTATACAGCTGGGAGTGTGTTCCTAGCGTATGAAGCACTTCAAAACTTCGTAATTGGTGTCAGGATAAGCCTATGAAAATGTCTTAAAAAGACGATGGTTTTTCATCCACCTTTCGCCATAAATAATGGGGGTTTGAAGTGGGCTGAGCCCCTCACCACACACGCAATTTGGAGATTTAGTGACCCCACCCATGCAATCTGGTGGGTAGCTGAGACATTTCTCTTGCTGTAAAACCAATATTGTGGATGTACATGTAACTGGTGCCAACATGTGTGGTGAAACTGCATTTGACTTAGTCCTACAGAGCGCTAGGA
This sequence comes from Petrosia ficiformis, assembly GCA_947044365.1. Classification (NCBI taxonomy): domain Eukaryota; kingdom Metazoa; phylum Porifera; class Demospongiae; order Haplosclerida; family Petrosiidae; genus Petrosia; species Petrosia ficiformis. The sequence goes on along the minus strand of OX345636.1, from coordinate 41,780,514 downwards.
AACTTTTGAGTCCTGGTAAGCAAGTTGCTAGAAGCAATATATTCCATGTCAGAAAAGGAGCCAAGTTTGGGGTACAGAAAGTGAATGGTGGCCAATGCTATGAAACGGAAAGTGGTATCAACACGAAATCAGTTCTGTGTTTAGAGGTGGAAAGACTATCAAAACTAACCAAGAACCTCTTCGTTTTTTTTTTTAGTCAAAAAAAAGTTATAAAAAGTTGTCAGTTATGAATATGCTAGTTACTTGAGTACCACCTTAATGTAATGCATTCGCCCTTGTCTTGTGCATCATTGATTATTGTGTTTATTCATTAAAACACTTCGAGCCAGCTCTGTGCTTTACAAATACAAATAATTTCTGTTCAAGTAATGCGTTCACTACTCAGCTGATGGATTATGTGAGATTATGTGGTGAAGTACATGTATAGGGATACACTAGGCCTGTGCGATAATGATATAACCTGTATTTAAATAAATTACGTCAATTTTTCTAGATAAACGATATTATCTCAATAATAATATGTGATTAAATATAACAATAAATAAGTACAAAGAAGTTTAATCCAGCTAGTCAAATTTATATGCCAAAAACTATGTCAATATTTTCTGAAAGTAAATACACCACTGTTGCTTTCTCTAAAGGGAAAAACCGGCACTCTTTACACACACTCAAATTTGACTACTCAGAGACAGTGTAACACACATGAACAGTAGTTATCGATAATAAAAAAATTATTATCTTATTCATGAAACAGCTATATGTTTCACGATAATCTCATTATCGCGATTATCGCATAGGCCTAGGATACACTGATGCAATATTACATCTACCTACATGTAATTCTGGATACTGATATAACAATATATCGTATATTCAGTAGTTTCATTTCCACACTACAGTATAGTTCAACAGCAGTTTTGACAGTAGTTGCTGTATTTGTAAATTTAACACCATTAATTGTTGACTGTACCGACTCACAATACAACTGTTATTTTATGGTGACATTTTATTATTATACTGTACTTACATGTATGTTACATCTACATTAGTGTAGAAATGAATATTGAAATATTCGGATATTTGTTCGTTATTTTGGTATTCAAATGTATTTTTTAGTATTCGATTATTCATTTAGTGTTTGCACAAAACAAAACATATACAATTATTAAGAAAATTAAATGGTGGTGAAGAAGTTCTTGTTTTGCGTTACTTGTTTTCTAGGTTTGTAGATCAGAAAACAAACAATAACAAGATATATAGAGAAAAAGGTATCCCTACGACTGCTTTGTGGTGTTCGGCATTCAGTACTCATGGCTAACTTCATGCCTGAAACACATCAGCCTATTATAGTTATTATTTTGACTGTTTACCTTTTAAAGGACCTTGTAAAAGTTTAGAAATATATTTCAGGTAGAATAGCTAGCTATTAGTTCCGGTTTCTATGTAAGCTACACAGCTTTCTTTCTGCTGGTCTCGAGCTGAGCTTGAGCGCACGTTATTTTACATGCCACGCCCATTAATTGACCGAGCCCTTGGAATGACATAACTTCCTTAACTACGTATACAAAGCATACTCACGTAAGTGGCCACAAACATATATATATATATATATTATATATATATATATATATATGTATAAACATACATGTACATCGAACCTGTCGGAAAACAATCATAGGGATGGCCCTATGGGCCATAAAAACATAGAGGTTGCTGTTATAAACATGTTGTAACTACTTATAGCAAAATGGTGAGCTATTACTTAATATTTTACAAGAAACAATTCAAACAATTTATGATGAGTAAGCAAGCGAATATTCGATTATTTCGCTAAGGAAAGCAAATATTCAAATACCAAGAAGCAGTTTCGTTTCAGAACTAATCTACATGTACATACATCTTATTTTCTAAAAAATTATAGTCGAAAAGCTTTTAATGACAATATTATCAACTATTAGCATATACTTATAATATTGGTTATATCACAATGCAAGTGTAAGCTCAAACACAATATTTCTATAGTAGTAATGAAGTAACTGAACATGCACATATGTAAATGTTTATTATCAGGGGGGATTTCCCCTTCCTAGATCTCAGGGACAATGTGAAATTATCAGAAAAAGGCATGGTCTGCTTATAATACTTGATACTGTCCAATTATCAGAAAAGGGCATGGTCTGCCAATAACATCAATGCTAACTGCATGATAATGTCCATGCAATTATCAGTGCATCTTTGGAATGAAACATACCTAAATCTTGAGTGACCAGGAGGCAAAGAAAATCCATGAATCTTTTTTAAGTGTTCAGTCAATTTAGATCCCAATGGATATTTCTTGTTGCAAACATGACAACAAAATATTGACTCATTAGTGTGTTCTAAACGTAAGTGTTGACGATAACTACGCATGCTGTTTGTAGTGAATGTACAACCTAATAATAGATAGATGAGTGAGGAATAGATAGATACATGATTGATGGATAGATAGATAGATACATGTATTACTGATGGATGGATAGATAGATACATGTACATATTCCTGATCGTGATACAGGTAGACTATACTTAACATATAAATGGACACATTATTATATGCATGTACATGTACATATATATACACATCAGTGTTTTTGATAAGCTCATATGGCGCACCATTGGCCCAAAGAGCTTCTTATTTGGCACTGCAAGATTCTCTCTTTGGGCCAGTGGCACAGTTAGTTATGATTGTATTCTCACTAACAGCATTAACTCTTAGTTAATTGGCTCAAGATTTATTTCCAATGGCGTACACACTTTATTTCCAATTTGGCCCAAGCTTCAAAACTTATCAAATACTCTGATACACATGTACATGTACATGCACTCAGTACTGAACACACAAGTACATGTACTACATACACCCAGTATTGAACACATGTACATGTACATATGCCTCAGTACTGAACACACATGTACATAAATCCATATACACTCAGTACTGAACACATGTACATATACACTCAGTACTAAATACATGTACATATACACTCAGTACTAAACACATGTACATATACACTCAGTACTAAATACATGTACATATACACTCAGTACTAAACACATGTACATATACACTCAGTACTGAACACATGTACATATACATTCAGTACTAAATACATGTACATATACAGTACTGAATACATGTACACATACACTCAGTACTGAACACATGTACATATACACTCAGTACTACACACATGTACATATACATTCAGTACTAAATACTTGTACATATACACTCAGTACTAAATACATGTACATATACACTCAGTACTGAACACATGTACATATACACTCAGTACTAAACACATGTACATATACACTCAGTACTGAACACATGTACATATACACTCAGTACTAAACACATGTACATATACACTCAGTACTAAACACATGTACATACATGAAAATTCATGTCTAGCATGCTAGCAAAAGGTGCAAACAAACACACACACAACAAACAAACAAGCAGCCACAACGGCTTCATTAAACATTAGAACAGCCACTATGGCTTAGAAACATAATCAGCCACAATGGCTTAGAAAAATAATTACCAGCTACCATGGCTTAGAAAATAAGCAGCCACAATGGCTTAGAAAATAGGCAGCCACAACGGCTTAGAAAATAAACAGCCACAATGGCTTAGAAAATGAACAGCCACAATGGCTTAGAAAATAAAGAAAAATTGAACACTGAATGCCCAGTCTTGAGAGCCGGGAATGGTGGGTTAAAGATCTTTGATGGCATGCCAACTCTCCCCACTCATCCAGTGTCCATATAACAATAATAACAATAAAAATAGTACACCTAAATAACAAGTACACAACATAATGCAACTCACAAACCAAGAAGAGAAGCACAGAGCTGCCACAAACCCAAGTTGGTCATATGTGCAAGGTTTTGAAATCAATGAGGCACACCAAGCACCTGCTCTTACAAAAGCAGCTGGCCATCATTGTCCACCCATGCAACACACAAAAGAAGTACTGATCAGTACTGATTATAATTTGGAAGAAGCACTGATAAGTACATGTACTAATCAATGTCTAGCACGTCTAATAGTCACATTTCTAGTTAAGTTCAGTCTAACATTAACCAGCAGGCAAATACCTTCCTCTATATGTTTGCGTACATTACAATTAAATTTAGAAAAAATAGGTGCATGTATTTTGTAAACCTTTTTAAATGTAGAACATAGCTTAGTATACCAGAAACCTTGTTGTATTAAATGACTAGTTAACTTATAATGTCTGTCTGCAAAATCTTTAAAAGAATCACATATCCTGCCAATTCTTATTAATTGTGAAATATACACTCCATAAGCCGGTTTAGTGGGAATATTACTGCATAAATGTGGAAAGTTAACTATATTAAAACCAAAATTGTCTCTTTTATCAAAAATGGTAGTGTGATATTTCCCGTTTTCTATTGTAATTAATATATCTAAATAGGATAGCATAGTGGGACTCTCAGTAGTTCTTTTGAGTTCTAACTCAGGAGGATATATGTTAGGAATAACTTTTGTAAATCTATTATTATTTATATGTTAAAAGATCATCAATATATCTGGTAGTGTAAGAAAACTGTTTAGCTAAGTGTATATTACTTTTGATAAGATCTTTCATATAGTTATATTCATAATAGAATAAAAATAAATTAGCTAAAAAAGGAGCACAATCAGTACCCATCGGAATTCCTATTTGCTGCCTAAATATTTCTTTACCTACTTTAATGTAAATGTTATCTATTAAGAATTCCAGCATTTCTATCAGTTTATCCTCTTTAATATTTTTGCTGCAACTTGACTTAGATGGTATGTCTGACCAATATGCTTTACCAAACTTATTTACAACTAGGTATATGCAATTTCTAACTCTATATGCTTCCTGTATGAGAGCCGTAAGTGCTAATTTTAAAGAGACATGTGGAATACTAGTATACAGTGTAGAAAAATCAAAGCTATCAAAATGTTTTGCCTTAGTAAAGTCATTAATTGTGTGAAGTTTGTCAGGGACCTGTTGTGAATTATTAATTATCCAAAAACAGTTAACCCCGGTATTATTATAAATGCCATGGCAATATTCTTTAAAATGAGTAGTTATAGTGGTAAGACATGTGGTAAGAAGTTTAGATAATGCCTTAGTGGTACATTTATGTGAAGCAGCAATAAATCTCTTTCCGTAAGGATTTTTATGTAATTTAGGTAGCCAGTAAAAGGATGGCATGTCTTCCATGTTAGGTTCTACCTTGATATTATTCTTATTCATATATTTCACGTTTGGATATTATATGTGCAATATTAGCATTATCTTTAAAATAGGTTTGGGTGGCATTAAGTTCATCAAGAACCATCTCCATATAATACTTCTTACATACATGTACTATTATAACATTGTTAGCTGCTTTATCTGCAGGAACCAAAACAAACTTATTGTAGAGGTCTTCTAAATAATCTAAATGTAACTTATCTTTAAATACATGTATACACTCAGTACTAAATACATGTACATGTACATATACATGTACATATATACTCAGTACTAAAATTTATTAGATACATGTATACACTCAGTACTGAACACATGTACATATACACTCAGTACTAAACACAAGTACATATACACTCAGTACTGAACACATGTACATATACACTCAGTACTAAACACATGTACATATACATATACACTCAGTACTAAACACATGTACATGTACACTCAGTACTAAATACATGTACATATACACTCAGTACTGAACACATGTACATATACACTCAGTACTAAACACATGTACATATACACTCAGTACTAAACACATGTACATATACATGTACACTCAGTACTGAACACATGTACATATACACTCAGTACTAAATACATGTACATATACACTCAGTACTGAACACATGTACATGTACACTTAGTATGTACACGTACATCAGTGTTTTTGATAAGCTAATATGGCGCACCATTGGCCCAACGAGCTTCTTATTTGGCACTGCACAGTTCTCTCTTTGGGCTAGTGGCGCAGTTAATTATGATTATATTGTCACTAACAGCATTAACTCTTAGTTAATTGGCTCAAGATGTATTCTCAAAGGCGCACACACTAACCATTTTTGAGCCAATTTGGCCCAAGCTTCAAAACTTATCAAAAACTCTGATGTACATGTCCAGTAAATATACTGTACCTTGTTGAAGACAAGGTATGACTCTATCTTGATGGCTCTCTAAATGATCTGACAAAGAATACTGAGTCTTATACTTCTTCTGACAAAGAGGACATTCATGTGGTTTTCCTCTTGAATGCCGATATGCTATATGATAAGTTAAAGATGAACGACTTGTACATGTCATAGCACAGTAAGGACATTTTTGAGTATTGACATGTTTTCGTACATGCTGTTTCAAGAGTCTATCAGAAGTGAATCTTTTACTACATATTGTACAGCAGTGAGGTGAATCTGCTGGTATGAATTGTCGGTTTAGGTGGTCTTGAAATTTTGTGTTGTTAGAGAACAGTGCACCGCATTGAGGACAAGCAATTAGTTTCTCCTGTGTGTGTGTACGTACATGATCTCGTAACTTCCAACGAGTAGAACACTGAATTGAGCAATCTAGGAAAAGGTAAGATAAAGATGAGGTTAGTACAATTATTATAGTTTACAAGTACTGTTAAACACAATATTGAATAATATTTGACCTTGCATTTCAATTGTAATTAATATATTATATACATGTATGTGTGTGTGAATACAACATATCCAGGAAACCTGTGTCTGATTTACATTTGAGAAAAAAAGTATCCCTATAATTGCTTTGTGATGACTATGTATCAATCATTGCTGATGGCACTAGTGTCTCTACCTTTCTGTATACTCAAAAACTGGGGCGTGAAGAAGTAAGTGTAACTGACTGCAGTCTAAGTGAAGTATTCCTTCAAGGTTCTTTCCTCATGTCTGAAACTCAAATCTGTTATACTTAAAGACTCTTCGATCATCTTTATACTGTTTCTCTGTTATGTACAACATTTATTAGTATTAGTTGCACTTTCACAATCCTTCATGTTTGTCTATAGCTCGAGCATGCATTCTTTTGTGTGCCATGCCCATTAATTGACCAAGCATCCTGGAATGATGCTACTTCCTTAACTATGTATACAACGCATACTCGCGTATACGATAGAAGAATATAAATATATATACATTAAATACCATGGAAAGCAATTTTAGGGATGGTCCTGTGGGCTATAAAAAGGAAAAGTAGATTTTATTGTAATTTTGAAGAACATGATAAGGACACTTACCTTTCCATCCACAATTAGATTTCTCCATTTTGTCTACGTGTTCTTTAACATGATCATAGTATATATTAACACAATCAAACACCTTTCCACAACACTCGTCTGACTCCTCCCACATACATTTCCAACCTTCTCCAACTTTCGGTACATCATTCACTAGTTCCGATCCTAATTGACAAGCTGGGAGGCACTTGAAATCACTAAATTCTTCCCCTTTGCATTTAAGGTTGCTATGGTGACCATGAAACAACACATGACTTGTAAATTCAATTGGATGGGTACAAGAATATCGACACAGGTTCCATTGACACACTCCTGGTTTTGAAAGCAATGAGATGTGAGAACGAATATGAGTTAAGAAGGAATCCAAAGTTTCGAATCTCATACCACAAATTGTTCCCTCTTCTGGTATGTTGATCCATTCACATAAGTTACTTGTCTCTGTAAAGGAAAGCATTACCTGAAGATCATCAGTGGTCACCTGATCACTTGTAGGTAAACTAGGTATAGTTAGTATTGAGTCTATGGCTGTTGAACTAACTGCCATGGTAAACAAATTATCAACAAAAGGGGCGTGGCAGTGTTGATTAAATTTAAAATTAATTAATTTTAAACGTATATTCTGTTTGTAGAAGGTGTATATATGTATAGCGCTAATGTGTAAGGCTTTAGGTGAAGGGACAAGGGTTTTCATCTAAGGTTTTATAAGAAAGGTTCAGGACCAAGGACTCAGGGAGTTTTTTGATGTATCAATTATTACTATAAATAGTAACAAAAACACAACCGACCGATATATAGCAACTAAACAGCATGCAACCTTTACAATGATACTGCCTAGAATGTATGATGGAATGCAATGACTGCAGCATGGGTAGGGAATGAATACTATTGGAAAAGGTATAGGACATGCCAGCGTGGCTACAAATATCATTTTGTATGAAAACAAGTCCCTTTAAAATGAAGCTTATGATATATATAATAATTATATGTATATATTATTGGAAAAACAATACTTGTATATGTATATATATATATATATATATATATGTTGAAAAAACAATACAATAATTATAATAATTATAATAATATAATTATTGTAATCATTAGATTCATTGTTTTGGATATAATATTTTAATCTTCTCAATTAATATAATATGTCATCCCACTTTCCCACGGGTTCGAACTATAACCAGAAAGGAAGAGATTCTCAGGTGCAAAAGCCAAGAAAGCTTCCTTCGTAGTATGTTGGGTCTGGCTCCACGAGACTAGGAGAAAGCTGCTTACGTAGAAACTGGCTAGCTGAAATATATTTCTGAAGTTACTTTAATTAAAAGGTAAGGAGATTAGATATCAAAATAATAACTATAATATGCTGTTGTGTTTCATGCTTGATACCATGATTACTGAATGCTGGACACCATAAAGCAATCATAGGAATATATATACAGGCAGCTCAAAATCATAGGAATATATATACAGGAAGCTCAAAATTATTGGTAGGGAGTATCACGATATTGCATCCCTTATTGAAACTGTACTAATAGAGTATCAAGAGTGAAATATTGGTAGGGCCAAAGCCCTACCTGCCCCTCTGGGCCTGATATATCTGCATCCAAAGTTCCGTTGGGAGGTGGCAGACTATAATGTAAATTGCTTTCTTTAGAATTTTGCAACTAATTTTCAAACACCTCATCCATTGTATCCCCAGAGAAGAGTGTGTATAGTATGGCTGTTAGGGAAAGCATGGTTCACATGGTTTTCCTGGATGATACTTTCAATGTGCCACTGAACAAGACTCAATGGTACGAGAACTACTATATTGAAACATAATGAATCTATAGTAACTATTAAATTTATTTTATAGTTGTACTTGTGTTGTTGATGATCTTGTTAATTATATGCTAACACAATGCAACCTGCTGTACATATCTCGCTTGGGGTTTTTACACGTGGGTAGTACGCGACATAGCCATACATGCAGTAAAGTACTGGGTGGGTTCACGGCAAACATCCGGTATAGCTAGTTCCGTCTCGTCTCCCCGCCCACTATAGCCACACAGCTAGTACAGTTACTTTAGGGACAGAGAGTCCGGCTCGCGAGTCTACATTCTGTATGTGATGGCTACCAGTGTTGCAGAGAAGTCCTGTCGAAAAAACTTAACCGCCAGGCTCGTTAATACGGTGATAGGGATTTTGTTTGTTGTCGTGTTTATCTTCTCCGTAATTTGTTTTAGTACATTTGTTTACAAAAGCAGTCAGATAAATGATACAGTCTATGGTAATGGTACATATGGACGATGTATACTATATGCAGATGATGTAGGCAATGCTAGTTCTCCATGGCCAAGAATCCACTTGGGGAGAAGTAACTCCTGCTTGTTTGTGATATATGGAGAACTAATCATGTGTGTTTACACACTAGCATTTACATTTGCTATGTTCTTTAAGGTCATTTGTGGATGTTCTCTGTAAGTCTGCTCCTTTGAATCTTGTTTAATTTTCAGTGTTATGTCATGTAATGTTTACTTACAGAATGCGTTGTGATTTGATAGTAGAGCTGATTGCTAATATATGTATCACAGTTCTACAGTTAGTAATTGCTGTTGTTCTTAGTATTGGACTAAGAGATACATGTAATGCTGCAAGGGAGGTTGCAGATAATGAAAAGGAGGATAGGTGTGTTAATTAAGTCATACTACGTTCAAGCTTTACTGTACTGTGTATGTGTAATTTTTAAATGAATGTCAATTCTACCTCTATTTCCTTTTTTCAGTTGTGTAGATTATACAATTCCTGAAGCTAATGGAGATGAGAGAACTTTGCAGTTTTACAGACATATAAATGCCTCAGAGGTTAATACTACATCTTTATCTGTCTAAATACCACATATATACTGTGTGTTTCTTTAGTACATTGCAAAACCTTAATTGTAAAATAACCATTTTATTGGTTGGTAAAATTGCAAGGAATGGCATGACTTTCAATTTAGTATGTCAATTATATAGTGCTTGAACTACTATTGAATATAATTACACTGCAAAAAACAAAATTGTTAAAATAACTCATTCAATGGTAGCTGTAAATTTAAGCAGTCATCAAGTTTGTGTCTCGGTGTTTTTGTTAGGCCTTTTTGTAGTGGTGCTGCACTGTCTGCACTACCAGCAGAGGTTCAAATTTCAATTTTGCATAGTATATATACCTAATTACCATAAAACCACATGATATTAACACCGAACCTATACAAACCACATTGTTTAAACAATCAAGATGTTATTTTATTGTTTATTTAAAAGCATAGGTGGTACCACTAATCCTGGCGAGAACACTGTTGTGCAATCTGATTCCATAACAAACCTATTATAATGATCAAAGCACCTTTGTACTGGCTACAATCTTTTGTGGTGCTTCTTGCAATTCTTGGAAAATTAAATTATGAATTTGCAGGTTTTCTAGAAATTTCAACTATTTGGTGATTGCCAGATATGAAGTTTTATAAATGACATGAAACATGAAATATTATATGGAAGGAATGATAAATAAGATCTTCAGTATGGCATGACCATGCAACTTTAAATCCTTGCAACTGTAATAACAAATCAATGTGTTATTTCAATTTCGTTTTTGCAGTATAGTACAAAGTATCTAGATGTATGTATCCTGAACAACCAACTAATTGTTCAATCCTTGCAACTACACTAATCATTAACTTTCGCCCGCGTAGGCAGAGCAGAGGGTTACTATAATCTGGTGTTCTGACTGTCTGCTGTCTGTGTATGAACAAAATTTCTGGAGAGCTAACAACATTGGGACTTTGATCAAGCTACCAAAATACGTGAAATTGTACAAGGATCAAAATATAAGACATGCTTTTTCTAAAACCTTTCGGTTATAAAGTTATGACAAATCACAATTGCTGTTTCACCACGAGTACACGGAAACATAACTCATATTGTTTGAAGACTATCACTGTCAAATCATAGCTTGAAATCAAGTATAATTGAAGTAGTGGTTACTACAACATCGAACTGGCTCTAAGCTTTCTGCCATGACTGTCAATATCTAGCTCCACCTATTCATTTCATGCATGTGACTGAAGCCACAAAACTGTTTTATAAAGGATTTTAACCACTGCGCTTCTTATAATAGAAATTATGTAGTCTTGCAAGGATTGGAGTATAAGTTGTAACACACACACATATATATAAGTATAATAATTATAATCTCAGTATAAGTAATAGTTAACGCACCCTTTGTTCAAGTATATAGTGCTGTATATATGAGCTTTCATACAGTACACATGCCCAATATGAAATATACAGCACTGTCGGTGCATTTGATCACACTCACACATCATACTTTAATAATCATTAGAGTCTGCAATAATGTTTTTGTCAGTATTCATTGTGGTGAGAGTTCTGCACTGTGAGTGCATTCATGTTAAATTAGCTATTTTGTTTTTGCAGTGTACAATTATATCCACTATCAAATATGTATATATTATAGCTATATACTATCATTATTATTCATATGATTACATAGTACTAGTATATACTTCAACACTGTATATAGGTAGCTGCTTGGTTGAGTTTTATTGTATTGGTGTTCATTGTTGTTTACTACATCATCACTATCACTCTGTGTGTACATGGTAAAGTGAAGGCTAGGACAGTGAAACACAAAACACTTGTAGAAGAGGAAGAAAAACCTAAATCTGAAACTGAACTATAGGAAACAGCACAATAGACAGAAAATGAATTTTTTTTTTATCTGTAATCTCTACATTTTAAAATTTATTTTAATGACAAAAAATTACTGTAATATGGAATTATTTCCTCACATTCATGTATAATGATCTAGTATCAATTCAGTCTGAGCAGGAGCTTACACTGTAACAAGATATACAATGTGTAGAGAAACAAGTATCCCTATGACTGCTTTGTGGTGTCCAGCATTCTGTAATCAAGGCTAACTTTATCATACATCAGCCTATTATAGTTATTATTTTGATTATCTACTCTGTTTACCTTTTAAAGGACCTTGTAGAAGTTTAAAAATATATTTCAGGTAGAATAGCTAGCTATTAGTTCCAGTTACTATGTATACAACGCATAGTCGTGTAAGTGGCCACAAACATATATATATAATATATATATAAACATACATTGATCCTGTGGAAAAGCGGGATGGCCCTACTAAAATGATGGGTTATTTTAACATGTTACACGAGTTTCAATTCCTCCTGAGAATATATAAATCAATGCTGCTTTCTTGTCTAGCTAGGTAATGTTTACAAGTATTAATTGATTTCTTTAGATTTTTATCTAGTATATAAAGTATATATATATACATGCCATAATAAAGAATGTTATATTTTGGCCACCGTTCACTTTCTCTACCCCAAAGTTGGCTCCTTTTCCGACATGGAGCTACTTCTACCAACTTGCTTACTGGGACTCGAAAGTCCCCAAGCGCTTTGTAGGATTAAATCAAATGCAGTGCTCTCCCTTTTTTGACTGCAACTGTGGCAAACAAAATAACCCCACTGCATGTTGGTACCAGTTACACCCACGATTTCAGGTTTTACAGCAAGGGAAATGCCTCAAGTACCCACCAGAGCACGTGGGCAGGGTCACTGAAACCACAATTTGCGCGCCCCCTTCCAACCCCCCTTTAAACTTCCCCCCGTACTCGTTGTTTAGGCCAAAGGGTGGCCGAAAAAGCAGCAACTTTTTTGCCGTTTTCATGGGCTTGTGCCTGACACCAATTACAAGGATTTGGAGGGCTTTGTAATGCTAGGAACACACTCCAAACCACGTAGAGGTGAAATGTCACATATATGTGATATCAGTCCTCTAAGGGTTAAACTGGAGCCGCAGGTGATTGGTGAGTGTAGGATAATAATACTCTATACATACATGCATTACAATACCATACATACGTACAGGACTACTGACAATGACATCTATCTATTTATCCATTCATCCATGATCTATCCTTCCATCCATTCATTCATCTTCATTCATCTGTCTCTTCATCTATTTACAGTATGGTGGGTGGTATTATATCATACCTAATACATAGCAAATCAATGGATCATGCTATATATCAAGACAGGTCTGAAAGCCACTTGCTGTTCTCTTCAGTCACCTGATACAGTGTCACATGATCTCTCCACTAAATCAATTTCTAACCAGAAAATGGTAGAACCAAAGTTTCAATTTTTTTTACAAAAAAAAATCAAATCTATTTTCTTATACTTATATTAAAATAAAAGCCAATCTATCTTTCTTGTCCTTTGACCACGTCTCCATCAACAGTGTGATATTAGTACTATACATCCACAAAAGTGGTAATGAAGAAACACACCATTTGTTCAATCATCCATGCACCCAGCAATCAGTTATCCATGCATTATTATACTACACAAGTCAATTGTTTAGGTATCAAGACTCGGTAGCTTGTACTTCTCTTCAACCACCCAATGATGTTACCCAATCTCTCACTAAATCAATTTATAATTTGCTATCAATTATTACGAATAAGTTAAAATTATTAATAATTGTGCAGAAAAAATCAAATTTGTTTTCTTCCTGATAATGATGATTTTAAATTCAGTCTTTTCCTACTTTCTCTACTCCTTTGAGCATTTTTATGTTCAACAAGAATCTCAGAGAATGTGTGTATGTGTCAATGAACCTGTATAACAAATATACAGTCCAAACATTACTAATCACAAAACATTGCTGTTGCAAAAAAACTCTTGTGTATATTGAAAATTTAATAATACTCACCCAACATGTCTTTAGCTATTCTTGTCAAAGCTGAGTTATCTTGTTTCCCTTAATACTTCACAGTATGATATTAATGTTTCTGGTTTACTGAAGACTCTGAGTGATCTCTCAATCTCATTTAGCAGTTTACTGGCTTTTTGATAACGAGAAAGATTTGTAGTCATAACATCATCTTTGAGTTGATATGATATTAAATCAACTGATGAGAGATCATTAGCTAATCTCTCTGTGTCTGATATCACACCCAACATTTCAGACATGTGTCTCTTAAATATACAAGATGGAGAATAGTCTATAAAAATATGAAACAAAAGATAATTATTATATTTGTATATGTACATTTTACATGTAGTGATTTGATTAGATGAGGTCATATATATTAGAGGATGAAGTTACTGTGTATTAATACCTGTATTGAGATGAGACTGTGATGAACCTGAGGTATTAGAAAAAAATATGATGAGAATATGTAATGTATTACTAGAAGAATGCTATGAATATTATTAAACATTAATTATTTGATAATAATTCATAACATCATGCCAGCCATACAAATACACAGACATATCACTAACCTATCCAACATGACATGTCAGGTGTTACTGGTCCATTATTTCGGTGACATTGAACCATTGTTTGGTCTTCTGAAAGACTACAATAGTGATCATCAGTATCACAGAGACGACAACGAAAACCGATTCTTGGAGACTTTATACCTGTGTGTTCAAACCTCTTCACTACCTTTTCGACTGCATCACTGGTTATCTCTTGAAGCTTCGAGCAATACTTTGCAGTACTGCAGGAATAACAAATTTCTATCCATCTCTTTCTGTCTACTAGTTTCAGAAAACCTGGTATTATATTCTCCGCAACTATTACTTGTATCACATGACGACACTGCTTAACTTGGTTTCTTAACTCAAAATACAGCTTGTCTCCACTTTCTTGTTCTCTCAACAACAAAAGTGAGAAAGAAACCATGAGGTAGAATTTGTTCATCCCATGAGTATACAAGAGGAGCACAGCTCAGCTCGAATGAGGAATTGTTGGAAAGAGGCTCAAGTGGCAATGCACTCGGTAGAAAGTAGTCACTGAATCTGACACAAATAGCAATCTTGAGACACTCCAATAGCTTCAGGAATTCATCATCATTAAATTCTTCACAGCTGTAAACATCTTTAAAGACAGTACGTAAAAATGGCTTGTTAAACAATCCTTTCTGCCGCAATCTGTCATATGGTGCTGTACAACAACATCTTTTAGTAATGAATGAGGCTGTGATTAATCTGGATAATCTACCAATGAGTGGATCCATTTTAGTGAATATCAGGTCAGGAAGATCATCTGGGTAGTAAAGAAGTAACCCAACTTTGTTGAAATACTTCAGAGCTTCCTCAACATCACTCCTTCCCATTCCGAGTATTTCTCCTGTCTTATAGCATTCTGATTTTTGAACAATACCCCCTGTCTTGTCTATATCAAGGTGGAATACAAACCACTTCAAAGGTACATCAATCTCATTTCCGGTTTCGTCTGCTGCCTTTAGAATACAGTCCTGAAGCTCTTCAGTATATTGTTGGCGTTCCTCTCCATCTGGAGCCATAGCATTCACAGCAAAGATTACCTCATCATTGGACTTACGAATAAGGACATGACTGTACTTTTGATGTAACTTTGTCAGTTCTTTGTTGATCTCATTAAGCATTGCTTCACTGTTGATTCCCAGCTTATCTTTGTGTGTTCCAACTATCATAACTTTGGGGACAAATTTTCTGGAGGTTGCCTGTGCTTCTGCAATTTGACAAGCCCTTTCTATAATCTCTCGATTAGAAAGTGTTAACTGATCTGGAAGTGTATATATATCTTCTCCTTTATTGTAGTAACGAATTTTTGGCTTATCATCAAGTCCTTCATCGAGTCGTGTCACTACTATGTGAAGAGATTCATTATGATACAGAAGAGGAAGTACATCTTGAAACTGTGGCTGTCCCCCAGAATCAGTCAAGTAGATCCAATCGACATCAAATATTTCAGTTGATGGTTCCACTTGTTCAGCCAGGTGCTCTTTAATAGATCGTAAAGTTTCTGAATTACTAGTATTTAGAGGAGAATCGGTCTCTGATGTAGTCAAATCAGTCGGAAATTCAGAATTACTCTCAGATTCCTATTATGACATATACATGTACACAAACACACATAATTAAAACAGGTATATAAGCCATATATCATGTATATAATTATACTAATAATTATTATCATTACATTATCATGTATGAAGAGCAGGTGGCTACACTGCAAAAACAAAATTGTCAAAATAACTGATTGATTGGTTATTACAGTTGCAACGATTTAAAGTTGTATGTATGGTCATACTGTTGATGCCATAACATTTACTGAAATCATATTTCCTCATATAATATTTCAAGTATTAGATTATGAGTTTGCAGGTTTTCTATATATCACTTGAAGTTTTATGAATGACATGAAATATGAAATTTTATGAGGAACTTAGCAACAGTAACATCAACAGAATGACCATACATGCAACTTTAAATCGTTGCAACTGTAATAACCAATCAATCAGTTATTTTAACAATTTTGTTTTGCAGTGCAACACATACTCGCATAAGTGGACACAAGAATATAAATATAAATATAAATATAAATATAAATATATATATATATATATATATATATATATATATATATAATTATATATATATATATAATATATATATATATATATATATATATATATATATATATATATATAATATACTATATAGTTCAAACCCATGGGAAAGCCATCATTTTTATGGCCAGTAGGATGGCCCTACTGGCCATAATAACACTGTAAAAACAAAATTGTCCTAATTTGATTGGTTAGTACAGTTGCAAGGAATAGCGGAAATTGTAATTTAATTGGTCGTGTAGGTTCACTAGGTTGTTATGACTGCATGGTGACATACATGTAATTATAATCTAATAAATCCTTATCCAGATTTACAAAAAAGCAGAATAAAATTTTAATTAACCGATTTTAGGCTTCCAAACCTTCTTTATATGAGATATTGAACATGATAATTGATTATAGTACAAGTATTTTTTATCATAAAAACAACCTGTATGACCAATTAAATTATAATTTGCATCCTTGCAACTGTACTAACCAATACATTTGTTATTTTAACAATTCTATTTTTGCAGTGAAGAATTTCAGACCATATGTACAATTACAAAGAATCGTGCATGCTTGGATGCAGTGTATATAGGTAAAGTTACTAGAACTTCAGCAATGGCTGTTACTAAAGTTGCTTAACCTTATGATGACTACACTGCAAAAACAAAATGGACTAATTTATTGGTTAGTACAGTTGGATACATATATATCTAATGTGATAGCTATTTTGTTTAATTATATACGATTAGTTTCAACACTATAATTTTAAAGTGCTATCATCTACTCATATTTCATACCAAGAATTTAGTATAAGGTTACTACTAAAGTACATGTAAATTACATCTTTATGTACACATAGTCAAGGAAGTTGCATCATTCTGTGGGCTTGGTCAATTAATGGGTGTGCGCTAGAAAGAAAGAAAGAAAGAAAGCTGCTTGTAGAAGCTGGAACTAGTTAGCTATTCAACCTGAAATATATTCCAAAGTTCTACAAGGTCCTTTAAAAGGTAATGAGAGTAGATAATCAAAATAATAACTATAATAGGCTGTTGTGTTTCAGGCTTGATAAAGTCAGCCATAATACTGGACACCAAAGCAATCATAAAGATGCTTTTTTCTCTATATATCTTTTTATTCAATAATTTGAGTGTATGTTTTCAGTAGTTCGTGTCACCAATTATCCATTTCTCAGTTGTAAACTGTTAGAACTAGCATATTGGTATAGGCTTGAAATAGAAGTTCACTTGATATACCAGTAGTCATTAAACTGATGTGTTCATTTAGTATCAAAATCCTGTCAAGGTCACCCAATAGCTCATATAAAATATAGAGCAACTGAATGTTGCATGACCCTCCCTCCCCTAATTGTGCTATAATTATGGGCAGGGTGTTTCATGAAACTTTTGTCAGCTTCATAACTTTTAAAGTATACATGTTCAAAGATTTAAACTTGCTTTGTTGGAAAGAGGAGTCGTTAAGACAGCCAGTGATGTAAAACTCGTGCTTCATTAGATGCAGGATGAGTCTGGAAGACTCAAAGAAGCCACACATAGTGGTTTTCTTGCCCTTTTTGATAGCTTCTAGTATAGTAGAGAAAATATTAGTGAGTGCTCGTTCTTGCCACTTTGGAGGAGTGTATACACGCCAAGTATGGAAGTCCAGGAGTGTCCAGTTCTCGAGGTACAGCGGTGTGACCAGACACACAGACACAGACACATGGACAGAAATTTTTCCAAACCATTTACTATAACCCTTTTGAAGGGGGAGGGCCATTTGCTATAACTTATAAAATGCAAGCCTTTTAGAAAAGTTCGCATGTTGTTTTATCTTATCTATCTATGACACTGATATATGAATTGAAGAATCAGAGTGTGTAACTTGGAAACTCTACATAAGCATGGCGGCAAGAGTTAATGAGTATATTCATACATGCAAATATTAATAAATAAATTACACTCACAGGTATATGTTGTTGTTGTTGAGTGGAGTCAGGCTCCTTAGGTTTTTTGCGATTGAGATGAATACTTTTGGCTTTTTTTGCTAACATCTTGATAAGGTCGTGGTTATTGACTTCTGCTAACAATTTTTTTCCATTAGCTGTGAAACGACTGGTATTTACTGCACGGGCAGCATTCTCAATAATAGGCGTACCATTTTGTTTCTCCTTTGAAAGGGGAGGTTGACCTAAAATGACTCTTTTCAAACTGGTTTTACCAACTCCTGGAGGACCATGTAGGGTGATATTACATGGTTTCATTTTCCCACCTCCTTCTCTCATTGCTGTTGTCACTGTAAGTCAAATGTATAATATCAAATAGTATATTGAATCACATATTTGTTTGTATGTCAATGACAAATGGACATACACATGTACATGTACACATGACAGTAATGTAAGAAGTAATGTTAAGGTGGTCACACTATATACCTTAATTATGACCATGACATTCAGGGACAAAGGGTGGAGCAGGAGATGTTTTTACACCAGTGCAAAGTATAGAAGCTGAAGCCATTTCAATTGAATTGACCACTGTAGTGGTCAAGCGTTTGCCAGACTTGCTGTTACTAGTGTAATTGCGACAGAGGATGTTGTGGCTACATGCATTTACATTACTAGGTTTACAAACCATTTTGATGGCCATATACAATTACATGTACTTTAGTATAAATTATATTAAATCTTTGACATGAAATATGAGTAGACAGCACCCTAAAATTATAGTGATGATAGTAGGTGACCCCACTTCTGCCTCCAGACATGTTCGTTTACTAGCTAACCTTGGAGACCTTCGAGGTGTAGATGCCGTATTTAACAAAGGCGTAGATACACGTGGAATCTAAAAATAATAACAGACGAACAGACAGATTGTTTGACCAATTTAATTAAATGTGTGGTTGTCTGCCACTCCTACTCTTCCGCTTTCTGGCCATCGTCATTATGGGCTCCTGATTATGTAGGTATACACTGTAAAAATGAATTGGTTATTTTAACAAACCACATGTTACCTCATTTGCACTTGCATTTTGTCTGGTTATAATATAGCTACATGGTAAAAAGGAATGTTATAACTATAGTCATAAATGCATATACCAAAGTACACCCTACTACCATACAAAGAGGCTGTTATTGATAACTTCAAAATGAGATAATATGCATAGGAAGAAACAATTTGTTTTGAATTATTAGTTATAGTAACAAGTGTATATAGAGAAAAAAGTATCCCTATGACTGCTTTGTGGTGTCCAGCATTCAGTATATAATCATGGCTGACTTTACATGCCTGAAACACAACAGCCTACTATAGTTATTATTTGATTATCTACTCTCCTTACTTTTTAAAGGACCTTGTAGAACTTTAGAAATATATTTCAGGTATAGCTATTAATTCCAGTTTATACATAGCTAGTAAAGCTACAAGCAGCTTTCTTACTGCTCTGTAGACTGTAGAGCTTGAGCGCGCGTTCTATTACACGCCACGCCCATCAATTGACCGAGCCCCCCCAAAAGATGTAACATCCTTAATTACGTATACAACGCATACTCACGTAAGTGACACAAGAATATATATAATCATACTTCGAACCCGTGGGAAAGCAATCATAGGGATGGCCCTATGGGCCATAAAAACTACATTGACTAGTCATGCAATTATGAATGTACATACCCTACTTTTTATTATATATAGCTACATTATAACCAGATAAAATGTTAATTATCCTTGTATTTCATGTTTCTAACTATGTATTATAAATGCACATTCAAATCAGGTAACAACTGTTCTGTTAAAATAACAAATTCATTTTTACAGTGTACATACAGACACAGGACATACAATCTCACTTACAAGTTAGTATAGATGAGGTTTCTTTAAGAGCCTGAGCACGTTGCTTAAGAATAGCTAATTGCCTTTGAAGAGTAATATATAGATCACCAGAAATTTGACCCATAGCAGCCATATTACTGATTTTGCTTTCCCATATTGAAAATTGTTGAGGATATTCAGGTATAGGTATAGGTGGCGGCACAACTCCACCTACATCTTTTAAATGTTGCACATGTTTCAACCATTCTTCAATAGAATAGCTGGGATCTGAGACAAGAAAAACATATTATAATTAAAAAAAACAATAAAATATTTATCATTGTTTACAAATTATAGTCTTCAATATTGTGAGTGTTAATATAACTTACTAGTGGTATGCCACATTTGAGTGATGGTGGCAGGAAGAGGTGGAGGAGGTTGATATGATGAAGGTGAATCATATTGAATGGGAATACCATGGTCAGGATACAGTATTGGTGTTTTATTGTGATGATGACTAGTCCATTCATGATGTTTCATATGAGACTTTGGACTTAGGATGTGCCTCCATGCTGGTGGTGGAGAATCAACAGACACATCATGTACACGTGGTACTCCACTGTAAGATGAAGGTGTCACTATACCCTGAGATAAGGCTTGGAATGTTGGTGTAGATCCTGGAGGAGGAGGGAATGTTAAAACCCCCGGTTTGTGTGATGACTTTGGCAATGAATCTAGTATGTTTCCTTGATGAGATTCTAAATGACTTAATTGTTTCTTAGGTTGGCGAAATGGTGGATTTAAAGTTGGAAGAGGATGACTCCTTGGTCTTGGTAATGGTTCTTGTCTCATCGGCAAAGAAATTGGATTCATCACACGGTGGTCAGGTGCCAGTGATATCGACACGCCAGGTGCAACTGGTTTGTTTCGTCCAAATATACGAGAATGAGGAGGAAGAAGACTAGGTTGTCTGATATCGATACTCTTGAGTCTGGTTTCGTTGGGCAGCAAGTGATCAATGAAATGTAGTTGTTTAGTAGTCTTATGTTGAAAAGGATATTCATATGTCATGAAACCTGCTAAATCTTTGGGAGATTTCATATGATCCTGTCCCTGAATTATATGAGAATCCCTTCCAATGGGATTCTTAGCAAGAGAAGGAGGTAGAGGTGGAAGGGGATCTCTTAGAGGAAGGGAGGATCTTTTATTCGATTCATTATTATTAGGTGTCGCAGTCTTTCTTTTCCGTTTTTTATCTTGTATTACTGATGTAGGTTGTCCAAAAGTAGTTTGTACAGCACACGGTTGAGTATTACTAGTGTTAGAAGTGTTCATATCCTGAAATGTTTTGATAGGGATAGCCAATCAGTCGATCAGTCTAGCTATATAGTCATAGATATGATAATAGAGTAAACGCTTTACCGTATTAGTCCAAGAGGAATCCCTTCCTTGATAATTTGGAGCGAAGGGGCTGGGCCGCGAGAAGTATATATTATATCCCTGGAGACCACGCCCTATCCCCAAGCAAAATGGCGGTTAAACCGTAATCATTGCTGAAATATGGGCGTGGTTAACGAGCCAAACGGCCAAGATTTTACTGCTACATTCTCTCAGAATAATTCAGACCTAAACGAAGTTGATATTCTAGAAGGTTAAGGCTCTGTCCAACTTCGCCTGGAGTCACAGTTCTTCATTCCACGTGGAAATAGCAAAACGATTGTCTTGACCAAGCTAGATGGGCGTGACTGCTAAAGACGAGTTTGCAGTTTGTCTTCTGTAGAATTTGTAACATGGATGCCGTAATAGTCCAAACTCTGTGGCATAGTTCGCTTAGATACAAAGAGGGATTTTCATTAGCAGACCAATTATGACCAATTCATCATAGTCAGAAAGCACTCTGGTGTTAGTACGATTTGGGTTGCTTGGATTTACGTCTCCAGTTTGCCCAAAGAGCTTGCAGATGTCGTATACTGTTCCGACTGACACGTTGAGATTATGTGCAATTGTTCAAGGCAGTTCCATGGCAAATCGTTGCCAAATCATCCACACCCCAGGAAAAAAAAAACATACACCCTTACACACACACACCCCAGAAAAAAAAAAAATCCCCTGCATAATTATGACACTAATCTAGCGCCATAAAACAATGGAGAGGAATGCCAACAATATACTGAAGAGCTTCAGGACTGTATTCTGAAGGCAGCAGACGAAACCGGAAATGAGATTGATGAACCTTTGAAGTGGTTTGTATTCCACCTTGATATAGACAAGACAGGAGGTATTGTTCGAAAATCAGAATGCTATAAGACAGGAGAAATACTCGGAATGGGAAGGAGTTATGTTGAGGAAGCTCTGAAGTATTTCAACAAAGTTGAGTTACTTCTTTACTACCCAGATGATCTTCCTGACTAAAATGGATCCACTCATTGGTAGATTATCCAGATTAATCACAGCCTCATTCATTACTAAAAGATGTTGTTGTACAGCACCATATGACAGATTGTGACAGAAAGGATTGTTTAAATGTAAATGTAATGTGGCTGAGAACTCGAGTTGGAATATTTAAAAATCTTTTCCCATGCTTGGTCACAATTACATATCCTACGGTAATTGTTATATAATATTATATATATATATATTCTACAGCTTTATGCTACATGCATTGGTATGTATGTCGTCCCTATGTTTACATTAGTCTCGCGTAGCCAGCCCCCCCTCCAAACGTTTAGAGGGGAGGGGCTGGCTACGCGAGACTATGTTTACATGCTTACATGTCAGGAACGGATACAGGATTTATTGTATGGTGGGGTTGATCTCGCCGCGCAAAATTTAGTTATTCATAAAGGGCGTGTTAAATTAATTAATGAAAGAAAAAGGGGGACACCGATTTCTGGAAGATGCGCCTCGGATGTTGTTAATTAAATGAAAGCTTTCAAAATGTCTTCTACTGGAATTCTCTCCTGGTAATGCATAGCTATCACAGCCATGTCTGAAAAGTGTTCTTCTGTGAGTGAGGATCGTGTGTAAGTCTTTCAAAGTTCAAATGTTTTTGGGGGGGGGGGGTTACAACCCCACAAACCCCCAAATCCCCCCTTGCATGTACATGTATCTTTTCGTCCTACTTCTCGCCCAAAGTTCTTGAAGTTGTGGCTTTTTCTTTCTTGACGTCATCTTGAATTTAGATTCTCAGTATAACGTGTTATAACAATTAATTAATAGTCTAATACTTCTCTGCTCGTATGAGTGTGTATACAGGTAAACCTTTACTTTGTACATAGAGGTTTACACTGTTTATGTGGTTTGTATTGTAGAAGCCTCACATTTTATTGGCAACAACAGAATTGCGGCAACAGTTTTTTTTGCTGTGCTATGCCGCCACTGAGAAAAATGTTCCATGACAATGAGCAAGAAAGTGAAAGGGAAGGAGTATCATGGTGACAAATGCTAGCCTTAGCATGTCAAGAAGTGGAAAATGCCATTACCTTCTAAGCAAAGAGAACTCGACTAGAATAAAAGGTTTTCTGTAACTATAACAGAAGAGGAACTAGCTGACTTCTCATCAAAGGCTTTATATGCTGAATACTACACAGTAAAAGTAATGGTGGTTTAGTTGATTCTATCAACAGAAATATTTTACACAACAGTCCAGTTGAGTTGTGTTGATGACTATCTCTGAAGATAATTTATTTTATGAAAATTTAAAGTTTCTAATGAGCAGAACTGTATTTTGAAAGAGGTAACACTCTCAAGCAAGTGAGTTAACAACTATTACTGGTGTAAATTTTACATTGATTAGAAACACAGGTTTGGTAAATTTTACATTGATGAGAAAAGAAACATAGGTTTAGTAAATTTTAAACTGATTAGAAACATAGGTTTAGTAAATTTTAAACTGATTAGAAACATAGGTTTAGTAAATTTTAAACTGATTAGAAACATAGGTTTAGTAAATTTTAAACTGATTAGAAATAGTAAATTTTAAATTGATTAGAAACATAGGTTTAGTAAATTTTACATTGATGAGAAAAGAAACATAGGTTTAGTAAACTGATTAGAAACATAGGTTTAGTAAATTTTAAACTGATTAGAAACATAGGTTTGGTAAATTTTAAACTGATTAGAAACATAGGTTTAGTAAATTTTAAACTGATTAGAAATAGTAAATTTTAAATTGATTAGAAACATAGGTTTAGTAAATTTTACATTGATGAGAAAAGAAACATAGGTTTAGTAAATTTTAAACTGATTAGAAACATAGGTTTAGTAAATTTTAAACTGATTAGAAACATAGGTTTAGTAAATTTTAAACTGATTAGAAATAGTAAATTTTAAATTGATTAGAAACATAGGTTTAGTAAATTTTAAACTGATTAGAAACATAGGTTTAGTAAATTTTAAACTGATTAGAAACATAGGTTTAGTAAATTGATACATAGGTTTTGGAAGTGTCGAACTGCTTCTGTTTATCAGTGTATCAGATAAAGCTATACTTAAAGTAACATGGTCAAATAGAATTCTAATAGTAGTAGTGCTGATATGTAATTATTGTTCACTTCTGCATTTTAGACATTCCTCAAGAGATTCACCACCTGGTAAGTCCTCTAAGTACTTTGTATTGTACTGACCTTCCGTTACGAGGGCAGCAATAAAACGGTTATTTCGAACACTTTCGTCCTGAGAGATCCATTTTCTTTCATGGTAGTCCCCCCCTGAGCTGTCCATGATCCATGCCACCAACCACCCAAGTTGAAAATAGTCGGTTTCATGTCCAGATTTAAGCTCCAGCATTTTCCGTATATCGTACATACAGCTTTTAACTCCCGAGGAGGATAAAAACATGGGGTGAAGTTCTTTAATCTCGTAGCATCTATCAATGTCAATCAAAACTACTTGAAATGAACTATTAAAGCAAATGTTTGGCAGCCTAATATCATTGTGCGACAACTGCAATCCATGGAGCTCATCAAGGGCAGTTTTAATGCCTTGCACCAAAGACCGTAGACATTACTTGGCCTCTGTTACAATTAATGGTGAATATGGTAAAAGGTTGTACGAGTATACCAATGGAGTGGGTTTCTTTACTACTTCTGGGTGAATGATAAAACGACAACGGCGCCTTAGTTGCACATAATAAACATAAAAGGCTTTACTCTCACGATCAGAGTATATAATTTTGTACATTTTACTATTTGCTGTTAATAGTGTGTGTCTCGGTGACTCTATCTGAACAGCTGACAAAGAATTACATAACTGATTACACTCTTCATTTGTAAGTTTCATCAAGTTCTTGATACTGTAGTTGGTAGCTTTTCATTTTGTTGGTGCAGAACTTGTGTTATACTCTGTATTCCTAAAGGAATGGATTGGTATCTTGAGTTCAAATTAAATAGGTAGTTTTCCCATGTTACATCGATTTTGGTAATACATTTGTCACTCTGCATGTTGGGCAAACAAAATTTTGTTATACTTTTGATACTGTTATTAGAGGAGCGTAGCAGCCGAAGCAAGTTTGCCGCCCCAATACTTGCTTTCCTCTCGGTCATTAACATTGTTGAGGACTTAATTTCTCCTGTTAGTACTACTTCTGATGTTTCTATTGAATTAGAGAACAGCTGTGGCAAATCTCTCATCCCCTTGACCTCACAGTTCACTTCAACATAAAAGGACAATCCCGCCTTTTGAATAATGGCCTCCATACACCTCTTACCAAACTGATCATTCACCTTTTTGTACTCTTGTTGAATATCTGAAATTATTGTAGATTTGACATTAATACCCAAATATGATCCTATTTCCATCAGTGAATAGCATGAGGTGGGTATTCCACGTCTCTCACTATCTCGACAGTTCTTAAAATATGAAATGTCAGACAACGACTCAGACCTTGCTAAAGAGCAAGAGTTTGAAGAACTACCGGAATGATCTATGTTATTACAATGGATTATAAAGAATCTTTAGACATTAAACATACCTACATACCTATATCCACACTCATATGAAAGCTCCGATTTTCAGCCTTACGTCTGGTGTTATATGGATGATTAGTTTGATATTCCTCTGCCATGTTAAAGATCTATTTTAAAAAATGCTATTTGTAAAAAGACCATATATATGAATTATGTGAGCAGTGTTCTCGCCATGAATGTTTGTTCAAGTGGGATAGGTGTGGCTTTATTTTGCTTCACACCCACGTAAACAATTAGCTAGCTTATTAAATATCCATGTTTTCAATGCTTTCCTAAATTATCAGCTATTGATTTCTTTACAATTCTATAGTCTTAAAATCATGTTTTGTAGTATATCCAGCAGTTATAAAAAGTTTACTGCAGTTTAGCACAAACTCATTAAAAATATGCAGGTTTTTTTGAACTTGTAAAAACTTCTTTCTTGGATGATTTTCCAGTGTAAAAGAGCCCCAAAGTTGAACTCTGCAGTGCCGATTGACTTCAGAAAATATTCATAACAAAGAAAACAGTCCAGCACAATCAGCAGCAATCAAAATTACACAATTTAACAAAGCCATGTTTTAGTCAATAAATTACTGCTTTAGACAGGACATTGCAGTGGGGACTTTTCTATTCAATGCTAACACTGAAGTGGGGATTCCCACCTGATTTAAGACTAGCAAGAACACTGTATGTGAGACATTTGGACACTTTTCCTAGTAGGCAACGGTTAATTAATAAAACTCTATTTAAACTAAGAACCCATTCTACACCACCCTTTAATAAAACTACATAAAACAGCTGTACAAACTTACATCCTTCTGAAAGAAACGGATTATTAGTATCCCAGCCTAATAACTCGAACTATTATAACAACAGGAAAGGGTGTAAGGATAATTACATTATGATTATAATTCAAGATTTCAAACTGCACATGTCCAACACATATGAACAAGTTGCAATCACGTTTGACATTCATGAAATCAAATGGTATTAATAAGCTTTGATAAACTTTAAGCCTGTTTTTCTCAAAATTTTGAAATATGGACTTAGGGTGTTTTTTGCACTGGACCCTTCAATTACTTAATTTTTAAGGGAGGGGGGAGAGAGAGAGAGAGTAATGCTTGATCTTTCACAAGAGACAAACAAACATGAAACATGCACAACATTCATAACTCACAATCACGGGTCCACAAAAGAGAGTAAGAGAGCAGTCAACAATTAATGACGAAGAACTCCTGAAGGTTAGTTAGATAGAGACAAACAACTGAGTGAACTGAGGAAGTTATTAGATTGTTAAGTGTAACCAGCAAAATCTAGATAAGAAAGAAAGAGAGAGAGAGAAAGAATGCTGCACAGGCATGATGGAAAAAAAAACATGAAAAAAGTGAGGAATCCATAGTTATATTCAATCGTGATGTGAACAGTTATTTAGCAGCTTATAGGCTGAGGTAAATGTTCCCCCTCTTAAATTTTTAGATCACCAAATGACGGACACTTTAATAATTATTATAACTATTAACAGCAGTAAAACTATATCATTTTAGCCTTTCTTCAGACAGATGATATTGTACTTTCATAGGGCACCTCACGAATACTGTAATTATATTATACATATTATTATTGCTGAGAGCAAGTATGAATGGAATACAGTGTGTATGCATCCAGGCCACTGTCACTGCAGTTATTACATAAAAGTAGTGTTAATGTGTTCACTGTTATTTTGTGTCATTCACTGTCAATTAATGACATTCCATTGAACACACATTTATTTCACTGTCTGTCAGTATGTTACATCAGAATTAACAGAAAGGAGACTAAAGCAAGTTCGATACAGAAACACAATATGGCAGTGAGTTGATAATGAAGTTCAACAAACTCAAAATAAATCATTTTTCCTTTATATATATAGGACAATGACCATGTTAATGAATATGTGCTCAAGATTGTGCTGATTTTGTTGAACATTCTTTCTACTCTTACTGGTCAGATTATATTTCTTAGCCCACTGGATAGTAACGTAAATGCAAAGGCAGCAATAGCCATATTGGGAGCAATTATATTATTGTACATCATTTTCTCCATTGGTGTCATTTTGACCACTTTCGCATTTAAGAGAAAGAAAAGCAGAAAGGAGTTAGTAATTGCCATCATCGCACATTCTATTACTGCAATAGCTGGTTTAATGTATCTATTTGGAGATGATATAACTACCATACTTGTGCTTTATTCCAACGAGTTTGAATGCAATGACGACTGCAGATTGGTGTTTCAAGCAGTTGGTAGAGCTCTACTGATTTCAGCTATACTGTTCTTTCGACTAACACCAGCATTCGTTAACAAGTCGACTGTGGTAATGAATTTAGTATCTGATGAACACATTTCAAAACCATCATGGTCTCCCTGGAAAGCAACTGCACAGTCAGTTGCACTCATTGTGGAATTAGATGCTTGGTTTTCTGCTGTAGCTGAGCTACCACTACACGCTGATACATATTGTCCTGTTCATGAACTAATAGTATCATGGGTGTTATACGGTATAAGTCTGGTAATTTGGGCTGTTCTACTTCTACTGGTTATGACACCTGGAATCATCAAAGCAATGGGGAAATGTCAAGAGAACATTTGCAAAATCTTTTCAATCTGTGGTGTCATTATGGTAATCTGGTTTTGTTCAGCAGTTTTGATATTGGCTGACAATAGTCAACCAATAGGATGTTTGTTCAACTGTGACTTACATGTTGAATCTATCAATAACAGAACAGATACATGTAATGAAAGAAGGTTCTATGGAGCTACAATTGGTCTAAATATTCTGGTTTTGATTCTTCTTTCTACTATCACTGTCGCCCTTTTGATTCACTGGGTTAAAAAGCTTTTGCAGCCTTCTGTTGTAATTCAACAACATGATTCTGCTTCAATCAAAGAAGACAATTTTAATGAAAATAATGGACGTTCTCATGCAAACAATGACGAGGGCAATGAAAGCAACAATGGAGAATCGGATGGAGGCAAAAATGAATCACATAGTGACAATGAAGAATCTCGAGGAGGCAATGAAGTAGACCATAAAGAATCTCAAGGAGGCAGTGAAGAATATCATGGAGACATATCTCAAGGCAATGAAGATTCTCAAGGAAACAGTGAAGAATCTTGTGGAGACAATGAAGGATCTTATACCATCACATCCAAAAACTAATTTTGCTTGTTTGTGATTAAGCCTTATAATGTTTGTTTACTAATAATCGTTAAGTAGATAAATGTTGTATATTGTTTTTTTTTCTGTTCCATGTATGCCCTGCTCCTCAAATGGCTTAATATTTCAATACAATTATTATGTGAAATTACTATTAAACTGTGATTATATGGAATACGTTTTTTTACGATTATAATAAAATATGATAAGTGTGGTAATAATTGTTATTACATACATCATGAATTGGCCTATGATTTGATTTAACAGACTGTGTAATTATATTTGAGTTATTTGTAGTACAAAGCATTCATCGCTGCATCAGCCACAGCATGCATGTATAATACACAATTATTACATGACGGAAATATTTTTAACTACCTCTGAGATAATATATGTATAGGGTACTGAAACAGTATTAAGTATATCCTGGATTATCGTATTACCTGCCACAGTGCCAATAAGCTAATGACTAACTGTGTGAAAGTCCACACAATTAGTCATTAGCTGTGAGGATGTTGTCATTGTTGTGTTGACATATGACTAGTAGATAACAATTCATCAGAATTTTAACACATTAATATTAATTAGCAAGAGAACAATTGCTGTAAATGTTTGCTCCTGCTTTAATAACACTATACTTTCTAAATAAAAGTGGCACTGTGGCAGATAATACGATAGATGATGTTATCCTAGATGTACTTAATACTGTCTTAGTACCCTATACATGTATTATCTGAGAGATGGTTAGCTAACTCATCGAGAGGTGGTTAATTCATGCTGAGTGGTGGTTATTCTCGACCAGTGCCGACCAGTGTGGGCAGAACACTGATTATACCATCATGTATTAATTGTGTATTATACATGCTGTGGCTGAGGCAGTGTTGAATTGTTTGTGTTACTAATAACTCAGATATAACTTTAACAGATTAATACAATTTTGTATTACCTCATTACTTAAAAGCAGACGAAGTATTAAAGTAGTGTAGGTTATACATTCAGGTCAAAGATGCTGTCATGTAATTTATACACAGAGGACTGCAGGGCCAAGGTGCAACCAAGACTGACCATGCTTACCAATTAGATTACTTAATTTGCTGCATTAGACCTAGATACACATTTTTATATATTCAATGCACCATAATTACCCGCGCAGTATGCTGCGCAAGGGGTTAAGCGATTGGTTTTGTCTGTCTGTCCATCTGCTAAGCTGTCCATTTTTTGGTCCTTTACATAATTATCAAAAACACATGTTCAAAAAGGTCTTGTATTATACAAACTGAAGTATGAATCTTAAACTATGGTAAATGCTGTGTTTTTATTGTAGGGGTAAGTGTTCTAAGAACATCTACTTTAAATGAAGTTGGTCAAAATAGAATATTTATTAACCTAGTATATATAAAGCAATCCAATTGGTCATAAATTTCACTGTTACTTAGATTTGATGATGTATACATACTACTGGACTGAAATTCAGTGTTAATGCATCCATCACAGGGGCATAGCAATCAAGCATTAGATGGTCCGGCCAGGAAATTGGTGTGGCCAAAACCCAGGAAGTGGGTGTTGCTTATATATATATATATATATAATAGCTTATTTTAAAAACTTATATGTATAATTATATTACCAGAGATTTCAGCTCATCACTTGCAATTGAAATGTATAGGCGGCCATTTGCCGTCCCTACATAGAGAGTACTACCATATTCTCTGATTATGAGATGTCAAAACTGTTCCTAAACAAAAACAGACATACATGATAGGTATCTAATAGTTCCATAAAGAAATATATAGAGTTCCAGAAGAGACAAGCAGTGCCAGATGAGGGCAAATGGGAATGACAGTTTGTGTATGCATTCCAGTTGGGAGGGTGTGGTTACTTGGAAAGAGAAGTGGTTTGATAAAATGGCTGCTCAAGTAGAGTTAATTAATTAATGTCATGGCAGCTCACTTTATTCATAATGTGATTATGTTCCTCTGAAACTTGCTTGACAGTGCTGTGTAACACTACATATATATATATAGTATTAAATTCAGAGAAAATATTATATTTCTGCACTTAAATTTGATGGATTCTTTGACCAGAACCTCTCCTTTTATAAACCTTTCCTCCAAAAAGGTGAACTTCATAGTACTTCAATTCTGAGGGAGCACCTTTCACTCGTTTAGGAACACGTTTGGCAGCTGCCTCCAACGTTCTGGAATCTCTTCATGTGAGATGAACTGATTTGTTCTTCTCATAATTCTTTCTACCTCCATAAACGAAGAAAACTTTTTTCCGATAGTACGTACATTCTCTGCACTTATTACTGCGCATGCGTCGTGGGTGATTTCCTAAGCTGTAGCCTTACAAACCATTACCCGGGAGCGTATAGACCATACACTAGTCTCGTGATACTACTGTCACGAGTGAGATACATGGTATATAAAATAATTATTATATTATGTATAAATTATTATGTATATTATATAGTATGCTAAATTGCTAATCCGTCCTATATTCAGTATATAGGACCTATTAGCATACTATGTACAATATATTGTATGATGGTGACATCTCCTGCATAGTGTGCAACTGGAAGGTCTATATAGAATATATAGGACTCACCACATCAAAGGGATGATGTCACCATCATACTATAATATTATAGCAATGGGGCATCAAAGACGCCATGCAACACTCATAATAAAAATAAAAAAGAACTTCCCAATAATGTCAGGCACATGTGTATGTACTTTAGAGGGGTGCAGTAGTGAGAGTTAATTTTATTCATGTACATGCGACATTATGATGG
Organism: Petrosia ficiformis; assembly: GCA_947044365.1. Taxonomy (NCBI): domain Eukaryota; kingdom Metazoa; phylum Porifera; class Demospongiae; order Haplosclerida; family Petrosiidae; genus Petrosia; species Petrosia ficiformis. Next base: position 41,747,970 of record OX345636.1, on the reverse strand, counting down.
ACTAGATCTAGCAGCTAGTTTCTTTATAATTTTGTCCAGGGTTTGCCCTAAGACACCTCTTGGGTGAGTGGTGAGTGCATGTTCAGAGGGATGCAGTAGTGAGAATTAACAAGTTTTTTAGAAAGTATCAATTCATGTACATGTGACATTATGATGATAGCATACCCTACAGTGTTTTAATAATCATAAAGAACTTTAAAAAAAAAACAACTAAATTTTGCTGCGTTTTTGTGCAAAAAATCTTCTCAAAATAAACACTTGAGAGAAACCCACTACAACAAAGAGAATAGTCTCATATATAGACCAGTACTGTACCCGATGGTTTAGATACTGTGCATCAGCTTTTCCTTGAGCTTCTCGGAGACGATGATGAGTTTGGTAATCACGGACCACTTTCAAACCTTCATGTATCTTAACAATCGAGGTTTCTAGTTGTGTAAGAGCAACTTGATGCTGTGCTATATTCTCTGTTAGCGGTGGATCATCATCTGATGTGATCAAATCAAAATATATCTTTTTGTGTGTGAAACTGGAAAACTGATTACTGAAACAAAATTCATACTCTCCATCTGCATGTGCAGTGAATTCTATCGTATCGTATTTCTTTCTGTCGGTTCTGTAAAGTTCTTTGCCATCTGGGCCTCTCATCACTAAATCAACATCGTAATTACCACCCCAGATAACCTATAAGGAATACACGTGAAAAGATTTGTCATGCTGTAGTGATACAAGATATTATAATTACACACTTCACACCCCTCCACCCCAACCCACTGATTAATCTTATCCCTACACTCTCTTTCCTGCAGGAATACAGAGTGATATGTAGCCTTGTACAGGCAACAAATGTCCTGGTTTTAGATATTGTAGTCTCATGAGCCACGAGCATGAGCATGACTAAGCTGTTTTACATGTGCTAATTAGTAATTACCATTGAAAACAACGCTCATTTTGCTGCACAGAAAGTTTGCTCAATTGAAACCAGTTGACTATTGTAACCCAAGAGGTGGAAATAACTGTCGAACATCAGACAATTTCTGACCCGTTACCCTGTTTGTCTGAGCAAATCTCACTTGCTTGGACATTTTGTCCAAGCAAAAAAATAAATAAGAGACAGGAATAGTAAACAACCAATCTGTGATACTTTTAAATACATGTAACTACATTCTTGCCCCTACAATTTGTGGTACTTTTAAATACATGTAACTACATTCTTGCCCCTACAATTCAATTTATAAATCAGATTGGTTGATTTTATCATGTGACTAGAGTAATTAATATAGATAACTTTGCTCTAAAAGTTGCAGCCAGACCAAAATTTGGAAGCATCTGATCAAAAATCACTTTGTTCAGACGTGTTGTCCTAGCAAATTTATAACTCTGTAGTCCTCTACCTAGATAATGACCAGCTCTGAGAAAAACAGGCTTATGGATTAAAATATAATTTTTAAATGCAAGAGAAAATACTCAAAATAAGGTTACATTGGTGACAATCGTTTACTCATTTATTGTGGCTTTGTCTTTATTTCATGTATGATAGCTCAATTTTTGAAATTGAGCCTAGTTTTTTCAGAGCCGGTCACTATAATATGTATATACAAATGACAGAGAATAGATATATCAGGGCTGGGAAAAGCTTTGAATGTTTGAACCTTTGTTCATTTGCTACACATTTGAATCTAAATTCTCCCTTTGAATCTTCACTGCCACGCCCACTTTATAATGTTTGTACACTCTAAACGTGTGGTTAATAATGTAGATGTGTTCCAGTAAAATTGAGGACGTGTTGCTGGCTGCTTCTGTCTCGTTTCTTAGTCTAGCGATGCTAAATCTGAGTAGAAACAACGACAGGAACAAGATTAGTGCGCGCTATCAAGCAATAATCCAGTTTTAGAGGCTTTCTATAAACCTTGTGCAGCTGACGTCAGAAGGTTGTATTTCCAAATATTTACTGTATTATGACTTTTTCTGAGTGGCAAAAGAATGGTTGTTTCTATTGGATTCTCCAGAAAAAGGGCACTTGGAATCATGAGCAGACAATATGTTGTTCAATTCCAATTTGGAACTACCAGACTGTTGAGATTAATCGACTTCCTGCTTGCAGTAGAGGGAACTTTTGCGTCCACGAATATTTCTCGCTATACGGTATTTCCGTGTTGGATGACGTAACTGCACAAGGTCTATAGCCAATCAAGGTGAGAGCAACATTGATAAAACATTATTAAAAACATGTGCAAACCTTCGAAGCCTTCAAAACTTTTCTCAACGAAGCTTCAAATTTGACTATTCGTCATAGCCTTATAAAGTTTAAATATAATTATAATTATGATACCTTTTGTATTTATGTACATTTTGATTACAACAGTTATCTTGTTCTATGCATACTAAAACTGAAAGTGCATGGTGATAATTAAAAAAAAAACACTAATGTTTGTATAACTGAGGTACATGTAGTTATGTATTATGTACACAGCTATTACATACAAGTCAGCTGTCATTACATGCTTTATAGTCTATTCACGTTCAGGAGTCACGGAAGTCAACAGCGGAAGAATTGCATCATTGGAATGTAAAATTATTACGTGTTTGTGGTCTCTCATGTGAGCGTGTACTTACTTCATGTATACCACCGTGTTTTGGCAGGAAACTTAGAGAAAGTGTTGCTATGTTTATAGACCTGCATCTATAGTTAGAATTGACATGCCGAAGGGAAAACGACTCAAGACCTCCTCTCTAAGAGTATTATTTGTAATTTACATGACTATTTTGATTGGCAAAATAAGAAATATAAGTCCACTTCACCTAAGTAATGTAAGAAGACTAATGAAGTCACTGGCTTCTCAAGAACGCGCTGTCAACCGTGTCCTGCTGGAGAAGAGAATGTTTGGATGTAGATGTTATGTAGGTTACAAGTAAAAGGTCATATTAAAGAGCACAATAAGAATTTCACTTGTCTGCTGTGAAAGATCTCACTTTAACTTATGAAGGTTTCTGGAGAGTTGAACCTGAACAATGGAGAAAGAACATCAGCCATGTTAGAGATAAATTAGAAGACCTATAATCTATATAGAGGAGTTTATTATTCATTTTGGAAGAGAATCAGATGAGTGATCAGGAAGAAAATAGCAATTCAGAATCAGTAGTGATGGAGAATAGAATAATATAGTATTGAAATATTAATTGCACATACACCTGTAGTATCTACTTATAAGCCACTTATTTTCAAGTATCTTGTAAATTCCTTTTGTATCCCTGTGCCTAAGCATGGAGCTTAATGGTATAATTCATATAGTTATGACTTGCGATCGTATTGCACATTATTGGATTCGGCAAGTTACGACAAGTAGAATAGTGTTTATTGTGTGTCAATATGATGACATATAAGGAAGTTATAACCACAAACATTCACGACTCCTGAACGTGAATAGACTATAGTCACTTCGTGGGATAATAAAAGATATATGGAGAATAACATTATAATATCTTTTGTTGCTTATATAGAGTATACAATGTATATTAACTCCAGGGGTACCCTCCACAAGAATACGGAAGTGACTATAGAACACATTACACAATTAGGGAAATATACAGATACATCTTAGTATTAATATGGTCATAAAATAGCTGTTTGCTACCATGACATCAATTCTCGTGAAATCAACATTCTACAAGATCAACTCTCACCAGGTCAATATACTATGAGATCAACTCTAACCCGATCAACATACTATGAGATCAACTCTAACCCAATCAACATACAGTACTATGAGATCATTATGAGATCAACTCTAACCCGATCAACATACTATGTGATCAACTCTAACCAGATTAACACATACTATGAGATCAACTCTAACCAGATCAACATACTATGAGATCAACTCTAACCCGATCAACATACAGTACTATGAGATCATTATGAGATCAACTCTAACCTGATCAACATACTATGAGATCAACTCTAACCCAATCAACATACAGTACTATGAGATCATTATGAGATCAACTCTAACCCGATCAACATACTATGTGATCAACTCAACCAGATTAACACATACTATGAGATCAACTCTAACCAGATCAACATACTATGAGATGTGTTACCGGCTTTCTACACCTTTTTAGTACTGAATGGATAGTTTTAAAAGGTTTTGGTTGTTATTATAAACATATATAGCATTTGGTTACAGCAAAATGGTGAGCTAATATTTGATATTTAATTCACAGTTATGTCTGAAAGCAAGCGAATATCCGGATATTTGTTCATTAAAGTAAGAACTACTATCTGTTGCAATCCTAATTATTATAATACATGTGTATACAACTTTTTAACACAACAATATTTTTAAAATTGTAATTCAAGTGTTTATTATCAACAATAATACAAATAAGCGAGAGATCATTATGAGATCAACTCTAACCAGATTAACACATACTATGAGATCAACTCTAACCAGATTAACATATACAGTACTATGAGATCAACTCTAACCAGATATGAGATCAACTCTAACCAGATGAAGTTCAACTTTCACCAAATCAATTTGTCATCATTTGACAAGTACTAGTAATTTACCTCCTTTGTACAGAGGTCAGGGTTGGGTCAAGCCCTGTAAAAAAGAGCTTAAGCACAAGCTCAAGCGACTCAAATTTTGTCAAGCTCAAGTTCGAGCTCAAGCCTTTTCTTTGGACAATTGGTAATAAACATTTATTTTCAAGAAACAACATCACAATTAGATCTTATGAACATCAATTGTTCAAATTTTGAGTCACTTAGGCGACATCTGTCCAGTTGATAAATTTTACCCGCTATGCTCAACAATCTTTCGACTGCTGCTGATGATGCTGGAATGGTATTTTTTATTAACTGAAAGAAATTTCGTGAACTTAAAGTGGGCTTACGTACAAGTCCAGTAATTAGCACTTGAGAACAAAAAAGGGCTTCAAGCCCTCTCAAGCTCTTGATAAAACTGGGCTTAAACTCAAAAAGGTTCAACTCCAAAGGTCTTGACCCGACCCTGACTATGGTATTGTTAAAAGCTGAGCCTATTGACTGATAATAGTTGATACTGTTTTAAAAGCTCTTATAGAAAGGACATAAAATCCCCAGAGAGCTAATTACATGAGAGTTGATGCATGTCAGACTCATACCACAAGAGACAATCTGCTATACATGTTGCATATCAGTTTGCTCTTGGCACATGAAAAGCTATGCCCCAATCAGATTATAATTATAATGACAAGATAGGTCATTGTTTATATATCCATTTCATGATGTCACGTTTAGATCTAATTTAATCTATTATACCTTTTCTACACAAGATAGAGATATTTGTAATATACACGCTGAATTCGGAAATACCGTATTGCGGGAAATTTGCACGTGGTGCGTTTTTTTTTTTTGTGATTCATTGTTATTCGCAAAAATGTCTGTCTATAATTGTTTAATTACGTGAGCTCTTCACTGGCTGTTCAGAAGCTCAATTTCTGTTGATGGCTTTGTATTGTTACCTGAAACCTATGGATGGCATACTACCATCTCCTATTGGACCTCTATCTGCTCATATGAGTCCAGCAACCTTTAGAGAAGTTAACAAAGAAGGCTAAAAAACGAACGTACCAGCAACACAATCTTACCTCGAAATCTCCGGTGAGCAACAGGCCAAGATCGCCCATCACTCATTTCTGCATGGCAATACAGCAACAGTTCGTCAATTTTCAGACCTCTAGCCATTGCTTCCACTTGAAAAGACATCTATTCAGTCATTACTCTTCTAATACAACATGATATACTTGTGGGCGGGGAATTAATGTAAATACTAAATAATTTAATTAAGCTTATAATAATTCGCAAAAATTAAAGTCGCAAAAAATTGGTAAATTGCATAAAAAATTTTTTCGTTAAATTTCCCTCTATACGGTAGCCCGTATTATTGCATTTGTGTTGTCATACATATAACTATATGGCTTCTTTAAACAAACTGATGTATAACATGCAACCAGACCCTTTCTTGTGGTATGGGTCTGGTGTGCAAGACTAATAGTTTATTTATATGATCCATTTTCACTATCAGTCTACTATAACTTCAAATCTCATACTTAAAACACTTGTAAAGATATAATAGTTAATTAATGTCGTGTTAGCAATTAAACAGGGCTATAAATATTGTTAATATTACATAAAACATACTCCTCATTACCCCAGCTAGCTGCTAATACACTGTATTTCAACGTGAATTCAGAATGAATCTAATATATGAATTATGTACACACATATGAAAGATAATACCAATTGTCACATCTCTAGTTAGATGTACATTTCTCAAAGCAATACAATTATCATTATCAAATTTTAGTATTTTACATACCAATGGGAACTAAGGGCCTACCTGAAAATCAAGAATACATTTTGTGTCTTTCTTAATATCTTCATAAAAACACTGCTCAACTTTATCAGGCAATTCAAAAGTCAATTCTGTGCACTGAACATCACTGAAATCTGCAAACAAGACGAGAAATATCAAAAGTAATGATTTGTATAAACTTTCCACCATATTGCCACGTTGATATCGTGACATCACACGTTCATGACGTCTGACCACACCTACTACTTTTGGAAGGCATTATAGTGTTGCCAGACTAGCTAGATTTAGCATGATCTAGCATTGAAAATGCATAGTGTGCATTTTGGAATAATTTATGGCATAATGGTTGTTATAATGCATAATCTTTAGCATAACTCAAAATTTTTGCAACATCCAATAATAATATCTGTAATCTTTTAAAAACGTCATTGATTGCATTACAAAATTGTTAATATTACTGTTACAGTAATTAGTATTAGGAGGTGTGGTTAGTACCGTTAGGCTAGTGGTCTACAATAGTAATTTACAAAATTTTTAGTTGCTTTTTTTTTTTGAAGCAGAAGTAACCAAAAAAAAAAAAGGAAAACCTAAAATTTTTATGGAAATCCTCAATTTTTACGTTTTAGCATAATTTTAGATAAGATAGCATAATTTTGAAACAAAAATAGCATAGTGCTACTCCTCCCATCTGGCAACACTGAGATAAGGCATGACCTTGCATGTGTGGGCCAGTGAATAGAGCATGCTTCTACTTTGTAGTACAATCTACTACTTTTTGCCGTCCATTAGGTAACTTTGGTGTAGGCAATTAGTTGCCAAGTGGATGGTAGGCTTTTTATAATACTTATATATATATATATATATAAATATATGTAACTGGCAGCAATCCCTGACTATATTAGCTTTTTAATGCAATGCAAGAAATTATGGGATTTAAAAGACTAAGATCTAAGATAACTTGAAATAACCCAATATTCGATTTAAATCAAGCCTCTGATTACCCTCTGAACACTGTGAACAGACATTAGCGAGAAAGTAGGACTGTAGGAGTATATACAGCCTGCATCTAATCCAGTGTTCCTCTGTCAGGCTTGAGTATTTGTCTGTGACACCCATGCCATTTACCCCATTAGTGTAACCAAACTAACCATACGGAACAGCGGAAGTATTCCGGGAACATCCCGGCCACTGTAGTGTATGTCCGTTTTTGTTTTTGTGCTGGAGATTGAGTTCTAGAAGGAGGTCGTTATGTCTATGTCTGGGCCTCCAATTGTTCCAAGGAGAGGTAATCATCATCAACCTTCTCTCCCAGATCGTACGTTTTCCCCTACCTCTTCCACTAACAGTTCAATAACCAGTCCGCCCCCTGAGCCTCCATCGTCTTCATCTTTCGTTTCAAACTACAGTCAGAGCAACAACTTTGGATCGTGTTTGCAATCCAGCTACGAAGCTATCAGTAAAAGACACGAAGAAGAACTTCGCGCTCTGGAGAGCCTCAGAGGACACATATTCAAAAGGCAAAGAGCTGACAAGGAGTATGCAGATCAGCTAGGTCGGATAAACCAATCATGCGAGAGGGCTGCACAGTTTCCTTCGAGTACTACATCATCTATTGTACAGGTTTGTGTATTATTATGTAGAGGTGTCGTAAGCCTTTTGGTTTGTAAATTATTGTGTAAAAATAAAGTTAAATGTGTTTTTGGAGTTGTCAGTCCTAGGGGCTACACCCCTTGATCATGGATCAAATCTGATATATAATTATATGTTAAGCAGCCTCCTCCCCTTTCACCTAGTGTTGTCAATTGTTTGCTGTTATTAAGGGTTTTTATGGCCCGTAGGGCCATCCCTATAATTGCTTTCCACGGGGTTTAATGTATATATATATATATATATATATGTTTGTGTCACTTGCGCGACTATGCGTTGTATACGTAGTTAAGGAAGTTGCGTCTTTCCCGGGGGGCTCGGTCAATTAATGGGCGTGGCACGTAAAAGAACGCGCGTTTGAGCTACAGAGCAGCTGAGGAAACTTCAGAAAGGATGTAAAACTGCTAATAACTGTTGTATATACAGTATAAATAGTATGCAAGAATCTTTAACAAGTAAGTATGATAAGTTGTTGAGTTTCAGACACAAGGAAGTCGTCATTTAGAACCTTGAAGGAGTACTTCAGTCAGTTCATCAAAGATCTGTGTATTTAGACTGCAATCAGGCTTACACTTACTTCTTCAGGCCCCAGCTTTCGAGTACACAGAAAGGTAGAAACACTAGTGCTATCAGCAATGCTTAATACATAGTCATCACAAAGCAAATATAGGGATGTTTTTTTCTCTATATACACTTGTTATTTCTGCACTGTTGCCAGTGGATTACAGTGTTGTTTTATCAATGAGACAAAGCTCGATTTATTATTGTGTATAATATTATAATATAATGGTGGACAAATATCCACAGCCTATTGGATCGATGGGCAAGATTAAGAACAGCACCTTGTTAATTAATATTCATATGACTCCAGGCCTCAGACCTATGTATTATTATATGGACCATATAATACACGAGTCTGAGGCCTGGTGTAGTTTGAATATTAATGATGTGCAGTTCTGCAGTCAGATTAAGGCACTTTGTTCATTAATATTCATATGACACCAGGCCTCAAACCTACATGTACGTACATGTATATAGAGTGTATAATGCATGAATCTAAGGCCTTGTGTTGTATGAATATTAATGATTTTCTTACCAGTTTATATTACTGGGTGAACACTGGCTTGTATGTTTAGTACCGAACATCACATACATAATTATATGTATAAATTATATATATATATAATTATATATATATATATATATATATATATATATATATATATATATATACATGTATGTCCTGATACGGCGAAACATCAAAGTAAACCACAGGGATATATACATGATATAGCACTGCGGTCAGCAGATATAGCACTGCGGTCAGATATAGCACCTGCCATCGAAACAGACTACAAGAAAACAACGCTTACCTTCTCCAAAGTGCCAACAAAAAGGTAGAAGAAGCATCAGACATCAACAAAGGTTTTGTCTTTCGTGACATATTTCGGTTATATCCCGCTACTCGTGCAATATCAGATATATAATAACCTTGCCCTCGGGCTCGGTGATTATATATCTGATATAGCACTCGTACCGGGATATAACCTATACATATATACTTGTATAACCTTTTGTGTTGAATACACATCAAGCTCAGAGATGTTGATACTCAAACTAACATTAGAACAGCTACTTTTAACCACACAGGGAATGTACAGAACGCGTTTTCCATGGTAACTGAATTATTATTATTATACATACAATTGGAAAACAGAGTTTTTGATACATTTTGAAGCATGGGCAAAATTGGCTCAACAATAGTTGGTATGTGCACCATTGGGAATACATCTTGAGCCAATTAACAAACAATTAATGCTGTTAGTGATAATATAATCATAATTAACTATACCATCTTGCCCAAAGAGAGAACTTTGCTGTGTCGAATAAGAAGCTCTTTAGACCAATGGTGTGCCATATGAGCTTATCAACAGTGTCGGGAATGTAAGAACAGCCAATGATTGTTTATTCAGTATGTACATGTAAACATTGTAAATTAAGTGTTATCCATTTTTTTGGTGATATGTAAACATACACGAAATGATAAACTGACAGATGTACATGTAATGTTGATGTGTTTGTAGTTAAGTAAGCACAGTTTACTTCGTTGCTACAAAAACACATTTAAATGTTTATACAAAGTATACATGTACATATATCATCATATATAATTATTGTGATTTTCATATGTTATGTTGCTACTATAAACATTCAAATAAATAATTATATAAAATATATACAAATGTATATAAAACACATTATATGAATAATGTATAGTACGCTGCTTTTCCGCGGGTTTGAATAGTGATTTTCACACAGGGTACAGTATACGTGTACATGTATGTGCTGTCTTTCGGTTGAGGTAATCCAGTTCTACAAAGTGATCATGTACATGTACAATGTATATATAGTATAGTACATGTACATGTATATAGTACATGTACTATAGTACATATATATATATATATATATAGTACATTTACATGTATGGGCTGTCTTTATAAACTGTTACGATTGAGGTAATCCAGTTCTACAAACTGATCATGTAATGTACAATGTATAGTACATGTACATGTACATGTATATATAGTACAGGTACTATAGTACATATATATATATATAGTACATGTACATGTATATATACATGTATATATAATACAGTACATGTACATGTATATATAATACAGTACATGTTGATGCATTTTCTTTGTATAATTATTTGGTTTTGGAAGTTCACATTCATGATGACCTCAAAATTATGATGTAATGACTTTATATGTAATATAGTGTATAGTTTAATGTCATAAGGTTAATACATGATTTAAAATCATTACTTCATTACTGAGTTACAGTAAAATCATTGATTTTACTCTAACTCAGTAATGAAGTAATGGATTGAAATTTGACATACATGTACCCCAAAAAAAGAACTGGAAGGATAATTGTATGAAAAAGGTACAGCATAGTAAAGTGTATGTAGGTCCTTCCAAACTAAAGTTATTAACATTTTTCTGAGTTCATTATGAACATGAATGATCTTTGATTAGGAATTTCTTTTTATTGACCTCAGGGGCCAGTCTATGTACATGTATATGGCAGTAAAACATCACCATACAACACAGTAATAACTCAGTAGTAGTTTCATTTATCACACCGCAGTAGTGAGACAGTAATTACTGTACTGTACTGTACTGTACTGTACTGTACTATAGAATTACTGTATGGTGATGTTTTATCATACTGTATACAATGTGATAATTGTTTTGTCATTTTGTGCCCTTCCATTGCAAATTGCGAAACTACAACTACTATACATGGGTATGTACTACATGTATATTTGTATCACATACACATTATACATATATATATAGTTAATAGTGTTGTTTTCGTTAACTATAACTAAAACTAAAACCCCTTTTAGTAAGGCATTTTGAATTTTAATTAAGGAAGATGAAGCATTCCAGGAAACTTTCATCCTTCTATAATACACATGTATACATGTACAAGTACAGGTACATGTACATGTATATGGATAACTGTCATCCTTCTATAATTCACATGTATACATGTACAAGTACAGGTACATGTACATGTATATGGATAACTGTCATCCTTCTATAATTCACGTGTATACATGTACAAGACTACAAGTACAGGTACATGTACATGTATATGGATAACTGTCATCCTTCTATAATACACATGTATACATGTACAAGTACATGTACAGTGATCTGCCAATATGTACATGTACATGTAGATGTGTATAGTGATAATACGTATATATATATAATGATATAAGACTAATAACATATACATATACACAAGTACATGTATGTGTACTCATATGTCATATCACAGTTTACTGTTCTTATTAGAATTTTTAAATGCAGTATATAGGCCTGATTTAAATGTATATGTACTACATTACAATACAGTAAAGTACATGTATACAGTATATACATGTATACTACTATAGGCATTGATGTATATACATGTACATGTACATGTACTACATTACAATACAGTAAAGTACATGTATACAGTATATACATGTATACTACTATAGGCATTGATGTATATACATGTACATGTACATGTACTACATTACAATACAGTAAAGTACATGTATTCAGTATATACATGTATACAGTATATACATGTATACTACTATAGGCATTGATGTATATACATGTACATGTACATGTATTACATTACAATACAGTAAAGTACATGTATACATGTATACTACTATAGGCATTGATGTATGTATATACATATACATGTATATACATTACAATACAGTAAAGTACATGTATACAGTATATACATGTATACTACTATAGGCATTGATGTATATACATGTACATGTACATGTACTACATTACAATACAGTACAGGGGGTGGGGGGTGGTGAATGCCTGGTAGCTAGGAATATTGTAAAGTACATGTACATGTATACAGTATACAATCATTAATTTAATCATCAATTATGTCTTTCTGGTCAGGCTTGGAAAGTATTCCTACAAATATCTGACAGACTTCAAAATCAAGTAAGCAGTTCTGTGGATCAAATGAAAGGAATGTTAGAGGTTGTGGATGAACTTATTAAGAACAAGAGAGGGGCTAAAAAGGTACATATAATAAAAATGTTAATTACTTCATTCATTGCTTAATTATATATATATCATGCGATGGATATTCTTAAAGTATATAAAGAAGTGTATCGTGTACTCAATCCAGGTGCTTTGTTTGTCGAAAGTGCATGGCCATTAACAGAAAAGTTCCAACCAGGAAACCCTGAGCACGAGAATTATACACATGTACATGTACATGTACATGTATGTTATTCTCTGATCAGGCCTTTAGTAAGAGTATTTGGTTTGTTTTGGATGAGGGGAGCTTAGTGAGATTTTCTTAGAGGGGGGCTAATCCCCAACCACCTCCCCTACCTTTAAATGACACCAGCTTGCTGACAACAAAACACACATACACACACACACACACACACACACCACATGCACACACACACACACACACACATACCTATAAAAACTCAAACAGATGTGTGATCAATGTTTGTGTGTACCAGTACTGGGTTATAGGTTATACAAATGTAAGTGTTTGTGTGTATGGTACTGTACATTGTACAATGTACACTACATGTACTGTACATGTACATGTACATGTAGTGTATACCACTTATGAAATGTACTGCAGTGATATAACGAAATAACGAAATAACGACATATTATACATGTACAGGTATTTGAAAGTTTTTTTGTAATACCTTTTTTTGTTAATGTGGCTATATATGAAACTAATATTTGTAGTAAATAAAAAACTTATTAATTTAACGTACATATCAGGAAATTTTCATATTATGGCACCACTAATAGTAAGGTCACCTTGACATTAGTATAGCGTTCATAGCTTTAGTCAACAAGTTTCATAATGCCCTGTAAAATGTCCTTCCAATTTGTGTTTTTGATAAGCTCATATGGTGCACCATTGGCCTAAAGAGCTTCTTATGTGGCACTGTACAGTTCTTTCTTTGGGCCAGCCAATCGGTGTTTTTGATAAGCTCATATGGTGCACCATTGGCCTAAAGAGCTTCTTATGTGGCACTGTACAGTTCTTTCTTTGGGCCAGCCAATCAGTGTTTTTGATAAGCTCATATGGTGCACCATTGGCCTAAAGAGCTTCTTATGTGGCACTGCACAGTTCTTTCTTTGGGCCAGCCAATCAGTGTTTTTGATAAGCTCATATGGTGCACCATTGGCCTAAAGAGCTTCTTATGTGGCACTGCACAGTTCTTTCTTTGGGCCAGCCAATCAGTGTTTTTGATAAGCTCATATGGTGCACCATTGGCCTAAAGAGCTTCTTATGTGGCACTGTACAGTTCTCTCTTTGGGCCAGATGGTGCAGTTAATTATGATTATATTGTCACTAACAGTATTAACTCTTTGTTAATTGGCTCAAAATGTATTCCCAATTTGGCCCATGCTTCAAAGAGTATCAAAAGCTCTGCTTCCAATTCTTTTTTATGTACATGTATATCAAGTTTCAATTTACTGCAAAAGCTGAGAATATTTTAGCTGTTGCATTCTCAAATACCTATTTGGTATGAGCTTGAGTTTCAAATGTATCATTTACTCTTTAGTATGACAATAATGTCCACTTTTAGTTATAGTTATAGTATGTCTAGTTTATCACAATTGTAGTTTAGTTATTGTTTAATTAACTAAGGTAATATTACTAATGGTTTCATTATTGGCTTATTTTCAATTTAGTTAGTTATACATGTACAGGTATATTTATTACATGTACATGATGTACCTATACCATTTTCATATAATTATCCTTCCCATTCTTTTTTGTATAATTATGTCATATTTCAATCCATTGCTTCATTATTTAGTTTCAGTATAATCATACATTGTATATTAACCATATGACATTAAACTATACACTATATTACAGTTATCATAAAGTCAGATATTCTCTAGCAGCTGACAGTGGACAGTGTTAATACAAATTATTTGTCATTCTAGCAGGTGTTTGTTAATATGTAATGTAGCTAATGATGCCTAGTATACACTTTGTACTTACTATTATTCTAATACTATACCATACTATATAATACAGTATTGCTTCATGATTCCCTATATGAAGTAACCTATGCTATCAACATGACCATTACAACCAAAACTGTGATTATTGATTGATATCATTAGTTTAAGTAAACCACTTATTACATAGATACACAGGTAGTCATGTACTGTACAGTGTTTGTTATTAATTATGTCTCTGTACTAATCTTGAGTGGTTGGTAATCTATTTATCCATCCATCTACACTGTATCTATCCATCATATTTACATGTACATATATAGTTAAGTAACAATGTCACTACGGGTAATCTATCCATTCATCCAGCCATCTACATGTATCTATTCATCCATCCATCCATCTATCCATCTATCTATCTATCTATCTATCATATTTACATACATGTATATAGTTAAGTAACAATGTCACTAAATAAATGTAGATAATCTTGTTTTTTTTTTCAGGTATGTGATGATGAGAGAGTGAGACTTGATACTGAATTCACAAATTCTTGTAAAGAAGTTCAAGACCTTCGAAGGGATTATCGTAAACACTTGAGAAATACTGAAAAATGTAAAAATAATTTACAAGGTTTCCTACAAAAACAAGCCAAGCAAACTGATGTAGACAGGTATTATACATGTATAATCTTCCTTTAATCTATACATCTCTGTCTATCTATCCATCTATCTACATGTACATGTAAATGTACATACAGAGTTTCATGGGTTCGAATCCCACCTGAGGCAACTCTCATTTTTTTAATTTTTCCATTGCCTCAAGTGTATTTCTTTCTTTTTCATTTCATTCTTTCTTTCTTTCTACATCTCCTGTTACATCATGTATCTATCATGTAACATATACCATGTATATAATAATGTGTACTGTGTTGTACTATTCTGTGAAGTTTAGTGTACGTACTATAATATATTGTACTGCACTGTACTCTACTATATACTGTACTGTACTGTACTCTACTGTACTCTACTGTACTCTACTGTACTCTACTCTACTCTACTATATACTGTACTGTACTGTACTGTACTGTACTATAATATATTGTACTGCACTGTACTCTACTATATACTGTAATGTACTGTACTGTATTGTATTGTACTGTACTGTACTGTACTGTACTGTACTGTACTGTACTGTACTGTACTCTACTATATACTATACTCTACTCTACTCTACTCTACTCTACTGTACTATAATAAATTGTACTGCACTGTACTCTACTATATACTGTACTGTACTGTACTCTACTATATACTGTACTGTACTGTACTGTATTGTACTGTACTGTACTGTACTGTACTGTACTGTACTGTACTCTACTATAATATACTGTACTGTACTGTACTGTACTGTACTGTACTCTACTATATACTCTACTCTACTGTACTGTACTATATACTCTACTCTACTCTACTCTACTGTACTTTACTGTACTGTACTGTACTGTACTGTACTGTACTGTACTGTACTGTACTGTACTGTACTATATACTGTACTGTACTGTACTGTACTGTACTGTACTGTACTATATTGTACTATATTGTACTGTACTGTACTGTACTATATTGTACTGTACTGTACTGCACTGTACTCTACTGTACTCTACTACAGTGGAACCTCCATTTAATGGACAGTTTGGGGATTTTTACTTTGTCCTTTATACAGAGGTGTCCTTTACAAGGAGGTTCTCTAGTTCAGGCACTGGTAACGCAAACTTAAGACTTTATAAGACTCAGAATTGTTTCAGAGAAGATGTATTAAGAAATCCACAGATTTATTTTTCATCATCACCAGGAAGATATCAACTCTACCAACTATAATTGAAATAAGCGTTTTCGTAGAAATTTTGTGTGGGCGGAGAGCTTAATATCCTAATCAACATTTTCAGCACTATAACTCTCATACTTTATAAGACTCAACATTCTAACTTATTTTGTGGAAAGAAGAGTCTTTAACAAACCCATTGATGTAAAATTTATACTTCGCTATCAGCAGGAAGAGAGAAATGCGAACGTTTGTAAGGTTAGTAGTCGACGGGCAACGCCCACTTCTTGTCTAGTCTGTATAACGCCTGAATTTTAAGCAACCACGACTTTTAACTCACTTAGTTATACAGAAGACCTTCTAAGAAAGCCATAGATACCAAAATCACTCTTCGTTAGTAACAAGAAAGTATTATGACGAGCGTTTGAAAGTACTGTTGTCAGTGGCAACGCCCTACGTCCGTTAAATGGAAGTACTGTTCACGTGTTAACTGTATTGATGGGAATCGAGCGTTATCCGTTAAATGTGAGTCCGTTCCAAGGAGGTTAGTAAAGTACAACAATAGTAGTCAGTTCAATCCGTGCATTGGTTGCGTCCGTTCAAAACGAGGTGTCCGTTACAAGGAGTGTCCGTTAAGGGAGGTTTCACTGTATATACTCTACTCTACTCTACTGTACTGTACTGTACTCTACTGTACTCTACTCTACTCTACTCTACTATATACACACATGTACTCTACTGTACTGTACTGTACTGTACTATATACTGTACTGTACTGTACTGTACTGCACTGTACTCTACTATATACTGTACTGTACTGTACTGTACTGTACTGTGACTAGAGCAAAGTTATTTTGCTTATTATTAAATTCCAACTTGTAACAGTCATGCAATTGTGGATGCATAGACACTACATACATTGTTATGGTAATTTCCTGAAACTCTTCTAGTTCACACAATTAATATCTGAAATGTCTCACACTTCCATTGACCAAAAATGCATTTCAGTAATGTCATCATCTTTTTTACATTTACTTCCATTGGCCAACTTAATACATGTTGCTCTGTCTGTGTCACTTGGTGTTTTTAAACTTTATTCCTTCTTTTATTTCTCTATTAATCATAAGATATTTCTCTTATTTTGCTCTTCTCCATTTAGAAATGTTGTGCAACATTGAGGGCTTAACTTAATGTATATACATGTATAATTACCTGTGTCTGTATGTCGAGAGCATTTTTGAGCCTAACACTTAATCCTCTATTCTACTTCACATAATTTCTCAAATGTTCCGGCATCATCTTTTTATACTTCCATTGGTTAACTTAAATCTGCTTTGTCAGTGTAATCTTGGAGCTTTTCAACTTCATTCCTTTCTTCTTTTCTCATTCTTAAATTGTAAGATGTTTCGCCATATTAACTTGTTTCATTTATCTCCATTTACAAATTTTTGTACGACATTGAGGGCTTCATAGTTCATACCTTTCTTGTTTGCATCTTCTTTCTCTTAAAGCGTCTTTTTTCTCAATTTGCAAATTGAAGCCAAGCGTATTTGACCAAACATTCTTCTCTTTCTATAAACTCTTCTCTTCCTTTTTTAAAGCCTTTTCTCGTCTTCTCCATTTGCAAAATTATAGGCTCATTTAACCATGGTTTTTGTTACGTATAGGCATGGCTAAAAAGGCTTCACATGTAGTAATTATACATGTATATGTAGATTACTCCAGCCACATGAGAAAATCAGATTTTAAAATTGAATTCCTGGGCAAGAATGTAGTTACATGTATTTACAAATGCTACAGATTGTATACTACTATACATGTATTCCTATGAGAGCATTCCTTTAAATTTCACTCTTTTTTGTCATATTTTTTTTTTGCAAGGACAAAATGTCCAAGCAAAGTGAGATTCGCTCAGACAAACAGGCTGAATGGTCGGACATTGTCTGTCTGACTGTTATTTTCACATCTGTAATCAGGTTTTCTGTGTGCATGTGTGTGTGTGTGTGTGTGTGTATGTGTGTGTGTGTGTGTTGGTGTGTATTTTCGCGTTGGGTGGAAAGGGCAAGCTAGCTGAACCACTGAGGCAGGCAGTGCACAATTCCAACACCAACAGTGTAAAGTTCCTGTCCTGTCACAGAAATGAAGACGGTGATTCTCCTCTGAGCTTTAGTCAGACGACCCAGTATTTCACTCATGGTTCAGAGCTTTCCTATATTTGGGACTTTATTGGTCAAAAGCATGCAGTGTCACAAACAGTATTTAACAATCTTGACTTTAATATATTCACATATGCTTTGACACTTTGGTGTTATTGGACTCCTGACAGGGATAGTCTGGTCTTGGGAACCAGAAGTGGGGGTTAAAGACATCTTTGGTGGGATCCCAACCCTCCCCTCTCTATCCGTATCTGGAAATGCTTATAGAGTCCTGTTCACCAATGCACCAGTAAATACATGTAATAATAACTTACTTACAAAACACTGAAGTCAAACAATGGCCCATTCCTACTAGATTACAAAAGATCCTACTCCCTTGAAAACGTTACCTACCATGTGCTTACACACGTGCTCTCCTAATTAATCTTAGGTGGGCATTTTTAATTATTAATTAAAATGATTGCAAGGCTATTACTATTACAGATGCTGTTGTGTGTGTGTGTGTGTAGGTGTGTATTTACGTGTTGGGTGGAATGCCCAAACTCGTAAATGAATCGGAATAATGCCTCCGATCCTGGACGATGGATCTGCTCTAAGAGTCTGCTGACCCGAGTATCGCCTTCCTCAGGTTTCAACAACCAAGAATTTTATTGGCCAAAATATTAGACTTAACAAATAAAACAGGCATAATACAGTGTAGCTCTCTCTTCAGCTCTAGTGCTTTTGTTTTATATTTTTATGTTTTTATCCAACTCATCTTTATGACCTGTGTTTATTATTTTGAGCATGCAGGCTTACAGAGTCTATATGCTTTTTTGATTATAGTAAAATGTGGTATAAATTTAGCAATTAGCTACTTAACATAAAGCAGTGTCATAAATAGTATTTAAACAATCTTAACTTTTAACATATTCACATATGCTTTGATGCTTTGGTGTTATTAGACTCCTGACAGGGATAGTCTGGCCTTGGGAACCAGAAATGGGGGTTAAAGACATCTTGGTGGGATCCCAACCCTCCCCTCTCTATCCGTATCTGGAAATGCTTATAGAGTCCTGTTCACCAATGCACCAGTAAATACATGTAATAATAACTTACTTACAAAACCCTGAAGTCAAACAATGGCCTATTCCTACTGGATTACAAAAGATCCTACTCCCTTGAAAACTTTACCAAAGTTTACCTACCATGTGCTTATACACATGTGCTCTCCTAATTAACCTTAGGTGGGCGTTTTTAATTAATAATTAAAATTATTGCAAGACTATTACTATTACAGAATCTGTTGTGTGTGTGTGTGTGTGTGTGTGTGTGTGTGTGTGTCTGTGTGTCTGTGTCTGTGTCTGTGTACAGTAGACAAAAATTAGAAAGCGTCTGATCAAAAATCATTTTGTTTAGACGTGTTGTCCTCCTCACTATTTACATGTTTGTACATGTACATGAACATTATGTACATGTACATGCACATTATCTACATGTGTATATTTATATTGAATGTGTGATAACAGTTGGGATTGAAGTAGCACATGTTCTCAAATATACACAAACATGTTTAGTGTTTGTTTAATGATAATGATGATAATGATTTCCTGTCTCAATCTTTGTATGTTCTCATATTAATACTGTTATGCATGTACACTATACATGTGTTGTAGCTCAGGGGTTCCCCTTTCTCCACTCCCAGTCTGTAGAAGCTGTACACTATACATGTGTTGTAGCTCAGAAGTTCCTCTTTCTCCACTCCCAGTCTGTAGAAGCTGTACACTATACATGTGTTGTAGCCCAGAGGTTCCTCTTTCTCCACTCCCAGTCTGTAGAAGCTGTACACTATACGACGTGTTGTAGCTTAGGGGTTCCCCTTTCTCCACTCCCAGTCTGTAGAAGCTGTACACTATACGATGTGTTGTAGCTTAGGGGTTCCCCTTTCTCCACTCCCAGTCTGTAGAAGCTGTACACTATACGATGTGTTGTAGCTCAGGGGTTCCCCTTTCTCCACTCCCAGCCTGTAGAAGCTGTACACTATACCATGTGTTGTAGCTCAGGGGTTCCTCTTTCTCCACTCCCAGTCTGTAAAAGCCAGTGTGTTTTCCCTACCGTACATATACATTTGAGACTCCTATGTGATGTCTTGACCTCTGTTTGTAGCTACTAAACTACATTGTGTACATGTACATGTACAGTACATGTACATGTATAAACACTCTGAATGATTGAATAATTACGTGTACTACTCGTGTATAATGTTCAGGGAAGACTTCTCATGAAATATTTGTAAATAGATTATCAAGGGAATTTGTATTATTATTAATTTAGCAAGAGTATACATGTACATAAATGTACATGTACATGTACATGTAACTGCTAGTTTGTTCATGTACATGTATATGTACAGTAACTGACTTTATTGGAGCTACACTTTAATAAGGTGATAGTCAACTGTACTTCTACATGTAGGTAATACTACATGTACATGTACATGTACACTTTGTGTATACTACTAATTTGTACTATAATCATATTAATGTGGGAATTACATGTAAATGTACATGTACATATATAAGGTAATTACTGAAATGTTTCAGTATATACATGTATTTATAGGTATTGCAGTAGACCTGTAATTTACAGTACCTGACGTTTATTAAGTTTACATACTACAATGGGATTACTGCATATACATGTACTACTAGTTTGTACCGTAATCATAATTAATGTGGGAATACCTGTACATATATGGCCCTACTAAAATGTTTTAATGTCTGTAATTTACAGTACCTGACTTTATTAAGTTTACATACAGTCATGTACATGTACTACAAAGTCTACAATGGGAGCTACATGTACACTTTAATAAGGCGATAGTCAACTATACTTCTATGTACAGTACATGTACATGTACCCGAGTGTAAATAGAAACGGGATCTCGCGAGATGTATGCGATATACCGCGTGAAACCCGCGGGATCTCGGTAGCGGCAGCTTGTCTAACCCCGCGGGTTATTCATATAATCCCGCCACACCCCATCAAATCTCAACACAGATTGGACGGGATTTTGTCGAGGCGTTAACTGCAAGGTATGTGTTGTGATTTAACTGACTACCAACAAAGAAGATTTCTGAACGTTTGTAGCACCAAAATAATTATAACTGGAAAGGTAGACCAAGACGAATGCTCTTACATTGCCATCATTGTGTGTTGTGTTAGTCGCCGTCTTGTGTGGTTTGCATCTTTGCAATTGACAACGGATTTTTATGAAGGCAGCATCCAAATTGATTCTCTGAAATCTTATAAATATACCCAGTTATACTATCACTGTAAGTTGAGACTGTCGAGTAGAGATAGCAACAAAACTGAACTTGTTGAAAAGTGGGCGTCGCCAGCGATCGTCGAATAAGGATACTCAGCTCGTGTTTAATGTGCTTTTACTTGAAGTAAATTGAAGAGCTGCTGCAAGTTCAAAGCTTTGTTAATATTATAAATTATAATTATATATATATAATTATATATAATAATTATATATAATAATTTATTTTTCATTATTAATTTTAATAAAATTTTAATTAAATTAATTTAATTATTGAATGCAGCCAACTTCTTCATGTGCATGTAGAATCTGTTAAAAAGTAATATGTAAACAGACTAATTCAGAAC
Organism: Petrosia ficiformis; assembly: GCA_947044365.1. Lineage (NCBI taxonomy): Eukaryota > Metazoa > Porifera > Demospongiae > Haplosclerida > Petrosiidae > Petrosia > Petrosia ficiformis. The sequence goes on along the minus strand of OX345636.1, from coordinate 41,725,758 downwards.
ACAGAGCTCACTCACCTATATTTAATTAGCTGACAATCATTGTATTTTCACAATAAAAGGCAAAAAAAGTTTTCAAAGGAGTAAAGGTAACAGATATTAATACTACCATTCATGAATAGGAAAGATGTGATTCTATATTTCAAGGTGGTTTGAACCTTCTTTGTCATCTTGGGAGTCCTGGCATTGTGTCAGGATTTCTAAGAGACTTGGTTTGTTTTATTCCACTATAGTACTGTACTTTATTTTCATGCTTTGTTAAATTCAAAACCACCATACATAAACAATTAATTAGCTGTAGACCACTAGAACACACCTTGTGGTGTGGTAACAATTAACACTTCAAAGATCCCGCGGGCACTCGTTAAATCTCAATTAATCCTCTATCACTTACAGTTTCGTAACCCGGGGGCTTTTGAAAAAAGAATGAATTAATTTTAATAATAATTCCAACCACACCTACCATGGATGTAATATACTGATTGCGAGGTGTGGCTCAGCATCTCATTAAAATCAAAACCTTCGTTGCAAATGAATACAGGCAATTTGCAACTTTCTCCAACTTCTGGAGCAATCTAACACTCACCTCAACCTTGCTTACCAATTACTGCAAGCACAGCATCTACTCAAGTCTGCACACGAACGCTATTTGTCACTTATTCTCCCAACATCCCTTTCTCTCTCGCTAGAACCAGCTAGAAACCCAAGTCTATACATCACACAAACATCAACATAACGTTCTACTCTCCTTTCACTTTTTTAATTAATTAATTTATTTTTTTAAAGTATTCTAAGCTAACTTCAAAGTAACATCAAAGGGCGGACACTTGAATCAAAGCACCGCTAGACCACATCCAACGAAGCGTGGGCGTTTTGAACAATAGAATGCTGACATGCCGCCACCACATTGGTATACTCTTGTAATCTACAGTAATTTGGGGTGTGGTACATCCAAGACCCAGCCATTGCAGTGAAATTTAGCAATGTAATAAGTAGGTGTGGTACTTCCTATCTGACAGGATGTTGTAAAATTACAATACTAAAAAACTGAAAGTGCTATAAAAGATTTAACGTGCTTTCGCGAGATAAATTGAGAAACGGCGGGATCTCGTTCAAATCTCGCTTAAGCTCGGCGCCCCGCGGGAATCCCGTTTACATTTTCTCTCGAGTATATGTAGTACTACTTTGTACTGTAATCATAGTAATGTGTGAATTTCCTTTACATTTGTATGTGATAGCATAGTACTAAGGTGTAATACTGTGTAGTACATTCAAAGTACAGTGTACTTCACTCATAATGTACACTGTAGTCAATGGAAGTACAATGATAGTATGTAAACTTAATAATGTCAGGTATTGTACATTTATGTACACATCTAGTTTCTAACCTTATCTCATCTTTATCTCTTCCAAACCCTAATCCTTTTCATCTCTTCATTTTTATCATTTCTTCCAAATATTAATCCTCCTCACCTCTGTCTCTTCATTTCATAGAAATCGCAGCAAGTTTGTTTCAGCAGCTAAGAAATTACATCAGTGTCATAATGATTATACTCTATCAGTTGTTAATGTCAACATCCATCAAGATTTTTATCGTCAAACACTTCTACCATTCTGTCTGGACACTCTTCAACAGCGAATGGAATTGCAGATATCTGAATGGTACATGTACATGTAGTCATGTACATGTACGTGTAGCATATACATGTACATGTACATGTAGCATATACACTGTACTTCTAAGTAGTACTACATGTACATGTATATACTACTAGTTTGTACTGTAATATCATATTAATGTGGTAATACCTGTACATATATGGCCCTACTAAAAGGTCACAATGCCTTACTAAAAGGGGTTTTTACAGCTAACTAAAACAACACTAGATAGGGTACACTTGTACATTGTGTATCTCAAAATTAATAATTATCTCATAAGCCTGATTTTCGCAAATTCGGTCACATATATATACATGTATATATATATATATATATATATATATATATAACAGAACGTTAACGTTAATATCGGCCCGTAGATCTTCTTCAGCTAAAACAACAAACTTACATGTACATGTACCTTTGTTGTTTTAGCTGAAGGCTTACGAATCAAAATGTTCTGTTATTATTTTGGTATTACGTTCATTAAATAACTACATGTAGGTTATTTAGCTGGAAAAGGTCTCTTTTTTGAAAACTTAGTCATATTCTCTCATTTATGTTTATTTATTATTTATAATTATTATTTTCTACTCCTCACAGGAAAACAGTTCTATCTCATTACTCAAACACACTGGATATGGCTAAACTTTATGAAGACGGTTTTACTTTGGTTAATGAAGCTCTTGGTCAGGTGGAGAAAGAATTAGAATATGTTCAGTTTATCAAAGACAATGTCAGGTTTGTTACTGCATTCATTTTGTCTGTGTATTAACAAAGTTTCTAAATAATGGCTTGTCATGAATGTGAACAGACTTTAACAGACTTCAAATCACACAAAAATAACAAAAGGCTTTTCTAAAACCTTTTAGTTAGGAAATTATGGAAAATTCAGTTATCATACAGTATTTATTGATCTTCTAATAACAAAGGAAGTACACATTACATGTACATGATCACTTGAGATGGAAAGAAAGAAAGGCACCTGAAGCAAATGTACATGTACATGTACATGTACATGTAACTCATCTGGTTTCAATACTGTCATTGCCAAAGCACAGCTTCAAACTACACACATGTACATGTACATGTACATGTACATGTAACTCATCTGGTTTCAATACTGTCATTGCCAAAGCACAGCTTCAAACTACACACATGTACATGTACATGTACATGTACATGTAACTCATCTGGTTTCAATACTGTCATTGCCAAAGCACAGCTTCAAACTACACACGTGTACATGTACATGTACATGTACATGTAACTCATCTGGTTTCAATACTGTCATTGCCAAAGCACAGCTTCAAACTACACACATGTACATGTACATGTACATGTACATGTACATGTACATGTAACTCATCTGGTTTCAATACTGTCATTGCCAAAGCACAGCTTCAAACTACACACATGTACATGTACACATACATGTACATGTAAGTAGAATTAGGCAGTAGCTAGTCCAGGGCATTGGAATTGAAGTTTTAAATTGAATCTGTTCACATTCACAATGAACTTAAAATTATGATATGGTGAGTTTATATGTAATATAGTGTATAGTTTAATGTCATAAGGTTAATACATGATTATAGTGTAACTCAATAATGAAGCAATGGATTGAAATTTATATACATGTACATGTATACAAACAAGATATATAGAGAGAAAAGTATCCCTATGACTGCTTTGTGGTGTCTAGCATTCATGCCTGAAACACAACAGCCTATTATAGTTATTATTTTGATTATCTACTCTCCTTACCTTTTAAAGGACCTTGTAGAATATATTTCAGATAGAATAGCTACATGTAGCTATTAGTTCCAGTTTCTCCATAAGCAGCTAAGCTACAAGCAGCTTTGCTGGTCTGTAGAGCTCGAGTGCATGTTCTATTACGTGCCATGCCCATTAATTGACATCCCCAGAATGGTGCAACGCATAGTTGTGCAAGTGACACAAGAATAAATATATATACATGTATACATGTTGATGTACATGTATACATTAAACCCCATAGAAAGCAATCATAGGGATGGTCCTATAGCTATGGGCCATAAAAAGAATGGGAAGGATAATTATATGAAAATGGTGCAGGTAAAAAGATTGTTGGTCCTTCCAAACTAAAGTTATGATCATTTTTCTGAGGACAACGTCAACATGAATGACCTTTAGCAGTCAATTCTTTAGCAGCTTGCTAAATTTGAATCAAATTCAAATTCATTCATAAAAACTGAAATCCATTCCATTGGAATCCAGTCAATGTTACAATTCTACATGTATGTTAATTACATTCATTGTGTATATTACATTTCACTGACGTGCCCTTCTTTTCACTAACTATGTAATTACAGTGTTCTGCCCACACTGGTCGGGATAACCACCTCTCAGATAATACATATATAGGCTACTGTGACAGAATTAAGTATAAACTGGATAAACAGCATAGTAGAATCCAACCACCACTCTAAATATCCTGGGCAGAGCACTGTTATTATAACATGTACATGTATTTAGAGAAAAAAGTATCCCTTTCATTGTGCTGTGTGTCCAGCCATAACAATAGTGTCTACTTGTATAATGTTTCAGTTCTTAAGCAGTTGCTCAAAGAACAAATGTACACAAACATGTAATTGTAGAATTCCACATACATGTGTACTACAATAATTCAATCTCTTGAATATAAAAGGACAGCTACAAAATTGCTCTCCAATTTAGATTAAGTTAAAATTTCAGATTCATTCCAAATCAATTCCAATGCCCTTGTGACTATATACACTGACTCCACATACTTTCTGCTATGACACTCGTTTTTTTAGCTCCACCTGGCTGGCCTACTTCTTGTTATTGTACAGTATACATGTATATCAATAAAAAATCACCATACAGTACAGTAATTACTTAGTAGTTTCATTATCACACTACAGTAATTAAAATGTGGTTTGACAGTAATTTGTATACTTGTCAATTCAACACCACAGTAGTGAGACAGTAACTACTGTACTATACTGTACTATACTGACAGTACAACTAATGTAATTACTGTTACTATATGGTGATACTTTATTGACCTATTGTACATGTACATGTACATGTCAATTCAACACCACAGTAGTGAGACAGTAACTACTGTACTATACTGTACTATACTGACAGTACAACTAATGTAATTACTGTTACTATATGTGACCGAGTCTGAGAAAAAGGCCATTCTACCGCATTTTGTGATTTTGTATAATACACAAAAACATGAAAATTCGATAAGAACGCGAAAATTTTTTTATTACATCATGATAAACTACATACTTTTAGCTATCGATTGATATATTATTACCTTGTTCTGACGATTCCTTTGAGAGTTATAACTTGATATATAACGTTCGTCTCTTAAAACGTTGATTGTTCACGATTTGTTTCACGGAATATAAATCGAACAATACTCAGATATCCATAGCAACAAGTAGCTTACTGTAGCAGCTGGCAGTATTGTTTTGGAAGAGATGGACAGGCAGTCTCAAGTAGCAAGAGCACTGAACGACCTTTGCTGCCCGCGTTTCGAGGAACATGACGGGTCTGCTTTGACAAACTTCGTGTTCGACTACTTTGTTTCCGAAGACCCGCCCAGTAAGTAATGAATATCATAAATAACTAATAACAATAATTATAATGCAAAACAAAATAGGTGATGATGAAGATTTTTTTGGTGACATTTATGATTCTGAGGCTGCCAATACTTCTGTTGTAAATTCTGGAGAAGAGACTGATAGTTCTGTTGATGTTGTAGAAGAGGAGAAGGAAATGGATGATAGTGATGTGACGGCCGATGTTACAGAGAATAGTACTGGTCTAGATGATGAAGGTGATGTTGATGGTGATGAAGTGAGATGTAATGAGGAGTCTAATGAAGACAGACCCACAAGTAGCCACTCACAACAGAATGTTGACTTGGAGACGAGAGAGATTGATATAGCTGAAAGTAAAATGGTTGATGAATTCGTTGAAAATGGGTGTGGATGCAGGTTGTATGATGGTAAAGAATGCAGTTCAGCTTTTACCAGAGATCACATGTCTTTAATTCGTGACCAGTGCTCGTCATTAACTCGGGCAGAACTCCACAATGTACTCTTTGGTCATGTGATGGCCACAGTTAGAACATCAGCAGATGTTGACAATCCCCGTCATCCAAACAAGAGTAGATGCAGAAACACAACATCCTATATGCATGAAGGACAGAAGGTAGAGACATGTGTTTTAGAATGTGTGTTATACTAATGTTGCCTAATATATTGCAGGTTTGTAAGAAGACATACCTATTTATCCATAATATTGGCGAAACAAAATACACCACTGTAAAACAGTCATATTTAAAAAATGGACTAGACCCAATAGTTCACCGTAACACAAACACCTTGCCACATCACGCATTCACAACACAAGAGCTTCAACAGATCACCAGATTCATATCTAACTATGCTGAATCAAACGCCATTCTCCTTCCAGGAAGAATCCCTGGCTACAAAAGATGTGACCTTCAGCTCCTACCTACACAATGTACCAAACGTTCCATTTGGGATAGTTATGTCAAAGCATGTGCAACACTTACTTTCCGGATGGCTTCATACAGGTCATTCTGTCGCATTTGGCAGAGGTACAAACCTCATGTTGTCATAACAACACCAAAGTCTGACCTTTGTTGGACTTGCCAAAGGAACTCCAATGCCATAACTATGTCCGCCAACACATCTGAGGTTCAGAAAATGGAGGTACACACATTTGAAATATACACTGACATACAAAATAATAATTGGACAACTTACTTCAACAGGTACTAAAGGAAGCAACTGCACACTTGGAAAGAGTGTCTACCGAGAGGAAATTCTATAAATCCTCATGCAAACAGAGCAGTGATGAGTTGCGAGAAGCATACACAAATCTACCTCTTTTTACCGACCCCCCTACTACTTGCAATCTCCAGTTTCATATCAGCTTTGACTATGCTCAGCAAGTATGCTAAAAAAAAAAAAGAAAGAGTAAAACATTAATATACATGTATTTAATACTCTCATAGGTTCATTTTCCTTCTAACCCTTTGCAACCGGGTCCTATTTATTTTCTTACTCCGAGAAAATGTGGAATTTTTGGAGTCTGTAGCGAAGGACTACCACTTCAATTAAACTACTTAATTGATGAATCTGTTGACAGTGGAAAAGGATCCAATGCAGTTGTCAGTTACCTCCACAACTTTCTGTCCAGTTGTCCAGTTCAACCAACTCGTTTGAGTCTCCATGCTGACAACTGCGTTGGGCAGAATAAAAATAACATAATGATACAGGTATTACTCATAATCCATATCTAAACTTACATTTCCTTCAATGCAAAATCTTTTCTTCTTTAGTACCTTGCATGGAGAGTAATGACAGGCCTTAACGAAAGTATTACACTCTCGTTTATGTTGGTGGGTCACACCAAGTTTACCCCGGATTCTTGTTTCGGTTTATTAAAACAGAAGTTCAGACGAACACATGTTCAGTGTTTGAATGATATCGTTCAAGTTGTTGAACAGTCTGCTAGTGTCAACAAAGCAAGATTGGTGGGTAATGAAGCTGGAGAGGTGTTTGTCCCAACCTATGATTGGTTGTCCTATTTTGTTGAGAGATTTAAGAAACTCTCAGGTATAAAAAAGTATCACCAATTTCTTTTCTCTTCCTCAAAGCCTGGTGAAGTAATATGTAAGGAGTACAGGGATAGCCCTGGTGAAACCATTAAGCTGCTCAAGAACCAGTGGAAACCCATTGCGACAGATTTGCCCCCAGTTCTTCAACCATCAGGACTGTCAGCTGATAGGCAATGGTATCTTTATGATAAGATACGGCCATTCTGTGGATTAGGTTTTAAAGATATAACCTGCCCTCTGCCAGAAGTCTCAAGGTCAAACCGAACTCCTGATATCACTCCAGTAGTCAGTCCCGTGTCATCTCCGAATCGTGGTGGATCAAGGCAAATATCAACAACAGCCTCTCATAACAGTCACACTACTCAAGAACAAACAGAATCTAGTCCTCCAGCCAAGCGAGCACGAATATGCACCAACTGTGGACGTCCAGGTCATAATCGTCGGACCTGTAACCAACGAGTTTGATATCGTCGGATAATGCTACTTTTTACTTTTTACACACATCCACATACATCCATAATATTACATTATCACAATAGTAATAAAAATAACTAACCTTCTATGAAGGAAAATAAGATATCTGAAAGAACTTCAAAAACAAAATGGCAACAATCCACACGTACACGGAAGTATACGGAATTAATCTACCAGCAGATTTAATTGCAATTAAAGCATTCTTTCTGAAATAATTGGTTTCCAGGACAGTGGCATTTTAATTGTAATAACTCGTGACAGGAATGTCGTATCCGCTCGCTTCAAGCGTCATGATGTAGCCAAGGTAATGTATAATTTCGTATCAACAATAAATAAATTTTCATGAAATGTGGTAGAATCGCCTTTTTCTAAGACTGGGTCACATATGGTGATACTTTATTGACATATTGTACATGTACATGTACATGTCAATTCAACACCACAGTAGTGAGACAGTAACTACTGTACTATACTGACAAAGGTAATTACTGTTACTGTATGGTGATACTTTATTGACATACACTGTACATGTATCATATACTGTACATTGTGCTTGTCATTCAAACATTATTAAAAATTTGTAACATATGAAGGTTCTTGTTTTTGTACTACATTGTACATTTATATTTTGTTTTACATACACGTACATATACACGTACGTACACACACATACACACACACACAAACACACACACACACGCATACACGTACACATACACACACACACACACACACACATATACACAGAGACAATCCTCCAATTGAAGTATTTGAATTTGATGGTTCTCTGCTCTCTGCTCCTTGTGCTCCGACTAATGTCAATGCAGGACATGTTGTTGTTAATAACCTGACATATGATAACCTGTCAGAAAGGTTTGTACATGTAGTATATATACATGTATACAATGTACATGTATAATGGTTTGTGTATACTAGTACTGTACATGTTGTATGTATACATGTATAATGGTTTGTGTATATATACTGATACTGTACATGTAGTATATACACATATATACATGTACATGTATAATGGTTTGTGTATACTGATACTGTACATGTAGTATATATACATGTATAATGGTTTGTGTATACTGGTACTGTACATGTAGTATATATACATGTATAATGGTTTGTGTATACTGGTACTGTACATGTAGTATATATACATGTATAATGGTTTGTGTATACTGGTACTGTACATGTAGTATATATACATGTATAATGGTTTGTGTATACTGGTACTGTACATGTAGTATATATACATGTATAATGGTTTGTGTATACTGGTACTGTACATGTAGTATATATACATGTATAATGGTTTGTGTATACTAGTACTGTACATGTAGTATATATACATGTATAATGGTTTGTGTATACTGGTACTGTACATGTTGTATGTATACATGTATAATGGTTTGTGTATACTAGTACTGTACATGTAGTATATATACATGTATAATGGTTTGTGTATACTAGTACTGTACATGTAGTATATATACATGTATAATGGTTTGTGTATATATACTGATACTGTACATGTAGTATATATACATGTACATGTATAATGGTTTGTGTATACTAGTACTGTACATGTAGTATATATACATGTATAATGGTTTGTGTATATATACTGATACTGTACATGTAGTATATATACATGTACATGTATAATGGTTTGTGTATACTGATACTGTACATGTAGTATATATACATGTATAATGGTTTGTGTATACTGATACTGTACATGTAGTATATATACATGTATAATGGTTTGTGTATACTGGTACTGTACATGTAGTATATATACATGTATAATGGTTTGTGTATACTGGTACTGTACATGTAGTATATATACCTGTATAATGGTTTGTGTATACTGGTACTGTACATGTTGTATGTATACATGTATAATGGTTTGTGTATACTGATACTGCACATGTATAATTATATAAGGTGGTTGTAATTTACTGCACTACAGTATATACCTACAGGTATGAAGGTTGCAGCGTATATATAAACAAAGGTGCTTTTATTGGAGACTACATACATGTATCATGTTTCATATGTACATATACATGTGCATGTGTACATGTATATGTACATGTATAATGCATCCTCAGTTATTCGAATGTAAATTTCAAAGCCACACCCATAATTGCAAAAGCCACATTGTGATCGTGAAACTACAAAATAGCATCATTCCACTGTCGGAACCATTGAAAAGAAAGAGCATATTTTAGACTATCAAAGAGCAAGGTGGATATTTGCAAGCTTACTTAGACACAAGTATTACATGTACATGTACTTCATATTTTGTTCATCATCACAATAACTATGATGTTGTACAATTACATGTACCATTGAATATGTGTACATGTGTCTGAACAGATTCACTTGTCTAAACATTTCTTAATTGTTCCATAAATGAAAGTGACTGAGGTTGATTTCACTTGTACGTGTACAGATTCACTTGTTCCAACGCCTCTTAAGTGTTCCATAAATGAAGGTGACCGAGATTGATTTCACTTGTACATGTACATGTATTTAAACAGATTCACTTGTTCAAACACTCCTTAAATGTGCCATAAATAAAGGTGACCAAGGATGCACTGTATAGTAAATAAATACATGTACATGTGTACATGTTCCCGAGTGTAAATAGAAACGGGATCTCGCGAGTTCTGTGCGATATACCGCGTGTAACCCGCGGGATCTCGGTAGCGGGAGCTCGTCTAACCCCGCGGGTTAATCATATAATTCCGCCACACCCTTTCAAATCTCAACATTAGATTGGACGGGATTTTGTCGAGGCGTTAACTGCAAGGTATGTGTTTTTAACTGACTACCAACAAAGAAGATTTCTGAACGTTTGTAGTACCAAAATAATTATAACTGGAAAGGTAGACCCAGACGAATGCTCTTACATTGCCGTCATTGTATGTTGTGTTAGCCACCGTCTTGACAACAGATTTTTGTGAAGGCAGCATCCAAATTAATTCTCTGAAATGTTATAGATATACCCAGTTGTACTATCACTGTAAGTTGAGACTGTCGAGTAGAGATAGCAACAAAACTGAACTTGTTGAAAAGTGGGCGTTGCTAGCGATTGTCGAAAAAATATACTCAGCTCGTGTTTTTAAAGAAATAATGTGCTTTTACTTGCAGCTTTATCTAAGCAAATTGAAGAGCTGCTGCAAGTTTAAAGCTTTGTTAATATTATAAATTATAATTTACAATTATAATATTATTATAATAATTTATTTTTCTTAAAATTAATTTTAATAAAATTTCAATTAAATTAATTATTGAATGCGAGAGTGAAGATCTGCATAGCCAACTTCTTTATGTGCATGTAGAATCTGTTAAAAAGCAATATGTACATTGTGTATAAACAGACTACTTCAGAACACAGAGTTCACTCACCTATACATGTATTTAATTAGCTGACAATCATTGTATTCTCGTAGTTTCACAATAAAAGGCCAAAAAAGTTTTCAAAGGAGTAAAAGTAACAGATATTTATACTATCATTCATGAATAGGAAAGATGTGATTCTATATTTCAAGGTGGTTTGAACCTTCTTTGTCATTATAGAAGTGTTAGAAGTCCTGACATTTGATTCTAAGACTTGGTTTGTATACTGTTTTTCTATGCCCCTTTATGTTGTAGTAATACTATTCCACTGTACTTCTTTGTTAATTTCAAAACCACCATATATAAACAATGAATTAGCTGCAGACCACTAGAACACACCTTGTGGTGTAGTACAATTAACACCTCAAAGATCCTGTGGGCACTCGTTAAATCTCAATTAATCCGCTATAAAAGATTTAGCGTGATGTAGCGTGCTTTTGCGAGGTAAATTTGGAAACGGCGGGATATCGTTCAAATCCCGCTTAAGCTCAGCGCCCCGTGGGAATCCCATTTACATTTTCACTCGGGTTACAGCTACATGTACATGTGCATGTATATTGAATGAATACATGTTATAGGTACATGTACATGTATATATTGAATGAATACATGTTACAGCTACATGTACATGTATATTGCATGTTACATGTACATGTTGCATGTTGATAGTGTTTATGTGCCTTTCTTTATATTTGTGTTCATATGTCTAGGTTACAGAAACTTGAAAATGACATTAGTCAGTATCAGTCGGATATATCTGATAAGGTACATGTACATATGTTATCTGAAAGAAAGAAAGAAAGAAAGAAAGACAGACACCTGAGACAATGGAAAAATGAAAAATGAGAGTTGCCTCAGGTGGGATTCGAACCCACGACACTCTGTATTCCAGACAGATGCTCTACCAACTGAGCTACCCAGGCAGCTCAGCTGGCAGGGTCCGAATACTAGGCTTTTAGGTGTACATGTATATGTATATATACAGTAGTTGCTTCGGCGTAGAAAAAAATGCTGCAAATTCAAAGAATCAACATACATGTAATGTACAATATGTACATGTATATAACCCTTCATGATGCACAATCTACTTGTATTACACGTATGAGCTTATCAAAAATTCTGATGTACGTGTACATTTATATACATGTACATTAAGTTAGTGTTGTTTAGCGCTTGGCAATATATCGATACTTAGTTAAAATTACGATATTCATTTCTGTTTCGCGATACGATATCAAATTGATACCGAAATATCGAAATACGCGATTAATTTTATGTGCCACGCCCATATTTTTTGAGCACATAGCCAACTAGTGTGTTTAGCAGTGTTTGTTAGGCTTTTTAAAATAGTGGTTAGAAAATAGTGGTGGACAGATGCTGTATTTGTGTGTTATTGTGACCGCGCGAGTCAAGTGATACAAAAGACTTTTTGTTGACCTTCCACTCCAGTATGCCAAAAAAAAGTATGTTGTGTTTATGGTACTGTTAGATGCCTACAAAACATTTGTAGGTGTGGCTAATTCTGGAACACATGTTTAGTTATATTGCAATATATTTTTCATGTCATAGTCGATATAAAAATGAAATTAACCACTCCAGTTAAAACTAAAACCCTTTTAATACCTAAATAGAAGCCACATAAGCCTGTCTCAACCAACGATGTATTTCATTATATGACTGATCACTTTTGTCAGTTAAAAATGAAGCCAATCTTTTGTAAAACAATGAACATTCACGACCCATACCACTGAAATACCAACAGTGTACATGTAAAGGAAGAGTACTCAACCTTCAAGATACAACGTTTATACTGCCTTTTGTTCTCCTTTTCATGCTTCAGATAACATTTCTCAATGGAAAGAGTTTTGTTAGAAGGTGCATGAGGATTAAATACCCTTACATCCAAATAGGTTCGTTCATATCTACATGTACCTCCCAAAAACCACTCACTGCTATATCAAGCCTAGCTCCATCAGAGGTATTTAAGGATGTACCTGTTGCAAACTCACCCTCAGAAACCAGCTGAAGGTGTGGTTCAACATAGACATCATAGCAAACCTCAGTTAAAACATCAGCAGTGAAATTCCTCACCTCCTTTATGACATGAAACAGCATGTTCTACTGTAAAACTTGAGGCGCAGCCACAAAGAACTGATCATAATAGTAGCAAGTGAAGGACAAATGACTTGCATGTTATGCAAAGCCATCATTCTATTTAACGAATTAAATGCATTTTTGCATCCATCCAAAATATCTGGTCTTACAATCTCAAGGGCTGCCTTTGCAATAATTCTTCTTACAATCTCACCAACACCTATGGGTCGAACCCCAGGGTTCTTATCAAGAGCAATAAGACGGCACGCCAAAAAAGGCGACAACAAAACGGGATCAACATATTCAGTACACGTACATAAACGTTTTGCCATCAACACCAAAGAATGACAAAGGCCATCTGACTTTTCTCCAAAAAATGTGCACAACCTCCTCAATGAATACACATTTAAACCAGATGGACCCACAGCTCCTTACCATTCAGGGCTATTCACTCGATAATTTTACCACCTAGGGCATCAAAAACAACTACATGTACATGTAGATGTGCTGAAATAATATTGTCATGACGCAACAAATACTAGAACAAACTGATTGCTGCTTCAGATGCTTCTCCTTCAAAATGTCCTTCACAGACAAGCCACCAGAGTCATCAACTACTTCATTCAAAGACAACACTTTACCCAAATGATGTTGACTTGATAATAATTGCAAAACAGAATCAACCTTGCCTTGGAACAATAGATGTGCAAATGAACTTGAAAGAGACATACACAAATTGTAGTAGACTCTGTTGATTAAAGCAATGACCTTATATAGATCTACCTTCTCATAAAAATCCCCATCTTTCCACTCCTTCATTCAACCTTCATTCTAGTATTGTACGATTCATCTTATCCTTGGTTTCCTTCGAAGGCCTCTGAAGTAAGAGAGCAGGCAACACAAAAGCAGCCTTTAAGGCAACCGATTCAAGAGAAGAACCCTCAGCAAAAGCATTGAAAAGATGAGAAAGCTCAGCAGCAACCAACTGACCACATTTCACAACAGGGATCTTCATAAAAGCCAGACGCCAATAAACAACTTCAGCATAAAACTGAATCAAACAACTTATCCAAAGGACAGGCATCATGATTACCCCAAATCACTGAACTAGAGTCAGCAACTGGTTTAAAATCAGGAAGGTTTGATCAATAACAGTTTGATCAATGACAGGCTGATCAATGACGGATTAATCAGTGTTTACTGATAACAAACCCTGTCCACGTTCTCCATCGAGCCACCATATTGAGAAACTAAGTTCTCAACCATGAGAGGTTGTTCAGACTGCTTTTGAGGAGCTTGATTTTTATAACAGTCCTTCCACAATAACTTCCAGCCCCTACACAGGCACGTTGGAGGCATGAACCAACAGAAACACATGATAACAGTGTACCCCATTATTGGCCATTTACATTTTAAATTTATTACAGTAGACTTGTAATTTAGTTATAGTTTAGTTTACTAAAAGTGAAAATGCCTTAGTAAAAGGGGTTTTATTTTTAATTATAGTTACCTAATGCAACACTAGGCCATCCCTATGATTGCTTTACCAATTGCCGCTGGTTGGAACTATATTATATAATATATACATGTATTAAGCTTGTGTTACATGTTGCTGTGTTGTATACGTAGTTAAGGAAGTTGCATCATTAAAGGGGCTTGGTCAATTAATGGGCGTAGCACGCAAAAGAATGCACAGACCAAGAGCAAGATTCAAAGGAATGTAAAACTACAACTATTGCTAGTAGCTGTTGTATATAGCAGAGAAACGATATAAAGATGATGCAAGAATCTTTAACAAGTACATGTACATGTCTACAACTATTGCTAGTAGCTGTTGTATATAGCAGAGAAACGATATAAAGATGATGCAAGAATCTTTAACAAGTACATGTACATGTCTACAACTATTGCTAGTAGCTGTTGTATATAGCAGAGAAACGATATAAAGATGATGCAAGAATCTTTAACTAGTACATGTACATGTAAGTTGTTCAGTAATTAGGTTTAAAATTTTGAAGGAGTACTTCAGTTTCATCAAAGATCTGTGTACTTAGACTTCTTCAGGGACTAACATTCAGAGTACACAGAAAGGTAGAGACACTAGTGCCATTAGCAATGCTTGATAGAAATATACATGTATAGACATGTACATGTAGTCTGGGCATCGCAGAACAATCATAGAGATATTTTTGTCTCAATCAATCTTGTTTATACTGAAATGTATCCTATAATTGGATGTATTTATCATTCAGTAATCATGGTTGACTTTCTCATGCCTGAAGCACAACAGCCTAATATAGATATATCTAACTCTCCTTACATTTTAAAGGACACTGTAGAACTTTAGGAATATATTTCAAGTAGAACAGCTAATACATGTAGTTCAACGTTTTACATTACACATGTACATGTAGCTGCAATTCTTCCTGCTGGTCTCTATAGCTTGATTATGCCGTGTCTTTTATTACGTGCCGCCATGCCCATTAATTGACAGCCCTCAGAATGACGCAGCTTTCTTAACTACACATGTACACCTAATGCTTAGTAACAAGTTAGCCTGTTCATACAGGCGTATGAGATGTTTGATTCGAACCCTGCCAGCTGAGCTGCCTTGGTAGCTCAGTTGGTAGAGCATCTGTCCGAAGTACAGAGTGTCGTGGGTTCGAATCCCACCTGAGGCAACTCTCATTTTCATTTTTCCATTGCCTCAGGTGTTTCTTTCTTTCTTTCTTTCTTTCTTTCTGTCTTTCTACATCTCCGATAACATCATGTACATATACAATGCATAGTCGTGTACTGTATATGTACAATGTATGTGACACAACCATATACATGTATATACAATGTACAATGTACATGTACATACCCCGTGGACAGCAATCATAGAGATGGCCCTGCCCCACAGGCCATAACAACACATAATGTACATGTGTATAGAATAGATGTACCATAAATCCAGGTTAGATTTTGAACCTGATTATTATAATATTGTGTTTGGAATACATCCTCAGGTGTCTTTCTTTCCTTCTTTCTTTCTTTCTTTTTTTCTTTCTACATCTCCTGTAACATCATGTACATGTACATGTATGTAATAATCTATAATGTATACAGGAACAGAAAATTGAGGAACTTCAATCAAGCAATGATAATGCTACATTGTCTAGAAGAGATTCCAAATCGTGAGTTTGTTTCTACATGTATGTACAGTACCTGACTACATTGTACATGTATATTAAGTTTACATACAGTGCTACACTGTATGATGGGAGCTACACTTTATAAAGTGATAGTCAACTGTACTTCTAAGCAATACTATAGTACTCTTTGTACTGTAGTCATAGTAATGTGTGAACTTCCTTTACATTTGTATGTGATAGCATAGTATTAATGTGTACTGTGTAGTACATTCAAAGTACAGTGTACTTCACTCATAATGTACACTGTAGTCAATGTGATAGTATGTAAACTTAATAATGTCAGGTACTGTACACTATATATAATCTTAAGGTAGTGGTATGGCAGAAGTGAGAAACCATACAAATACATATTCCGTTGAAGATGTCATGTTTTATTCATTTTGTGGTTTAAGTACATGTACATTGTATAATATTACAGTGTATACACATATAGGAACATGATTTATCAGTGTTTTCCCTAGGATATACATGTACATGTACGTACATGTATATGTAAATCATGCAAGTCACAACCACACCCCATTTTGACTGGAAAAACAGTATCACAAACAAGAAACATCTCCACCACCAATTAATTAAATAATAATTACACATGTCTCATTTCCATGCGCAAGCATAAACAAATAATCAAATACCAAAAAATACTTTCAAATACCAAAACACTCGAATGAATATATTGTCATGTTTATATCTCATAGGCTTCCTATACATGTTCAGATTGCTGACCTGAGAGCCAAGGTATATGAACTAATGGAGAAGAAGACTAGGAATGAAGTAAGTATTATCTGAATAGTTAATTATACTGTACCTCGATCATGTTTAACTGCAATACATGTTTATGAGATTTTACTGCCCATTCTGTACTCTACTAGCCATAACAAATGTGTACACTGTACATGTATATGAAGTATGAACCTTATACATATAATCTATATATGTACATGTACTAGTGATGTGCGATACGTATCGATATATCGAAATATCGATATTTTCGTTCAATATCGTGATACAATATTAGCTTTTAAGTGTATCGATACACTGGAATGGACAGTTTAGTAAACATGGTTTTTCTAATTTGTGTAATTTGATACCTAAAAGTAATTATAAAAAAGCTAGTGTGCATAACTTTCATTGATTTCTTTTACCATTTCTTGACAAATACATCCAAATAGGACATTTATTTACTTTTTATAAGTGTTTCAATATTATTTCAAATATCGTGATACTGTATCGTATCGTGATATTTTTGGCAGCGATACGCAATACTATTATTTAGTGGTATCGCACATCCCTAACATGTACATGTACTATATATGTATTGTACATGCAGCTACATGTACTTTGTGTATGAGCACCTTGTGTCGTTTACTGTACATGTAGGTTTATTGTCTAGATTGTGGTCTACATGTGCACGTACATGTACATGTTTGTATGTACTGTAATATACTTTTGTATTGTTTTTCACTAGAAATGTCCAAGCGCGCATAAAATCACACTCCTAATTACTTACATAACCACTTCCTTTACCACACCTTACTTCGCTAGCTTCAGTACATTGCATTACCTCCTTATCTAACAATTAACATGCGTAATTAAAATCCATGTCAGTTTAATAACTAATTAACTCCTTTCAGCTGATCTATAACTCTCATTTTATAAGACTAAACATTTTAACTTAGCTTGCTGGAAAGAAGAATTCTTAAGAAAGCCATGGATGTAAACTTTATGCTTTGCTATCAGCAGAAAGACAACAGCAAGGTGAACGTTTGAAGGCCAACGCCCACATTTTTACTCACCTGTATATATACATGTAACTTTCGCAATTTCAACAGTACAAACTTTAAACTCACTCAGTTAGAAGGAGGACCTACTAAGAAAGCCGCCATACATGTAGCTTCCAAGATCATTCTTCGCTAGTTTAAGGAAAGAAGCAAGGCGAGTGTTGGAAAGTACAGTAGTCAGTGAAAACGCATGCTTACAGGGAGCAATAATTATAATTAATTGAAGGCGTGTTATCACCACACCCACTTCCGGTTAGTATTTAAAGCATGCAGAGAACTCACTAAATGCACTTTGGGGAAAACTTGTACTGTACTGTACATACATGTACACATGTACATGTAGTATTGTTGTTACAGTTGTATTGTCTGGTAATATTACAGAACCAAGCTCAATTGATTCGAGAGGCACTAGGACAGCTTGGAGACACTAATCCTCCTCTATTTGATCCTCTAGGAGAAGGAGTGGATGAGAGTCAATTAACTTTGAGTGTAGTTGAAGGACAGAAAAAGAAGGGAAAAGTAAGTACAGATTGTATATTTTCAAAAAGGGACACTTTCCAAGGAAATAATTTAGATAAAATGCTTACCAACTTCAATCACTTTCCATTTCGTCATTTTGTATAGGAAGTTAATGAAATTTGGTATCCAGGAAGTCTTAGTATGAAGCTTCTTAGATACTGAATTTCATTCACTTCCTATACAATATAGTGGAATGACGTGTGATTAAAGGTAAGCATTTCATCAGTTGTTTTGTGAGAAAATGTTCCTTTTTGAAAATTACAAAATGTAGGTCATACATATGTACATGTATATTGTACAGTATAATTATGTTAATAAAATGTCACCATACAGTAATAATAATTATCTTAGTTCTACTGTGAGTATAGTCATAGATTGTATAGACTACGTATAAGGGATTGGAAACGCCCACACATTTCTGTACACTCCGTTACCCCACCGTATTACCCTATTAGCCCCTCCCCTCTAAAGACAATGCGCTATGCATGCAAGACTGGTAAAGAACTTGTTTTAAATCGTGTATCATTAAAGAACACTTTTGTTAAACTAATTGATAATCACCAACCAACATAGGAGTGCTATACCTTCAGCTAGAAAACTGGAGTGTTGAACTATATGACCTACCACACTGCTTAGAGTCCCCAAAGTGTAAGTACCTCGTAACCATTTCAACTGGATTTTCTACATCTAAACGGTAACTTTTGTCTCTATATTTGTTTTAATCCCATGTATTTTTATTGAGTAACAAAACTTAAGTGGGAATATTGCAATAGAACTGTTATTAAAAAAAGTAAGAGTCCCAAAACCCGTTTTCGTTATGATTTGTACTAAAAAACAATAGTTTTTAACATCGTACATGATTTGTTGCTAATGTTTTAGCAATCGAGATGTTAAAACGATACAATAGCAACATGTGTATCAATAAAAAAACGCCTAAATTGTCCAGCTTCAGCAAGGAATAGTGTTTTTTCGGTGATCAGTCCTCACCACCAAGCAATAAAATTTAATTGATTTCTGGGGACACGGAGTGCGTCACAGACTTATGCATTGATACTATGGGATCACGTGCGCCGTTTCCAATCCCTTATACGTAGTCTATACAATCTATGGTATAGTACAGTATAGTTACTGTTTCACTACTGTGGTGTTCAATTAACAAGTACACCTCAAAACTACTGTTGAACTACTGTAGTGTGATAATGAGTAACTACTGTACTGTATAGTGACATTTTATTGACATACCTATGACTGGTTTGTGGTGTCCAGCATTCAGTAATCATGGCTGACTTCATAGTTATTATTTTGATTATTTACTCTGTTTACCTTTTAAAGAACCTTGTAGAACTTTAGGAATATATTTCAGGTAGAATAGCCAGCTATTACATGTAGTTCCAGGTTCTACATAAGCTAGTAAAGCTACAAGCTACGTTTTATTATGTGCCATGCCCATTAATTGACCGAGCCCCCAAGAATGACATAACTTCCTTAACTACACATGTATGTATACAACGCATACTCGCATAAATATAACATGTATATATAAACATACATCGAACCCGTGGGAAAGCAATCATAGGGATAGCCCTATGGGCCATAATAATACCGTATTTCTTCATATACATGTAAATGTCTAGGTGTTTATTTCATTTATGGGAGCCTCTAGCAAGCGTTGATATCAGTTGGGCGTTTATTCAATGAGAACCGTTTATTACCTTGACTACCACATGTCTAACTCCTTTGCTTTATTATCAGGCACTTCAACTTAAATACAATTATACAACACAAGACCTGTGCTTATCATTCTCTCTTCAGTCAACTTCAGATAAGCAGGTGTCACATGTTGACCACACCCCCATGTTTAATTTAGGACAGGCATTTAAAACTTGTATTATATAGGCATTTAATGAAGACAAGTGTTAATTCAGAAGAGGTGTTTATATGAGGAAATACAATATATATCTACACTACATGTACATGTATATAATGTAGGGCTGGAACGGATCCCGTCTTTTACTATCTGGATATCCGGTCACAATAATGGTCGGGTACTCTGATATTTGCTCTTAAATTCATGACTTGTTTGCACTAAAATATACAGTATTACATCACCTTTTTGCTGTAATCAGATGTTTATACAAGCATCATTGGTGTTTCTACAGATTGTTATGCACTTTCAGGGCCGGATCCAGAGTAACAGAAAGGGTGGTGCCCCATAATTATACCTGCGCGCAGTGCAAACATTTTAGCTAATTAATTATTCATGAAGGGTGTGGTCAACCGATTGTTAATTAATTATATGCAAAAATAGTCGCATTAGCATTATTAAATCATTGTTGAGAATGTTTGCATAATCATTTTGTGAGGGTGCTTTCTTGCAAAGGAGTCTACAATATCTTCAAACATTTAAAGGTATGTCTTCATATAACTATGAATTGATCAACGAACTAGAAGGGTGAAGCCTAGGTATCCTAGGACTCCCCCCCCTAGATCTGCCCCTGACTTTACAAGCCAAAAAAACTGGCATCACGGAGCAAAACACATAAACCGCCATTTTGTTGCGATTTTGATTTCACATGTTTGGTTTCTGCACATGCACAAACATTAAACAAGTACCCAGATACAAAGAAACAGATCTGGATGTTCAGTTCATGGTTAATTATCCAGATAATCAGGTATCCGTTCCAGCCCTAATATAATGTAGTTAAGGAAGTTGTGTCATTCTGGTGGGTTCAGTCAGTTAATGTGTAATACATTGTAGAACTCGTAGTTTGTAGTTTACATAGAAATTAATATCTGTTCTACATGTACCTGAAGCATATTTAAAAAGTGAGAAGAGTAGATAATCAAAATAATAACTATACATGTTTCAGGCATGAGAAAGTCAGCCATGATTAATGAATGTTTGGATGTGTGCATCACACTATATTTGTCAGTATAAAATTAATGTCTTTGTTAAATGTATCCATGCAATACATTAATTACTAGGGGCTGTAGAGTGCCTTGTACTATTATGAATAAGACATGACTACACTGTACATGATTCACCAAGTTTCATGTACTTTAGTAATTGTAAGAAATATAGTGAATTTTCTGTGGTTAATTTATCTGGATGTAAACCATTTGGCAAAGCATATCAAGTCTATATAATTATCTTGCTTATTATAATAATTATAACTTGTTTATTCATGCCTTGTGACTTAATCATTTATATAATGACAGATTAATCTTTTGTCATGTGACCTATCACAGTGCAGTCATGTGACTGACTACCCTTATGTGACTTGAGTCACTTGATCCTATAGTATTACGTACCCCTATAAAATGCTATTTTCTCATGTGACTTGTCTCTCTCTTGTCATGTGACTTGTCACTCATACATTACAGGTTAGCCCTCCTCGCCACGTGACTTAACTAATCATAGTACATGTTTACTCTAATTGTCATGTGACTTGATCATATGATTATTTATAGGCAACGGAAACTTTCAGACGATTCAAAAATGTGTTTAAAGGTGGTACAACTCGTAGAGGTACAAGAGGATCCTCAAATTCTGATGATATGACTGGTGATATTGATGACATGACTATAGAGGGGGGAATGGATGATGATCATTATGATGATGAGGAAGATACTGAATACCAGGAGGTGGTAAGTACATGTACATGTACATATATGTACGTGCATGTATTCTATATATGATACATGTATATGAAAGCCATTGTGGCTGATTGTTATTTTTCTAAGCCATTATGGCTGATTTAATATCTTCTAATCACTTTGTGGCTGTGTTTTATGAATTTTCCAAGTCATTGTGGCTTGTTACTTGTTTCTATGCCTTTTGCTAGCATGGTAGGCACATGAATTTTCATATACACATGTACATACAGCAGTTGTATTCATATATTGCGTATCTGCAGTGTACATTGTAGTTGAAACACCCTTGCTCTTGAGTGTAATACAGACATTACACCACACCTCCTCTCATGGTGTAATTTCTAAAATGCACTAGAGTAAGTGAGTGCTTTAACTGATATACATGTACATGTACATGTATAGTGATATGTTGGTGAATTGAAATGAAAGATACTCAGTGTGTGAGAACAGTTTCTAGATGCGCGTACTACGTTACCTACCGTAGTATGCATGTGTTACACATACATGTAGATTTAGGCAAGATGGTAAGTATTTTAACTAATTTATAGTGATACATGTACATTGTATGTTGGTGAATTGAAAGTTGCTCAATAGGTGAGCACAGTTTCTAGACAAAAAATGTTCTAAGTATAATCTTGCTTTTTCTGTATGAAATGCAGTTTATGTGTTAGTATGTGTGTACTTATATATATGTGTTCAAATGCTCACCTTGCTGCTTCCTGGAACATACAAAGGGTATCTATGGATACCTCATAAATTCTTCTATTTATCAACATACATTGTACATGTAAGTTAGAAGTTTGAGTTGTTTTAAAATACAAAAGGTACATGTATACAGGTAAGTCGTCTACAAAAAAATGTGGGCATTCCCCAGACAACTTTCTTTAAAGTAGTGTGTTGTGTGATGTGCTTGTGGAAAACGCTAAATGTACATGAATCTTCTGTTATATATTGACTTGCTATTCTCTGATGAGTAATAAAACAAGTCTAAAAGCTACATTTGTATTTATACAAACGAATGATGCTAGTATATACACATTGTACATTATGTCAATAAAAAGTCACCATACAGTAACAGTATTTACTTTATTTCCAGTGTCAGTACAGTATAGTAATTACTGTCTCATTGCTATGGTGTTGATTTGACAGGTACACCAATTACTGTCAAAACTACTGTACACATAACGAGCGCCGTCGGGATGGGACCCTTGCCTACGTGGCAAAGTAATACAAACTATAATTTTTTCAAAATATAATATACATGTATGCCAAAAGAGTAATTGCTCGTTTGTATGTATATAATAATGAAAGCATTTACTTCAGATGGTTTACTTTATGTGTACAAAACATATCAAGTAATAAAATTGTACTGGCATGTTAGTTTTTATAATAATAGTTATACAAACTAACAATGTCAGTAGATACTACTTTATAACTGAAAGATTTTAGTATCATTATACTAGTCTCTTCCTTATGTATACTATAAGTCTTACGTTTTAGTCTGTGTTTTATGTCAAAGAAGAAAGAAAGATCTTCAACGAGTCCTGTGAAATGTTCTACTATGAGAGGTCCTCAAAACTGCTGAGAAAACAGACATTGCGAGTCACATGCACAGCACATGACTTGAAAATTGGAAATAGGTGGAGAGTATGCATGAATAGTAGATACCTTTAGTGATGCACCGATAATCAGATCGACCATCGTATCGGCCGATATATTACAGTCAAACTGGGAATTGGATAACGGTTAAAAGCTTCTATACCGATAGAAAAGCAGTCACGTGTTTTCGCGCATGCGCATTATGCATTTGACCTTGACCTTACACATGCACAGCATGCAGCTGAGAATCAAGATGGCGAAAACGTTCAGAATATGGAACTTTTTTACAGTCGCTGAGGACACTTGCTATGCTGTTTGCAACGAGTGCCAAACATCTGTGGGTCATTATTTTAAAAAAATATCTTTTGAATAAAATATTGGATCGACTATCGGTATTGACAGATATTAAGTAACCATTATCGGTTATCGGAATATCAGTAAAAAAGGCCTATCGGTGCATCACTAGATACCTTTGCCTTCATTTAAGCTCTCTCTTTATCATACAACTCGAATATACATGTACATGTATAATGATTAGTTAACATTTTCCGATCGGGTGGTGTATATCTTGGCTCAAACACATTCAGCATTTTACAAAAACCAATGTCGTTTACCGTATCATATGGATGACAGTCTTTAGCTATGAAATATGTCATACATTCTGTTCGCTTCTTCCATCTATCTGAGCTTCGTGAGAGCGGTTGTGACCCAGCTAACGATTGCTTTAAGGTTGGCCGTCTCTTTACGTTAGTCTTAGAACCATCGGTTTCACACTTTAATGATCGATATTCTTCAACATGACAATCTGCTAAATGATTCCACATATTCGTCAAGACTGTTAATTCACAAAAAAAAATGTCGAAAGCACATTAATTATCAATGAAGAGATCAAAGCAATAAAGTAGAGAGAAGAGCTCGAGATAATATGGAATGTGAAGCCTTTTCAACATCAGTTGTGAGTTTTTTAATCAATGAGCAAAGTATCTCAATTTTTGGCTGGTGTAGATAGAAATATTCTGATATACTGAATGGTTGTCGTAAATCTATCACAAGTATGTGCCAATTGGCATGATCCGCCAACACGCAAATCATTGTCTCTAATGATTCCTTACAAGCTGAAATAACTGAGCCTACACTTAATTTTTATTTCGAAGACTATCACTGAACATTTGTTAATTAACCGGATGAGAACATAATCGGATCTTTTGTTTTTTCTTCTATCAATAAATGTTTTTACTACAGGATATATTATTAACTGATATTTTTCTTCCTCTTGCCTATGCAAATGATCAACGATGTGTAACAGTACTATACCACAACAAATTGTTGGAAAGCCTTCATTAAGGAGGGCGAGTCTTTTTTTGGCTAATTCAACAAGACGTTTATACGTTTCCACATCTTGGCAGCCTGTTGGTTGCCTATGTTAAAGGTAATATTTCCAATTGAACAATGGTTAATGCCACACAGGGATCTGAACATTTGTTGACTGTCACATTTTACTGCTACACTTTGACTTTGCACATTGGTCATTAAAAGTTTGCTGACTTCTTGATTTTGGCTGACAGATATTCTTTCATAAGAACGAAGAGCTTCCAAAGATCTATGACCGGTTACCTTCTGAACAATATAGTGCTGAAGCCCAGCGAGAAGTTGATTAATGGTCCTTGGAGGATACGCACATCCGTCGGCTCTTCTAGCTTCGTTCACAAATGTAGGTATCCAGTAATTTAAGTCATCAAATTTTCCACTAGTCAATATATCAGCAGGACAATTTCCCTCCCTCGAACACCTCCATTCGTTGAAAACCTTTAAAGAGTATGCTGTGTTTTGTTTTTTTCGTATTATCGGGAGTGTAGCCCTTGGTTAAAACATTTACCTCTTCATCATTAGTAGCTGGCTTAAATCGTTTTGACTGTTTGATGGATCCTTTCCTTTCTCTTTTAGTAGGCTTAAAATCGTCCATATCAGGATCGACATTCTCTTTGCCAGCCATTTCAAAACACGTGCAAGCCTAGCAACCAATGACATACTTAATTGGTTGCCAAGCGACTATGACGTTTCGTTTGTTGCTAACCAACCCTAGAATAAATAAGGTATTACACCTTTGTGGGTACTTTATCGATACACACTCAATGATATTCATAATTCCCTCGGGCTCAATGATATTCATAATTCATTTCGTGTGTATATCTGATAAAGCCCCCACAAAGGTGTAATATCTATTACAATAATATATATCGATATTCTTCAACATGACAATCTTCTAAATGATTCTACATATTCGTCAAGACTTCTTCCATCTATCTGAGCTTCGTAGGAGCGGTTGTGACCCAGCTAACGATTGCTTTAAGGTTGGCTGTCTCTTTTCGTTAGTCTTAGAACCATCGGTTTCACACTTTAACGATCGATATTCTTCAACATGACAATCTTCTAAATGATTCCACATACTCATCGTGTTGCCAACATATGCTAACATTTTCTTACACAGCTTACAGTGAATTTTTTTCCTTTTCTTCTTTTCTGGTTCTCTCATCTATCCATCAGTAGCTGGAAAGCCAAATAACTGCCATACATGTACAATGCTTGTAGAGCCTTCCAGAGGTAAAAACTCTGAAGCCATTTCAGCAATTTTTGACATGTGGTTTCAGTGAGAGTGACCGAGCATGCACAAAACCACGTGTAATGATTGCGATTCGCGATGCACACCAGATATGTCCGCGATTGTTAAAGTAATTGCGATTCATTGGATAATTGTTACAATCGCCAGTACTCAGTTGACTATCACCTTATTAAATTAAGTGTAACTCCCATCATTTAATATAAACTTAATAAAGTTAGGTACAGTACTGTACATGTACATGTATATTAACTATTTGTTGCCTCTTATTATTGATCTCTTCTTTTACAGACTACGGAATTATCAATTGAAGAAGAGGATTGGTATTTTGGTAGTATAGATCGCAAGGAAGCTGAGTCCAAGTGTCGAAGTGTAGGAGACTTTCTAGTCAGGTTCAGTGATCGTCAAAACAAACATGTTCTCACTGTTCATTGGAATGGAACTGGACGACACTTTGTGATACAAGAAGTACCTGATGTAAGTTGATTGATCACTCAAAGATAAATAACTCCTTTTTATGCCAATAGACAAGCACATTATACATTGTATACATGTACATGTATGCAACCTCATACATGTGCATGTATATACATGGAGTACAAATTTCCACCTAAATGAAGCTAGCTACTATGTGTACATTGTATGTATGCAACCTCATATATAGTACACATTTCCACCTAAATTAAGCTAGCTACTATGTGTACATTGTATGTATGCAACCTCATATATAGTACACATTTCCACCTAAATGAAGCTAGCTACTATGTGTACATTGTATGTATGCAACCTCATATATAGTACACATTTCCACCTAAATGAAGCTAGCTACTATGTGTACATTGTATGTATGCAACCTCATATATAGTACAAATTTCCACCTACATTGTAAATGAAGCTACACGTGTACATTTATGTACATGTACATGTACATTAGTGTTGTTTTAGTTTGACAATACATGTAGTAACCACTCTTAGTTATAGTTATAGTATGACGAGTTTCTCAATCTTTTAGTTGAGTTATAGTTTAATTAACTAAGGTAATATTAGGCTTACTAAAAGGGTTTTAATTTTAGCTAACTAACTAAAAGTCCCCATTATTGGCTTTAATTAGTTATAGTTATTACAGTGATACATGTAATTCAGTTATAGAGTCACAATCCCTTACTAAAAGGGGTTTAGTTATGTATAGTTATATAAATATACCTAAAACAACACTACTGTATATATATATATATAATTATTATATAGGTCTTCTCTTTTAGTAAGACATTGTACTATTAATTAACTAAGCTATAACTAACTTAATGAAAATTGGTCAAAGATATATACTTTTACTAAAACTAAAACGCTTTTAGTAAAGCCAAATATAATAGTTAATTAAACTATAAGTTTGATCAAGCAGGCTATATAACTGTAGTCATTTGTGTAAAACTAAAATAGCACTAAAATACATGTACATGTACATGTATATTCCGATACTGTGGTAATATAATCAGGGATAAACGAAGGTAGTCTTTCCCACTTTGAATGTTTTTGAACTTTACAATGCCTAAAATCTCTAGAATACATGTATATGATTCACAATCACTAGAATTTATTACATTATACAAGTACTGAGTATAGATTATTAAGATCTGTAACTTTTCAGATTATAAACTTACATCGTTCAGGATTCAACACAATTTCAATTTTCAAAGCATAAAACATTTGTTGTTACAAGTCAAGAGACTTCCATTACAATAAAACTTCCAGTCATATGACTTCTGATAGGAGAAAATTACAATTTTGCTTCACTTAAATTTGTAAAGCAATCATAGGGATGTTTTTTTTCTCTATATACACTTTGTACATGTACATTTGTAACAAGTGTTAAAAGATGTACATATCAATATGTGAATTTGAAACACATTTTTGTAGGGGTGGGGGGCTTGGCAACATACAGGGTTATCATAGTGAGCGTATTGGTAAAAAAAATTTCTCCAAATACATGTAAATAAAGCCCTGCATTTAGCAATACTACACCATTTGTAATGTGTGTGGAGAACAACATTGAAAGTTAGCATATATGACATATGAAGGTTCAGTTACCACCTTCGTTTATGCCCTGTATATACATGTACATGTATATATACATTGTTGTAATCATTATTTTTATGTTCTCCATATTTGTAGCCTCAAAATCCTGGAAATGTGTTGTACCGGTTTGAGGACAAAGCCTTTGCTGTTATTCGAGATCTCTTAGAGTATCACATTACATCTCATATTCCAGTCACACGAAATTCCGGAGCAGTTCTTTCCAAGTTTGTTTCAAGGGTGGACAAATGGGCTATTCGCAGACAGGATCTGAAACTTGGACGAAAGTTAGGTCGTGGTGCATTTGGAGAAGTTTGTGAGGCAGTTCTACTTTCAAATGGAAATAAAGTTGCTGTCAAAACCTGTCGAGAAACCATTCCTGATGCAGAGAAACGAAAGTTTTTACAAGAAGCTGAAATCCTGAAACAATACGACCACCCGAATATCGTGCAATTAATCGGAGTTTGTGCAGAGAAAGATCCAGTTTTTATTATAATGGAGTTGTTACCTGGTGGGTCATTCTTAGATTATCTGAGGAAGAAAGGCGGTCTACAGACTAAGAAGAAACTAACAGTTATGGTGACGGATGCATGCGCTGGTATGGCTTATCTTGAATCGATGAAATGCATTCATCGTGATCTGGCAGCTCGTAATTGTCTTGTTGGTGAGAATGATATCGTGAAGATTTCAGATTTTGGCATGAGCAGAGAGGAAGAATGTGGTATATATACGGTCTCTTCTGGTTCAAGGGCAATACCCATCAAATGGACTGCACCAGAAGTAAGCAATTTTGATTCATGCTGTATGTAAGACAACATGAAATAATTAGAGTAATCAGTGCTCAAAATAACATTCAGCAATTGGAAATTTTCTGGACATTTTGCCTGTTTGTCTGGATAAATGTACATGTATAATAAAAACAAGTGTATATAGAGAAAAAAACATCCCTATGATTGCTTTACAAATTTAAGTGAAGATAAAAGTATCCTTATGACTGCTTTGTGGTGTCCAGAATTCAGTAATCATGGCTGACTTTATCAAGCATGAAAGACAACAGCTTATTATAGTTATTATTTTGATTATCTACTCTCCTGACCTTTCAAAGGACCTTGTAGAACTTTAGGAATATATTTCAGGCAGAATAGCTAGCTATTAGTTACAGTTTCTACGTAAGCTCAACAGCTTTCTTTCTGCTGGTGTGTAGAGCTTGATCGCGCGTTCTTTTACGCGCCACGCCCATTAATTGACCGAGCCCCCGGGAATGATGTAACTTCCTTAACTACGTATACAACCCATACTCGCGTAGGTGACACAAACATATATATATATATATATATATATATATATAAACATACATCGAACCCGTGGGAAAGCAATCATAGGGATGGCCCTACGGGCCATAATAATAAGTACATGTACATGTACATTAACGCCACGCCCATTAATTGACCGAGCCCCCGGGAATGACGCAACTTCCTTAACTACGTATACAACGCATAGTCGCGCAAGTGACACAAACATATATATATATATATATATATACATTAAACCCCGTGGAAAGCAATTATAGGGATGGCCCTACGGGCCATAATAATAAGTACATGTACATTAACCTCACAGTGAGGTTTACTACTAGTCTACAGCAGTCATAGCCTAGCTAGTGGCTATATCTCATTAGTCATTTTCCGGACAAAATCTACAATTTGCTGGTCAAATATTGTTTTGTCCTGATGGTTCTGCTATTCAAAACCTATTTCAAGCACTGAGAGTATACATGTATATGTATATGGCAGCACTAACTAGTACATGTATATAGTAGACTAGCAGGAGTAGGATTTCTATCATAGTATACACATGTAGTATGGTACATTGTGGAGGGGGGGGGGTGGATGGGGGTTGGGGGATACCCCCCTTCGATTTATTTCAACATCATCTCAGCTACAAAACTTCTGGAGCCCCAAAAGTGGGCTTGCGTGGATTAAGCTCGCATAATTTTAAGCATAGTTGGCCTGGTTAAGCATTGAGCATAATGCAAGCATAATTAAATAAAATTTCAATGTAGGTGTGGTTATCGGGGGGTGGTGCAGTAGGCGTGGCTTTAATACACGTGAACGTGATGGCTGAGTCTACATGTAGCACTTTAACTGAATCAACTGAATCAACTCCTACTCCAGTGACTGAAATTTTTGATGAATCTGCCTGTTCAGATGATTCAGAGTCAGAGACTACTCAGACTAGTACTTTAACTGGTACAAGTAAAGTTGAAACATTATATTGGTGGAAGGGACATAAACAACATCTTCCCAACTGGTCCAAAGCATTAGAAGATGTCTTGCTGGTTCAACCATCTTCTGCAGCAGCAGAACGGGTTTTTTCAATGCTGAAAGCCTCATTTAGTCATCAACAGGACCATTCTTTACAAGATTATATAGAAACTTCACTTTTTCTACAATTTAACAGACACTAACACATGATACACTGTTTAAAATATGTACCTTTTTTGATATAATAATTATTTTTTAAAACACATACAACAAGCATAATTGAGTGATTTTGGTAGCATAATATACTCAAAATTTAAGCAGTGCAAAAAGCATAATAAGGGCAAAAAATCTGCATAATCCACTCAAGCCTACCCAAAAGCAACCTCAGAGAGCCTAATTTTAAACATTTCCTGGGGGGAGTGTTCTCACAAGATTGATTCTTTCCCGTCCCTAACACAAATCCTGTATGAAACACTGTATATGTTCTACTTATTTGGTGTCGTTACTTAAAGCATGTGCCTGACTACAGGAAAGTAGCACATTTAGCATTTCATGACCTTTCTTTAAATAATCATTATTCTGACAGTTTATTCTAGATCCAACAATATTTAATTATATACATGTACATTGTATGACATTGTATGTACATGTACATTAGTCATGATGATAATTAGGCACTTTGTACAGTTTAAAAGTCACTATATAGTACAGTAATTGCTCAGAAGTTCCACACTACGGTAGTTCAACAGTACTTTTGACAGTAATTCCTGTACTTGTCAATACTGACAAGTAGTAATTATACTGTTATTATGTGTTGATGTTTATTGACATGTACTGTATTACAATTGTACTGATTTCTGTACAAAGTGTGAAATAGCAACCATTTAAAGAGAAGCTATTGTTCTTTGCAAAAATAAATTTATAAATCTCAGAGCCAGTCATCATATTGTTCGTACATGTATATGTATTTGTGCTTCATTTTAATGTAGGCACTGAATCTTGGTCGATACACTACTGCTTGTGATGTATGGAGTTTTGGTATACTCCTCTGGGAAACATTTTCACATGGGTCAACTCCTTATCCTGGATTGAGTAATAATGAAGCCAGAGAACAGGTAGGCACAGACTCAGAAGTTTACATACTCATCTTGAATACATTGTATAATTATGTGACCTATTGCATGAATTCCAAACTTACATATGTATATTGATTTTATTTTAAATACCTGCCCCTCACCCATACATATCACTCAGAAAGACAACATATAATTACATGTATATTATGGTAGTACTGTAGATTGGGCAATAATTATCACATACATTCCAATGTTCAATAATCTTATTGCATGATTTTGGTCTGCTAATGTTATTGCAATCACAAAATGTTGTCTTAGTGCAATTCAAGAATAGTTATAATAAATGCAGTTGAAAAATACTGTAGCATTTAATCTTTAGCCATATGCTCTCAATACAATCTTTTAAAAATTAAGCCTGTGTTTGTTATCATACACTGTAAAAACAAAATAGTTAATATAGTTAATAATTATTGGTTAGTTCCAAGGATTTAACAGGTTATGCACAATATGCAGTATACATACATCTAATTTGATCCAATTATGATTGAAGCACACAGCATTTAGGTAATAATCTCTTTTCAATATCCTATATGGTAGCTAAGCAGTACTTCTATACATGACATACATGTATATGTGACTTCATTTCAAAGAGATCACATGATCAGACAGTTATGTTTAACACTCACTGAAGCCAGTGAAATTGGTACTCAAGAAGTCATCCATTCAGTCTATTTTATCCTTAAATTGTAATCCCTCCACCATGACTTAATTTAAATATCTATTCATGTACAAGTATTACATGTATAATTTATAATGCACAATCCTGTGTTTCAGGTTGAGGGAGGATATCGTATGCCTCCACCTAAAGGCTGTCCCGAGAAGGTGTATAATTTGATGCAAGAATGTTGGCTGTATGATGAAGAAGAGAGACCACAATTTGCAGATTTACATAGAATGTTACAAGATGCTCAGATGAATATTCATGACTAAATAATTATGCTATATGATATCATTACTTTTCTCACCAACGAGAGTTGAGGATTGTATTGGTGTTATGTACTTCCTTTAATCTCATTGGTCAGTTGTAGTGATGTCATAACTATTACTTTTTCACCACTTTTTATTTTGCAATGTGAAAGTTTTTTTTTAATTTTTACGTCGTGTTTATTTTTGTTAACAAAAGGATTTTTCTAGAACAATTTGACTTTTATTTATGTCCAAGTAGTGATATTATTTGAGGTATACTTTTAATTTTATATTAATTTTCCACATAGGTGTTGCAGAACCACTATAATCATCTTGTTCCTGTTTTTTTTTTAATTATTAGTATTAACACTAAAACTGTCATTTTCAATCCATTAAGCCAGGTCTCTTCAATATTATATACTCATCTATCTCCAGGAGCAGGCTTCAATTCTGTTGTAGATGGTTAAATTAAAAATAAACAAACATGCATGAGACAAAATGGCAATAGACAAAACAAGATTAGATGAACCAGGTAGATACTCTTTGAAGTACATGTATGAACTGTCTATTTGAATTGGATAGATGTGTTTTGAACAACATATATCAGTTCAGCTATTTATGCACATCACATTTAGTACTGTTACAAAATCACTCTAATAACAGTCTTCAAATGGCTAAGCCTTATCATTCACACTTATTAACCCGTAAACATGCAGTAGAGTCATTTTGTTTGCCCAAATTCATCAAAAGAGGGAGAGCACTGCATTTGATTTAATCCTACAAAGCACTTGGATACTTTTGAGTTCCAGTAAGCAAGTTGGTAGAAGGAGCCAGGTTTTGGGTAGAGAAAGTGAAAGGTGGCCAAAATATATGCAATAGAGTTGCCAGTGTTGGAAATGGGAAGAATTTTGAAAAACAAGCTCAGTTGACCTCTGAGGATTAACATATAATTCATTGTTGTTTTAATTTCACAATAGTGACCACTTTTAGTTATAGTTACAGTATGCTTTGATATAGTTTAATTAACTGAGGCTTACTAAAGAAGGTTTTAGTTATAGTTATAGTTCACTAAAACAACACTAACATATATTATGTCCAGTTATACCACAATTTGCATTGAAGGGTAGCCAAAGTATCTACCAACTGTACTTCGTAAAACTGCAAAAGAACTGCAAACACTGTCATAGTGAAAATGTTTCCATTACACTGAAAAATAACATTCTACACGCGATTTTCTTGTGAGAATAAAGTACCCCACTCCACCTGCATGTCTTGCAACATCAAGGGGGAAGCTTTAACTCTAAAATACAATGACTACATATACTTGGCCCTTCAACAATTCTGTGATTGTGATGTGAACAGTTATTTAGCAGCTTATAGGCTGTGGTAAATGTTCCCCCTCTTAAATTTTTAGATCACCAAATGATGGACACTTTTATAATTATTATAACTATTAACAGCAGTAGAACTATATCATTTTAGCCTTTCTTCACACAGATGATATTGTACTTTCATATAGGGCACCTCACGAACACTGTAATTATATTATACATATTATTGCTGAGAGCAAGCATGAATGGAATACAGTGTGTATGCATCCAGGCCACTGTCACTGCAGTTATTACATAAAAATAGTGTTAATGTGTTCACTGCTATTTTGTGTCATTCACTGTCAATCAATGACATTTCATTGAACACACATTTATTTCACTGCCTGTCAGTATGTTACATCAGAATTAACAGAAAGAAGACTAAAGCAAGTTCGATACAGAAACACAATATGGCAGTGAGTTGATAATGAAGTTCAAAAAACTCATTTTTCATTTATATATATAGGACCATGACCATGTTAATGAATATGTGCTCAAGATTGTGCTGATTTTGTTGAACATTCTTTCTACTCTTACTGGTCAGATTATATTTCTTAGCCCACTGGATAGTAACGTAAATGCAAAGGCAGCAATAGCCATATTGGGAGCAATTATATTATTGTACATCATTTTCTCCATTGGTGTCATTTTGACCACTTTCGCATTTAAGAGAAAGAAAAGCAAAAAGGAGTTAGTAATTGCCATCATCGCACATTCTATTACTGCAATAGCTGGTTTAATGTATCTGTTTGGAGATGATATAACTACCATACTTGTGCTTTATTCCAACGAGTTTGAATGTAATGAGAACTGCAGATTGGTGTTTCAAGCAGTTGGTAGAGCTCTACTGATTTCAGCTATACTGTTCTTTCGACTAACACCAGCATTCGTTAACAAGTCGACTGTGGTAATGAATCTAGTATCTGATGAACACATTTCACAACCATCATGGTCTCCCTGGAAAGCAACTGCACAGTCAGTTGCACTCATTGTGGAATTAGATGCTTGGTTTTCTGCTGTAGCTGAGCTACCACTACACGCTGATACATATTGTCCTGTTCATGAACTAATAGTATCATGGGTGTTATACGGTATAAGTCTGGTAATTTGGGCTGTTCTACTTCTACTGATTATGACACCTGGAATCATCAAAGCAATGGGGAAATGTCAAGAGAACATTTGCAAAATCTTTTCAATCTGTGGTGTCATTGTGGTAATCTGGTTTTGTTCAGCAGTTTTGATATTAGCAGACAATACTCAACCAATAGGATGTTTGTTCAACTGTGACTTACATGTTGAATCTATCAATAACAGAACAGATACATGTAATGAAAGAAGGTTCTATGGAGCTACAATTGGTCTAAATATTCTGGTTTTGATTCTTCTTTCTACTATCACTGTGGCCCTTTTGATTCACTGGGTTAAAAAGCTTTTGCAGCCTTCTGTTGTAATTCAACAACATGATTCTGCTTCAATCAAAGAAGACAATTTTAATGAAAATAATGGACGTTCTCATGCAAATAATGACGAGGGCAATGAAAGCAACAATGGAGAATCGCATGTAGGCAAAAATGAATCACATAGTGACAATGAAGAATCTCAAGGAAGCAATGAAGAATATCATGGAAACATATCTCAAGGCAATGAAGAATCTCAAGGAAACAGTGGCAACAATGAAGGATCTTATACCATCACATCCAAAAACTAATTTTGTTTGTTTGTGTCTATGCACAATTAAGCCTTATATATAATGTTTGTTTACTAATAATCGTTAAGTAAATAATTGTTGTATATTGTTTTTTCTCTGTTCCATGTATGCCCTGCTCTTCAAAAGGCTTGTTATTTTAATACCATTATTATTATGTGAAATTGCTATTTAACTGTGATTATACGATATATGTTTTTTTATGATTATAATAAAATATTATAATTGTGGTAATAATTGTTATTACATACATCCTAAATTGGCCTATGAATTGATGTAACAGACTGTGTAATTTTATCTGAGCTGTTTGTAGTACAGAAAATTCAACGCTGCATCAGCCACAGCATGTATAATACACAATTATTACATGATGAAAATAATTATAATCAGTGGTCTGCCCACAGTGGTTGGCACTGATCGGGGGGAACAACCACCACTCAGCACGAATTAACCACCACTCAGTATGAATTAACCACCTCTCGATGAGTTAACCACCTCTCAGATAATACATGTATAGGGTACTGAGACAGTATTAAGTACATCTAGGATAACATCATCTATCGTATTATCTGCCACAGTGCCACTTTTATTTAGCAAGTATAGTGTTATTAAAGCCTATTACTAAGACTTGCTGCATGAGCAAAGATTTGCTGCAACAATTATGCTCTCACTAATTAATATTAATGTGTTAAAGTTCTGATGAATTGTTATCTACCAGTCATATGTCAACACAACAATGACAACATCCTCAAAGCTAATGACTAACTGTGTGATAACTTTCACACAGTTAGTCATTAGCTGTGAGGATGTTGCCATTGTTGTGTTGACATATGACTAGTAGATAACAATTCTTTAACACATTAACATAGTTTAGTGTTGTTTTAATTTCACAATAACGACCACATTTAGTTATAGTTATAGTATGCCTACATATTAACTGAAAGTCTTTTAGGCTTACTAAAAAGGTTTTAGTTTTAGTTAACTAAAGGTCAAAATGCCTTACTCAAAGGGGTTTTAGTTATAGTTGTAGTTAACTAAAACAGCACTAACATATATTATGTCCAGTTATACCACAACTTGCATTGTATGGTAGCCAAAAGTATCTTTTTTCAGGACTCCCAGGTAGACCAGCCTTATTGGGCTGATGGGACTTCCTGGTAAAATATTATGGGACTTCCTGGTAAAATATTTTGCAAAAAAAAACAAATCTACTTCGTAAAACTGCAGAAGAACTGCAAAACTGTCATAGTGAAAATGTGTCAATTACACTGAAAAATAACATTCAACAGATGATTTTCTTGCGAAAATGACGTACCCCACTCAGCCCATCAACAATTCTGTGATCGTGATGTGAACAGTTATTTAGCAGCTGATTGGTTCCGGTAAATGTTCCCCCTCTTAATTGGCTCCAGTATTTCTATTTTTGGGTATTATTGTGCAATAATTATTACTGAGACTCAGTTGTATGTTGTGAAAAATAATCTTATTTTGTTGTCATTATTAGTTGTTGCAAAATTGGAGAAATTCTGTCAATCCTCATGCATGTATTGTATGACAATGCAGTAGACGTTTCAACAAAATACTAAAAGACTTAAATTTTTAAATCACCAAATGATGGACACTTTTATATTATAACTATTAACGGCAGTAGAACTATATCATTTTAGCCTTTCTTCACACAGATGATATTTAACTTTCATGGGGCACCTCACGAACACTGTAATTATATTACACATATTATTGCTGAGAACAAGCATGAATGGAATACAGTGTGTATGCATGCGCATCCACTGTCACTGCAATTACAGTGTTAATGTGTTCACTGTTATGTGTTCAGTCATTTGAAATTTTGTGTCATTCACTGTCACTTAGTGACATCCCATTGAACACATATTTATTTCACTGTCTGTCAGTATGTTACATCAGAATTAACAGAAAGGAGACTAAAGCAAGTTCGATACAGAAACACAATATGGCAGTGAGTTGATAACGAAGCTCAAACAAACTCAAAATAAATCATTTTTCATTTATATATATAGGACAATGACCATGTTAATAATTATGTGCTCAAGATTGTGCTGATTTTGTTGATCAATCTTTCTACTCTTACTGGTCAGATTATATTTCTTAGCCCACTGGATAGTAACGTAAATGCAAAGGCAGCAATAGCCATATTGGGAGCAATTATATTATTGTACATCATTTTCTCCATTGGTGTCATTTTCACCACTTTCGCATTTAAGAGAAAGAAAAGCAGAAAGGAGTTAGTAATTGCCATCATCGCACATTCTATTACTGCAATAGCTGGTTTAATGTATCTGTTTGGAGATGATATAACTACCATACTTGTGCTTTATTCCAACGAGTTAGAATGTAATGATAACTGCAGATTGGTGTTTCAAGCAGTTGGTAGAGCTCTACTGATTTCAGCTATACTGTTCTTTCGACTAACACCAGCATTAATTTTATTAACAAGTCGACTGTGGTAATGAATCTAGTATCTGATGAACACATTTCACAACCATCATGGTCTCCCTGGAAAGCAACTGCACAGTCAGTTGCACTCATTGTGGAATTAGATGCTTGGTTTTCTGCCGTAGCTGAGCTACCACTAAATGCTGATACATATTGTCCTGTTCATGAACTAATAGTATCATGGGTGTTATACGGTATAAGTCTGGTAATTTGGGCTGTTCTACTTCTACTGATCGTGACACCTGGAATCATCAAAGCAAAGGGAAAATGTCAAGAGAACATTTGTGAAATCTTTGCAATCGGCAGTGTCATTGTGGTAATCTGGTTTTGTTCAGCAGTTTTGATATTAGCAGACAATACTCAACCAATTGGATGTTTGTTCAACTGTGACCTACATGTTGTATCTATCAATAACAGAACAGATACATGTAATGAAAGAAGGTTCTATGGAGCTACAATTGGTCTAAATATTCTGGTTTTGATTCTTCTTTCTACTATCACTGTCACCCTTTTGATTCACTGGGTTAAAAAGCTTTTGCAGCCTCCTGTTGTAATTCAACAACATGATTCTACTTCAATCAAAAAAGACAATTTTAATGAAAATAATGGACGTTCTCATGAAAACAATGACGAGGGCAATGAAAGCAACAATGGAGAATCGCATGTAGGCAAAAATGAATCACATAGTGACAATGAAGAATCTCAAGGAGGCAATGAAGTAGACCATAAAGAATCTCAAGGAGGCAGTGAAGAATATCATGGAGACATATCTCAAGGCAATGAAGAATCTCAAGGAAACAGCGAAGAATCTCGTGGAGAAAATGAAGGATCTTATACCAGTGCATAACAAAAACTAATTTAGTTTGTTTGTGTCTATGTATAATTAAGCCTTATATATAATGTTTGTTTACTAATAATCGTTAAGTACATAAATGTTGTATATTGTTTTTTTCTGTTCCATGTATGCCCTGCTCCTCAAATGGCTTATTATTTTAATACCATTATTATGTGAAATTACTATTAAAGTGTGATTATATGGTATACGTTTTTTTATGATTATAATAAAATATCATAAGTGTGGTAATAATTGTTATTATAAATTGGCCTATGATTTGATTTAAAAGACTGTATAATTATATCTGAGTTATTTGTAGTACAAAAAATTCAACACTGCATCAGCCACAGCATGTATGTATAATACACAATTATTACATGATGGAAATAATTTTAACCACCTCTGAGATAATATATGTATAGGGTACTGAAACAGTATTAAGTATATCCTGGATAACATCATCTATCGTATTACCTGCCACAGTGCCAATGAGCTAATGACAAACTGTGTGAAAGTTATCACACAGTTAGTCATTAGCTGTGAGGATGTTGTCATTGTTGTGTTGACATATGACTGGTAGATAACAATTCATTAGGACTTTAACACATTAATATTAATTAGTGAGAGCACAATTGCTGTAAATTTTTGCTCTTGCCACTATACTTTCTAAATTAAAGTGGGACTGTGGCAGGTAATACGATAGATGATGTTATCCAAGATGTACTTAATACTGTCTCAGTATTCTATACATGTATTATCTGAGAGATGGTTAACTCATCGAGAGGTGGTTAATTCATGCTGAGTAGTGGTTATTCCCGATCAGTGCTGACCAGTGCCGAACACTGATTATACCATCATGTATTAATTGTGTATTATACATGCTGTGGCTGATGCAGTGTTGAATTGTTTGTGCTACTAATAACTCAGATATAACTTTAACACCAATTTTGTATTACCTTATAATTATTATATACTATAATTTTAAAAGCAGACAAAGTGTTAAATTAGTGAATGTTATACATTCAGGTCAAAGATGCTGTCATGTAATTAATACACAGAGGGCTGCAGGGCCAAGGTGCAACCATGCTTACCAATTAGATTACTTCATTTGCTGCATTAGATTTGGATACAAATTTTTATATGTTCAATGCAACATAATTATTAGCCCCGTGCAGTATGCTGCGCAAGGGTTAAGCGATTGGTTTTGTCCGTCTGTCCGTCTGCTAAGTTGTCCATTTTTCGGTCCTTTATATAGTTTAAAAAAACACATGTTCATAGAGGTATTTTATTTTGATCATTATACAACTGAAGTATGAGTCTTAGAAAAGAGAGAAAGATTTCTTTTAAACTACGGGAAATGCTGTGTTATTATTGCTCGGGATATGTGTTCTAAGAACATCTAGTTTAAATGAAGCAATCTGTTTGGTCAAAATGGAAGAATAATAATTAAACATAGTATTTATTAACCTGGTATGTATAAAGCAATCTAATTGGTCATATTTTACTGTTACTTAGATTTGATGATGTATACATACTGCAACTGAAATTCAGTGTTAATGCATCCACTCACTACAGTTAGTACACAAGTAGTGTTAATGTGTTCACTATTCAACAACATGATTCAGCTTTAATCAAAGAAGATAGTTTAGATGAAAACAATGCAGGATCTCATGAAGACAACGAAGAATCTTGTGGGGACAATGGCAAATCTGAAGGCAACAATGGTGGAGGCAATAGTAAATCACATAGAGTCAATGAAGAATTTCAAGGAGGAAATCAAGATCTTGTGGAGGCAATAAAGAATCTTGTGGAGACATGTAGAAATCTAGAACATATGTTATGAGAAAACAAAGATCTGTATAGGGATGTATGAAAAAGACTACTTTAGAAAGATTTAGCATAAAGAAAAAAAATATAGCTACTCAACTTTTAGCAAATACTACTATCGGAATCAAGGAATGATAGTTGTCCACTGAAAATATACATTATTATCATTCATTGTCATAAATGAAGACCAATTATTTGAGAAAGTTAAGGAGTGTAGAGAAATTGTTGAGATAGAAAGAAGCAGTGGATCTATGTGCATTCGTGCTATGTGAATCTATTGTCTTAGGATCATTATAATTATTCATAGGGGATGCTCCTCGTTCTAAACATGTGGTGAAAGGTACATACTAGTGTTGTTATTTAATATGATCATGGAGGGAATTAAGTTGTTATGCCTCAGTTAGAGCCTTAATGACATTTGTGACATCACTGTTGCTTGTGAAAAAAGAAATCGAGGCGTAGTTGTCATATTCGGGACATCTAGACTTCGTCTTTGTTTGTCATCAAACCTTATGAGATAGGAGACACAAGTTGTAGTTGTAATAGTTGTGTAGGCCTCACAGATTTTCTTGCCTAGATTAATATCATTACTGCTGAATCTTCAAACTCTGGCCCAACAAAGTACACCCTATATACAGCTAGAGCAACTTTTACGAACTTATTGGAGTGATTTAATTTATGCCTGTATCTCTACACTTACCAAAATATCTCTCTGTTAGCTCTCAAATGTCACTGGAGTCAAATATGGTAGATTTCTGGATAACTGATCAATCTGTTGGACTAAGAATGCTGAAAAAGCTGAATGCACTTAACGTGCAGAACCCCCACCACAAGCTGTGATTTGACAGGGATAACCTTGTACATGTACTCTTTTGCTACCAGAAGTCTTCTGAAAGTGATGAAATGGCAATTGTGAGTTGTAAAAATTGTATTAACTTTATAACTGAAAGGTTTTAGAAAAAGCCTGTGTTTTATTTTGATCCTTGTATAATTTTAAGTCTGTTGGTAGCTTGATTAAAGTGCCAATGTTGTTAGTTGTCCAGAAATTTTGGGAACAGACAGACAGACAGACATACATACACACATACAAAAAACCTGATTACAGTAAGTGCCCCCATGTCTATGCGGCTGAGGGTTAACAATTATTAAAAGGATACTGAAACAGAAGAGCAAGTACACTTTATAATTAGTACATGTATGTTATTATGCAATATTGATGATCATAACTTGCAGTGTTAAATTATGCAATTAGTTATATATTTGTAGTATATATATTATTTATGGAGAGTAACCACACTTGTGTACAGTACAGTAGCCAGCCCAAACATTCTGTCCTGAATGTACAGATGTAAACTAATTATAATTACCACTGAAATAGATAATTGAATGCCAGTTATCTTAGGTCATATGATCATTATGAACTATAGTTAAATGTGAAAGTTGCTTACAAGTTTATATCATCGTGAATCAACAACTGTTTTTCTTCATTGGTCCGCTGAACCGGATACTACTGATTGGATTTCATATTGCTTAACTAAATTGATATTGACTCGGTTAGTAGTCGTTATAGATAGCAGATCTGCCTACTCTCAGAAGACGAAGAGGAGTGATACGTGCCTCCGTTACTCGTCTGGTTATTAAAGTCAGAGAAGCTGAAGCCAAGAAAGATGAACCCCCAAAAAGTGTTGAAGAAGCTGGAATCACTAGATTCAGATTTAAAAACTCACCATTCAGCGATCATTGATTTGGTCGAAAAGGAAGACGACCTCGAGCGTGAACAGGATCTTATTGACCAACATGATGATGAAGTCCTTGATTTGTCTACTCAACTGGAGCGGTTGATTGATGCATCTCCTCAGTTGAACACTCTCTCAGTGACAAAAACGGCTGGTAGGAGACTCCATAAAAGCTTCGAAATCGTTACGGAAGCTGTTAGTAAACTGTCTGAAGCTGATGATGTTTGTTTGATCCATTTGTATGATGAACAGTTGGTTAATTTCAAACATGAACTTGATGACATTTGTAAATCTATGTTAAGCGTTGATGAAATAGAAGACGATGAGCTGTCTTGTAAGCAACCAGAAATTGACAAAAAGTTTTTTGAATATTCGTTAACTGTGAAACGATTTCTGGAATGGCATGTTCATTCTACGGTACCATCAGCTTCATCCTCTTGTGAAGGTGTGAAACTTCCCAAGTTGGATGTCCCGAGCTTCGACGGAAACATTTTAAATTGGAAGACGTTCTGGGATCAATTTTGTATATCCGTTCATGATTGTAGCAACTTGTCAGATGCTGAAAAGCTCGTTTACCTTCAACAGTCATTGAGAAATGGTCCAGCCAAGCATGCAATAGAAGGGCTTTCTCGATCAGGTAAATGCTACCTGGAAGCCATTGAATGTCTGTACGACCGTCCACAACTCATTCACTAAAAACATGTGCGTATGATCCTGGAAGCTCCACCTCTCAAGAGTGGTGATGGTAGAGAGCTACGCATATTGCATGATACGGTGCAACATCATATTCGAGCATTGAAAGCAATGGATTGTGAGCCTTCAGGCCCATTCATCACGTCTGTCTTCGAACTCAAGTTAGACACAACAACTATGTTCGAATGGCAAAAACACTGTCAGGATACTACCAACGTACCACA
Organism: Petrosia ficiformis; assembly: GCA_947044365.1. Lineage (NCBI taxonomy): Eukaryota > Metazoa > Porifera > Demospongiae > Haplosclerida > Petrosiidae > Petrosia > Petrosia ficiformis. The sequence continues at coordinate 41,681,829 of OX345636.1, read as the reverse complement.
TTACCAGGATCTGTTGGAATTTTTAAACCTCCGGGCACAAGCATCCGAAACATCTCCATCAGACATAAAGAAATACCCAAAGGGTGAGATTAAAGGGAAATTTCATTCCAGTAAGCCAGTGACGTCATTTGCTACCAATGCTGATATCTCTGAGGCATCAGTATGTGTATTATGTAAGCCGAAGAGGCACTCCATTGTTCACCTGTAGTAAGTTCAAGGTATTCCCACATGACAGGAAGATGTCAACCCTAAAGACACATAATCACTGTATTAATTGTGTTCAACCTGGCCACTACTTTCGACAGTGCAAATCTGTTCATCGCTGTAAAAAGTGTCATAGTCAACACCACGTTCTGTTACACAATGAAACACCTAGTAAACTCAGCCAAACATGAACTTGATGACATTTGTAAATCTATGTTAAGCGTTGATGAAATAGAAGATGATGAGCTGTCTTGTAAGCAACCAGAAACTGACAAAAAGTTTTTTGAATATTCGTTAACTGTGAAACGATTTCTGGAATGGCATGTTCATTCTACGGTACCATCAGCTTCATCCTCTTGTGAAGGTGTGAAACTTCCCAAGTTGGATGTCCCGAGCTTCGACGGAAACATTTTAAATTGGAAGACGTTCTGGGATCAATTTTGTATATCCGTTCATGATTGTAACAACTTGTCAGATGCTGAAAAGCTCGTTTACCTTCAACAGTCATTGAGAAATGGTCCAGCCAAGCATGCAATAGAAGGGCTTTCTCGATCAGGTAAATGCTACCTGGAAGTCATTGAATGTCTGAAGTCCCGATACGACCGTCCACAACTCATTCTCTAAAAACATGTGCATCAAGTCTCAATCATTACTGATTACCTGTCGTGTGCTAATACACTCACCTAGTGGCTCATGTGTTGTTGCTGAGCATTGCTTGATTCAGCATCATCAGCATCATTTGTTTCTGATCGATTGGCTCAAAGTTTGTATCTTCTCCGATCTCGACACACTGCCGAGATAATGGGTGTTGGCGGGCTATCCCATAGCTCACCGATCAAATCTGTTACCAGTTTCCAGGTTTCTCCTGCTCAGTCTCCAAATGAGAAAATTACAGTGACAGCCGTAATTGTTCCCAAAGTCACCTGTGACTTACCTCGTTACCATGTTCCATTTGATTGTCATTGGAGTCATTTGTCTGACATTGAGCTGGCAGACCCAGAGTTTGGAATTCCACGTCAGATTTGATGTCTTGCTGGGTGTTGATGTGTTGCTTGAAGTTTTGCTACATGGCCGGCGGGTTGGCCCACCTCACACTCTTGTAGCAATTGAAACCAGAGGTTGTTTCTGATCACACTATCACCGATCCAGACGATATGTTGAAGCGATTCTGGGAAATTGAAGAACTCCCTCGAACTGACTCTGTTTGCTGGTCTATGGAAGAACGTACTGTGATAAATCAGTTCAAAACTCATTATTTTCATTCCTCTAGTGGGCGGTTTGTGGTTCCATTGCCAAGAAAGTTGAACAAAGCCTCCATTGGGGAGTCAAGATCTCAAGCAGTTCGAAGATTTTTGTATCTGGAGCGAGCATTATCAAAAAAAGTTTTGTCTGATCAATTCAATGATGTTATGAGCGAGTATTTTGAAATGGATCATGCTGAACCTATTCCAGTCACTGACTTGAACAAACCTCCCCATGCACATTGTACAGAAAGAAATTCACCACTTGTAGATGTTTTGCTCCGTTTCCATTTGTATCGAATTGTTCTGACCACAGATGTCAGTCGCATGCATCGTGCAGTTGAGCTAACCGAATCTGACTGTGATTTCTACTGATTTGTATGGAGAAGTGATCCTAACAAACCTCTTCAAGACCACCCTATGACTCAGGTGACATTTGGAGTTTCAGCATCCCCGTTTGCACCGAACATGGCTGTTAGACAGAATGCAATTGATAATGCCTCTGAATTTCCCTTAGCTGTGAAAGCTGTGTTCAACTCATTCTATGTTGATGATGGTCTGACTGGTGCTGATTCTAAAGCCATTATGCTGTATCAGCAATTACAAGGTCTGTGGTCTGTTTGCTAAGGGTGGATTCCTTTTGAGACACTGCCTCCTGAACTGCAAGACTCCCTGAGTATTTTGTCTATCACTGAATGTCAAGGCTATACCAAGACACTGGGTGTCGAATGGCATTCTAAACTCGATCACTTTCGGTTAATCATGAATGAACCACCTTTTTTTGATAAACTCACAAAGAGAGAATTAGTTTCTGATATTGCAAAAACATTTCATGTTTTGGGGTGGTTTTCACCTACAATGGTAAAGGCCAAGATCTTGTTGCAAGAGTGTGGGAAAAAGGAGTTGACTGGGATCAGGACATACCCCAGTACATTGCCAAAGAATGGTTACGATGGAGGATGGAATTGAAGCTTCTTTCCTAAAACACATCAGTCGTTATTACTTTCATGAAAATGCTTCCATTAAGGAGTTGCAGCTACACGGGTTTTGTGATGGTTCTGAAAACGTATATGTGAGTGTGGTATATATACCTACGTATGACTGACTCTAAAGGCAAGGTGCATGTATCCTTGGTATTGGCAAAGTTTCTACTATCAAGAGACTAACTATTCCACGCTTGGAATTGTGTGGAGCATATCTTCTAGCAAAGCTTCTCCATCATGTGAAAGGAGTCCTGGACATTACAACATCTTAAGTATTTGCATGGACTTATAATACCATTGTGTTAGATTTGGTTGAAAGGTAATCCACGAAGATTCAAACAGTTTGTTGGTAACAGAATTTCACTCATAATAGAGTTGATCCCATCAACAAGACGGAGTAATGTAAATGGAGTAGACAATCCTGCTGACTGCGCATCCAGAAGGGTGTTACCATCAGAACTGATTGGACACAAGATGTGGTGGTTAGGCCCAGATTGGCTGAAATTATCTCCTGATGACTGGACGAAACGAAATAGTAGTTGTGCCTCAATGCTTGAAGAAGTTTGCCCCTGAAGAGTTGTGTCATCACACGCATGATCACACAGAATCACCTGTCATTCCGTTAAATCGCTACTCTGATTTCAACCACCTAAAATGGATCATTCGTTTTATCAACCGTTGTCAGAAGAAAACAAATCATTTGTCAACTAAAGAATTAAGGGATGCCGAAGCATACTGAGTCAAATACTCTCAACGTGAGTGTTTTGAGTCTCAGTTAAAAGTAATTAAAAAGAGAAGCAACTTCCGGCTAGTAGTATTCTCCGATCTCTCAATCCATTCATTGACGCAAGTGGCGTACTTCGTTTAAGTGGTTGTCAAGACAACTGTGGCTTAGCATACTCTCGTAGATATCCTGTGATTCTACACAGTAAACATTCAATCAGTCAATTAACTCATAATTCGTCAAGAACACATTCAATTGTTACATGCTAGACCCACATTACTGATAGCATCATTGAATCGTAGATTCCATGTCATTGGTATGCGAAAGGGTGTTCAGTCAGACACATTTGTGGCCTGTCTACGACGTTTTATATCTCATTGTGGGAAACCGAATGTCATTTGGAGTGACCATGACACCAATTTTGTTTGAGCAGCAAGGGAGCTTAAAGAAATCTCAGAGTTTTTACAAGAGAAGAAAACTCAAGACATTATTTTCCAGTTCTGCTCATCTCAGTCCATTGAATGTAAGTTTATACCGAAAGAGCCCCTCACTTGGAGGTCTCTTGGAGGCTGTGGTGAAAAGTTTGAAGTTACATCTGAAAAAAGTTGTTGAAGTCAAATTGACCTTTGAAGAGTTTATGACAGTACTCACACAGATTGAGGCTTGCTTCAACAGCCGACCTCTGACTCAAATTCCATCCGAGGATGATAGAATTGAAGCACTGACTCCAGGGCATTGTCTCATTAGTCAGCCCTTGGAGGCTATTCCAGAACCTGTAGGCTCATATCGACTACTACCAATCCTGCGTCGATGGCACTTATGCCAAAGTTTGGTTTGTCATTTCTGGCAGAGATGGTCAGATGAATATCTTGTCTCATTGCGTCGATATAATAAATGGCAGTCTCCAACGAGAATTGTACACATAGTTGTGCTGCGAGAAGATGCCTTAGTTCCCTGTAAATGGCCACTTGGACGGGTTGAAGTTCACAAGAGAAAGACAATCTAGTGCATGTTGTGACTGTCAGGAATTTACAAAAGACCTATCACGAAGATAGCTATGTTACTCTCTGGCAATGAATCGACTTAACATTTGAGCACAATTTATTTGTTGATATGTAATCTAAGTTGTTGTATGACCGTCTGGTCTTGGCCGGCGGTACTATGTACATTTTTAATTATGTGGTTATTAATTAGTTAAGTTTTTGCACGTGTGATAGTTTTTGGAAAAGATTGTTGAACTGAATCTGGTTGAATCTAGGGGCCAGAGAAACTGTTCCTACAAGTCCATTTGTATGAGCAACATGGGTGCATACTGCCAATAACAACAAGTGGAATAGGTTTGTCAAACGTTTCCAAAACTGGATGACTGTAGCTTAAAAGCACAACTTCTGAAGCTCCTGCAGAAAAAAGGAGTACATTCAAAAACAACCAATATGATGATCTATCTATATTGCAAACCATTCTCTAGACATGGTTTAATAATGCCAGACAAAGGAGGTTTCACCACATCAGTCTTACTGCCATCTGAAGAAACAATATTATATATAGTGAGAACAATTCATGCAATCATCGTACATGCACCTGACATGTATGATTCAGACAACCTGGTAATTTTCATACTCAGGTAAGAATACATCTATTGCATCTTTCTTTCCACCAATTTTTTACCATATTTCCCCGACAAAAAAGTGGCACACCACTTTCAAATTCAGAGTAATACACTGTGCAATTAATAACAAGTTATATTACAAACCACACATGTAAACATATTTACATACCTTCAATTTTATCATGTAACTGCAGTCATACAATTACCAACTTCCAAAACTTTAGCTACAATTATCAAAATTAAATATCCAATACACGGATTATTCCAATGACCTTACCATGCTTTGTTTTCCTTTTTTTCATCAGCGGAGCTGCTTCTATGTTGGAAACATATCCAACACCAAGTTTAAGCTTCTCAGCAGAAATATATGCTTTTTCCCCACGTAGGACCCAAGAGACTAGGGAATTGATCTCTCACCAATTATTATACCACAATCACTAAAAAGCATGGATTCATGTGTTTCCTCCATCCCTATGACACTATAAATTTTAGAAATAACCTCACTGTGTAAGTTAAGTCAACCTCATACAGAGGAGAAGAATTTTAAAAAGCTTTTTGATTGTTTTTTGCTTGCCATCTCACAACAGCTAACCTGTCATTCAATAATAGGTTAGCATTCACATTTTACCCTCTTTCTCACCTGTACATCATTATAATATATATAATACCACTTGGAATATAGATAGTTGCTCTTGTGAATGTCTACAAGATTATATTGGCCAACTGTGCAAAATTATGGAGTGCCGTTTGCATCAAAATTATTCGCGTCTCCCGACTCAAACAACATGGATGATAACCCTAACGATCCCAAGGCCTAAACAGGAAGGGCTCCGCCCCCCCAGACCCCCCCCCCCCCCCAGTTAAAGATTCCGACATCTGATATCATATCGGATGTCGGATATAGTATATCGGACGTCTGATATGATATTGGATGTCGGATATAGTATATCAGAAGGGGTAATAATGGAGCAGCCAACACAAAACAATTTTGACTCATTCGGCACCCAATACAAAATCGCTGGATAATGAGTGTTTGACAAATGACTGATTTTCGCATCCACGGTCACATATATATATATATATGTATTATACTAGTTGCTCGCCACGCCTATGCGTGGGCGAGTCTTAGCACTTTTGTTGTCATTTTGTCATTCATTCATTCATCCTGTCTGTCCCAACTTTTTTAATTTAAGCGTCAATTTAAAGACTTGATAGAGTAGAGAAAGAAGTTTATTAAAATCGTATTGAAAAGAGATTTGCCACAGACATTGTTTTAGCAAGTTACAGACTCTATCTCTGTAAGCTCTGCCACAATAACCCACACCCTCAGCCACACCCAATGTGATCACGTGAGATCAAACGTGGAGGTCAGTTTAGAGCAATACCTTCGTTTCTGAACTGGTCACCATTATTCAACTTTTGTTGGACTTTCAAATATATTTGAACTGTAAGTTCAATGCTTTCGCTCATTGTAGTTGTAACAATGTACAATTCATTATAGGATAATTATCTTTAGTAACTGACAGTTGTGTTTTGGTAATGACTGAGGTAATGAATATTTGTTGGAAGAGTATATTATGTAATTTGACTGTAAGTAATATAGTTATTATACTAGTTCAAAGCAGTATAGCTGATGGAGAATCATTCTTAGTCATCTTCCATGTGTTTTTTATATTTATCAGAAATAATCTTAGCCAGTCTATATAGCCACAAAAAACTTTCTCAACCAACTTTCAACTTTTTATAAAACAACAAATTCAAATTTAAGCTTGTTACTTTCTTGCATCTCATTTATTTAATTGTTGGAATTGCAACCTGTCCTTAAGCTACAAGGTGCTTCATTTATAATTAGCAATTAGTATGTGTCTATATCAACATACCATTTGTTACCATTTCGGCATTTGCATCATCAAGTTCCTGTAACTCAGTTACTTCTTTTGCACATTGACTCCGAAAGGGCCATGATGAAAGACATCTGTAATATAATTACGCAATGCGCATGCGCACAATTAACCACAACATAACACTTTCAGTTTTTTCAACAGTTAAACTTAGCAGTTTCATTAATTAAGAAAGTTAACATATAAAAAAAAATTTTTAAATAAAAACCAAAGGAGAGTAGAAGAGGATGTCGATGTATTGTGTGATGTATAGACTTGGTTTCTAGCTGGTTCTAGCGAGAAAAAAAGGGATGTTGGGAAAATAAGTGACAAATAGCGTTCGCTTGCAGACTGTGCTTGCAGTAATTGGTGAGCAAGGTTGAGGTGACTGCTAGATTGCTCCAGTAGTTGGAGAAAGTTGCAAATTGCCTGTATTCAGTTGCAACAAAAGTTTTGATTTTAATGAGATGCTGAGCCACACCTCGCAATCAGTATATTACATCCATGGTAGGTGTGGTTGGAATTATTATTAAAACTAGTTCTCAAAAGCCCCAGGGTTAATTAAGAAACTGTATAAGTGATATATAGTCGAGTCAGCGCTTGGTGACTGCAATCTGCTAACTCGGGGCTCATAACCGAGTGCGGGGTAGGTTCGTGTCCGAGGTCGGGTACAATCGAGGTCCATGGTGGCCCAGAAGTTACCCGGACCGGAAACAGTCGTGTCCGAGCGCGGGTTAAGTTCATGTCCGAGGTCGGGATACGTTCGTACCCACATCCGGATTGTACTTCTGGGCCACCATAGATTTCAGTTGCGTTGAAACAATAATTCCGGTTCCGTAACTACACTCATATTAATACATACTTACAGAGGGTGTGGTTATGCAACTGAAATACCATTTCGTCTCATATCCCCTCCCACTATAGCCACACCCAATCATAATAATACTTGATGTTCAATTAATAACATTCCGATCATGCTATATACACGTGTTAAAACATCATCGACTGGGTAGCGACTAGAGTTCCATAGGAACGTTTCCTTATGTTTCTTTATAAAAACTATAAACTCAATCTGCTTTTCGAATGGAAACATTCCTGTCTTTAGCCACTTGTATTGACTGTTTGAGAGAGTCAGCTAAATCTTTAGGTCTAATACTGAAACGAGGGCGGTTTCAGGTTTTCTTGAGTGTCTAAGATGTTTTTGCTATCCTACCAACTGGTTTTGGAAACCGAACATGTTTCCTTAGACCTTTGGCGGAGTGGTTGGTTGTGTGTCCTCTAGTTGCTTTCATGGAAGACTTGGTAAAGGATGCTGTTAGAAGGGGTTTGTTTACTGGTTGTGTGTATTTTGTGTGATACAGTACCACAGCCAAAAAGATCTGTCAATGAAGATTGGTATTCATTGGACCAGAAATGCTGTTGAGCAAAGAGTGGAAAAATGTGTCAGTGTTACTTCATACTCAATGTTTCCAGACTAAACTAGTTGCTGTTTTATTTGATGTTGTTCAAAGATATGAAATAATTACTCGGCCCTTCGCGGCTTCGCTTATTAATTAATTAAATTCCTGCTGCACAAACGTACGCGAATGCAAACGTTCCTCAGCGAAGGGGTGGGTACCCAGACGTAGTTCTTTCAATTTTGCAACATAGACATATTCGAAATTATTATAACCACACCCACCTTGATCAAGCATATAATGTGTGAGGTGTGGCTCAGCATCACAAATGCAGCTTCTTTGCAACTTTCTGGACCTCCTGGAGTAATCTAACACTCACCTCAACCTTGCTTACCAATTACTGCAAGCACAGCATCCACTCAAGTCTGCAAGCGAACGGTATTTTTCACTTATTCTCCCAACCTCCCTTTCTCTCTCACTAGAACCAGCTAGAAAGCAAGTCTATACATCACACATACATCAACATCCCATTCTGATCTCTTTTTTTTTTTTTTAAGTACCCTAAGCTAACTTCAAAGGGCGGACACTTGAATCAAAGCACCGCCCGACCACATCCAACAAAACGTGGGCGTTTTTGACAATAGAATGCCGACATGCCGCCACCACATTGGCATACTCTCGTAATCTACAGTAATTTGGGGCGTGGTACATCCAAGATCCCGTGAATTGCAGTTTGAATTCAGTATTCTATTAAGTTGGATACACTTCCTCTCTGACAGGATGTTGTAAATTTACAACATTAAAAAATTGAAAGGGGTAGACTACATTGGCCTAGCCCCACCTCTTTGTATAGCCTAGCCTACTACAGGAATGTGCTGCTGACTTCACAAGAGACAACTACGCTTCCAAGTTGAGATGGCTGCTTACATAGGAGATTCTCATTGTAGCTCTTTGGATCGTGTTCTATGTGAGTGTATAATATAATTATAGTACAATAGATCCTCTCTATTTCTGACTGAACAGAAACATCTATACATATCAGAGAGTACGGCCTATGTAGGGAGAAAAAAAATGGCCGCCCGTACATTTCAATTGCAAATGATAAGCTAAGTTAAATACAAATAAGTTAAAATATACATAACTTACAATATATTGAGTATTTTTATAACTAAGATAACCTTATAGATGTCCAGAGATCGTCGTTAAAGTATAGAACCTGCAAGTAGCAAAACTGGCAAAATCTCACTATTATTAATCCTCTTTTTCAGAAAAATAGATTTCTATGTTTCTGGAGCTATTAAAGTACATGCAGTTGTAGCACAAACAAAAATTTATTTTAAGTTAAATTCAGGGAAACAAACTTCGTACTGTTCTGTTTCTTGACCTAGACAACGAATACTTTCAGCCACTACAGCAACCTACTTACGATAGGATGCCATTTGTAATAAACCACACTCATTAATTTTAAGATGGATATATATCAGATTGTGTTTTACAAAACAGATAAGTTGTAAATATACTGAACTGTCCAGGTACAAATCATTAGTATAACTAAATGTGCTTCTGTACTGATGTTAACGATGTGTATCATCAAAATTTTATGTCCCAATTATCATATAAAGTTTATCTTGATAATCGTGATACTTTAAAGCTTTGTGTTCCTCCATGTAGCAAATCCACAAATAATGAAGGAGATTAGTCATGTGGCCACTGGAAGGCAAATGCCCCTTACACAAATGACAAATTACCTCTTTGCTGTTTAGTTGGAGCATCGACCTTGAATCTGAATAACTGCCAGATGTTGCTTTTGGCTCCTACAAGTGGAGCCACTGAATCATGCTATCCTTCAACTTCCTTGCTAGCCTGGCCATCTGTGTACAAACTGAACTGTGTATGCATGAATGCATGTGTCAAGCAATAATAATTACTAAAATTAATAACAAAAATATTATAATTATAGATTTTTGATATCGCTTATCACGATAATTACTTCAGTAATGAAAATATCACTATATCGATATCGCACATCCTTAACTGATGTATTAATTGATCACTCTCAGATAAGAAATTTATGTCACTAATTCATTGTGTACAATAATTATTTTCTATTAAGCTAATTAATCAGTGTATTACTGATATCATCAGTGTACTGGATATGATATATATAATATAATTTATATATATTAGGGCTGGGAATCGGAGATTCTGAAATCGATTATCACTAACTTCAAGTCGATTGATAATCGATTAAAATCAGCGGAAGTAATTAGGCCAATTAAGTCAATTAATACAGGAATCTCCTCCCATTATGTGATCAATAAGGCTTCCTGTCACTTCCATATTGTACATTATTTGCCGTCACATGCTTGAAAAGTATGTCTTCTGGAATAATTAGCATAATCGATATCACATACTTATAATCGATAATCAGAAGATTTTTCAATATCGATTGATTAATCGATTAATCGATTAATCGTCCCAGCCCTAATATATATATATATCAATGCTGTAAATAAAACAGAATAGTCATCACGTTTTTGATCAACAGGTTACCAACAAATTATTACACTGAGTCATTTTAAAATAGAATCAAAACAAGATTAATATAGAAAAATGAAAGAGGATTAGGAATTTTTAAAAAGAATAATTATAATAATTATTGCAGTAAACTTTGAGTACTGTCTTCTTCTGGACACCATTCCTGCAGAAAATGTCAATACTAAAATGAAACAGATTAGTCATCATGTATTTGATCAAACATTTACCAGAGTTATTTAAAAATAGAATCAAAACAATAAAAAAAATTTTTGAAAGAGTATGTAGGGATATATATCAAAACCGAAAAAGCACAGGAACAAGATGGCTTTGGCAACAAAATGAAATACCACTTCCACATAACAAACATACATAAGTATATATAGCTAGAGTAAAGGCAAAACACAAAGAAGCATTACTTATGTATGGTTGTTATGTGAAGTGGTATTTCATTTTATTGCCAAAGCCATCTTGTTCCTGTGATTCAGTTTTGATGTCAATCCCTACATACTCTTTCATTTTTTAAAATGTTTTTTTAATTATATATATATATATATATAATTATGTATTTTAAATTATATATTTATATAATAAGTTGGAAGGTTCAGACAAGTCATCCTATGAATATTCCTGGAATGTTGTACTCACTTTCTAAGAAATCAAAAGGGCTGTAAGCCTCCTATATAGCTAGCCCTTTGCTAGCCTAGTCTATACATACTAGCATTAGTCAAACTGGTAATTGAATTCATAATTGTAGTAATGATTTCATATATACAACTGGCTTACATGGAAATTATAGTTATGACTATACATATTTTGGTTATGAGTGATATTAGCAGTTTAATTCTCAGTTGTCACCCACTAAAATAGCCAAAAATGTGACTAAACTCTTGACGAACGCAGGTACAGTGGCCTAAGCAGATCCTTCCTTCATAGTAGGTCGGGTCGGGCTACGCAAAACTATTGCTTGTCATTAATGACTTTTGGAGATGGGTGTATATTAATATATACCCATGAACCTCTCAAAAGTTGTGAAAACACAAAACATTGGTTGGACCAAGCATTAAATAAGTCATTATACTCATAGTAGAACTAAATCACTGTTGTGAGAAAAAAGTTACAAAAAATGAAGTTCATTGTTCTGAAAGCTCATGCTAAAAAATCATACATAGCGTAGCTTTAATCATTCAATAATAATTATAATTCATAATAATTATTATCATGTTTATATTTATAGCTATTAATGATCACAATGTAGTTTATGAGAGATTTAAAGAATTTAGTGCAAATTGGGAGGAGATTGCTATGAGTCTTAGAATCAAGAGAACTAGTATTAACATCATTAAAGCTGACTCGGGAAGCAGCATGCAAAGGATGTCTCAGATGCTAGTCATTTGGTTGAGGAGGGAAACTGAAGACCAACCTTACCCCACTTGGAGAATGTTATGTGATGCTTTTGCTGGTATAGACAGAGTTAATGCTGAAATTATAGCCAAAGAGCATGTCTATATCTTGAATAATAAAGGTATATACATCAAGAAACAAGCCTTGAGTACCAAATGCTTGGTAAAAAAAAGAAGAGAAATCATTATAATATGTTTTCATTTGCTGTATTTATAATTACTAATTTTTTTACAAATGGAAGTAGTATTTTGGTAAATCCTCATAAATCTAGTAATATTAATTTACTAGTATAGTAATTTAATTAATTCTAGTTCAGTGGTTTCCCTATATATAAGGCAATTCTGCAGGAATTACAATCAGCTAAAATGCTACTTTATTAATTTTGACAGTGAATACTTGATGTGTATTATCTGCTGTTTTCACAATAAAGCTAAAAAACCAGGAAGCAGCATTACTACATTTGTAATTTTGTATGCATAAACTTTCAAGTTCAATTATTTATTCATATCATCATAGAACAGTCTAGAGGTTATGCAGAGAGGGATGATGCTTACTATAGGATGATTGCAAGTTTGAATGCAAGGATAAAAGAGCTAGAAGTGAAACAGAAGGCACTAAAAGAAGACACTGATGAACGACTTGCTATAAGAGAACGTCGTCTGGATGGGCAATTTCAACGAAAGGAAATGTTTGAGTATGATACAACTGATCAATTGCGTCTTCTTCAATCTCGTTGTGAAAATTTGAGTAGATATAACAAAGAACTAAGTGATAGAATTACTGCAATTCAAGAACACTATGATCAATATATCGCTAACCTGGAGTATGATATCAGCCAATTGAAAGATAAATGTACAAAACTAGATATTCAACAACAGGAAAATGAAACTTTACCAACAAAGTTGGAAAAGGAGTTTTGTAATCTTCAAAAGCAGCAAAATGAAACAGCTTCAAAAGCATCGGAATGTGCAAAAAATATAGCAGACCTGAAACAAGGTAAATGTGTCTTAAGATATGTGTATTGACTTTTTTATGCAAGCATCCCTATGATTGCTCTTATAAGAGGAGTTAATCTAGTATATATAATAATATATAATATTTTTGTTTAGATGAAATAATTAGGGCTGGAATGAATCTCATGCAATGTCCTGATAATTATCTGTTGAACAAAACATCCTGATTTGTTTCTTTGTATCAGGATACGTATTTAATGTTTGCACATGTAGAGCAAATTAAATCACAGTGGTGGTGGATAATTGATTTGCTCTGTGTTAATGGCTTGTAGAGTATGGAACAAACTGTAAAAACATGCATGAGAGCTACTCGTATATATAAACATATACATTCTGCATAGAGATCGATAACATTATATCATCAAACGTCATGCATTATTTTGCTATTTAATCGATAGTTATTGTGAATAGGTATCCAGATAGTAAAAGACAGGACCCATTCCAGCCTAATAATAATTACGTTTAGTTAAGGAAGTTTCAACCATGCATTCCTTTATTTGCCATGCCCATTAATTGAGCAAGCCCACTGCAACTAACCTAACAATGTATACAATGTGCAGTGTCACAAACAAATATCAGAGAGTACGGTAGTACTCTGTAGGGATAGCATGAATAAAATGGCAACCCATGCATTCCAATTGCATGTGCATGATGAGCTGAAATCTTTGCTAATATCACAGAAATAAGTGTTAATGTACACAACTTTTAATATCTAGCGTTTTTATAACTACCAACACTTTCTTTATGGTCATTAAGGTAGAAAACTGGCATGTGGCAAAACTGGCCAAACACCTTCATTGTATTCTGATTCTGTTCCAGACAAATCATTTTTTTTGTTTGATGAGCTATCATAATCGTTCTACCACCAATTCAGTCGCATTCATAGTAAAATTGTGGTCTACAAGCATTGAGATGTTGGTATTATGAAAGCAGAGAGTCTTAACAACTGAAAAGATTTGATCTCGAATTGGACTTTATTTTTATAAGTATATTCATAATTAACCCACGTGGAATTTAATTGCGCATGGCCTCAGAATGTGAAAGCTGTTAGTGAAATGGAAATTGCTTATGTTGGAATCATAACCATAGTAATACAATTTGTGAGCCAAATTAATTATTTTTATAATGATTACTATAATAAATTATTATCAGATAGTACGGTAGTACTCTCTATGTAGGGATAGCACGGAAAAAAATGGCCACCCATACATTTCAATTGCAAGTGATGAGCTGAAATCTCTGGTAATATATACAGATAAGTTTTAATACACACCTACCTATTCATATTTAGTGTTTTTATGACTACCAACATCTTCTAGATGGCCAAAGATTGTTGTTAAGGTAGACTCTGAGAACCGGCGAGTGGCAAAACTAGCAAAATCTTCATATTATTATTAATTTTTTTTTCAGACAAATCATTTTTTTGTTTGTTGAAATATCACAATGATTCTAGCACCATTCCAGTCGCATTTCTAGTAAAATTCTGGTCTTAAAGTATGGAGATGATATCTTCAGATACTATAAAAGAAGACAGTCTCAAGGACTACAAAGATTTGATCTCGAATTGGACGCCATTTTCCTAAGTGGAATTTAATTACGCATGCGCATTTGTGTACTCGGAACATGGAAGCTGAAAAGGTGGAAGTGCTTGTTGCATTGGAATCGTAATAATATTTGTGAGCAAATACATTCTTATAATAATGAAGATAATTATTAATATTAAAGCCATTGTATAATAATATTGTATACTATGATAACCATTGGAATACTGAATGGTTGACACAGTGACTGACACTACTTCTTGTAGGATGGCAGACAGTGCTGTAAGTGAAATAGAGAATATGCATCATCTGTAAGTGAAAGAGAATGATAATCAATACATAAATACAAATACTGACTTTTATTGATGAACAAATTTTAATGCATTTATGATTGTATAATTTCATAATGATATATAGTATTTCTGTAATCTACAAAAAAATATTCACACCATTCAGAAAACAAAAACAATGAAAACAAGAATAATGAAAAACATTTTCAATAAAAAAGAAAGAAGATGTAGGGATGTCAAAACCCAAAAAGCATGCAAACAAGGTTGGGAAGCTAACACAGGACCCAAAATCACTTCCATATAACCCTACATAAGTACAACTCTTTGTATTTTGTTTTTAAAGCATTGTAAGTACTTATGTAGGGTTATATGGAAGTGATTTTGGGTCCTGTGTTGGCTTCCCATCCTTGTTTGCATGCTTTTTGGGTTTTGACATCCCTACATCTTTCTTTTTTATTGAAAATGTTTTTTATTATTCTTTTAATATAAAAACTATTGTATATATACTGATAATATAATATGATAAGCATTGGAATCCCAAATGGTTGACACAGTGACGAACACTGCTTTTTATGGGACTGCAGACAATGCTATATAGGTGAAATAAATAATAGGCATCATCTGTAAGTGAAAGAAAGTGATCATAAATAGTTAAGACATGCATGCAGGCCAGCCAACAGGACATGTGGGGCCTGGGGCAAACTTTCAAAATGGGGCCCCATTCAAATTATTTTGCAAACTGGTTTTAATAACTAAAAAAACTTTGGCTTAGTTGGGGCCCCTTATAGTGTGGGGCCCAGGGCAAAATGACCCACCTGCCCTCCCCCACCCCCCCTCTGTTGGCACCCCTGAAGACATGTATAATATTATGCAAAAGACTGACCTTGTAAATGTAATTATGATAGTATGATTGCATAATATAACTAACACAGAATTTCTGCAAGAACATTTGCAATAAAAAATGAAAGGGACGTCAAAACTTAAAAGATATCCGAACAAGGTCGGGAGGTTAACATATAACCCACAATTAACAAATCACTTCCATATTATAGCTAGCTACCCCTACATAAGTACTTAATAAACAGATATAAAGCAAAATTCAAAAGAGCTATACTTATGTAGTGTTATATAGTACTGGTGGTCGTTAATGTTAGGTCCTGCATTAACATCCCGACTTTGTTTGCATACATTTGGGTTTTGATGTCCCTACATCCTCTTTCATTTCTATTGCAAATGTACTTGTTATTCTTTATAAACATAAAATATAGTTTTAACATGTGGTAAAGTAATGATAGGGATGGCCTTGCAGGCATAACAAAACATCTGCAGAGTTATATAGTTAACCTGTGTAACTTCCATTATATAAAACTACAGGTCCTACTCACATACCATTTTGGTTGTTCCCTCTCCCTATCTGTTCCCGCCTCTTTCCACCATGTGTTTTCACTCTTCAAGATTTCAGACGTCACCAATTATTTGATGAAAACAACTGGAAGAGTCCTTCATTCTATTCACGTCCTGGAGGTTATAAAATGTATCTAAATGTTTATCCAAATGGATCAGGTGCTGGCAAAGATACACACATATCTGCCTATATATGTCTATTAGTTGGTGAGAATGATGAATATTTACCCTGGCCTTTTAAAGGTGAGATTAATATTGAAATTCTTAACTGGCTTGAAGATGGAGAAAGTACTCATCATAAAATGACAATCTCTTTCAAGGATGAAGGAGCAGAAAACTCTGGCAAGAGGATCACTAATGGTGAGAATCCCGGTTGGGGATATCCCAAATTTCTTTCACATGAAGAACTGCAGGAAAAATACTATCTGGACGACAGAGACATGCTTAGCATCAGAATACAGAGCGTTATTCACTAACTACATAACTATAGTGCAATGCATTTTTAATTATATTTTTGTTATCATTATAGTTCAAAAGTAATTCCTAAACCCTTTTCACCTGAGTCAGAATGAATAGCTATCATAAGAATATTGGATCCCCCAAAACTGGTACACCTGGAACTTACTTGTTAACACCAATAATTTTACCTGTTAATAAAAAAGACCCCTTAACATTAAAATTTGATATTAAAACTGTTAAATAAAAACTGCTCTTTTTGGTGAAAATACATTTGGTAAATATAGCTGTCAAGAAATATATAGTAAAAGAAAATCAAATTTATGCACACTACCTTATTATATTTGCTTTTAGGTATAAAATTAGACGAATTGGAAAAAAAAAACTATATAGGTTTGCAAAACATTCCACTCCAGTGCAGGGGCGGGTCTACAGGGGGGCAGGGAGGGCAATTGCCCCCCCCCCCCCTAAGTTTTTACTTGTAAGAAAATTTATTTGAAAATTATAAATTTTTGTGAGTTTACACAACTATAACAACTGGTCAATCAGTTTACCCACTGAATGCAAACATAATTGTGCGTCTAAAATTTGGACGCTTATTATTGCGCACAGCGCAGTAAACCTAATTAAGTGACCACACCCCCATGAATAATTACTGACTCAAACATTTTGCGACGCGCTTCGCGCGCCAAGTTTGCCCTACCTTATAAAATTTCTGGACCTGCCCCTGCTCCAGTGTATTGATACCATCAAAACACTACTTTAGTACCTCTAGAAACGTAAACCAAATAGGACATTTATTCACATTTCATATATAAATATTTCCATTATTATTATTTCAAATATTGTGATCCTGTATCAGATCGTGATATTTTTGGCAGCAATATATGCATTACTATTTTTTAGTTGTAACACATATCACACATTCCTACAGCAGACTTCAAATGGCATTGTGGAAACTGAAAGCTTTTTAAAAATCTTTTGGGTGTTATATAATGTTATGAAATAAATATACGATATATGATATTTGTTGTTTTATAAGCTTTTTAACAGTTAATAATCATTGAACTCAGCATTTTGTGATAGTTTTTTAAACTTCTGCTGTACGATATTTTACATACTTATAATTGTGTCATTATGATGACGCACAACAAAGAAACCGCTAGTGCTACTTAGACAAATCAGATAAAGCACTGCAGTTTTATTATATCATGATAATTTTAGTTATATTCCCTGTAGTTTCTTTAATGAATGTCAAGTTAGATAGTGTGGCTATTTAATGCCCTTGACATCATACAGTTGACCCCAACAGTGATCGAATGACACAAATCGCACTCTGTATATACAATAAGTAGATTATGATTAATAATGGGATATCCAATTACATTATGAATAGTACTTCAATTACAATTAGTATTGTATAAGGAAGACACATGATATTTATCACTAACTGAATACAACTGAACAGAATAAAATGTCCAACGGAACTGAAATCCTCTGTAATACAGAGGATTTCAATTCCGTTGACACAATTATTCCGTTCCGTAACCACACCCTCCATATAAAATTATATGGAGGGCGTGGTTACGAAACGGAATAATTGTGTCAACGGAACTGAAATCCTCTGGAAATGTCTCAAAGTCCACTCGCTCAAGGTGATCAGATGAAAATAGCGCTTGCAGAAGTAGGTTTAGTCTTTGGTACAGTCTCGAATTCTGTAACTGTCAACAATGGACCGCATGCTCTCATAGTCTGGCGTAGCCAGACCCACCGCTGAAGGGAGGGGGGTCTGGTGAAACGCGTATACCAAAGTTGTTATGAATATTATTATCACCTGCGAAAATTAGAAGAGATCTGAAATGACAGCAGTAACAGATGTAGTAATGGCTTAGCTTCAACGACTGCTGCGAAGAGATTAGGGTATGATTCATTAAAGGATAAGCAGATGGATGTGATAATCAGCTTTGTGAAAGGAGAAGATGTATTTGGTGTGCTTGCCTTCCTTGGGTGTTTGATAATCTCTACCCCATTGAAAAGCCATCAATAGTAATTGTTGTAAGTCCACTGACAGCTATCATGATAGATCAGGTTTGTGATACCATAAGCACTCATGAATGATTTCTATTTTGTGTTGTTAACTTAGGTATCTACTTTCTCAAAGAAGGGGTTGTCAGTAGCATGTGTAGTAAGTACAACTACTGAAGACGTAAAACAAAGTGTTCGAGAGGCTAACTATCAGTTACTGTTTTTTTACACCAGAAATTCTAATAAATTCCCGACAGTGGAGGGAGCTTTTAACAAAAGATCACTATCGTCACAGGCTCAAAGCATTTGTAGTTGACGAGGCTCACTGCATTAAAAAATGGTAAGTTGATTAGACCTAGATTTCCCAATTGGTAAATTTGACTTTCAATATATATTTTCAGGGGAGACTCTTTCAGAAGAATCTTGCTCAGAACAAGTGAAATCCGAAGCCTAGTACCCAAAGGTGTACCCTTGCTAGCACTTACTGCTACCATAACTTTGAGAAAGGAGATATGCGCAATTTAAGGCATGAAAAAACCAACAATAATTGCAATCTCTCCATGCAAGGAAAATATAATGTATGCAATGTCAGAGTACACAGATATTGCTGAGACATTTGCTCCACTATTGAATCGGCTTCAAATAGAAAGGACATCTCTGCCATGCATTATTATTTATTGTCAGCGTTTTGAAGAATGTTCAAGACTGTACATGTACTTTCAAAATGGTCTTGGTGGTGGTTTTACAGATCCAATTGATGCCCCAGACCTCTCTCGTTAGAGATGTTCTCTAGTTGTACAGAGAATAGAATTCGTACTGAGATTTTAAAGTCATTCTCAGATGTTGCAGCTCCTCTTAGGATAGTGTGTGCTACTATTTCATTTGGAATGGGCATTGACTGCCCTGATGTTAGACAGGTTATTCATTTGGGCATTCCAGAAGACATAGAATCATATATCCAGCAGACAGGCAGAGCAAGTCGAGATGGAAATCCAAGTATAGCACTTCTACTAAAAAATAAAATTAGAAATTGCCTTTATCACACTAAAAACATGATAGACTATCAAGATAATAAAGATATTTGCCGGAAAAAGTACCTATTCATGAACGCAGATAACTATGTACATAAAGATATGATTTTTAAATGTTTGTGTTGTGACATCTGTTCAAAAACCTGTATTTGTAAACAGTGTTGTGAAAACACTGTTTTATTCACATTTTTGTAAATAACTATAATAATATAACAATTGTATATCATAACAAAGCATCTTAATGTAAAGTATCTGATAATTATAATCCACCAATTATATTACACCATATTACAGCTAACTAAATGGTCAGTTATCCATTTTTGAAGTTGTTGATTTGATAAGGTGTGAAGTATGTCTTTTGGGCTTTTGAAAGTGGAATGGCTACGATGTCCCATGCTTTAAAACATTCAAACGACTAAGTTCACCTAATATTAAATTCCTGTCTTTGTCATTGCTTGATTTCTTGTGCTTGCCTGATGTCTCTCTAACCCCATTGTCCTGATCAAATTTATTAATAACAGGTGCAATTGTTCCTAAAGCTTTGCCTACTCTTGTTATTGCAGCTTCAGTTTTATTTGCACGAAGGCCATGAATGCAATCCTTGCAAACACGGTTCAAGTGCTCCATGTGTAAGTCTTTAGGAATATTGTGACCTTGTATACATGCACATTAACAAATCTACTCCATATAAGCTCCTCTGACTGGGTGGTGAAAGAAGTTTATGTTGAGCAAGCATATTAAATGATTCCACAGCATAGTTCTTTCTGCCAGAGGCTATAAACATTGGCAGAAAATATCGATAACAACATAATACACGCTCACCATCTCCTTCCCTAATGGCATCACAAACTTCTAGATATATAGACCCAACTGTGAGTAACTGCTCAGCATACATGTAGATCTTATCCTGTAATACACCCTCACGATTCCCTTGTGAGCTGAACTTGATTGTAGTGAAATTATCAAGTATATCCTTTGATATCACATCAAGAATTTGTTTCCTATCATTACCAGTTTGCAACCACGTTTCTTGTCCATCAGTAATTGTATGATGTACAGGGATATCATTAAGATTCTTCATTCCCAGCAAATTCATGGCAGCATGCAATATATGGCATGTTACTATGAGTTCAAAGAAGTCATCACATGCATTGAAGTCATCAAGTGGTTTATTGACCACACTTGTCCTGTTAATTAGGTTTCGAAGTTGGTACAGTGTACCATGATCTGAAGCAGACTTTACAGAATAGAAATACCTCCAAATGAGCTAAAAACAACAACAATTAATTCTGAATAATTATTATATCAAAAATAATACTTACCCCAAGAAAATTAGCTTTTGTATGCCAATCTTCTACTACTGCTATAAATCCTGACAACTTTTCACTGATTGTCCCACTATTCAAACGAGATCTCTGCACACTTCTTACCTTTGCAGCCGTCAGCTGGTCACCTCCAAGAAGTATTTGGTGTGAAGTTGATTTCACTAGTGTCACATTCTCTGAACTACTAATGGTAACCTGCTCAGAATATTCTACCGAAGGCACATATTGATGGAGATGTTTAACAATTTCTACCATTTTGTTACCTTTCATTTCGTTTTTTAAAATCACACCAAGTGGAACCTAAAGTGCAAAATTAATAAGTAATAGGGGATACATTCTAATTTGTACATTACACAATAAACACAAAATATATAGTGTAAATTGGTGAATGAACTTCTACAACTTCAATATCAAGAGCTGGCTCTAAAACAGTTTCAGGTTGTGCTCTTAGGGGTTTCTCATCTTCAGAATCATACTCATTCGAATCATCAGAGAAGAAGCCATGCTCATCACCTGATGAAAAATCTATTTCTGATTCAGATGATGTTTCTGAGGCATCTGAATAATCATTGAAAACGGAGTCCATAATAGGTAATACTGTAGGCTGATCCACATCTGTAGTGAACTATATACATTTTAATTATGACATATACTTATCATAAATTTTATAATGATTGAACTTACAATGGTAGCATTGAGTAGTGGTATGTACGGATCTCTCCAATCTCTCATAACTATCAAGTCAAAGTCATTGCCAAGAGTACCAACAAGTTTTGTAAGAGATTTGTGAGAAACAGTTAGGTTAAGTTTATGCAGTCTTGTGTATACCTGCATAAAACATGTAAACATGAACATAATAAAGTTCACACAAACTTACATTTTTTCCAGCATGGCCACAATACAAAATCAGCGCAATTATCTTCTGCACAAGGTTCATGTGCTTGAAACGATGGTTGAAGATTAGGGCACCACACACACCAATAATGGCAACTGTGTTATCTCTGGGTGTCTTTGTGTTCAGACATGACTGCAGAATATACGTTAAAAGAGGAGCATGTGTAGTCATCTCTTCATTAAGCTTCTTCCAACAAAATTCTCTTAAGTCACGATTATGCAAGCTTCTCATTACCGATCCTACTGTAGTCGAACAGTATACCTTTATTTCGCTAGTTATAATTCTACTCAACTTCCTCTTCACAAATTCGTAGGTGACAGAGTCCTTAAAGCAGTCATCTACCACTGTCTTCTTACTCCCTCTAGCAAGTGCCTTCGTCATGTGTTTACGTCGAGGTGTATTCATCAGAAATGTTTTGCTTGATCTGCGATAGGGTACATGGATCTATATAGAAGAAGCATAAAATATATAACTATATAGCTATAACAGTTATGTATACAATGTAATGAAACTGCACAACATACATAATCACAGTGTCTACATACCACAACAGGGGGAGACTCTACTATGTTTTCTGGTGGTAGAATCAATGGAGCAATTCTAGCTGTAGTTTCAGTTCGTTTTGGAGTACTGCTTCCTTGCCTATCTTCACACCTTAAAGGAATCTTTGGCAGTGCATTGTCAAGTGAGCTCTTACGTTCAGTGTGCAGCTTTGCATACCGATCATATGCACTGAAGCATTTTCTACATATTCTTCCAGGAGACTGGACATCACTTATAACTTCATCTAATTTTTCACTAGGAATTGACACTTTCTCCAACACTAATGTTTTCCACACAAGCAAAACGCGATTCGATGATGCAGCAGTAGAAACTAGCTTCCTTCTATCTGTACTTTTATCCAAAACACTGCTACAACCAAAACAGTAAACTTCCATCTTTATTAGCTTCAACAATTTTATAACAATAATTATTTTATCTGCAGTGTATATATTTATACAACACCTACTGAGATTACGTAATTGCAGCTGGTGAAAGAGTATCTCGTGTTCTTACTGAACTAACCTCTGTACTTACTTATATCACAATTATCTGGCAGTGGTTCAACAATGAATAGTCCTGCTAAACTGATAGACAGCCATTAATCACACAAAATGTTATAAACAACTCCCAGATATTAAAAAGAAAAAAAAAAGCTATAGTCTTAAAATTATGTCTGTAGGCAAGATAAAGCCGCAATCACAGGTCTAAGATGACACCCTGAGTTGTCTTTGTGCACAGAGTTATCAGGCTCGACTGGTATGGACGTCTGCAGGCCGTCCAACAGAGGGACCTCTCTTTGATGAAAAGATCAGATTGCAGAGTGCTGTAAGGAAGAGAGTAAGGTGGTGTGCTGCTAAGGCTGAGCATTTGAGGCATCAACGAAGAGACGTGCTTTTTGCAACTCAGGACAGTAGAAGGTTTATGACACCACAGAGGAGGAAAGCGAGAGATGTTCCAAGCTGGTAATTGGTGGAGAGACAGTCCAGGACTCTGAAACCCTATTACACATTTGGACTGGGCATTTCGGGAAGCTTAGTGAGTCAAGATTAGGCGACATTCCTGACAGTGCTGAGAGACAAGAGATGATGAAGTTGCTGGAGTCACAGTCTTACATGAATGAGGAGTTTTTGTTAGATGTCCCTTTTAATATTGGAGAAGTGTCTAGGGCAGTATCTAAGCTGAAGAAAAAGAAGGCACCTGGTCCTGATGGGTTGTTGGCTGAACATCTGAAAGCCGGGGGTGAAGCTATGGTTATTTGGTTGATGAAGATTCTAAATGCTACAGTAGAGTTAGAATCTGTGCCTGAAGTTCTGAAGAGGGGTGTAGTAGTGCCTGTGTATAAGTGAGGGTGGAAGGATCCTTTGAAGACTGACAGCTACAGAGGTATCACACTTACTTCTATGGTAGCAAAGGTTCTGGAAGTTCTTCTGCTAGAGCATCTGGAGATGGTTTTCGTGGAGGCTGTTCTACTTCATATCAATCAATCTGCATACAGGCATGCAGTTTCATGTGAGGATGCAGTTTTTGCTACACAAGAATGTGTCGCCAAGTATCTCAGAGAGTGTAGCCGCGTGTACATATGTCTGTACGATCTGCAGAAAGCTTTTGATTCTGTAGAGTATCCAGTTCTTCTGGGGAAGTTTTTTGACACTAGGGTCATTGGGAAGATGTGGAGGTTACTGAAGAGTTGGTATGAAGGTGGTTCATGCCAAGTAAAGCTGGCTCTCTGCTAGTTACCAAGTAGAGAGAGGTGTAAAGCAAGGTTCAGTGCTGTCTCCTGCACTTTTTCTCCTAGTCATGGATCCTCTTCTCAGGCAGCTGCAGGCCTCTAGTGTGGGTCTATCTGTCAACAACTTTTACGCTGGTGGTTTTCTCCAAGCAGATGACATCAGGACATTGGCTACAAGTGAGGCATCTGTGAAGCGTCAAGTTGATTTGGTGAAGATGTTTGCTGACCAGAAACTGTTGAAGCTTAATGTCAGCAAATGTGAGATTGTGTTGTTCTCAAGGTCTGTGGAAGAAAACATCAAGAAAGCATGCCCTGCTTTTTCCACTTCTGCAGCATTGGAGTTTTCCAGGGGGATATCAGTCCTCTGTCTTCCCGAGAGGTGATGGAGTCTTGAGAAAGCTCCGTTGATTGCTAAGGTGGCAGAGTGTCCAGGATGGGCAAAGCTATGGGATCATGTTCTTGATTTGGGGTGGAAGGCTGTGTTAGGATTGGAGATGGTCAGCAGAGCAATGAGCCACCATGGCAGAGGGGAACGACTATGCCATATGTGTGATGCAACCTCACTTAAGGAAGACTCACGATCGGTACTTGATCACATTCTCAATGTACATCATCAAGATCTGCACTTGAACCCATCTGTAAATAGTTGTGAACTGTTAGATATGTTTAGTAATTTAAACATAGATTTAATTTTAGTTTAGGAATATTTTTCGCTTTTAGCTGAGTTTTTTTTACCTAATTTCTGTACATGTCGTGTCCTCTCGGGCTGTTTCGATGAAACTTTGAACTTTGATTGACAATGGACCTAAAAATCCCTGTAACATATGTGAGCAAATAGCCAATATACTCTTATATATAGTAATGAACATAATAATTAAGCCATTGTATATTAATTAATATTATATACTATGATAAGCATAATGGTTGACAGTGACTGACACTACTTCTTGTGGGACTGCAGACAGTGTTGTTGTCTCTTCTACACTGACCAAAGTATCTCTGTTAGCTCTCAAATGTCACTGGAGTCAAAATTTGGATAACGAAAACTGAACGACGTGCATAGCCACCCACTTCGTGTGTGGCACGTACATACGCCTACGCGATATGTTCCGTTCAGTTTCGAGTGTAGTGATGGAGAACCAATGTTGTGATGCTTTTCGACATAGTGACAAAAACGATGCCATTCAAAAATTAAAGAAAATGAATGGAGATCCTCGTGAAATGAAGTACTGGTGTATTTTGCTGCCTCCTGAGTACATCGATATCATTATATGAAGTTTTATAGTCATGAGCCTGAGATGATTCTAACCTTGTGGTGTATTGTATATGTACACTAAATCCAAAAAAAACAAAGTCAAGCCAAACAGAGCCAAGCATACAACATGATATACAAAAGCTAGAGAAGCTTGAATCGAACTGCATTGTAGGGTCAAATCCACCTGGTTAGTGTATTGAATGTGAGGTCATATCAGTAACCTTTCAAAGGTTATAAAGAAAGTGTAGCCAGGAGCACATCAATCTGGTGTTAATTGTAAAATACGTCCCTTATATGGATATTGACTACACATGTAACAGGATTATGCTCTATGCATGTTATCATGTAATGTAAACTGCTTATTTATTATGCTCATGAATGTGATCAATACTGGCATTGGTTTTCTTCGTATAATTAAGCATTGGCACCCATAACCACCTTCTAGAGGAAGATAGCTCAGTAAACACATTAATTTTTGTGGGTAGTAAAAATCAGAAAAAAAGAAATGAAAATTCTTATATTCATTTGTTTGTAATTGCAGAGAAGGAGGAATTTGATTCTGAGATTCCAAAGAAAACCTTAATAGAACTTGAAACAGATGAGAAGGCTTCCCTTACATGATTATAGCAACAGATAAAAGGTTGGGAGCGACATGTAAGAATCCAGCACGAAGAATTTGGAACTGTCATACATCAAGTGTTGGACGAAATTAAGATACTGAAGCAGAAATACCCAGGCATATAACAATTTAACGCACAGTCATTTATTTATGTGTAACATAAGATTTACAGGTTACTTAATTGTACTCATAAAATTAAGGTTCACATTAAATATTAATTGTTTACAATACATTATTATTATTTCATATATTTAGATTCTCCTTATCTTTCCACCCAGTCAGTGGTTGTTGTAACTGCTACTGTGTGTGCTGTACTGCAGGGTATTGTCATTGCTCTGGCATTTCTTATTGTTTAGGCAGAGGGAAGACTGCTGTAATTATCTTTTCAAAATGATAATAGTTTGAAAGAAAGATATGTATAATTATATATATATAATTATATATAATATATAATAATCTTAAATAAGGTTTATTCCTCTTTGATTTTTTTTTGTCTAAAAATGTTTAGTACATAATAGTTATGCCAGTTAAAAGATAATTAGTGGAAACTGTCCAGAAGGTTTTCAGTGTTGCTCGAGGAGAGTGAAAGATGGAAGTGGGATTTTACAAGTCATGTATAATGAGTCAGACGTTTTGTGTACAAATAGTCCTCTTTGCAACAAAGAAGGGGTCCAGCCTACTGCTTACTTACATTCTGTGCAATGTAGTCTGAATAATGGCTACATTAATTATAAGAGAAGACATGAACATCTACTAACACACCCCATTCAAAATGTCAAAAATTATATTCCTTTCTCAGAAGAACACAACTTCTCAAATATTCCCCAGCCCACTGCTTTAACTGATCTCTTTGGTAAAATGTCTACCACATTCTGCTCAGTAGAGTCTTTGTGATTTCTTGTGGACATCAATTTTGTAGGATTAGAAGAAGTGGGACTAAGGGAATACATTTTTAACACTTCACACTCTTCATTTTAAGGTATCAGTGTAGTATTACCTTTTTCTTATAGAAGGTATTTATTTCCTAGATCTTCATGATGAACAGAATTAATCCATTTGTTGAAGATGTAGCACTACCCAAAAAATGTGCCCAAAGGCCCTTTTGAGGTATCAGTATATAGTGGAGTAGGAACATGAAAATGATTGAGGAGGGGGGCCAAAGTACTGTGTGGACATTAGTCCACAGCGAGGGGAAGGATGTGGGAGGGGGATGTGCTTCGTTCTACATGGAGCACAAAGCTGAAATTTAGAGTATTATTTCAGAGTTACATTAAGTATTTTTTATTGATTCTTGGGTATTGGTTATGTTTAAACAAAATGGTGCTTTTATCCAGTGCCTAACAATATCAATAAAATGTTTCATTACGTTACGTAGCTGTGTGACTCTAATAACATACATATAGCTACTGCTGGGGGGAAATTCTTTCTTAGTACATTTCCTTCTTATTTCCTTCATCATTATCAAGTGAAAAAGTCCCACAAGAGTTGTTATGAAAACCTAAAAAACAAATCAGATATATGACAGTATAGAAATAATATTGTTTTGTTACTAAATACTTACATGTAGATTGACTATCTTGTGATTGGTTAAAAGGTGTGTCTATAGCTCTATATTAGAGCTAATATTAAGTGTTTTCATGATGCAAGCTACAATATTGGAAGGGCCAGCCCCTGTCAAACTATTAGGGGGGCATGGCCCCCCTGCCCCCCCCCAATCCTATTGCTATAGTATAGTATTACTGACAAGAAAAGCACTCATTAATATTCATACAACACCATGTCTCCAACTATATATCACTGTAGGATTCATACTATACTAATACCATTATCGGGTGTGCACTCTATACCTGTATAAATGTAGGTAATAACACATGCATGTACAGCAAAGGGAAATTCTCTCTTAGATTGTATTACATTTCCTTCTCATATCAGGTGTGGTTGTACCTGTATGACTGCATGTACAGCAAAGGGAAATTCTCTGGTATTACATTTCCTTCATCATTATCAGGTGAGAAAGTCCTACAAGAGTGGTTATGAATTTGCATATAACAATGTCATAGAGGAGTGGTTATAAAACTGCTGTATAGCAGGTATATTTCAAGGAGAAAAATTTCCTTGGATTAGGCATCAGCCACCATTTCACGGTTATATTTTTGTGGGTGAGAGCCAAAGGCAAATTTTTGCATGTAAGTAAATTGCAGTGAAAATTTTCTCCCTTGAAATATACCCACTGCTATACGGTATGTACAATACTGCCACAACATGAGCCACAAGTGAGTGATATCGCCTTGTTCCTAACTGATAAAATACTGAAGATAACGAGTACATCCCAAGTCATGGGAACCCATTTATCCCGCAATACTTAAATATATCCCAATTGAGGGAAATCCATTGATCTTGGAATATAAATACCCCGGGGTCGTAGGTGTAGTATCTTCACTTATTTATTCAGTACTGATAGAATGAGCTACTAACTCTGGCATTGATTCAAAGAAATCATTTTGAAACTCAGATACAACAAATAAGATTATACATAAGATCATACATTAATTTACAGTTAGAACACAAAATATATTTTATTAATAAAGTACATAATTATATTACACACTGGGACATCCCTGGTAGTCTCAAGTGAGGTAAACCGACTGATCAATACTAATGTGTGAATCCATAACAATCTTAATAACTGACTAATTGACAGACTAATAATCTGAATAACTGACATTTTGTTAAATCCTTGAAACTATACTAATCAACAATTTTGTTTTTGCAAGAGCAAATTTAACACTAACATGTATGATGTAGCATGTTTTTGACCGACTAAATAAGTAACTACAATACTTTTGTTATAATAATGGAATTTTACATCTACTGGTCATTTTCATATAACTTCCTTGGTAATCACCTCAGTTGTATGCCCTTTTAGAAAATGTCATGTTCCAAGTCACACTTTGAATACACATACTGTCTTTATTTTGGGGTGATTAAGTGTTTTGGAGCATGATTTTTTTTTATTCTTGGGTAATGGTTATGTTTAAAAAAAAAATCGGTGCTTTTATCCAGTGTCTAAAAATATCAATAAAATACTTCATTAAGTTACTGTAGCTTGGGATATCCTTTTAATCTTGAGACTGTCACAACCTGTCCCATAGTTTTGTAGAATACTGATTATCTGGGGATAGTACTGTCTTGTATGGGAAAATCGAGGTGAGTGATATCGTCTTGTTCCTAAAATACGAGTACATCCCAAGTCATGGGAACCCATTTATCCCGCAATACTTAAATATATCCCAGGATACCTGAGACACTCCAAGTAGTCCCAATTGAGGGAAATCCATTGATCTTAGAATATAAATACCCCGGGGTCGTAGATGTAGTATCTTCACTTATTTATTCAGTACTGATAGAATTAGCTACTACCTCTGGCATTTATTTAAAGAAATCATTTTGAAAGTCAGATACAACAAATAAGATTATACATAATATCATACATTAATTTACAGTTAGAACACAAAATACATTTTAAAGTACATAATTATACTACACACCAGGACATCTCTGGTAGTCCCAAGTGAGGTAAACCCACTGATCAATACTAACTATCCCAGGTTTTCTAGGACATCATGGGTAGTCCAAAGTATATATGTAGTACACGTTGATCCTAGAATACATATCTCCTGAGATTAATATAATATCCTTTCAGCTGGAAACTGCTATAATTTTTCCATAGCTCATATACCAAGTACTTCACTATTCCAATCATGTATGTGAAAACTAATACATAAATTATTGGCTAAGTTTGTGTTAATAAATGAGAGAAATGGAACGATGAATGTATGAAGCAACTACATAGAGCAAATTTAACACTAACATGTATGATGCATATATACAAATGAATGTACCACGCTTTTTGAATAAGTAACTTCAATACTGTGGTTATAATAATGGAATTTTACATCTACTGGTCATTTTCATATAACTTCCTTATTGATCCCTCAGTTGTACATCATATATGCCCATCTTTAAGAAAATGTCATGTTCTAAGTCACATTTTGAATACATGCTGTCCTTACTTTTGGATGATTAAGTACTGGTTCTTGGGTATTGGTTATGTTTAAACAAAATTGATGCTTTTATCCAGTGCCTAACAATATCAATAAA
Organism: Petrosia ficiformis; assembly: GCA_947044365.1. Taxonomy (NCBI): domain Eukaryota; kingdom Metazoa; phylum Porifera; class Demospongiae; order Haplosclerida; family Petrosiidae; genus Petrosia; species Petrosia ficiformis. The sequence continues at coordinate 41,651,565 of OX345636.1, read as the reverse complement.
ATGCCTGACGGTTTCATTAAGTTACTGTAGCTGTGTGACAGTAATAACTTACATATACTGCTGGGGGGAAATTCTTTCCTAGTACATTTCCTTCTTATCTCCTTCATCATTATCAGGTGAGAAATTCCCACAAGAGTGGTTATGAATGTGTTTACCTGAATGGTATCAGGTGAGAATTTACATAATTATAACCATGTGTGGTTATTTTTAAAAAAATCAGAACTGTAAACAAGTATAATAACTAGGGCTGGGACGATTAATCGATTAATCGATCAATCAATATTGAAAATTCTTTTGATTATCGATTATAAGTCCATGATATCGATTTAATTCCATTATGCTAATTATTCTGGAAGACATACTTTTCAAGCATGTGACGACAAATAATGCACAATAATTATGTAAGTGATAGGAAGCCTTTTGATCATCAAATGGGAGGAGTTTCCTGTATTAATTGACTTAATTGGCCTAATTACTCACTTTTTATGATATACCTATTCTGGATATCAGCCGAAACTACTTCTGGCTCCCTTCATTTTTATACACTCATGTTTTATACACTCATGTTTTCATTGGTGAACTGCATTTTTTTGTTATAGTCAAAGAGTTAAGACAATAGTTGTAACAGAGTTAATACAGTTACAAAATTGATTCTTCAAGGATGATAGTTATGAAACATAATTATTACACAATGAATGGTGAATTTATATTATTATATTTATTTTGTCCTCAGACTATTCACACTTTGAAATGAGAGGGCAAATTTCATATTTCTTCTAGCTTCATATATAACCCCCTGATTGTTATGTAAGTTGAATTAATAGGACCTTCTAAGATTAATTAGAGTGTGTAGTTTGGGTAACTGGTGGGTGAGTTGCAATTGATTCAGTTGTAGTATTGCAATTGACTGATGAAGTACACTATAGTTTAATTAATAATTCAGTTTCTTATTTGCAATATATACAAACTAAATTTAAGGTTAGTTAGGTTAGTATAATCTGGCAATTAAACAGCATATAATAAATATGTATTTTTCAGTTGTGGAAATAGTTATTACTTCATCCCAATCCAAATCCCTCTTAAATGATCAACCATAATTATTTAATATTTAATTATTTAAGTACATGAACAAATGTTGATTGATTAATCATAAAGTTTTTTTGATTAATACAAATACTAATAATCACACAACCTATTAGTAACTGATAAGTAGAAGGTCCGACTCAGTACTGTATATATGCAGAATCCCCTGATTACAGAATAATGTATATGTAGTAAACATTAATGATGTTTGTTAGTTGTTACTTCAAACTTCCACATATTCCCCTTGTCACCTTACCAATCTTTAAATTTTTATTGTGGTTTGATATGTGGTAAAGGTCAATCATGATAAAAGTTGTTTGTGACAGCAGTCACATGTAGCTCCCTCCTCTTTTGTCGTTATCATTCATCTTTATAAAGTGGCATTAGGATCATGTGAAGAATAACTATTTTTACAACTGAAAATGTATATAATTATGTTTTTTAGCTGATTATGTACTAATGTTTATAATGTAAATCAGAAACGGAATAATTAATTAAATGAAGGCACTTGCAGCCCTTACCACAAGTGTGATTCAGGAAACAAGAATGATTCAGTAGGGAAAAGAAAATAATTGCAGACAACATTTGACTGTAATAATAATTATTGCTATTACACTGAGATTATATTATGTGTGCATTACAACTTGCACTCCAAGTCCTACTACTAAGCTTATGGATTAAGTTTTCAAAAAAAAGAATTTTTTTTGTTGTACTTTAATAGAATGTTAAATTAGCTAGAATTGTATATCAGACATGTCAATTGCGATAAAAACCACAACAAGCAAGTAAACCATCAAAGTCATTACTCTTCCATTTTTCCCACTGTTATTAGTTTCCATGAATTTGCTTTGGCAGAAGATTATATGCAAATAAATTATTGTAAGGTGGAGATAAAAATGTATGATTTCATGTATAAAGTTATAATTCTGCATTGTGAAATTATAATTCCATTATTATTAATACAAGATAATACACATACATAGTTCCTTCTTCTCATGAATAAGATGCATGGTAGTTGGAGGGTTGAGGGAATTATTTACAGTTGGGAAAACCACTATCATAACAAGTTTATCATTAATACTTCACAAAAAACAATCAATCATTAAACTTTAAATTCTAACCCTCTACACATCTATTCAATCTATTCATCATTCCTTTTTTCTCTATGCTAGTAACTGATACAGAAACATTTGAATGCAACATTGAACTGGCAGTATTGTTATGAGAATTTTGGTCGGATAATAATTATAATTATTTACATAAAGTAGTGTTGTAAAAGGGATTTTAGTTATAGTTATATTGAAGGTATTGAGTATAATTTCATTAATTGTTAACAATAATGTTAATAAAAGTTATAGTACTAGTACTTCAATAGTTATAGCTATTTTTAAAGCTAAATTGTACTGTTGAAGATAAATACAGTTTGTTACTATCAACTATTAACATGTTTAGCCCATTCAACAGTATGTCTTGCCTCATATACTTCATACTTTGTGAACAAATGAGGGGATTTACGTTACTGATACTCAGGCAAATTTCATGTCTAACTTTCATATATAATCCACTGATTGTTATGTAAGAGTAATATTCCTTAGTAGGGTTAATTAGAGTGTAGATTGTAAGTTGAAGGCCTGGCTCTATACTGCATGTGCATGCAGATCCCCAGACTGTCACATAAAGCTAAAATGAACAATTAATTTTATCACATATGTTCAGTGAGTAATGAATATGTAAAGACATTAAGAGATGATTTGTCATATAGTAACTTCAAACCTCACATAATCTCCTGAATTGATGTGTCATTTGTATTTACCAATCATATTACTGCAGTTTGATATTTGGTAAGGTGGTCATTGTTGATAAATGTCATTTGTGGTGACTACTTTCAAAATGTTTTCCTAGAATTTCCGATTGTAATTCCCTTATGCCCTACCACAAGCCATCTTTTCTATCAATAACAAAAGAGGAGGGAACTATATTTTTATGTATAGCGTTCTTGGGTGAATTGTCACCTTGTTTGGATTTACCAATCATTAATATTTTATTGTGGTTTGATATGTGGTAAAGGTCAGTCATGATAAAAGTCAGTTGTTCGTGACAGCAGTCACATATAGCTCCCTCCTCTGTTGTTGTTAATGGATGGTTAGAAGGCATGAGGGAATTACAATCAGGAGATTCTGGGAATGCAATTTTGAAGTAGCCACAAACAACATTCATTAGCATTGACCTTTACCACATGTCCAACCGCAATAAAAATTAATGATTAGTGAATCAACCTGCAGCTGTCACAAAAAACATTTATCAGTACTGAGGCTCTACCGTACATCAAACTGAAATAAAATGATTGGTAAATCCAAATGACGTGACAAATCAGGTGAGTACGTGAAGTCTGAACTAACAAACAACTTTTATCACCTGTTCCTCATTTACTACAGTACACATAAATTAATCTATCAGGGGATTCTGCATGTATACAGTGCCGAGTCAGACCTTCTACTTATCAGTTACTGCTAACTGTAATTATTTGTTAATTCATTAAATGATTATATGCATGTGGTTGATCAAGATTGCACATTTCTGACATTCTTTGTATACACATAACACACCTCAGTTAAACATGTCTGGAAAGAATTCCCCATTAAGCTTTTGAGCGATTCCTTCCTTCCAGTCAAGTTCAAAGGAATGTTCATAATGATAACAGTGAAAATACTTATGTATTATACACGTGAAAGAAATACCATCATAATTGCAAAGACAATTGTACAAATTAACTCATATGCAATTAGAGATAATTATACATGTAGGTAAAAAAAAAAAACAGCCTAGGTCACAAGGTGGCCTTCATATGGAGGTGCTTGGCAAGGCAATAAGGAAATAAATAAATAAAAGAAGACAGTAATAGTTATATAATATACACATAAAATTTACAATAGTAGTATTTATCGTCATGGAACATAGAATGGTTTACTAGCTTACTTAATTAAAATTTTTATTATTAGTTTCGGGGAATACCAAACTCAGCCTGATAAGCACATTCTCGACGCCAAAGCGGTGATGTAGAAGTACTTTATAGGACTACGACGCCTGTACCAACAATTGTATATTTTCAATATGGTACCACATCCTGTAATTTCCGGATGTTGTTCATAGCACTAGAAAGTACTTCATCCTCGTATATAACTTCTCGACCCCACCCCTCGAGTATATATATACTTCCTGTACAGCACTCGCACAGACGATATAATAGCAAGACAAGTACTAGCAGTCCCTGATTACTAATATTTTAAAATAATGCATGAGACTGTAAGTTTCATCTTGTTGAATCTTGTTGTCTTCTCCTTCATCTTAACCGGTCATGGTCAATGTGAGTACTAATTTGCATTGTATACTAGTATATAATAATAATAATATATATATAATTATATATTGAGTTTGCATAATTATACTTAATTAATTTTATTTATATGTTACAATTATTACAACTAACAATAATTATATATATGTGTGTGTGTTATGTGTAATATATGCATATATATATATATATATATATATATATATATATATATATATATATATATATTGCACTAGAGTTCAGAAAATTTTAATATTGGAATAAGGAGCACACATGCAGTGCAGAAATAAATATCTGTACAATCTCTGAGTTTTTAGTTAGTATACAGATGATTTCACATAGAGAAAGGATGCAAAGTATTTTTGAAACCCTGTTGGCTAAACACTATAATTCTATTATAGACACCTCTATAATTATATAATAGTTTTGAATATATAACAAAACAAGATGAATGTGACTAGATTATTAGCTGCGATTGCAAAAATATAGCTTTTAATTTGTCAATGCAGGACTGAATCCTATAACAATAGTGCAATTATTAAACCAAATATTTATAATTATTATCTACTATATTTGTATATATATTCATGGGATGGAAGAAGTGCAAAGTCTAAGAGTTGTATAGTAATTGTAATAATATTAGTTTCCTATAGACCTTGTGCAGTGACATCGAGAAATATACGGTAAGTCCTTCATTTTGAGCAGAAAGATATTATACAATACAGTGAAGTGGTGTCCATTACTTGCTGTGCTCTTTCTACTGCAAGCAGAAAGTCGATGAATCTCAGCAATCTGGTAGTTCCCAATTAATTAGAAACGTACAACACATTGTCTGCAAGTGCGCTTTTCTGGAGAATGCAATAGAAACAACCATTCTTTTGCCGCTCATAATACAGTAAATATCTGGAACATTCCACCTCATGCCATAAGCTACACAAGGTCTATTCCCTTGAGAATGTTATTATTATTAATCATGGTGTTTTTTTTTATAAATCTTACATGGCATGTACACATGGTGCCCATAACCTCATTCTCTCAATTTCCTTTTGCATTTTCATTGTATACATTTCCTTTCTTCAGTTTGTACACATGGTGAAGTTAGACTTGTTGATGGCAGTTTTGCTAATGAGGGTAGAGTAGAGGTTTGTGACAGTGGCACTTGGGGTACAGTGTGTGATGACAGTTGGGATACTAATGATGCTCAAGTTGTATGTCGACAGCTGGGATATTCAACATTAAGTTAGAAAACATTGATCATAATTACTAATCTGTATTTTATTGGTATGCATGATGACAGTTGGAAACTAATGATGCTCAAGATGTATGTCGACAGCTGCATTAAACTAGATAATCATTGATCATATAATTACTAAGTAATAGTTAAAGCCCTCATGAGAGTGCTCTAACCAACACTATTGCATCCTATTTGCCAGAGAACACAAGAAAATACGAGGGCATTGCCCGAGTATTTTCGAGTGCTTCAAGGGCAATTAGGGTGCAATTGTGTTAGTCAGAGCACTCTCACAAGGGCTCTAATTAAGTTACTTAGATCTATTACAGAATGTCGATTATGACGGGTATAAAATTATAGTATTAATAATGATGAGTGGAATAATATGATTTACTAATGAAGTTCAACTGTTATAGAAGTTTATGTTAATTATAGGTCCTTTAATCTGACCAGATGCAGTTGAAGTTGAAGGTATATTTTCTTTATTATTTTCTGAAATCTTGGCCTGTGTTTTAGAAGTTAGAGGTCCTAGAACCGGGACTTGTTAATGCTTTCATTTTGGCATCAAGCATTTTTCTTGTGATATCAAATGTCGGATTACGAGCATCTAATCATTATTGCAGTTTCAGGTTTGCCATTTTATCTTAGATGGCATTGTAAAGAAGCAATTATTTGGAACAATATTTTTGGTGGATAAACTTCATTGTCCTGGCTTCTTGTTTCCATTATGAACTGTGCTAATAGCTCTTCCATTCTGCTAGCTGTCATTCGTCTGAAATAATTCTTTCTTGTTTTGCACCATGAATTCCAAACACGATATGCCCATTTTGTTGTCTGCAAGGTTTGCATTATATCATCTATTGTTACTCATCTGTCCATACTAATTAGCTCATTTAACTGTGGTTGCTATTGCACGTGTAGTTACTAATTACACTGTAAAAACTGATTGGTTGTTCTAGCCAACTTGATTGATTATGTATGAGTTTCATTTGCTTAATAGTGCTTTTTCATATATTCTGTATAAAGTAGCCAATACTATATTATTTCTAATTTAAAATGCAATGCTTACCTTACATTGTAAATGTGTTGATTATCTTTCTAATGGGAAGTACAGATATACTATCCATTTGGAACATATGTTTATGATGGAAATTTAAAACAATCATTATAACATTCTTTAGCATGCAAATAATAATCATGTTCATAACTGAAGTAAAATTGTATTCTTTACTATGGCATGCATACTAGTCAATATAGACCAAGATGAAAAGAAATAAATTATCACTACTTGTAATTCGAATTGTAAATAATTGGTAATGAATAAAGACCTCAAACTGATTGTAATAGCAATTCTAATTCAATGTTTTATCTCAAAGTTTAATTCTAATTACAATTCTAATTGAGTTTACAGCTGCTAACATTGACTACTTATTATTGAAGTTGTAACTTCAAAACTTTTCCATAATATTTAGTTAATAGAGTGTCTTTTCAGTCATAGAAAAATATTTTGCACCCAGATCAATCACGTCTCATTCCAAGGAATTTGAAAAACTCATTTCTTAAAACTAAATACTCTTTACAGTAATGTATAGACTTTAGATAACTTTAGCTAGTGTATACACAAACTAATTTAGCAAAATTCTGGGCTATGTAATTCTAATTGTAATGATTAATGGCCTCAATATTTAATTGTAATTCTAATGACTTTAAAACTTCAGTAGTTAATTGTAATTGTAACAATTGGATATGAAATTCAATTGTAACAAGTCTGCTTGTAATCATTACATAGCAAGAAAAGAAATCAGTATTGATTTATAACTCATTCAACCAAATGAGGGCTACAATTAATTTTTTCAGTGTGGTATGGATCTTTTTCATGTTTGTCATTCATATAATTTGATATTTATATACCATGTTCATTTGTATTAACAAACTGCATAATTATGTTCAATTGATTGCATGATTTAAAAATAAAAATATTTATAATAATAATTATTGTTGATTTGTATTGTTTGTTTCCTGGTTTAGATGCTATAGCATTTGATGAAGCTTACTTTGGTGAAGGCAGTGGTACAATATTATTGGATGATGTTATATGTGATGGTACAGAATCAGATCTACTTTCGTGTTCTCACAATGGTCTTGGACTACACAATTGTGACCACTCTGAAGATGCTGGTGTAAGATGTGAAGGTACTTTTATTATAAATTGATCAGCCTATGTTTCATAATCTAAATTGACTACCAGATATCATTTGTGTGATTATGGAATATCTGGTATAATCATTAGTACACAGGGACACAGTGTTAATTATTTTATTACTTGGGTGCATTTCCTTTTTTTACATTGAGATACTCACCCTAAAATTGTTAGGGTGGGCACATGTAACTTTATTATTCATCAGTTCTACGTAATTATATACATGCAAACTTTATATGCAGAGTATCATTATAACCAACTGCATTGCCCATACAGCTTACACAATATTTGTCAGACTTTAATTTGCAGAATAAAACTTTGAGCGAAAATATATAATTATTAACTATGACATCACCATCCAGGCTAATCGCCGTCTTTAAGTGGTTTCTATTTGTGTTAATGTAAATAAACTATTTTTATGGCACGTACAGCCATCCCTATGATTGCTTTCCCACGGGTTCAAAGTATGTTTATATAAATATTTATATTCTTGTGTCACTTATGCGAGTATGCGTTGTATACGTAGTTAAGGAAGTTACATCGTTCCGGGGGGGCTTGGTCAATTAATGGGCATGGTGCATAATAGAACGTGTGCTCGTACTCTACAGAGCAGCAGAAAGAAAGCTGCTTGTAGCATATGCTAGCTATTCTACCTGAAATATATTCCTAAAGTTCTACAAAGTCCTTTAAATGTAAGGAGAGTAGATAATCAAATAATAACCAAAGTAGGCTGTTGTGTTTCAGACATGATAAAGTCAGCCATGATGATTACTGAATGCTGGACACCACAAAGCAGTCATAGGGATATTTGTTTCTCTATATATTTATAAAGTTAATACAATAAAAATATTAGCACTTCTGAACACAAGATGTTACAACTGAAACTTTGGCAAGAAGTCAGACTTATAGGCTGCTAAGCTACCGCAAGTTTAAATATGGATATAGTGTTGTAGAATGTTCGATTTGCATAACAGAGCACAGAAACTAGACTACCATACTATACCATCATTGAAGTGGTGGCTGCCCTGTCGATGCATCCAGTCTTGCCTTTCTTGAAGAAAGCCTAATGTGATTGAAGAGTAATTTGTGTATGTAAGCGGTCATGCCTTTAGGGATCATTAATATTCATAGTTTGTGCAACTGCAATTATGATTCAAAACTTTAAAAATGAGGTAGTATTGTCTTATGTTAATATTATCATATTTCACTCAAACTTGTCCAATTTATATAGCAGCTTACAGCTCTGGCTGTTTACTGACATTTCGGTTTTAAGAATTTATGTTCAATAGTACTGAGTCTAATATTTCAATTGATGATGGTTATATAAGAATATCCGTTATACACAGTGGCAGATTTAGAAATTGAAGAGGGGTGTTTCTGAAAGTAATAACGGGTAAAATTGTAGTCATTCATTATTCATGAGGGATGTGGTCAATGATCACAACTTCCTCTTTCGGGCAGGCACTACAACTAGTGTCATATTGAGACAGTTAGGAAAGGTATGCAAACTTACTATAAGTTAATAACTAAGCGCTACCTATCATGATTTATTATACTAAATGTTTGATGAAATACCTCACAACCAGACTGAGTATGAGAAGCAACCAGACCGTCTTCACTGCAGTCTTGACCATTACTGCTATTAGCAATCATCTGATTCAGATACATCAGACCTTTGCAGACGAGCAACATCATTACTAAAGTACACATGTAGTACAATTGTAGGTATATAGTTATTTATGTACTTACTGTCTTCTGCAATGCTGTTGACGTTGTGGGTGTGGCGCGGCGCATGGACTTTTAACGGAAACGCCCCCTATATCTACCACTGATGAACCAGGAGTAGACTGGATGCAAAAGCAGAGCATTTCCATATTAACAGCAATAATAAATACTGCAAAGCCTGTATAGTTAGTGTACAAGTAATGCAGTTGTCTATACCAATACTGTGTAATATAGCCCCATTCAGAGATATAATTATACATATAATTATATATAGGTGCAATCCTATTTATTTCATTGTTTTAAGTAGGAGAAAAGACCACTTGTATGTATGTAATAAGTAATGAATTTGAATGTATGCAAGTATAGGTTTTAAGGTAGTCTGAAAAATGCGCTGTAAATTTAATGTGTTATTTTAACCCTCATTTGGTTACATGAGTTTCAATAATGAGACCAATACTGATTGATCTATATTGACTGCTATATACATTATTGCATTGAAACTCCTGTAACTAACTGAGGTCTAAATAACCTATTACTTTTTATAACACAACAATTCAATAATTCACAACTATACAACAAGGCATGGGTACATATATTAATGCATGTGGTATAATAATAGAAGATACTACGTATATATATGCTACAAATCATTAAGCTATATGATGTTACTATACTAAGATATATGAGGTTATTACTATTAAGATGTATGAAGTTATTACATTAAGAATAATTCCACACCATATTCAATATATTAGGTGATCAATGTCTTGATGTATATGAAAGTAATAGTGGGTGTTGTGTACAAGGTTGCAATGTTGGTAGCTGTTTTTGTGATTCAGATTGTTATGAAGAGGGAGACTGCTGTTCAGACATTGAGGCTCTAGGATGTAATCCTAGCGGTGAGTAAATTCTTTCAATAAATAATATTATTTTTAATATATATAATATTTCTCTTCAGATGATTTTGATCCTTCTGCAACACCAGGTGAGATAAGTACATTTACAGCCTTACAGGAATTATGTCTCATTACATTCTACAAATTGAATTATCACACTCGTTCTGAAAATACAATCCCTCCCACTCGTGCAACCACATTCCCACTAACTCAGGGATCACATACGTGCACATACCCTTAAGCAACTCACAAATCATCGCACATACATGAAAATGACTTGTAACAATAATATATGTTTGTAACAAGCCGAAAGTGAATTTATTATATGTAGCTAACACTTGTGCACATTATAGCATAAATAAAGATATATGTAGTCAAGATTGAATAATATTGACATTTTTACCAGGTGCAAATAAGTAAACATTAAGTAAACATTGTGACTATTGCAGTTCTTATTTATGATTATGTAGCTATCCTTAATAATTTCAGGTGATATTCGCTAACATAAGCACAAACATAGTTGCCTTTGTTTTTGCTTCTCACAGACATCCTCAATAGTATTTACAAAAGCTAATTTATGTATTACATGCATGTTATAATTATCAGAGAGTATGGTAGTACTCTCTATGTAGGGATGGCATGGAAACAAAATGGCCGCCATACATTTCCCTTGCAAGTGATGACAATGTAATATATACACATAAGCTTTAATACACACATACCTATTTATATCTAGCGTTTTTATGACTACCAACACTGTCTAAATGGCTAAAGATTGTCGTTAAGGTAGAGAACCATCGAGTGGCAAAACTGGCAAAATCTGCTTCATAGCTATTTCAATTTTTTGTTTGTTGAACTATCACAGTACAGCTCTTTGTATTTTGCTTTATAGTGGTGTTAGTACTTATGTAGGGTTATATGGAAGTGGTTTGTTTAATTTTAGGTCCTACATTAACCACCCAACCTTGTTCGCATGCTTTTTGGGTTTTGACATCCCTAGCTACATCTTCCTCCATTTTTATTGAAAATGTTTTTATTATTCTTGTTATTAAAATGATTATTTTGTTTGCAATATTGCGATATTGCGATATTCTAAGTAAGGTGGTAATACGATTAATTGCGATATGGCAATATAATTTAATAATTGCCTAACCCTATTTGTGATACACTTGCATGCATTCAACAATAAATGGCATAAAAGTTCTGCATCAGGAATCCCTTGAGTATTTCTTTACGTAAACCAAGAAATGATCATAAACACAAAGATAGCTGTCCATTTTGCAGAACAGCATTTTCTAGTAGTTTACTTGTATTTGAAATGATATATGCTGTGGCAAACCCTGGTTAAACTTTCAGTACTGAACTAGTGAATTGAAAAATGTTTTACCGAATTATCCACTATTCTCGTAGTTGAATTTGCAATTGAAGACCTGCCACAAAAACGAGCCAACATAATTTATGACTATGATATTTCCCAGTACTGTTGGTATATGAGAAGCAATGACTACAATATGACAAAGCATGTAATACATTGTACACTAACATTATATACACTTTGAAAAGTTAGCTATAATTTTCCCATCAAAAGCTAATTTAGTCTGTACGTATTGAAATTGAGTAGTGCAAAAAATTTTGCATTTGTCAGATGGGGAGATATCCTAATTTTATTTGAGAAAGCTCATTCTCCGTATTAACTAGTCAGTTTTTTGGCTCAAAACAGCTAATGTGACATTTTACTGATAAAGTATAGCAGTATGCCATACACTATACACGATTACATGTACAGTATACATTACTAAGTTTGCTATTTACGGCAAGCAGAGATGAGATTTTATTTGTTATATTTTTCAGGTGACTTGTCTTGTACATCAAATGGTGATATTCAACTAGTTAATGGATCAGATAGTTCAGAGGGTAGAGTGGAGATATGTATCAATGGTGAATGGGGTACAGTATGTGATGACCTTTGGAGTGACAATGATGCTGATGTTGTATGCAGACAAGTTGGGGATTATTCCAGTGGTCAGTTTGTACATTAATGTTAAGTGTTATAACTATAATTTATAGTTTGTCATCTTTCACTTGGGTTGGAGGTGTGTGAGTGGAGGCTAGTAGCCTGAGTATATACTTAAGAAAATACTAAATAAAAATGTGTTATGAAGGTTGGTGATTAATGTATATCCATCACCAATATTAACACTTCCAATTGCTACCTGAAATATTTTATTTAATGCTACAACATACTGGCAGCATTAAATTGTAAATACAGTAATAATTATTAGAGCTGTTGTGATGCAACTTACTTTAATATTGCTTTCGGATTACTGTGATTTTTCTATATAATTATAGCAATTTTTAAATTTATTTTGATATAGTCAGTAGTGGTGTATTATCACTGAACTGATGTGCTGGTGTTATCACAAATGTATTTTATTTCAGTCTGTACAATTTTTGCTTTGTCAATGGCGATTATAAAATTAATAGCACATTACAGCTTCATCATCCACTACATCACCAGTTTCATTTTCAAACTTGTTTTTTGAATTCCTCTTTGCCACTAGATTGTTGCCACCTGTTACTGATTTAGTCATCAATAGATGCTGAGCCAAGTTTTGTAAATCATATCCTACATGGTATATATAGCCTTTTTCAAGTAATCATACTACATTGCATTATAGTCACTAACATTTGACAAATGATGTAATATTGCAACAAAACTGTTTATATATACTTCAAATGCTGTATATAACAGTATTTAATTGCTTATGTCCCCCAATTTTTTCATCCTGTTAGTCTATGGCTGTGGCATGTGTTCTGTTATATACCACACCCAAAGATTGAACATGCCTTCGCGAATGACTTAACTTAATTAACTATATATACAGCGCGTATGTGACACAAGCATAATTGCAAATATATAACCCCGTCAAAAGCAATCAGAAGCCTTAGGATTGAAAAAATGTAAGAGCATTTACTTATGTAAAATATATAGAAACAATGCCTAATAACAGAATTTAATAACTAGTAACTACCTCTATATAAATAAATAAATATATTATATATATATATACAATATGATGGTGACATCATCCCTTTGATGTGGTGAGTTCTCTATAGACCTTCCATGTGCACACTATGCAGGACATCTCACCATCATACAGTATAGTATGCTAATAGGTCCTATATACTGAATATAGGACCCTCGTTTTGTGTCCTCGGATGTGATATAGCCCTCGCAGGCTTGGCCTATATCACATCCTTGGACACAAAACTCAGGTCCTATATTTTGTATATAGGACCTATTAGCATACTATATAATATACATATATATATATATATATAATATCTTATAATGATATTCATATACCATACTTTACAATTGGGCGGGTAAGTTTATATTATTCACCATATACCTACTAACAGGTTTATATTTTTATATATCAACCTCCCTATCTTGGGAGGTTGATATTTAAAATATATCAACCTCCCTACCTTGGGAGGTTGATATTTAAAATATAAACCTGTGGACTAAGATGACTAATAATCACTAATAATCAAAAGTTTGATATTAGTTGACTAAACATCATACACTTTCAATACAAAAGATAAGGACATGCCACAAAAAAAAAAAACAACGTTGAAGAGACTTTGGAAAGCCATCCCACTTCCCAAATTTCATTTTCTTCCTCAATGGTGACTACTCTTGCCTATTTCTTCTCAGCTCCATTACCTTTGCTTAATAGCCTCTTTGACAAATTGTTCAAAACATGGTTGAAAACGTATACCTTTATGGTTCATAAAATGGCAAGCATGAGGATGTTAGTATATTCAAAAGCTTGGAGATTGGTCACCAACTGTAATAATGTCTTTGGGGTATAAGCCTCTCCACTACTTTGTTTAGCCTCAGCTACGAACTTGCTCAACATCTGGCACACGTTTTCGCTGCCTTCATGCCACAAGTCCGATTCAGCATATTTTTCTCCTCTTATTGATCCAATCTCTAACAGCCCAAAGTTTGCTTTTTCAGTGTTCTTACAAGTAGACTTCTTACAACTGTCAAGCTTAGAAATGCTTTTTTTTTCATAGGGTTAAATACTTGCACATCAAAAAATGCTCTCTGTCCTGAGATTCTCCAGAACCCATCAGCAGCTACATCAAGCCTGGCATTGTCTTCCCTGTTGGTAGTTCGATAATCGAGGTGTTCACCAGTTAGAGGCTGAAGGTGAGGTTCTATTGTGACATTGGCACAGATTTCAGTAGGGTGGGGTAAGGTTATGCAAATCATTATGATGGTGAATTGGATATCCACCATAAGGGCAACTCAAAGCAGAGTAACAGTGAAAGAGCTCCCACAAACACAGGTTCCAGGGAGATCAGGGGGTCTCCAGCCAAAGCGGGATACACAAGGCATCCCGAAACATCCCCTTGTGTAGATCGAGCCCCTCTCTCACATGCTCCTCTGGGTGTGGCGCGTAAAATAACGCGCTTGCACCAGCAGAAAGTAGAAAGAAAGCTGTGTAGCTTACGTAGAAACTGGAACTAATAGCTAGCTATTCTACCTGAAATATATTCCTAAAGTTCTAAAAGATCTTTAAATGTAAGGAGAGTAGGTAATCAAAATAATAGGCTGATGTGTTTCAGGCATGATAAAGTTAGCCATGAGTACTGAATTCTGGACACCACAAAGCAGTCATAGGGATACTTTTTCTCTATATATCTTGTTTACCTGGTGTTATTCAATTTTTGCTCCATTTTCAAACATAAAGAGGATCTTTCCTTTTTAAGAGGGGCATCTTTATCCATGGGATAAAAGACTCTCCTTCAACTGTCAATAAAAGCATGCTACAATCAAGGGGCTGGAGGAAGTAAACTGAGCATTCTCAGTAGAAGAACAAAATGGAGTTATTATGAATATTATTATAACTTATATCATATATAACATGGTTTTTCGGTCTATATATGGGGTATATATAAACCTGCCCTCGAAACATATCACTCTTGGGCCTTGGATCCTCGGGTGATATTTTTTTACAAAATTAGCTATCTTGTGCAGGTTTATATATACCACATATAGACATCGAACCCATGTTATATTATACATATATAATTATATATATCATAATTATATACATAATTATAATATATAGCTAGATAGATAATTGTAAATACTATGATATGTTATATATACTTAACAATATGTGGGTATAGGTATGTTTCTGGAGAATACTAAATAACTATCGCCATTAGCCATTTTTCAGATGATTGGAATTTTTTATTCAGAATACAATTGGTGGTTAAATTGTAGTGTTGATGGAAGTTACCTCTTTTCTCCTTGTACATGTAATAATTGTAGCATTGATATATGAGGTAATAATAAATTACCACTCATATATTGAGTACACATCCAAAATTTTGTTGATACACTGAACACTCAGTATAGTTATGCAACTCTTATTTGTACTCTGTACAGTATACATGTCAACCAAACATAATGTGGTTTTATTTGAATTCAATTCTTACAGGAACAGCTCTTTCATCAGCTTACTTTGGAGCAGGAACTGGTAGAATTTTGTTGGATGAAGTGTCTTGTACTGGATCTGAATCAGAATTATTAGATTGTACTCATGATGGTATTGGAGCTCATGACTGTGATCATTTTGAAGATGCATCTGTTAGGTGTGAGGATTCATGTAAGTAGATTATTAACACTTGTAGAAACATATTCACACATGGTTACTGTCAAGATATATATATCATCTTCTCAATTTCTTCAAATTTATTATTAGAAACCAGGATAGACAAAATATAATACTCAACTAAGTTGCTTATATTATTATACACGTATCAAAACAACATAAAGACAAAAATGCATAAACAGTTCATTTTGTCCTGTTAGCTAGCAGATGTTGTACCATGAGTGAGACGTCTTTCACATGTACAAGCTGTCAGACACACCATGTGTATCCATCCATACATGTATTATATTGCTGTAGAGTATGTGCAGATTTTTTTTTTGTTTTGTTTGTGTACACCCATTGTTACTGGTTACTTACATGTATTGAATGTCTATTTAGATGCTTCCTTTGCATGAACAGCATGCTTACACACTCATTCATAGCTATGAGGCTAATCAATCAAATTCAAAGTGATCAACTAGTAAATGTTTGAATCTGATTGTCATTTAGTGGTCTAGGTTATTAGTAAACAAAAGTAATAGAACTAAAAAACGTGAGCAAACAGCTATGACATTTAGCTAGACTATATATAATTCATCACCTATATAATTATATAATTATATGTGTGTTTCTTTCTTCTTCATGCTATTTATGAATAGCTACTACTGCTGACTCTGGAGCTAGTGCAGGCATTGTAATTGGAACTATCGTTGGATTTCTGTTGCTTGTTTGTTGTGCCATTGTTTGCATTATTGTTGTGATTGCTTACATAGTATATCGGCGAAGAAAAAAACCTGAGACTAAAACCAGTGATGATACACCTCCTGCAGAAAATTCCAAAAAGGATCAGCCCATGACTGAATCAGCATCTTTGTGAAACTGTCCAAGATACTAATGCCATATAACCCACAAAACCATGTTCCTTACAAATCTATCCCATTTTATTATTAAGTGTTGTTTCTTAAATTTTCTTTTTCAGATCTTATTTCTATACTATGTTTAGGTAATTTATTTTTTGTTTAGATTGTAGTACTTCATTAGGTTGTTCTGTCTTGAGAAAACAAGCGATTATTGTTTACATTTTGATTATAAAATATTGACGTCGACTGTCATTCTATAGACAGAAAAGTAGTTATAACCAAAAAAAGACATATACACAATTGAAATGATTACAGCAACCCTACATGGGTGTTGGTTAGCTAGCTATATATCATGATATCTCAAACAATGATGAGACATTTACTAATTGTTGATATGTTTTATAATTATCTATAGTTCTTAATTTTTATGTTATATATATATACATATAGCTGTGTGCTTCGTCCAATCTTTTATAGACGTTATTTCATACAGAGCCTGTATGTAAATTATATATGATGGCAAATAGGAATAATAAGTAAAATCAATAATGATTATGTTTTATATGCATGTGATATACAAGTGAATACTTTCACTTCTGTAGACTTATATCAAGTTATCTCCAATCATATCACTGAAGAATGCAAAATCGCAAATGTTGACTACATGTAACTTTTATAATGGCAAAAGTTTGAGAATATAATAAATAGGTATCACTTTTAGAATCAGAGAATAGCTTAATTCAAGCTTAAACTATGCCTATGAGATATTTCCATGATTACTTTTATTGTACTGCAAGAAGTTATAACCCCATAACTTAACTAATGAACTTCACTGACCACAACTGTCAACATTGCATGTCTACCACTTACTGACCCCTACAGTAAATATCAACCAGGCTAGCATGTGTCATACTCTCTGATATGTTGTTGATGTATGGGATAGTCCCCATTGAGAGGAGGGAGAAAATACATCCATACAACTGACAAGTATATACCAACGACATTCAACCCATAGGTATAAGAGCCACTACATAACACCGTTTTAGACATCACCAGACTCTAAGAAACATCCTAGTGAGTGTGAAAGACCATACCCCACTGGAAACAAGAACTGAAGTTATCTACAGTATACACGGTGGTGACTGTACAGCAACATATGTTGGCCAAACTAAAACATCTATCACACATTCTTTGAAGAAACACAAGAGAGCTCTAACCACCTATACAATGCTCCAGCTTCTGCTATAGCTGAGCCTGCTATGACCACAGACTGTACCATTAACTGGACTGACACGGACATCCTCAATATACCAACAGTCGACAACATCAGAGAGATGCTCTTGAGGCATGGCACATCAGACTTCAGTCAAATCCAGTTAAGAGAGATCAAGGCCTGCTGTCATACACCTACAACAGTCTACTACCATCCTAAACATCACCAAAATGTGCATACATATTTTTCAAAATATGAGCGTGTGGACATTTTATAATCTTGCGTACATGTTTGTTTGGTGTGCATGCATGAATGTATTTGTATCAGTATGATATATAAATAGCTATTTACTGTGTGTACCATTCCATACCACTAATGTAGGTTGGTGTGAAGTATTCAAAACATCTAGCAATTTTTCTTTCAAAATAAATCATTTGAATTAAAATTGTTCTGACTAGTGAAAAACAAATCCTTCAGCATGAATACACCTAGTCAACCAAGCCCAAATTTATTTGAAAAACAAGTAATATTGAAAACCACATTTTCAAAATCAACATTGAAGATAATCAGAAAGAGCCTCATAGTTATATACACACAGCAAACTGCAAAATAGTACTAAACGTCTGTCAATAATGACAAGTCTTGGAACGATCACATGTTTTTAACCATGTATTAAACCTTCTGATCTTCTGAAACACTCAGAGTGCTCTGTAGATATAAATTCTGCAACCACTACTGGTGAGTAATCACTATGTGGATGACTCAAAACATTCAAACAATTAATATACAACAGTGTCTGATTTATATTGTGCTCCTTTCATGGATGCAATTCTGCCAGTAGTATCACAAAAGAGAGTAGATGTTTTACCCATGCATGTGATGATATATCCTTACATCTTACATCTTGCTCAGTGTACAATAACACACTAAAAGGAACTGCACAGATGTGTTGTATGTACCCAGGCACTGTAAACCTACCTAATTCACTTTTTTGAATTTCATCTCTGATTATGCACAATGAGGGTATTAGATTGCAGTGTGAAGCTTCTTTTCTCATTGCCTCTGAGCTTATCTTTCTAATGCCCTCAGGGTTAGCTGCTGCCAGTAACATCTCACTGTCGTGATTCAAGTCAGTTTAGTAAACTTCGAATTATATAAAGTTGATATTTCAGCTCAGTAGCAATACATTGGTGATATACAGAGCAAATTCATCGAGACCTTCTTTTTGTTTTATCACGTCTTACATATTTTGATGAAAAATGAACTGATAATTTTAACTGCTGAGGAGGATCACATTTGACAAAAGACATGACCTCTACTTTAAATATAACAGGACACTCAGCAATTTACAACTACCAGTACACCTAAAGCAAACTGCATGATGAACATTCTCGAGACCTTTCTTTCTTTTGCCATTTATTCTTAAAAGCAAAAGAGCAGTATGGGTTTGCTCTTCCAAGAGCTTGTAAGATTACTATTCATTGCCTGTGTTTAGGCATTCCCATGAGTCTGATGGTATGTACTTCAATAAATATTATGATAATTAAATTGCATAAATTTAATTGCAATCATTACTTATACTTTAATTTATAATCAGTATAATCATTCCAGTATAATTATACAACAATCAAAACAGGGAAGCAAATTATTTATTCATGAAATCCCTACATGCCCATTTTTAAAATATTTTTTATAATTATAATACCTCCTTTTTTCACTTCTCCAGATGCCAGCTTAATCATTCGATCCACTGTTGTCTTTACAAAGGTTAATTTGTATCTCTATTTCTTCATACATCAACTCATCAACACCTTTGACTGCACATGAATTGCATTTGTAAGTGTTGATGCTGCTAAGTGTTATCTCATCACTCCCAACACATGCAATGTGATAAAAATGCTGACAACAATCACACATCACCATGACTCTGCAAAAAGTAATTATGACAGTAATTATGTCAAGTATATGAATGATATTTACAGCCTAACCTCGTTTTATCATGTGGTATATTTTACTCATAATGGATGAATAATAAATCTGCCCCTTACTCCATGAGTAAATAGTACATTATATAGTTATCAGTATAATAATAGTTATTACTGAAATAGAAGTCTAGAAAGCTCTGAAATTTTGGTAAGTACTTATTTATACTGATCAATATACATATAATTGCATTCACTATCATTTTTATATCTAATGTGATGTAGTATGAATCCAGTCAATAGCACTCCAACTTATTGTGTTTTAATAATTAGAGGTGTGGATGATGAAAGTCCGAGAGAGTATTTATTCAAACTACTTGAAACACTTCCAATAAACTTAATTCCGACAAAGCTGATTAGTCTTATTGGATGGAAAATGATTACCATGTATCAAATAATTATTCCTAATAAATATTGCAATACAAATGTAGGCAATACTGAAACTGAGGTAAATACTTATCTAAGTAATCTCATACTAGATTTGCGAAAGTTAGTATTATTGGAACTATAATACAGGTAGTTATAGTTGCATACACCAACTCTGCAGAGTATATGTGTGTACAAGTTAAAATTTATATCCATGTTTTAGAAAATTGCTTTGTGAATGCAACCATAAGGATATGAAATGGAGGGGCTATTGCCCAACTTCGTTTTTTTGCAGAGGGTGGGCTTAGTTATTTACAGCATTATTCTTATCTACTTATTTCAATCAAACAACATTATTTTAAACTTACAAATTTATATCTGCAAAACGAGGAACATAATCAACTCACAGTGGACAGCCAGAGACATTTTCTAATTTACAAAAGTGGTGGTTTATGAGTATCATTGTTGTTACTACCGGCAGTGGAAGGCACCAGCGAATGCTGAACCTCTCCTAATTCTCAACGTCCTCCAGTTATTTTAATACATCAACATGGAAGCTGAAAAGGAGAAAGTGCTTATTGTGTTGTAATCATAAGCATGCTCACCTTGCTCACCTTGCTCACCTTGGCTGGCAGCTATCCCGTGTAGTGCCCGGGTCATCAACCTATGGGGCGGGCCCAAAGTTCATATCCACCACCACTGACGGTCTCGAGCGTCTTCCTCAGTAATACTGCGTCTCTCCATGTCTTTCTTGACCACTGATCACCAACTGGTCTTAGCCCGATCATGCCGGTTTGTTACTGGTCGCTTACTCCATGCTTTCTTGCAAATGTTGTTGTTTCGGGTCTGCGAAGGACGTGGCCAAACCACTTCAGTCTGTTAGTTTCGATTGCTGAACCGATAGGCTCAACTATCAGACTCCGCCTGACGTCTTCGTCATTGATGTGGTCTTTCCTTGTCTTCCCCAAGGTCCACCTGAGCATTCTCATTTCTGAGAGATTCTAAGTCCGCTGCCTTTGGGGCCCAAAGCTCAGAATGGTAGAGTATTGCGGGTCTCACTACCATCTTGAAGATTTTGCTTTTTAGGCGTATTGACATCTTCTTGTCACAGAGAACACCTGTAACTTTTCTCTAATTTTTCCATCCAGCTTGCGTTTTGGCTTTCATGTCATGGCTCGATTCGGCTGAAGTGTGGAGAATTGTTCCGACGGTAGCGAAACGTATCCACTGAAGCCAGCTGCTCTCCTTGCAACCACCATTCACTGTGCTCAACAGCACCGTCTTTCTTCTGCTTATCCGAAGACCGTGCGTTTCCAATTTGCTTCTCCACTCTTCTAACCTTCTTTCCAATTTGTCCTTGCTGTTTCCTGTAATGACTAAATAATCAGCATACAGCAGCTCCAGGTTGGAATCCGATCCCTGCTCCGAGAGCGACTTTGCAATCTTGTCAAGAAAGATAACGAAGAGGTATGGGCTCAGAGCCGACCCTTGGTGGAGACCTACTGATACTTCAAAGCTTTCTGCATCACTATGCTTTGTTCTGACTGCCGTTGTGCTATTGCGGTACATGTCTTCAATGAGGAGCACATACTTCTCCGGAACCCTCCTTCTTCTCAAAGTCAACATGTGAGGAACTGTGTCATAGGCTTTCTCAAGGTCGACGAACACAGCACGGAAATCCTTTTGTTCTCGCATTCTGTCAGATGTAGACGAATAACAAATGCCGGGTCTGTTGTGGACATTCCTGGTCTGAAACTGAACTGACCCTCAGTGATCGTAGTGATTCCGTGGAGTCGCAAACATAACACAACAGTTTGATGCCTCTATAGTTGCCACATTCCCGGTGATCTCCTTTCCGTTTGAAAACAGGTGCTAAGATACTTTGACGCCAAACGTCCGGTACCACCGAGTTGTTCAACGTGCCGTTAAACAGTTTCGCGATCATCGCAGGTATCTTAGCTGCTTTGATGGCTGGCCTCCACCGGGATATCGTCGGTTTCAACTGCTTTATTATTTGCCATCTTAGAGAGGTGCATACTGACTTCACTTGCCGTTATCTCTTCCACGTCCATTTCCGATGGTTCCGCCACCGCCCAGTCGATATGCGGTCTTTCTTCATTCAGCAGTGTACAAAAGTACTCACGCCACCTTGAACGATTTTCCTCTGGGGAAATGAGTAGCTCTCCCATGGTGTCCTTCATGTAGTATCCTTCAATATTGTCCCGTGTTCTTTGATCTCGTCCTCTTGCCACTCGATACACCATCTTCTCTCCTTCACATGAGTCAAGCTTGTTATAAAGATCTTCCATCACTTTTGCCTTCTTGATTGCCACTACTTTCATTGCTGCCCTTTTGGATTCAGAGTAGACTCTCTTCCATTCCTCAGTTCCTTCTTTCTTCCATTGCTTATACGCTTCCTTTTTTACTTTGAGCGCGTCTTTGACTTCCTCATCCCACCACCAAGCCTCATTTCCTTTGTAGGTATCGCCTTTCGTCATACTGCACACTTGTCTACCAGCTGCCTTCAGTGCACTTTCCAGTTCTTCCCAATTTGCATACTCTCTTTCCGACATTTTGGAGCGAAAAGCCTCTTTGATTTGCACCTCTTTCAACTTCCACCACTTGATTTTACTTATTGCCACTTTTGGTTTTCTTTTCACCTCAGCTGATTTCTTCATATCCGTAACCAAAAGCCAGTGTTGAGTTGTCGCACGTTCATACGGGAGGGTCTTGCAATCTATGTTTCTGGCCTCACATGCACCAACTAAAATGAAATCAATTTGAGAGTCTCTGCCGCCACTTTGGTACGCGTATGAGCTGGCATTCCTTTTTTGTAAACCTTGTGTTCGCTGCATCCGCTAGTCTCAAAAACTTTTCTCCTTCTGCGTTATGTACTCCAAAACCATGGTTGCCATGGGATGCATACCCTTTCGAGTGCTGACCAACATGACAAATCGCCGGCTAGTATTGTTTTACCAGTTCTCTGAGCCGCAACAATTATCTCTTCTTGGAAAGTTTGTTTTTCTACTTAATTTAGGCCCACTTGAGGTGCATATGCTGAAATGATGGTGAACAGTTGTTTGGTCATGCTTTCCACAAGCTTCAACCATATCAGGTGATCGTTAACTCTATTAACTTCAACCACATGAGGGATAAGCTCAATTTTTACTGCTATTCCCACGCCATTTCTACCATTCAACGCACCACTGTCTAAGAACAATATGTAGCCATGACCAATTTCATGAGCCTTATTGCTTTTCCAACATGTCTCTTGGAAACAAGACACATCCACCCTTCTTCTTGCTAGAGTATCAGCGATCTCTGCACTACGACCAGTCAGTGATCCCACATTCCACGTGTCGATATGCCACATACTCCTGTAGTTTCCGGCTTGCTTCTTTAGCCGCGGTCACCAGTTTCTCCACGGTAGCCCTTGTCCATTTACCACACCACTCAGGCGGGGGTGATGCGCGTCGCTTACAGGGTACGCCCTAGTCCTATGTGCAGTAGTAGATAACGAACTTGTCATAGAATTAGTTGGGCGAGATTTTTACAGTCGGATGCCCTTCCTGACACCAACCCTCCTTCTTTCTCAACCGGGCTTGGGACCGGCTATGGCGAAGTTATTGTAATCATAAGCATAGTAATACAATTTGTGAGCAAATACATTCTTATAGTAATGCATGAATATAATAATTATTAATATTAAAGCCATTGTATACTAAGCATAATGGTTGACACAGTGACTGAAATTATCACTATTAGCATTAATTTCAACCACTTCTTTCATAACTGTTTTAGCTTCACTCAATAACTGTGGGTCGTCATCTTTGTTTACTTTCTCTTCTATGCCATCAGCTTGCCTAGCCTGATTGATGTTTTCAATGTTAGACTGAGCTTATAACATTTTCTGCAATTTATCATGGTAACCAGAGCAGTCAACATTAGTGGGTAAGCGGCAATTAAAAGCTTCTTTAACCTGTTTCATTCAACAGAAGCAAACTACCCTCATCTCTAAAAGGAACAAAGAGAAGTAAGAGAGTGTGGTCTTTGAGGATAATAAGAGTCTATGAATTTTTCCTCAAAGATTTTTTCTGTCTCTGCATTATCCTTTGCCATTTTTTTTCAACACTTTGTAATTCTTCAATCTACGGTTTCTTTTATGAGGCAATGAAACATCTGTTCACATCATTGGGACAGATTTTTCACAGAGACGTGATCACCAAGCAAATCACTAGCCTCATATAGACCACACTCTCGAGAACGTAAACTTTGAATGCCAAAGCTTCAAAGTTGACAATAAATACTATGGTTTTCACTTACTTCTTGCCATACCTCTTGCTCTTTCTGCTTTTGTAACACAACCACTAACATAGTGGGCAAGAGCTAAAGAGCAACAAACTGGATATCCATATTTGCTTTCCAAAGCATTAGTATGAGAGGATTATAGTCATTGACTCTAACCTCTAAATCTAGCTGAATGTGTCAGTTGTTATATTTTATGGTGCAACTTAAGACCTTCTTCCACACAATTTAAGGTAGCACTTTCACACAGACCTGGCAAATCTGCATTTGGTAATGAAATTACTACTAAACTTTGTTTGCAATATGCGCTACATTTGTGCATTTGATACCTAGTAAAAAAAACCTATGTAAATCAGGATTCCAAAAAAAAATGTAAACATTGTGGTTTCCTGGTAAAATGTAAAGTTAAGCCAGAATACACAATATTATCAGGAAAATGTTGTTAAGATTTTAGTTAAAAAAGTAGAAAGCTATAAAAACCTATAAAGCCAATACAGACAAATTCAAGGCTCTAGTGCGTATTGGAATCTCAAATTGGCAATGTGGACATTTTCTAAATGGCCGGGACTGGTATACAACCATAAATACAAAAATAAAAAGTGATGCACTTTCGTCAGAACTGACATTTCCTCCCACCAGGCTATGAACGAGACGGACAAGACAAACCTGTGAACACAAAGAAAATTGTGCTATAATTGAACTAAAATTTCGCTGCATAAGTTGTTAATACTTCCACCGCACAGGTATGGTTGATCAGAATTGTTATGATGCTTTTCGGTATGGTCAAGAAAAAGAAGCTATTGAAGGATTAAGGAAAATGAAAGGAGACCCTCGTGAAATGAAGTACTGGTATAACACCACCATTCTTCATTTTGCTGCTTATCGTGGTTGGTTTGAAGCCCTTCAACTACATATGCTTTCAATCCTGACTGCAGGAATGATTACGACACTTCACCGTTGCATTGGTCCAGTGAATACGGACATCCAGACATTGTAAAATACCTGATAACAGAGTGCAATTGTGATCCAAGCTGCAAGAACTGGAATAACGAAACCACGTTGGATTTAGCTAAACACCCCCAAGATATCGCTAGACATGAAGGACATGACCGTGTTATAGAGTATCTCGAATTTCTTTCAAGTAAGCATTGTTTATTAAAGCACGCGGCGATTTTGCTCGGGCTACGTACGCTTCGTGCTTCTTGACCCCACCCCTCGTGCTAGCTGTACAGCACTCGCACAAACGATATAATAGCAAGACAATACTTAATGATTAATGATTAATGATTAATTTGGATATCAATTACATTATGAATAGCTTTTCAATTACAATATAGTAATGGCTGCAGAATTTGTATTATAGATCGTTGGTTCACAGTACATCTTTTCATTGGTGAACTGCATTAGCTATAGAGTTGATCATTTCTGGTGTGCTGACATACTTTGTATAACATAACACACCTCAGTTAAGCATGTCTGGAAAGAATTCCCCAATAAGCTTTTGAGCGATTCGTTCCTTCCAGTCAAGTTCAAGGGAATGTTCATAATGATAACAGTGAAAATAAATATGTATTATACACACCACTAATCAAAGAATTAAAATTGTTATGATTAGTTTCGGGGAATACCAAACTCAGCCTGATAAGCACATTCTCGACGCCAAAGCGGTGATGTAGAAGTACTTTATAGGACTATGACGCCTGAACCGACAATTGTATATTTTCAATATGGTACCACATCCTGTAATTTCCGGATGTTGTTTACAACACTAATGAACAGATTCGAAACATCTATAGCTTCTCGACCCCACCCCTCGAGCAATATATATATATATATATACTTCTTGTACAGCACTCGCACAGACGATATATATAATAGCAAGACAAGTACTAGCAGTCCCTGATTAGTAATATTTTAAAATAATGCATGAGACTGTAACTCTCGTCTTGTTCAATCTTGTTGTCTTCTCCTTCATCTTAACCGGTCATGGTCAATGTGAGTACTCATTTGCATTGTATACTATTATATATTGAGATTGCATTATGTTTAATATATGTGTTACAATTATTATAATATATATATATATATATATATATATATATATATATATATATAATTATATATATGTGTGTGTGTGTGTGTTATATATATACGTATATATTTCTTGCAGTAGAGTTCCGAAAATTTTAATATTGCAATACAGTGAAGTAGTATTCACATTTTACACATGCAGTGAAGAAACAAATATCAGCACAATTCTTTGAGTTTTTATTTATATTAGTTAGTATACAGATGATTTCATGTAGAGAAAGGATGCAAAGTATTTTTGAAAAGAAAGAAACCCTGTTGGCTAAACACTATAATTCTATTATAGACACCTCTATAATTATATAATAGTTTTGAATATATAACAAAACAAGATGAATGTGACTAGATTATTAGCTGCGATTGCAAAAATATAGCTTTTAATTTTTCAATGCAGGACTGAATCCTATAACAATAGTGCAATTATTAAACCAAATATTTATAATTATTATCTACTATATTTGTATATATATTCATGGTAGGGAAGACATGCAAAGTCTAAGAGTTGTATAGTAATTGTAATAATATTAGTTTCCTATAGACCTTGTGCAGTGACATCGAGAACTATACGGTAAATCCTTCATTTTGAGTGGAAAGATATTATACAATACAGTGAAGTGGTGTCCATTACTTGCTGTGCTCTTTCTACTGCAAGCAGAAAGTCGATGAATCTCAGCAATCTGGTAGTTCCCAATTAACGAACAACACATTGTCTGCAAGTGCGCTTTTTCTGGAGAGTGCGATAGAAACAACCATTCTTTTGCCGCTCATAATACAGTAAATATCTGGAACATTCCACCTCATGCCATCAGCTGCACAAGATCTATTCCCTTGACAACGTTATTATTATTAATTGTGGTGTTTTTTTTTATAAATGTCACCTGGGATGTACACATGGTGCCCATGATCTCATTCTCTCAATTTCCTTTTGCATTTTCATTGTGGTATACATTTCTTTTCTTCAGTTTGCACACATGGTGAAGTTAGACTTGTTGATGGCAGTTTTGCTAATGAGGGTAGAGTAGAGGTTTGTGACAGTGGCACTTGGGGTACAGTGTGTGATGACAGTTGGGATACTAATGATGCTCAAGTTGTATGTCGACAGCTGGGATATTCAACATTAAGTTAGAAAACATTTATCATAGCTTTGTATAATTACTAATCTGTATTTTATTGGTATGCATGATGACAGTCGGAATACTAATGACGCTCAAGATGTATGTTGACAGCTGCATTAAACTAGATAATCATTGATCATAGCTTTGTATAATTACAAAGTAATAGTTAGAGCCCTCGTGAGAGTGCTCTAACCAACACTATTGCATCCTATTTGCCCGAGAACACGAGAAAATACGAGGGTGTTGCCTGAGTATTTTCGAGTGCTTCGAGGGCAATTAGGGTGCAATTGTGTTGGTCAGAGCACTCTCACAAGGGCTCTAAGTTACTTAGATCTATTACAGAATGTCGATTATTACAGGTATAAAATTATAGTGATGATGAGTGGAATAATATGATTTACTAATGAAGTTCAACTGTTATAGAAGTTTATGTTAATTATAGGTCCTTTAATCTGACCAGATGCAGTTGAAGTTGAAGGTATATTTTCTTTATTATTTTCTGAAAACTTGGCCTGTGTTTTAGAAGTTAGAGGTCCTAGAACCGGGACTTGTTAATGCTTTCATTTTGGCATCAAGCATTTTTCTTGTGATATTAAATGTCGGATTACGAGCATCTAATCATTATTGCAATTTCAGGTTTGCCATTTTATCTTAGATGGCATTGTAAAGAAGCAATTGTTTGGAACAATGTTTTTGGTGGATAAACTTCACTGTCCTGGCTTCTTGTTTCCATTATGAACTGTGCTAATAGCTCTTCCATTCTGCTAGCTGTCATTTGTGTTAATTCATCTGAAATAATTCTTTCTTGTTTTGCACCATGAATTCCAAACACGATATGCCCATTTTGTTGTCTGCAAGGTTTGCATTATATCATATCTATTGTTACTCATCTGTCCATACTAATTAGCTCATTTAGCTGTGGTTGCTATTGCAAGTGTAGTTACTAATTACACTGTAAAAACTGATTGGTTGTTCTAACCAACTTGATTGATTATGTATGAGTTTCATTTGCTTAATAGTGCTTTTTCATATATACTGTAAGAAGTAGCCAATACTATATATTTTTCTAATTGAAAATACAATGCTTACCTTACGTTGTAAACGTGCTGATCTAATGGGAAGTACAGATGTACTATCCATTTGGAACATATGTTTATGATGGAAATTTAAAACAATCATTATAACATTCTTTAATTAGCATGCAAATAATAATCATGTTCATAACTGAAGTAAAATTGTATTCTTTACTATGGCATGCATACTAGTCAATATAGATCAAGATGAAAAGAAATAAATTATTACTACTTGTAATCAAGCTTGTAATTCGAATTGTAAAAAATTGGTAATGAATAGAGACCTCAAACTGATTGTAATAGCAATTCTAATTCAATGCTAACATTGACTACTTATTATGAAAAAGCTTTGAAGTTGTAACTTCAAAACTTTTCCATAATAATTAGTCAATAGAGCATCTTTTCAGTCATGGAAAAATATTTTGCACCCAGATCGATCACGTCTCATTGCAAGGAATTTGAAAAACTCATTTCTTAAAACTAAATACTCTTTACAGTAATGTATAGACTTTAGATAACTTTAGCTAGTGTATACACAAACTAATTTAGCAAAATTCTGGGCTATGTAATTCTAATTGTAATGATTAATGGCCTCAATATTTAATTGTAATTCTAATTACTTTAAATACTTCAGTAGTTAATTGTAAGATAACTGTATAATTTAGCAAAATTATGGGCTATGTAATTGCCGAGCACCTTAGTGCGAGGCAACAAATCCAGGAGTGTAGTGAAATCTCGACCTTAGTTTGTACATATGTACGTTTCCTAAGTGTGACAGAACCACATATATATATATATATATATATATGTGGTTCTGTCACGCTTAGGAAACGTACGACCACAGGCACGTTAATTCGTAGATCGCGTGTACTGTTGATGGCACTGCTGTAATGTAGAGACGAGTGAAGAACCTACAAGTGAGGGAGCTACAGCACGCCTTCGACGCCTAGCTACACTGAGAAAAAGAAGTAAAGTGCAGGAGCTACAGAAGAGGCCAAAACAGAGGAGAAATTAAGAGGTAGAGATCTAGATGAGAGTGAATGACAGGCAAGACAATCCCGTGTATGTTAGCATCATCGCAAGGATCACAAGATGACAAATCACTAAATTCTCTCTTCTTTCCTGCCATTATAAGTGTCAAAATCAAATAATTATACCATTGTGTGACTAAAACCACACCTTTCTGGATATTAATAATCGACTATAGTGTAGTGCGAGCGAGGCAGTCTGCGCATACGTATTCCTAGTTCTAATTGTAATGATTAATGGCCTCAATATTTAATTGTAATTCTAATGACTTTAAATACTTCAGTAGTTAATTGTAATTGTAATGATTGGATATGAAATTCAATTGTAACAAGTCTCCTTGTAATCATTACATAGCAAGAAAAGAAATCAGTATTGATTTATAACTCATTCAACCAAATGAGGGCTACAATCAGTGTGGTATGGATCTTTTTCATGTTTGTCATTCATATAATTTGATATTTATATACCATGTTCATTTGTATTTACAAACTGCATAATTATGTTCAATTGATTGCATGATTTAAAAATAAAAATATTTATAATAATTGTTGATATGTATTGTTTGTTTCCTGGTTTAGATGCTATAGCATTTTCTGAAGCTTACTTTGGTGAAGGCAGTGGTACAATATTGTTGGATGATGTTATATGTAATGGTACAGAATCAGATCTACTTTCGTGTTCTCACAATGGACTTGGACTACACAATTGTGACCACTCTGAAGATGCTGGTGTAAGATGTGAAGGTACTTTTATTATAAATTGATCAGCCTATGTTTCATAATCTAAATTGACTACCAGATATCATTTGTGTGATTATGGAATATCTGGTATAATCATTAGTACACAGGGACACAGTGTTAATTATTTTATTACTTGGGTGCATTTCCTTTTTTTACATTGAGATACTCGCCCCAAAATTGTTAGGGTGGGCACATGTAACTTTACTATTCATCAGTTCTACATAATTATATACATGTAAACTTTATATGCAGAGTATCATTATAACCAACTGCATTGCCCATACAGCTTACACAATATTTGTCAGACTTTGCAGAATAAAACTTTGAGCGAAAATATACAATTATTAACTATGACATCACCATCCAGGCTAATCGCCGTCTTTAAGTGGTTTCTATTTGTGTTAATGTAAATAAACCATTTTTATGGCGCGTGCAGCCATCCCTATGATTGCTTTCCTACGGGTTCAAAGTATGTTTATATATATATTTATATTCTTGTGTCACTTATGCGAGTATGCGTTGTATACGTAGTTAAAGAAGTTACGTCGTTCCGGGGGGGGGCTTGGTCAATTAATGGGTGTGGCGCATAATAGAACACGCGTTCGGGCTCTACAGAGCAGCAGGAAGAAAGCTGCTTGTAGCTTATGTAGAAACTGGAACTAATAGCTAGCTATTCTACCTGAAATATATTCTGCAAAGTCCTTTAAAGGTAAGGAGAGTAGATAATGAAATAACAACTATAGCACACTGTTGTGTTTCAGGCATGATAAAGTCAGCCATGATTACTGAATGCTGGACACCACAAAGCAGTCATAGGGATACTTTTTTTTCTCTATATATCTTGTTTTCATATATTCTGATAAAGTCAATACAATAGAAATATTAGACTTAGCACTTCTGAACACAAGATGTTACAACTGAAAATTTGGCAAGAAGTCAGTGACTTCTTTCCAAATTTTTAGTTGTAACATCTTTTGTTCAGAAGTGCTAAGTCTAACATTGACTCAGAGCTATAGGCTGCTAAGCTAGTGCAAGATTAGACATAATATTTTAGAACTCTCTCTTTGCATAACAGAGCACAGGAACTAGACTACTATACTATACCATCATTGAAGTCGTGGCTGCCCTGTCCGTGCATCCAGTCTTGCCTTTCTTGAAGAAAGCCTAATGTGATCGAAAAGGAAGTTGGACAATGTGACTGATTTGTTTATGTAAGCGATCATGCCTTAGGGTCATTAATATTCATAGTTTGAGCAAAACTTTAAAAATGAGGTATTATGGTCTTATCGTATTTCACTCAAACTTGTCCAATTTATATAGCAGCTTGCAGCTCTGGCTGTTTACTGACATTTCAGTTTTAAGAATTTGTGTTCAATAGTACTACACTATAAAAGGTAATAGGTTATTTTAACCTTCAGTTGGTTACAGGAATTGCAATGCAATTCTATTTTCATCAATGCTGATTTGTTTTTCCTGTTAGGTAATATTTACAAGTTACAGTTCATTTGATCTTGTTATATATTGACTAGTATATAAAGTACATGTCATATCATAATGCATATGGTAACATATTAACATATCATAGCTATATAATTATGTAGTATAGTATTATAGTTATAATCTGTGGTCTATTATTAGTATTCTCATTCTACCCACTGCGAAAACAACAGGTGCTACTTGTTAATTCAAGAGTAGTTAGTATAATTATGTACATGAACTTGTACTTATATGTACTCTGCAGATATTTGAAGTACATTGCATTGTATTGTATTACCATTCTTCATTATGGCATGTACCTTACATAATAAATTACTACTTTTAAACATTACCTTGCAAGAAAAGAAATCAATATAGCCTCAGGAGCATATTAATATTGTATTGAAACTCATGTAACCAAATGACGGTTAAATAACCCATTAATCCTTACAGTGTAAGTCTAATATTTCGATCGTTTTATAAGAATATTCATTATACACAGTGGCAGATCTAGAAATTGAAGAAGGGTGTTTCTGAAAGTAATAACGGGCAAAACTGTAACATTCTTACTATATGTTAAAAACTCTTTCTTAGGTAAACAGTCAACTGACGCAATGGTATGAGTGGTTGCACTTCTCCATTTGATTTGCTTGAAACTGGCCAGCCACTTTGAATATAATGAAAAAGCTTTTTACCGGTCTCGTCTTCCTGTTGAGCTTCTTGTATCTCCTTTAATCTTCTTGAAGTAGCCGGTAAGTGATTTACTATGTGGTTTACAAACATGGAAACATCTTGTCTAAATGAAATATCTTTCTCTCTCATCTTCTTTAATGGTGCTCTGGACAAAGTATCTGCTGTAACTAACTCTTTTCCCGGAATGTGTGATATAGTATAATCGAACTGCATCAAACGCATACGAAATCTTTGAATTCTAAGTGATAAGGTATCCAAGTGCTTAGATGTGAAAAGAGGTACTAACGGTTTGTGATTCGTCTTGATGTGGAACTGCTTTCCAATTAGGTAGTCTTTGAAATGCTCACAACCCCATGTAACGGCCAACACTTCACGTTCTATTTGAGCGTATCGTTGCTCTGTATCTGACACAGACCATGAGGTATAGGCAACTGGTCTCCAAGTTCCATTCGTACTTCTCTGTTCCAAGACAGCTCCCAGACCATATGAGGATGCACCTGCTGAAACTTTAATTTCTCTTGTATGGTCGTATAACACTAGTACCTTGCTGGAAACTAGATCTTCTTTGATTCGCCGGAATGCTTCTTCTTGAGTATCTGACCAGGTCCACTGATATTTTAAACTTAAGAGGTCTCTCAGAGGTTTAGATGTTTCCGATAGATGTGGAGAAAATTTGCTCATCTGATTTATCATCCCCAAAAATTTTCGTACTTCCTTGACATTTTCTGGTTGTCTCATATTTGTAATTGCTTCCAGTTTATCTGGATCTGGTCTGATCCCTTGGGCGTCTATCACTTGTCCTAGGAATCGAACACTGGTTTTTGAGAATTGACACTTATCTAAATTAAGTATTACACCAGAATTTCCTATTCTCTCCAAGGCTCTAAATGCTGATCATGCTCTTCCTGATTTCTTCCATATATCAAGACATCATCTAGCATACAAACAACTCCATCCAATCCTGTAAGCAGCTCCGTCATCTACCTTTGAAAGTGTTCTGGTGCTGATGTTATGCCGAAGGGCAAACGATTGAACTGAAATCTCCCAAATGGGGTAATAAATGTGGTCAGAAACAAGGATTTGTCTGCGAGCTTAATTTGCCAAAATCCTGAATTAGCATCCAATTTGCTCAACACCTTTGCCCCACCGAGTTGGGCAAGTGTATGTTCCACTGAAGGAATTATATGTCGTTCTCTCTGAACATTTTTGTTGAGTCTTGTTAAATCCACGCAAATTCGTACTCTTCCATCACTTTTTGGTACTACTACCATGCCTGCACACCAATCAGTAGGCTCCGTTACTGGAGAGATAACTCCTAACTCTTGCATCCTTCTTAATTCTTCTTTTACTTTGGGAAATAAAGGTAATGGAATGAGTCTAGGGGTGTGAAGAACAAAAGACTGTACCTCATCTTTGATTCGTATTTCATATTCTCCTTCCATCTCCCTGAAAAACTCCAAGTATCTTTCTGTGATGGACTGCTTTGTAGTATTAACTGTATGGAGCCGTGTGATAAGATTAAGGTCTTCAATAACCCAGTAGTGGTGTATCCAAGCCTTCCGTGACATAAATCACTCTATTTGACAAAGTTATACCATGTTTTTTGATAGTGGCATTAATTGCACCTTTGGTCGGTAATAAACGACGGTCTGGTCCATAGAGGTTTCTAGTAGGGAAACTCATCTGTCCATCTTTTTTTTTCATCATACTGCTTTAATGGCAGCACTGTTACATCTGCTCCCGTATCCATCTTGAACTTTAGGTTTCTGTTGTTGACTTCCAAATCTACCATCCAGGTGTTGTCCTTTTCAACTGAATGTACAGTGCCTAAAAATGCATCGGGTTTGTCACTGGAGTTTACTGTACTTACATGTACTGTGCTTTTGGTCCAGCACATAGCTTTAAAATGTCCTTTATTTTTGCAATTGTGACAAATAGAATTTTTTGCTGGGCATTGAAGTCTGGGATGAGGCGGACCTTTCCCACATCTAAAACACACCTTTCCCTTTTGATCTGGTTTTGATGCTCCAGTGAATTGCAATCTGTGAGGCTCGTACTACAGCGTGTTGCAGCTTTACTGCTTCTGACTGTCTTACTTGGGTTACGACGCTTTCCAGAGTTAGTTTGTCATCCATCTGTAGCTTCTCTGAAAGTCTTGGATTTAGCAATCCCACAACAATGCGATCCCTGATCATTTCATCTCTGAGTGATCCAAATCCACAGTGCTCAACAAGAGTGTGTAGTGCTGTAATGAACGAATCTACGGATTCCCCTTCTTGCTGGCGTCTCTGAACTTAGCTCTCTCGTATCTAACGTTTCTTTTCTTGACAAAATGCGATTCGAATCGCTCTAGAACTTTAGTATAGTCTTTTTGGTCTTCTTCAGAAAGGTCGAAGGACTTCAATATCTCTTCTGCATCGCTTCCCATTGTATAGATTAAGGTATTTACCTCATTTTCTTCTGCATCAGATTCACAACTGGACTGAGTGTGAGAAGCAACCAGACTTCACTGCAGTCCTGACCACTACTGCTATTAGCAATCATCTGATTCAGATACATCAGACCTTTGCAGACGAGCAACATCATTACTGAAGTACACTTGTAGTATAATTGTAGGTATATAGTTATTAATTATGTACTTACCATCTTTACTGTCTTCTCTTAGAAGCAATGCTGTTGTAGTAGAACACGTTGGTGGGTGGCACATGGACTTTTATCAAAATTCAAAACTTGAATTTTAAAATTTGAAAGGGGGTTTCCACAGAAACCAAGGAAACCCCCTATATCTGCCACTAATACACCAGGAGCAGACTGGGTGCAAAAAAAAAACAGAGCATTTCCATATTCAGCAATAATAAACACTCCAAACAATTATATTCTGCAATGCCTATATAGTTAAATGCAGTTGTCTCTACCAATACTGTCTAATATAGACCTATTCAGATATATAATTATACATATAATTATAAATTCTTTCAATAAATAATAGTATATATAATATTTCTCTACAGATCCTTTTGCAACATCAGGTGAGATATGTGGAATTATGTCTCATTACACTCTACAAATTGAATTATCACACTCATTCTGGAAAATACAATTCCTCCAACTCATTTAACCACATTCCCACTAACTCAGGGATCACATACATGCACATACCCTTAAGCAACTCACAAATCATCGCACATAAATAAAAATTACTTGCAACAACAATAATATATGTCTGTAACTAGCCGAAAGAGAATCGATTATATGTAGCTCAATGCATTTAATATATGCAATATTAATAATAGATCAATACTGATTGATCTATATTGACTGGTATATACGGTATTGCATTGAAACTTATATAACTAACTGAGGTCTAAATAACCTATTACTTTTTACAACACAATAATTCACAATTATACAACAAGGCATGTATTATGGGTACATATATTAATGCATGTGGTATAATAATAGAAGATACTACCTATATATGCTACAAATCATTAAGCTATATGATGTTACTACAAGATATACGGTATGAGGTTATTACTATTAAGATGTATGAAGTTATTACATTAAGAATAATTCCACACCATATTCAATTTATTAGGTGATCAATGTCTTGATGTATATGAAAGTAATAGTGGGTGTTGTGTACAAGACTGCAATGTTGGTAGCTGTTTTTGTGATTCAGATTGTTATAAAATGAGAGACTGCTGTTCAGACATTCAGGCTCTAGGATGTAATCCTAGCAGTGAGTAAATTCTTTCAATAAATATTAATAAATATATATAATATTTCTCTACAGATGTTTCAGATCCTTCTGCAACATCAGGTGAGATATGTAAATTTACAGTCTTACAGGAATTATGTCTCCTTACACTCTACAAATTGAATTATCATACTCATTATGGAAAATACAATCCCTCCAACTCATGCAACCACATTCCCACTAACTCAGGCATCACATGCATGCACATACCCTTAAGCATCGCACATACATAAAAATGACTTGCAACAATAATATATGTCTGTAGCTAGCCAAAACTGAATTTATTATGTGTTGCTCAATGCATTTAATGCATATTAATACTGATTGATCTATATTGACTGGTATAGATGGTATTGCATTGAAATTCCTGTAACCAACTGAAGGTCTAAAATAACCTATGACTTTTTACAACACAATAATTTACAACTATACAACAAGGCAAGTATTATGGGTATATATATTAATGCATGTGGTATAATAATAGAAGATACTATGTATATATGCTACAAATCATTAAGCTATATGATGTTACTATACTAAGATATATGAGGTTATTACTATTAAGCTGTATGAAGTTACTACTTAAAGAATTATTCCACACCATATTCAATATATTAGGTGATCAATGTCTTGATGTATATGAAAGTAATAGTGGGTGTTGTGTACAAGACTGCAATGTTGGTAGCTGTTATTGTGATTCAGATTGTTATGAAGCGGGAGACTGCTGTTCAGACATTCAAGCTCTAGGATGTAATCCTAGCAGTGAGTAAACTCTTTCAATAAATAATATTATTATTAATATACATAATATTTCTCTACAGATGTTTCAGATCCTTCTGCAACACCAGGTGAGATAAGTACATTTACAGCCTTACAGGAATTATGTCTCATTACATTCTACAAATTGAATTATCATACTCATTCTGAAAAATGCAATCCCTCCCACTCGTGCAACCACATTCCCACTAACTCAGGCATCACATACATGCACATACCCTTAAGCAACTCACAAATCATCACACATACATGAAAATGACTTGTAACAATAATATGTCTGTAACTAGCCGAAAGTGAATTTATTATAATTATGTAGCTCAATGCGTTTTAATAATTATTCAATAAGTATAAACAATTAAGTTAGCTATAACTATGGAACCCATTCTAGTACTTGCGCATGTTATTGCAAAAATAAAGATATATTATGTAGTCAAGATTGGATAATATTGACATTTTTACCTGGTGCAAATAAGTAAACATTAAGTAAACATTGTGACTATTGCAGTTCTTATTTATGATTGTGTATCCTTAATTTTAGGTGATATTCACAAACATAAGCACAAATATAGTTGCCTTTGTTTTTGCTTCTCACAGACATCCTCAATAGTGTTTACAAAAGATAATTTATGTATTACATACATGTTATAATTATCACACCGTAAAAATGAATTTGTTATTTTAACAGACCAGTTGTTACCTCAGTTGCACTTAAATTTCCAACATATCATTAGAAACATGAAATAAGAGGATAATTAGCATTGTGTCTGGTTATAATATAGCTATATGGTAAAAAGGAATGTTATGACTACAGTCATAAATGCATATACCCTAATACACCTTACTACCATATAAAGAGGCTGTTATTGATAACTTCAAAATGAGATAATATGAAACGATTTGTTTCAAATAATTAGTGGTTATAGTAAAAACAATTGTTATCACTAATCATGCAATCGTGAATGTATGTACCAATATATACCTTACTATTGCCACATGTAGAATGTACAATCATGACTGTAGTCGTAACATTCCTTATTATATATATATATATATAGCTATAATTATTATAACCAGAGAAAATGTTAATTGTACTTGTATTTGATGTTTCTAACTAAATGTACATGCAACTAAG
The DNA here is from genome assembly GCA_947044365.1 of Petrosia ficiformis. Taxonomy (NCBI): domain Eukaryota; kingdom Metazoa; phylum Porifera; class Demospongiae; order Haplosclerida; family Petrosiidae; genus Petrosia; species Petrosia ficiformis. The sequence continues at coordinate 41,612,794 of OX345636.1, read as the reverse complement.
GTAACAACTGGTCTGTTGAAATAAAATTGCAAATTAATTTTTACAGTGCAGAGAGTACGGTAGTACTCTCTATGTAGGGATGGCATGGAAAAAAATATGGAAGTGGTTTCTTTAATTTAGGCCCTACATTAACCTCCCAACCTTGTTTACATGCTTTTTGGGTTTTGACGTCCCTACATCTTCCTCAATTTTTATTGAAAATGTTTTTGTTATTAAAATGATCATTTGTTTGGAATGTTGCGATATTCTAAGTAAGGAGGTAATACGATTAATAATTGCCTAATCCTATTTGTAATACACTTACATGCATTCAACAATAAATGGCATAAAAGTTCTGCATCAGGAATCCCTTGAATATTTCTTTATGTAAAGCAAGAAATGATCATAAACACAAAGATAGCTGTCCATTTTGCAGAACAGCATTTTCTAGTAGTTCACTTGTATTTGAAATGATATATGCTGTGGGTAAACCCTGGTTAAACTTTCAGTACTGAACTAGTGAATTGAAAAATGTTTTACAGAATTATCCACTATTCTCGTAGTTGAATTTGCAATTGAAGACCTGCCACAAAAACGAGCCAACATAATTTATGACTATGATATTTCCCAGTACTGTTGGTATATGAGAAGCAATGACTACAATATGACAAAGCATGTAATACATTGTACACTAACATTATATACACTTTGAAAAGTTAGCTATAATTTTCCCATCAAAAGCTAATTCAGTCTGGATGTATTGAAATTGAGTAGTGCAAAACATTGTGCATTTGTCAGATGGAGAGATATCCTAATTTTATTTGAGAAAGCTCATTCTCCGTATTAACTAGCCAGTTTTTTGGCTCAAAACAGCTAATGTGAAAGTTTACTGATAAAGTATAGCAGTATGCCATACACTATACATGATTACATGTACATTATACATTACTAAGTTTGCTATTTAAGGCAAGCAGAGATAAAATTTTATTTGTTATATTTTTCAGGTGACTTGTCTTGTACATCACAGGGTGATATTCGACTAGTTAATGGATCAGATAGTTCAGAGGGTAGAGTGGAGATATGTATCAATGGTGAATGGGGTACAGTGTGTGATGACCTTTGGAGTGACAATAATGCTGATGTTGTATGCAGACAAGTTGGGGATTATTCCAGTGGTCAGTTTGTACATTAATTTTAAGTGTCATAACTATATAGTTTGCCATCTTTCACTTGGGTTGGAGGTGTGTGAGTGGAGGCTAGTAGCCTGAGTATATACTTAAGAAAATAGTAAATGAAAATGTGTTATGAAGGTTGGTGATTGATGTATATCCATCACTAATATTAATACTTTCAATTACTTCCTGAAATTTGCTACAACATACTGTCAAAAGCAATCATAAGCTTTAGGATTGAAAAAATGTAAGAGCATTTACTACACTGTAAAAATGAATTTGTTATTTTAACAGACCAGTTGTTACCTCAGTTGCACTTACATTTCCAATATATAGTTAGAAACATGAAATAAGTGGATAGTTATCATTTTGTCTGGTTATAATATAGTTATAGGGGGAAAAGGAATGTTATGACTACAGTCATAAATGCATATACCCAAATACACCTTACTACCATAATTATAAAGAGGCTGTTATTGATAACTTCAAAATGAGATAATATGAAACGATTTGTTTCAAAGAATTGGTTATAGTAAAACTAATCATGCAATCAGGAATGTACGTACCAATATACACCCTACTACCATATAAAGAGGATGTTATTGATAACTTCAAAATGAGATAATATGAAACGATTTGTTTCCAGTTATAGTAAAAAAAAATGGTTATCACTAATTATGCAATATACACCCTACTGCCACATGTAGAAAGTACAATCACGACTGTAGTCTTTTTTATTATATCATAATAAATACGCACGCATATTTATTATCTATGATTTTATATAGAGTGTATAGCTATAATTATTATAACCAGACAAAATGTTAATTTTCCTCGTATTTGATGTTTCTAACTGTGTATTATAAATGTATATGCAACTGAGGTAACAACTGGTCTGTCAAAAATAACAAATTCATTTTTACAGTGATAATGTAAAATATATACAAACAATTTTTCAATGGTACCTAACAATAGAATTTACTAACTAGTAACTACCTCTATATAAATATATATATTATTATATATATATATATATATACATATATATACATATATATATATATATATATAATTATATACATGTATATGTATATATACATTATGATGTGCACGCTATGCAGGAGATCTCACAGTCATACAATATATTGTATATAGTATGCTAACAGGTCCTATATACAAGATATATGAGCCTCATTTTGTGTCCTCGGATGTGATATAGCCCTTGCAGGCTCGGGCTATATCACATATATATGAATATAAATATAGAGGTATATATATATATATATATCTTATAATGATATTCATATACCATTTCAATTCAGCATATTTTTCTCCCTATTATTGATCCAATCATTAAAACTCTAACAGCCCAAAGTTTGTTTTTTCAGTGTTCTTACAAGTAGACTTCTTACAACTGTCAAGCTTAGACTCAGACAATTCAGAGAAATGCTTTTTGCTATTAGAGTCAATTTTTATGGCCCGTAGGGCCATCCCTATGAATGCTTTCCCACGGATTCAATGTATGTTTATATAATATATATTGATATATGTTTGTGGCCACTTACGTGACTATGCATTGTATACGTAGTTAAGGAAGTTACGTCATTCTGGGGACTCGGTCAATTATTTATTTATTTTTAATTTTAATTAAGAAAGTACACATGTACAAACATAACATGGCAGATGACAAAAGATAGACAATATAATACACAGTACAGTATAAATGGAGTCTAGTAGTCATCGCCTGTCCCTGAGCAAGGGCAAGGTTAATGTCATATGTGTAGTTGGTGCTGAATGATTTGGTTCTGGTTGAGCAGTTTGGTTGAGACCAACAAAGCAATCCTTTTATATACAATAGTGGCAACAGGTCCCAAACCACCAACAGAAAATGCACCGAACTCCACATCCCGAACCCTCTGATTTAGAGCCTTTTCTTCTCCTGCTCATTCTGAGTATAGCATGCATGAAGGGTGAGGTTACTCAGAGAGGGAGCCACAGGGTTAAATACCCACACATCAAAAAATGCTCTCTGTCCTGAGATCCCCCAAAACCCATCAGCAGCTACATCAAGCCTGGCATTGTCTTCCCTTCGATAATCGAGATGTTCACAAGTTAGAGGCTGAAGGTGAGGTTCTATTGTGACATTGGTACAGATTTCAGTAGGGTGTGTAAGGTTACGCAAATCATTATGACGGTGAATCGGATATCCACCGTAAGGGCAACTCAAAGCATGAGTAACAGTGAAAGACCTCCCACAAACACAGGTTCCAGGGAGATCAGGGGGTCTCCAGCCAGCAGACAAGCAGAAAGAAAGCTGTGTAGCTTACGTAGAAACTGGAACTTATAACTAGCTATTCTACCTTCCTAAAGTTCTAAAAGATCCTTTAAATGTAAGGAGAGTAGGTAATCAAAATAATAATTATAATAGGCTGATGTGTTTCAGGCATGATAAAGTTAGCCATGAGTACTGAATGCTAGACACCACAAAGCAGTCATAGGGATACTTTTCTCTATATATCTTGTTCACCTGGTGTTATTCAATTTTCGCTCCATTTTACTTAAAGAGGATCTTTCCTTTTTAAAAGGAAGAGGGTCGTCTTTATCCATGGATGTAAAAGGATAAAAGACTCTCCTTCAACAGTCATGCTACAATCAAGGAGGCGGAGGAAGTAAACTGAGCATGCTCAGTAGAAGAACAAAATGGAGTTATTATGAATATCTTATATCATGGTTTTTCGGTCTATATGTGGTATATATGTGGTATATATAAACCGCGAAAATTTGTGAAAAATATCACCCTTGGGCTATCGAACCTCGGGTGATATTTTTTCACAAAATTATCTTGTATATACCACATATAGACCTCAAAACCATGTTAGCTATATTATACATCAGTATATATATATAAATATATAAATATATATATATAATATATATATATCATAATTATATACATAATTATAATTTATAGCTAGATAGATAATTGTAAATACTGTGATATGTTAGCAATATATAACTTTACAATATGTGGGTATAGGTATGTTTCTGGAGAATATTAAATAACTATCGCCATTAGCCATTTTTCAGATGACTGGACAAATTTTTTATTCAGAATACAATTGGTGGTTAAATTGTAGTGTTGATGGAAGTTACCTCTTTTCTCCTTGTACATGTAATAATTGTAGCATTGATATATGAGGTAATAATAAATTACCACTCATATTGAGTACACATCCAAAATTTTGTTGATACACTGAACACTCAGTATAGTTATGCAACTCTTATTTGTACTCTGTACAGTATACATGTCAATCAAACATAATGTGGTTTTATTTGAATTCAATTCTTACAGGAACAGCTCTTTCATCAGCTTACTTTGGAGCAGGAACTGGTAGAATTTTGTTGGATGAAGTGTCTTGTACTGGATCTGAATCAGAATTATTAGATTGTACTCATGATGGTATTGGAGCTCATGACTGTGATCATTTTGAAGATGCATCTGTTAGGTGTGAGGATTCATGTAAGTAGATTATTAACACTTGTAGAACCATATTCACACATGGTTACTGTCAAGATATATATATATCATCTTCTCAATTTCTTCAAATTTATTATTAGAAACCAGGATAGACAAAATATAATACTCAACTAAGTTGCTTATATTATTATACACATATCAAAACAACATAAAATGCATAAACAGTTCATTTTGTCCTGTTAGCTAGCAGATGTTGTACCATGAGTAAGACGTCTTCCACATGTACAAGCTGTCAGGCACACCTTGCATGTATATCTATCCATACATGTGTTATATTGCTGTAGACTACATATTGTGCCTTTGCAGATTTTGGGGTTTTGATTGTGTACACCCATTGATACTGGTTACTTACACATATTGATCACAGCAAGCCAAACTATGTTTTGGAATGTCCATTTAGATGCTTCCTTCACATATGAACAGCATGCTTACACACTCATTCATAGCTATGAGCCTAATCAATCAAATTAAAAGTGATCAACTGTGGACATATGATAAATGTTTGAATCTGATTGTCATTTAGTGGTCTAAGTTATTAGTAAACAAAAGTAATAGAACTAAAAAACGTAAGCAAGCAGCTGTGACATTTAGCTAGACTACATAAAATTCATCACCTATATATAAGTATAATTATATGTGTGTTTCTTTCTTCTTCATGCTATTTATGAATAGCTACTACTGCTGACTCTGGAGCTATTGCAGGCATTGTAATTGGAACTATCGTTGGATTTCTGTTGCTTGTTTGTTGTGTCATTGCCATTTTTGTTGTGATTGCTTACAAAGTATATCAGCGAAGAAAAAATTCTGAGACTAAAACGAATACATCGGCTGCAGAAAATCCCATAACGGATGCAGCCCAGTTCTGAATCAGCATCTTTGTGAAACTGTCCCAGATACTAATGCCATATAACCCACAAAACCATGTTCCTTACAAATCTTAATATTATCTAATGATGATAGTTGTTATAATATATTTTATGAGACATTTACTAATTGTTGATATGTTTTATAATTATTTATAGTTCTTAATTGTTATGTTTTCTATATACATATAGCTGTGTGCTTCGTCCAATCTTTTATAGATATTGACCAGCATATTCCATACAGGGCCTGTTTGTAATAATATGATGGGAAATAGGAATAATAAGTAAAATCAATAATGATTATGTACTCTCATTGAATACTCTCACTTCTGTAGACTTATATCAAGTTATCTCCAATCATATCACTGAAGAATGCAATAAACAAAATCGCAAATGTTGACTACATGTAACATTTATAATGGCAAAAGTTTATAATTGAAGTTTTATGGGTATCACTTTTAGAATCAGAGAATAGCTTCATTGAAGCCTAAACTATGCCTATGAGATATTTCCATGATTACTTTTATAGAAGTTATAACCCCATAACTTAACTAATGAACTTCACTAATATAACCACTTCAGTCTGTTAGTTTCGATTGCTGAACCGATAGGCTCAACCATCAGACTCCGCTTGACGTCTTCGTTTTTGATGTGGTCTTTCCTTGACTTCCCCAAGGTCCACCTGAGCATTCTCATTTCTGCGGCTTGGAGAGACTGTAAGTCCGCTGCCTTTGGGGCCCAAAGCTCAGAATGGTAGAGCATTGTGGGTCTCACTACCGTCTTGAAGATTTTGCTTTTTAGGCGTATCAACATCTTGTTGTCACAGAGAACACCTGTAACTTTTCTCCAATTTTTCCATCCAGCTTGCATTTTGGCTTTCATGTCATGGCTCGATTCGGCAGAAGTGTGGAGAATCGTTCCGAGGTAGCGAAACGCATCCACTGAAGCCAGCTGCTCTCCTTGCAACTCAATCTCTTCACCATTCACTGTACTCAACAGTACCGTCTTTCTTCTACTTATCCGAAGACCGTGGGTTTCCAGTTTGCTTCTCCACTCTTCTAACCTTCTTTCCAATTTGTCCTTGCTGTTTCCTGTAATGACTAAATCATCAGCATACAGCAGCTCCAGGTTGGAATCCGATCCCTGCTCTGAAAGAGACTTTGCAATCTCGTCAAGAAAGATAATGAAGAGGTATGGGCTCAGAGCCGACCCTTGGTGGAGACCTACTGATACTTCAAAGCTTTCTGCATCACTATGCTTTGTTCTGACCGCCGTTGTGCTATTGCGGTACATGTCTTCAATGAGGAGCACATACTTCTCCGGAACCCTCCTTCTTCTCAAAGTCAACATGCGAGGAACTGTGTCATAGGCTTTCTCAAGGTCGACGAACACAGCACGGAAATCCTTTTGTTCTCGCATTCTATCTTCCAGATGTAGACGAATAACAAATGCCGGGTCTGTTGTGGACATTCCTGGTCTGAAACTGAACTGACCCTCAGTGATTGTAGTGATTCCGTGAAGTCTTGCATTTAAAATTCATTCAAAACGTTTGAATGCATGACACAACACTTTGATGCCTCTATAGTTGCCACATTCCCGGTGATCTCCTTTCCGTTTGAAAACAGGTGCTAAGATACTTTGACGCCAATTGTCTGGTACCATCGAGTTGTTCAACATGCCGTTAAACAGTTTCGCGATCATCGCAGGTATCTTAGCTGCTTTGATGGCTGGCCTCCACCGGGATATCGTCGGTTTCAACTGCTTTATTATTTGCCATCTTAGAGAGGTGCATACTGACTTCACTTGCCGTTATCTCTTCCACGTCCATTTCCAATGGTTCCCCCAGCGCCCAGTTGATATGCGGTCTTTCTTCATTCAGCAGTGTACAAAAGTACTCACGCCACCTTTAACAATTTTCCTCTGGGGAAATGAGTAGCTCTCCCATGGTGTCCTTCATGTAGTATCCTTCGATATTGTCCCGTGTTCTTTGATCTCGTCCTCTTGCCACTCGATACACCATCTTCTCTCCTTCACATGAGTCAAGCTTGTTATAAAGATCTTCCATCACTTTCGCCTTCTTGATTGCCACTGCATTCTTTGCTGCCCTTTTGAATTCAGAGTAGACTCTCTTCCATTCCTCAGTTCCTTCCTTCTTCCATTGCTTATATGCTTCCTTTTTTACTTTGCGCATCTTTGACTTCCTCATCCCACCACCAAGTCTCATTTCCTCTGAAGGTACCGCCTTTCGTCATACCGCACACTTGTCTACCAGCTGCCTTCAGTGCACTTTCCAGTTCTTCCCAATTTGCATACTCTCTTTCCGACATTTTGGAGCGAAAAGCCTCTTTGATTTGAACCTCTTTCAACTTCCACCACTTGATTCTACTTATTGCCACTTTTGGTTTTCTTTTCACCTCAGCTGATTTCTTCATATCCATAACCAAAAGCCAGTGTTGAGTTGTCGCACGTTCATATGGGAGGGTCTTGCAATCTAAAATGTTTCTGGCCTCACATGCACCAACTAAAATGAAATCAATTTGAGAGTCTCTGCCGCCACTTTGGTACACGTAATAAGCTGGCTTTCATTTTTTGTAAACCTTGTGTTCGCTATAAGTAGGTTAGCTGCATCCGCAAGTCTCAAAAACTCTTCGCATAGAGGAGGGTGTGGCTACGCCAGACTATATGGTGCCTATGTACTAAAGAAGATATACAATTACCATCGATATCTGCTATATATAGTTCATCGAACAACAGAATCTATTTTTGAAGATTACAAAAAGTTTATAAGTTCTGGAGGCAACCTTAGAAATGCTAAAACATTCAACAACGTTGTTAGAAAACCATTGTTTAGGATTCCTCTGTCTCGGGTATATATAAAAATACAAGCTGATGATATTTCAAACAATTGTACATGTACATGTAGGTCTGCTTACCAGGCTTACATATTTCACTTGGAATATTCCACTGAATGTTTACATTCTTAGAAGACTGTCATGTACTTGATCAAATGCTTGCATCTGAGAGTAACTCAAAAACAGAAAGTTCCACAACAGCTTTTCAGAAATTTAAAATCGCTACTATTACACTTTCTAAATTAAAAGATCAATTAGAAACTGCTCAGAAAGAGGTAACTGCTGCAGAGCAGCTAAAAACGTTGGTAGCTCCAATAAATCAGACACAACAAATTGAAGAGGTGATAATTTACAACAACAGACTAATAGCTGAACTAGTAAGCTATACTGTCACACAAAATACTTTCTATAAACAACTATACATTGTAAATCTCACTAGGAAAAGAAGATAAAACAAGAAAGAACTTTAACAAAATTTGAGAAAGAAGATGGACCATTTGTGCGTTGTCTTGATGAAGCATTAGCTTCTTTTAATGTTGAAAGACAACCCTATTACTCTGGCACATTCGTGGGCAATCCCACCTAAATGTGCACTTATAAGCGCTAAGCGTAGTCTTCCAAAATCTAGTCCACTTTTCCTGAGGTTGGAGCTGGACTGCAAAATCTGGGTAACACCTGTTTCTTAAATGCAGCTGTTCAGTGTCTTGTGCACAATCCAGACTTTTGTAAACGTCTATTTATGCATCAGGAGTGTAGTAAGAAAAACTGTTTATTAGTGCTATTGTACAAAATGTTATTATAAATGCAAAAATACATAATTATACTTATTATACACTTTAAAGCAGCAAAGACTTTTGTGCAGTTTGCTTTCTGAAAGAAAGTACTATGCAAAAGACTGGGACTATATCTGCAACACAAATACACAGAATGCTTAACCGTAAGATAATTTTGTACATGAAAACATATATATATATAATTTTACAAGATCTCCTCTTGAAGGAATACTTCCACACTGGCAGCATAATCAGCAAGAAGATGCTCATGAATTTCTTGTGAGGTTTCTAAAGGAGTCAAGTATTAGGTAAATGAACAATTAACTGTTAAAAAAGATTATAATTATAATATATACACTATTATTATTATAAACTGCTGTTTCATAAACTGACAAATATAGGAATAAAAACAATAGGTACAATGTAGTTAAAATAATAATATAGAAAGTAATTGCAACTTATAACTACCATATGCTTTAGTGAGATGCAATGGATTACACTCTCGAAGTGATTATCAATCACATCTACAAGTGGAATTACAGGTAATTGTACAAAACAAATCTAATGTTTTATCATTGAAACAATTAAGGGCTACATTAATTAAACACGTTAGGAGGTATATTAAAACATCGATTGTACACTAATCATGCCTGCACATTTATTTCTATGATTTTCCTGGGAAAATATGACTCCAAAGAAAACTTTCCAGGCATTACCTTTTAAAGAGATAATGACAATTTCTGACAACGTAATGAGAAAAATGCATGCATAGTCACTATACAAGAGAATCATATTATAGGGCAATCAGGATCAATATGTTTTATCTTCTGTTAGCATTGCAAGGGAGTGCGACTCACCTTAGGGCTGCAATTGCAATAATTAAGGCCATCCAAATCAATGATAAAACAGCTACTAAATCTGTTTTATTACCAAAAAAAACGATATGCGACAAACAGTAACATGGAAAAGCAAATTAGATTTATTCTACCAAGAAAAGAAGGGTCACAACCAGCCGTTGGGCTAAACCAAATGAAGAAGGTATAAGTAACTCTAAGGCAACACTTATGAATTCTTCTGGTATAACAGTATGTGGTATATGCTTTATGGAAGAAGATAACACGTACACTGAGGTTATTGACTGGCTGCAATGTGAAATATGCTCGATATGGGTTCACAGACAATGTGTTAAAGCACCATTATTACTTAATAGTGACACATTTCTTTGTGAACACGTACATAATACACTAGACAATACAATTATGTATAATAAGATCTATAACTCAGTGAATTGTATGGTTAATACAATTAACTGAATAATTATTATACTTATAATATATATATAATTATATATATATATATATATATATATATGTATTGGTTATATCAGATTTATAAAAACCGAGCCCAAGGGCGAGGGTTTTATAAATCTGATATAGCACGAGTGGGTGTGATATAACCAATATATATCACGAAAGGCAAAACCTTTGTTGATGTCTGATGCTTTTCCTACCTTTTTGTCGGCACTTTGGAGAAGGTAAGCATTGTTTTCTTGTAGTCTGTTTTGACGGCAGGTTCTATATCTGACCGCAGTGCTATATCTTATATATATATATATTATTATACTTACAAATTATTATCAAAACTATAAATTATAAATTACTGTATAGATAAATTATATGTATACACTCACCTCATAAAATTCTTGAAGTATAATTACTATGATCATGAAACATTTCAGTCCCCTCTGAACTTCCATGTGCTGAACCGTTCTATCACGTGAAAATAAATAAATAACACTAGTACGTGGGGGTAAAAAAAAGTGCGGTTGTCAAGGAAAAATTAACGTCACTTACCGAAACTAAATTATAATACTTCAAAACACCCATAGCCTAGGAATGTGCCAACTGCGCTTTAAGATGGCTGCTGCTTACATAGGAGATTCTCGTTGCAAGGGTGTAGATAATATGGGGGCTAGGGGGGCTTTTGCCCCCCCAGATTTTCAGTGTGTTAATACGTACAAAGCTTTAATTAAACATTTGGAAAAAAAATAGTTTACAAAACAACACAACATAATGTGGTCACGTCATGCGTGACTCATTATTGATCATATTGTCCAAATATATGAATTTGACTACTCTTACGCTGAATGAATTCATTACCAATTTGCAGCAAAGGAAGTGAGTCAGTTCTTGACTTATGAACATGCAGAATCATACATGACTTGAGACGAACTTGATCAGTAGTCATACGTAACCAAGTTTTTATTCTACGTAATACATTGATGAAGCTGGAACTCTGTCTATATTTGAGTCATTCAGCTGATCTTGGTTCTTGCTGCTTAAAGCTATGGCAAGGGACTGCAGCCCAGCCTCCTATATATACAGAAGTAAATAGTAGGTTATATCCCGGTACGAGGGCAAGGTTATTATATATCTGATATTGCACGAGTAGCGGGATATAACCAATATATGTCACAAAAGACAAAACCTTTGTTGATGTCTGATGCTTCTCCTACCTTTTTGTCGGCACTTTGGAGAAGGTAAGCGTTGTTTTCTTGTAGTCTGTTTCGACGGCAGGTGCTATATCTGACCGCAGTGCTATATCTGTTGACCGCAGTGCTATATCTGACATAGCACCCTGTGGTTTACTTTGATGTTTCGCCGTATCGGGATATGTATATATATATATATAATATACATACATAATTATATACATACATAAATACATAATTATATATTTATATATATAAGTTGGAAGGTTCTGACAAGTCATTCCTGGAATGTTGTACTCACTTTCTAAGAAATCAAAAGGGCAGTGAGCCTCCTATATATATTGCTAGCCTAGTCTATATGTTCTAGCATTAGTCAAGAGCCTGGCAAACTGTAATTGAATTCATAAGTGTAGTAATGATCTCATACAGCTTGTGAAAGCTCATGCTAAAAAATCACATTTAGTGTAGCTTTAATCATTCAATAATATGCATTATTTTGCTATTTAATCGATAGGTATCCAGATAGTAAAAGACAGGACCCATTCCAACCTAGTAATAATTACATGTATATAGCTAATTAATTATGTTTTTACAAGCTGTACTGATGTATCAGTAGTGAATAGCTAAATAAAATTGGTATAATAATATAATAAGTTTAACTGCATTAATGTGTTACATAAATACAATTATAGCAATTGTTATATCTGTGAGGCTCTTTCATCAAGTAGTTTATAGTGTGGTCGCAAAATAATTGGATGATGTACAGAAACTGAAGCAACTGCTGTTTGGCTAATACTATGGAATTTGAGATGCATGTTGGTTGTTGCTGCTTTGCATAAGATTCTTTTCACTGGAATAAAAGATTCAGGAGTATGCTCAGTTTGAGATATAACCGACCCCAGACTTAAAACAATTTTTTTATATTCGATAACATGTATAAGCAAGTCTTGTTCAATTTATAAATTACTTGACAGTTGTGTATTACGAAATGCTTAACAATTCCAAGGTGAAGTTGCTGCCTTGGCCAAAATGCATATATAAAGGCTGATTTTGTACTTAAGGAGCTGCATGTATAGAATTAATGTTACCAGCTGTTTCAATATTTTGCTCTACCGTCTTGCTCATTGTGTTGTTTTTCCTCATCCATGTTATATTGTTGCTCTTCATCATCAAATTATCACTGTACTCTGTAATGTTGATTGAAAACTTTAACATACAAAGTGAATTCTAGCAGAGGGGATGGTAATTGGGCTTGCTGAGTCACTTGTTGTAAACTTTGATCATCTGAACTTTTTGTAGAGCTTGCTGTGTTTGCTGAAACTGTTGAATGGCCACTGGGTTGTGAGGTTTTTATTGGAGGGCTAGTAAAGTCTAGTCTCGCAAGCCAGCCCCTTCGCTTGAGGAGGAAAAGTAACTGCCAACATTATCGTTAATCATATTCATGATAAGCATAAGATGGATCCAGATTGTGTGTTTTTGAGCTATAGCTAGAAAATGGAATTATGCTATGCAACATATATATACTGGTGATAGAGAAGTGTTTGTAGATTGGCCTGGTAGTGTTCATCAATGATCATTTTAGTGGCTAAAAAGTAAACTTTGCCGTTTCGAGAGCTGTCATTATACATGATTGTTATACCTATACTTCTCTTATGTTGGCAACTAAAGGTTCAGTTACAAAAATCAGAGAAGGTTTTATCCTGATCCTCCTGGATGTATCATTTATACAGAAAGTTGACAGGTTAGAAACATCAAGTCAGTAGTGTGACATTGAAATATTGTATGTTATAGCCCAGAGATTTGTTAACTTTCTTAATTATAATGCAACTGCTAAGTTTAACTGTTAAAATGTATACTTACTTCTCAGTAAGCGTACATTCAGCATAGGCTCGTAACTGACCTACTCTGATCTTTCTTAGGATTCCTACCATCACTGTTTTTTGATTTCCACAACAAAACAGCTTGGTTGCGATGCAACCGTTAGCCATATTTTAATTTATTAACGTTGTGCAACGTGATGTAATTCAATAATTACAACCCAAAAAATACAAGTATATAGCTTGTTGGCAGTTCACCAGACCCTTACTCCTCAAGCGAAGGGGCAGGCTCGCAAGACTAAGTAAAGACGCTTGTTGCTGCTGAAGTAAGAGATTCTTCTGCCACCCAATATTTGTATATACCTGTATAACTATGTACTACTACATAAATTCATGTACTTCGATCAGCATTGCATTAAAGGTGCGAAGACAATATTTGTATATAAATGCAATATGACATAAAATTTAAAGTAACCACAGTTTTATAAATCAGATATAAAACTGTTTTGGCTGTCCTAGACATAACTTTCGGAAAGATGATATGTCTATTTCGGTGAATGACTGTGCAACTGACCCAGTTGCTGAGTTCCACCTGACTAAAGCAAAAAGATCATCCAGACAATCATGTACAGCTAAGAGGTTTTGTGAAAAATAAAAGGATTGCCGGATAAGGAACTTTTTCATCAACTGTACAGTGACATTGTGATTATTTGTAGTAAGAGGAGACCCTATAACTAGGTAGTAGGGACTATTACACTTAAGTAATATTATCTCAATTGATTTATTAGTAATAACCAGGGGTGGTTCAAGATTTGAGATTAGTGGGGGGGGGGTGGGGTGGATGGGTGGTAGGTATAATTTCCATGGTTGTATAGGGGTCTGGGGCATATCCTCCCAGTTTTGGACCCCTAAAAATGGCAATGTGGGAGTTATATCTTTAACTACATATGTAAATTACATATACTATGTATTCAAAATACTACTTGATAGCTACTAAGTATAAATGAATACCTTTCTTGCCAGAACTGGAAGTAATTCTACTTGTGTTTTAGCCATCAAGTCATTACTCATTACCATGTGTGTGTGTATGTAATTTAGGGGAGCGAGGGCTGGCTCCGCCCCCCTCTAAATCCGCCACTGATAGCTATACTTATTGGTTAATATTGTCATACTTTATAATAGCATTCTGCAAGGTAGTATATAAATGACCTCCCAACCCTCTCCACCAAATGACTCAAAGACCTTTGTCCAAACAATGGAATTCTGAGTGCCAAAAATATCAACTACACATTCCATGCAAAAATGGTTGAGATGCAAACATAATAAATGTGATAGATTTCACATAATATACAGCTTTAGCAGCATATATATATATATATATATATATATATATATATATACAATGTGCATAACATAATTTATATATATATAGTAGACAACTACCATTTTGTATACTGTGACTAGTCTCGTGAGCCATTGAATACCAATAGTATGCAGGACGAAATATTCATATAATATTCTAATTAGTATGGTGCCATGGATACAGGACCCTGCCATGTAGTGAGTTACTTTCAGTTAAAAAAAATACTTACATATTATATACCATAGCTACATATACTATAGCAGCAATTAATAGGATTGATGAAGAACTGACTCCATCTTATATTGAAAACTTAGAAACAAAAGTATAATTACACAAAATCAATGGCATAACTAAATGAACATATATAAATACAACTTTAACTTCAAATTTTAATATCCTTGGTTATATAGCTAATATATTTCACTTATTTTTTTCACACTTATTTTTTTAGCACACTAATAATAACTAGTAGGAGTGTTCCTACTAATACTCCAATAACAATACCAGCAATCTGACCAACAGACAACCCATGATCATCCTCATCTTGTGGAGGAGATGGAGAGGCGACAAACATAATATTGGTGACTGTAAATTCAGCAGTAGAAAAAACATCATCGTCTCTTGCTTGCTAAAATTTAAAACATAATAGCTATGATATTCTAGTGATCAATGTTTATTTACATTTAAGTATTATATAGGACATATTTCTATGTAATAATAATAGTTATTATTATTATTTACAAGCATAATAAAACAAACAGTACTTGTATGTAGCAGAGTAGTGTTTAATATCAAAGGGCAACAAACAGCATGTGGCATAACCACAGCAACCACAGTGCCACATCTGAGATGTTGGCATCAAAATGGCAATCTTCAATTAACAGCATTTTCTTTCTACAACAGGAACCACATTCATAGACCTGTCCAAAGATACTGGATATTACATGCTACAAAACAGCAAACATTTTCGGCTAATTAATTATTTATGAGGGGCGTGGCCAATTACACCGAGACTGATCATCGACAGATTTACAAACACAAATCCTCGTCTATATCTGACTCACGCTCTGACAGTACTCTAAGATGGTTTAGATCGATTAACTTTTCATCAATCAAAAATAACTAACCTTTTCCTAGAGTGGATTGGTGCTAGAAAAATAAGAAAATTAGTAGTCTCGTGTTGCCAGACCCCAATTAGAGGGGAGGGGCTGGCTACGCGAGACTAGTAATAATTGACTGCCTCTTGACAGCCATTTTATCTCGATTTTATCACATGGTCAGCAGGAGGGCCCATAATCTTTTAAGGGTGGCCAGGCCCACCCTGACCACCCCATAGCTACGCCTATGAAACAAGTTACTATTTTTAGAATAAAACTATATTGACCACACCCATAATGCAGGTATGCTGTGTCAGTTAAATAAAGAACAAAAGCTTGATACCGACTAACTGGAGTTGTTGTCTTAAGTCTTGCTGTAATTCAAGGAGACCTTCTTGGAGTTATAGAAGACATCTTTACTTTACTTAATATTTAATACATCAATATAATTATTCCAACTGTTCTGCTTTTTAATTATTTATTGAAGTTGCATGCTCCAAAAGTATGATTTTCATTAATGTGCTCCTGATTATAGCTATTTACATAATGATGAAACAAAAACAAGTAGTCCACCTTATAATGATATAACCATTACAATACAGTTGCTCAGTTAAGTTACAGTGTAGCTATATAGAAAATATATACTATCTATAATCTACTAATTGAAAAGATGACAGCCAGCGTGATCTAACTAAAAATGAAACAGTACTATACTGTGGTGAACACTTCCAGGAGCAGAGAAATCACCATATTTCATAGTGGATTATAATCCATTATTGTGTATCATGAACAATTGATTCAGTTTGAGTTAGACCATTTATGAGCCCTTCAAATATACTTACCTGTATAGCCCCTGCAGCAGCTTGTGCAGTTATCACTCCTCCACTCATTCCTCTTACAAAAAAAGCCACTTGAAGTCCATCAGTTATATCTTCTATGTTAGTAATGATAATATCATCTGCTGACACAAATGTATTTTGTCTATAATTATAGATGAAAAAGAAACATGTGTATATAGAATCAGAAGGTGTTAAATTCGATTAGAAGAATTTATCCACTATATTTGATCAATGTTATAATTCTTTCATAGTATGTAACATTTTTCACAGCCCACAGGGTCATCCCTAAGGTTTTTCCATGGGAGTTTAACTCTAATATATGTAATGTTTGTTTCACATATGCCTTAAGTAAGTTGCATCATACTTTTTTCTTCATTTATCTTGCATGTCTATTATAATAGTCAGTTAAATTTTTTAGTGCAATACTTGATAATATAGAATTTCCTAAAGATCTACATCACATACTGTATAATTGGAATTAAGAATTATTGTTTTAGGAATATGTACCAACTATAGATTAGGACTATTATTAATTACCCATGCATACCAACTAACTCAAGTATTTTGCTAGATTTCTTACCATTCATTTTGTGACTGAAATTAACAATACAATTTTATTGTCATACTGAAAGCAGACAAAGGTCATTCACATTCACCTTGACCTCAGACAAAATTTCATAATTTTATTTTGGAATGAGCAACAATCTTTTCACCTGCACCATTTATATATAGTTATCATTCCCATTCTTTTTAGTACACGAATAATAAAAAAAAACATTTCCAATAAAAATGAAAGAAGATGTAGGGATGTCAAAACCCAAAAAGCATGCAAACAAGGTTAGCTGGGACACAAAATAAAACAAACCACTTCCATATAACCCTACATAAGTACATGTACAGCTCTTTGTATTTTGCTTTATAGTGGTGTACGTACTTATGTAAGGTTATATGGAAGTGCTTTAATTTTGGGTCCCACCTAACCTTGTTCACATGATATGTTTCCGTACATCTTCTTCCATTTTAATTAGAAATGTTTTTTTATCATTCTTGTTTCCATTGTTTTTTTTCTGAATGGTGTGAATATTTTTTGTACATTGCAGAAATACTGGTGCAAGTTATATATCATATGAAATCATTAAAATAATGAAGTTTGTTCATCAATGAAGGTCAGTATGTATCAATTATTTATGAATTGATTATCAATTCTCTTTCACTTACAGATGATGTCTATTCTCTAATTCACTCTGTTACAGAACTGTCTGCAGTCATACAAGAAGTAGAGGAGATAATTAATTGTCGGACTCACCAATTTTCGGACAGTTCTCAAATTTGTGATTAAACTTACCCCTCTAATGTTTGTAGTCAAACAATAAAATCGCTTTATCTATTGCTGCAAAAATGCAATGACACCAAAACAAGTAGAAACAAATTTGTCAACATTCCGTTGCATGATTATGCAAGTATTCGGCCGTAACCTAATCTCGTGTACGGAGATCAAAAGTCGTCCGCGTGTAGTTTGGTTTCTTAATTAAACTTTCTTTTGAATTTATCAAGTTGGTAAGTAGCTTCAGTTACGTAGTATGTATTATCTCTGGTAGCTTTAATAATAACTTTTAAACTTTTCTCATTTGTTAGTTCATCATGCACATCGTATCAAAAGCAAAACGGAAGACCTTACCTGAAAGACCAAAGACCTTCAAAACGTGGAAAGAAGAGTCCATGGGCCTAGCAATTTCAGCTGTTAGTGAAGGGATGTCTGTGAGGAGGGCTGCATCCAACTTTGACGTTCCAAAATCCACCTTACATGATCGAATTTCGGGAAAAGTAAGCATCGATGCTGGAAGTGGCCCTGAACGATACTTTAATGATAAAGAAGAGGAACAAATAGTTAATTTTATTGTAGGCTGTTCAAAAATAGGATATGCCAGATCGAAGAAACAAATTTTGGCCCTTGTGTCAGCAATTGTAGCAAAAAAGAGAGAGTTAGAGGAGGGAGATATAGTTGTGACAAAAGGGTGGTGGGCCTCATTTCAAAGGCGACATCCTCAGCTCTCATTGAGATGTGCAGGAGCATTATCATATGCCAGGGCCATAGCTCAAGACCCTGAAATATTAAACTCTTACTATGACCTCTTGGAAAAAACTTTAAAGATAATGATTTATTGAATAAACCACACATGATTTTTAATTGTGATGAGACAGGGTTCTCTTTAGAGCATAAGCCCGGGAAGCTAGTAGGCATGAAAGGAGTGAAGCATTTAAATTCAACTACTTCTGGTGACAAAGCACAAATGACTGTGTTACCTTGTGTGTGCGTAACTGGTTATTCTATGCCCCCAATGGTTATATTTGACCAGAAGAGGTTAAAGCCTGATCATACCAAGGGAGAGATACCAGGATCAATCTACGGCTTGTCCTCAAATGGCTGGATAGATGGTGAATTGTTTGAAGAGTGGTTTACACGTCATTTCTTAATACACATTCCAGCCATTCGACCAGTATTACTATTGCTGGATGGGCACTCTTCCCATTATATTCCTTCTCTCATTCAGAAGGCTGCAAAGGAAGAAATCATCATTTTTTGTTTGCCACCTCACACCACACATCTTCTTCAACCGTTGGACCAAACATGCTTTAGCCCTCTCAAAAGTCACTGGAATGAGGAATGTCAAAAGAACATGTCAAGCAACCCAGGTCGTGTAATTAGTTTCTCAGAAATATTTTCCAAATCGTGGAAGAAGGCAATGATACCTTCAACAATTTCTTCAGGATTTAGGGCTACTGGTGTGTACCCATTTAGTCGAGCAGCTGTCAAGTTAGCCATGGATAAGAAAGGTAACAACCCATGTTCATCAGTTGCTTTTATTCCCTTTTGTAGCCCATCTACCAATAGACAAACTGATGTACAAGCAAATGTCACTAAGTTTGACTTTACAGAAATTGAGCTTCAATGCTTTCAGTGTAGGTACGAAGAAGGTTATAACATTCTAGGTGACACTAGATATGAAAAGTGGCTTTCAGCACTTCACCCTGAATCCTGGGATGATGACAGTCTATTGGTTAGATGTGATCCGTACTTAGTACATCATATACCACAACCAGCTTAAAATACACACCTCCGCCCTTTTACCTCAATACTTACCATGGTGAGGAGTCCTCACCATGGTACATAGATCTAGAACTGTTTCTGTCCTCACTGAGGACAGAAACAGTTCTAGATCTATGTATTTGTTGACTGAAGGTCGTGGCAGTCGACCAAGTTCTTTCTCTCAAGATTATTATTTTCCTGGTGAAACTGGTGGTGCTCCTTGCTTTCAGTATCCCAGTGGACAAGCTCATCAATTCTATGGTAATCTCTATTTTCCGAACAATCAGTGTCATAGATTTCATGGTCTGCAGTCTACTTTCTATGATGATATTGATGATGAGCCTTGTCTCGCTAGATATGGTGAAGTCACATCTACTTCTTTGAGTATTCTTGATAATGAAGAATCTAGTACCACTATACAGGGTGAAGTGTGGTTTGATGAATATTCAATTCCGACTAGACAATGTTAGTTTTGTTAGTGAAGTGCAGGAAAAGCAAGATGAATTGTTTCCCACAGTCTAAGATGAAGTTCGCTCTACTACCTTAATTGTAAGGAGTCATTTCCAATAGACCAAGATAGACTTTGCTCTACTACTGTCGATCCTCTTAATAGGGAAGAGTCATTTCCCTTAGACCAAGATAGAGTCCGTTCTATTGTTGTCAATACTGTTAATCGTAAGGAGTCATTTCCAATAGTCCAAGATAGACTTCGCTCTACTACTCTTAATCAGGAAGAGACATTTCCCAAAGCCCAAAATAGAGTTCGCTCTACTATTATCAATCCTGCTGATCATAAGGAATTGTTTCCAATAGTCCAAGATAGACTTTGCTCTACTCCTGTCAATCCTCTTAATCAGGAGGAGTCATTTCCCAAAGCCAAAGATAGGGTTTGCTCTACTATTATTAATCCTCTTAATCGGGAGGAGTCATTTCCAAAAGTCCAAGATAAAGTTCACTTTACTACTGTCAATCCACTTAATCCGGAGGAAGAAGTTAGAAATCATTCTCGAGTTACATTTTCAAGTAAGTTATGTATAATACTCTTATTCATTGTTTATAAAGTACAGTATATCCTGCAGTTCTGTTTTAGCATTTGTTAAGCAAGAAATGCACTTTAAATTGGCAACTTCATAGGGATTAGACATGGGGGCAGTGTTTTTGATAAGCTCATATAGTTCACCATTGGCCCAAAAAGCTTCTTATTTGGCACTGCACAAGCACAAGCACTTTACCCCAAAAAATGCTAAAGAGTACATGTACCTTTAAAGCACTGCAAGAATGTGCTTATAAGCACTTTTAAGCGCAAGCACAATTGTGCTCACCCCATGCATGTCTGGTAGGGATACATTTCTATTCAGAGACACACAATAATTTTAATTGTCTCTGATGTTTGGATTGTCTACTCAGTTGGGGGAAGGAAAATGTTTTAAAATTTAATTATAGATTTAATAACCAGTATTTTAACTTATGTGTACACTGTACAGTGTTCAGTTAGGTTAACTACACAATTATTTTAATTTTATAGGTGATGTTGATTTGACGAAATTTTTACAAATACCATTTATTCCAAAGAAAAAACCTGGAAACCTTACAAAAGGTGCTCGTGTACTTACAAGTGTAGAAAATATGTTGCGGTTAGAAGAGAAAGAGTGAATAAAAAGCAGGCTGCTGAAGAAAAAGAAAAGAAAAAATGGAGAGGCAGTTAAAGGCACAACTTAAAGAAAAAGAAGGAAAATGAAAAGAAAAGACGAGAAAAAGAAAAAACTATAAATAACATTGAAAGTGCTGAAAAAGGTGAGGTTGAACTTAATTAATAATTGCCATAGTAACCTAACTGTAAGTGATAATAATGGAGCTTGAAATCTTAACTGTTTCGCTCTGGTAATGATCATAGGTGGCCCAGCTTTAATAGGGGAACTAGAAATTCATCTTAGTGTTACAACGTGTTTATCATCTGTTAGGCTTTGCAAATTATCTTTCAAATTCCATAGCACATTGCTATTTTTAAGCATGTGTAATAAAAACAATAAAAGACTATGATCATTACGACATTATGAATATAATTATAATCATTACAAGCTAATTCATGGTATTTACAGATTTTTACAGAATTTTTAATGTCATCTCTAATCAGTTGTTATAGTTGTTGGTTAACTTCTATTACTTAGATACTGACTGTGTAAGAAGCACCTGTGTCCATCCAAAAGCTAGAAAAAGGGTTCAATGTATGAAGTGTGGCAAGTGGTATCATTGTAGCTGTGCGAATGTTTCATACAAGCAAGCTTCAAATGAAAAGTACAATTTTTTTTTGTTCTAGTTGTAAAAATTGATGTTTTCTGACAATCACAAGATAATTGGGGGTGGTGGTGAATTGGGGAGAACCCACCCTTTTTGTCCGTTAATTGGTTCGTTAGTTACAGATGAGTTTTGGTAATTATTTCTGGAAGCATAAAGCATATTCTTTTATAATTTGGAAGTTCGGTTTCCGAGATGTGGAAGCTGCTTTTGAACAAGAATCAAGTCTTTTTGAGCAGCTGTTAGTGATTTCTGATCACTGTCTGTTAAAGAATAATCCTGTCCGACTTTGAAATCTCCATTGGCAATAGATTTTGCACTGTGTTGCATGTATTTAACAGCTTAGTTGTTGCAAATCTTAACCCAAGGTCTTTGCTCAATGTTTCTCCATGTGATAATGCAAGTTTGTTTTTGTCCTCAAGCTATGTTCGTTGCTACGACATAAGAAACGCTAAGCATCCATTAACTAATTAATTACTCTAGTGTCAGTCACTTTGTCAACAATTCACTATTCTAATGCTTATCATAGTATATAATATTATTATACAATGGCTTTAATATTAGTTTTTATATTCATTATTGTAAGAATGTATTTCCTCACAAATTTTGTTTATGATCATGTTCTGAGTATAGAAATGCGCATGCGCAATTTAATACCACGTGGCTTGATTAATGAAAATGGCATCTGATTCAAGATCAAATCTTTTTAGTTATTGAGACTGTCTTCTCTCGTAGTATCTGAATATATCACCTTGCTACTTTAAGACCAGAATTTTACTATGAATGCGACTGGAATTGTGCTAGAATCAATGTGATAGTTCAACAAACAAAAAAATGATTTATCTGGAAAATATTAATAATATGATGAAGATTTAGCTAGTTTTGCCACTCGCCGGTTCTCTACCTTAAGTCCTTAACGACAATTTTTGGCCACCTAGAAAGCGTTGGTAGTCAAAAAAAACACTATATTACCATAGATTTCAGCTCATCACTTGCAATTGAAATGTATAGGCAGCCAATTTTTTTCCCGTGCCATCCCTACATAGAGAGTACTGCCATTTGTCGTATTTCAATCATTGAGTTGTAGTACAATCATTTATTAATCTTATGTCAGCTATACTATATTATTAGAAGAGGAGACAGCTAAGTAAAAATGGATTGGGGGGGCTAAAGACTATTGTGGTACATGCAAGGATGCATATGCATGGGCATGCACCCCCAGGAAAATATTACATGTAAATTTGGATTTTCTGAGATTATTTCTGGTGTAATCGAGAGCTAAAATCAGGATGCAATGATCAATGAAAATTAATCACACAGCAAGGAGTAGAGCTAACTATTATCAACATGCACATTAGTATAGTAATGTTATGTAGTACATGAGAATTATTTAGCTACAAATGTTTGCGGATTTGCATTGGGCTCAGCCCAGATTTTTGGGGGTTAGTGCCCCCTCTGCCCCCCAGTTTTCTCCTCCCCTTATATAGTAAGTAATCACATCCTAATTTTGAGGTCATCATGAATGTGAACAGACATGTGTGTTATACTAATGTCCCTGTATATCAACATCAAACATAATTATTTTTATATGCCTATATAACATAATAAAAGTAGTCTTTGGCAATCTATAAACGATATTTGCAATTTTGACATTCGCATTACCTACAAATACTTGTTCTATATATATATATATATATATATATATATATTATAATAATTATATATCTACATAATATGTACATACACAGTCAACATTTATTAACCCTTAGATAATGAGTATGGGGGGTGTCCCTCCGTTAATGGATGTTGGAAGGGGGCAAAGCCCACTCGCCACCCACGCAATTTGCGGTTTCAGTGACCCCGTCCACGTGCTCTGGAGAGTACCTGAGGCATTTCCCTTGCTGTAAAACCTGAAATCGTGGGTGTAGCTGGTGTCAACATGCAGTGAAGTCATTTTGTTTGCCCCAGCTCCAGTCAAAAGAGGGAGAGCACTGCATTTGATTTAATCCTATGATTTAATCCTACAAAGCGCTTCAAGACTTTTGAGTCCCGGTAAGCAAGTTGGTAGAAGTAGTACTCCATGTCGAAAAAGGAGCCAAGTTTGGGGTAGAGAAAGTGAATGGTGGCCAAAATATATGCAATAGAGAGAGATGCCAGTGTTGGAAATGGGAGGAATTTTGAAAAACATGCTCAGTCCTCTAAGTGTTTACTTAACTTAATTAATTAATGTAAAATATAAATATACCTTTTCAATAAGTTTTGTTGATTGCTTCTTTTTCTAAGTGAACTGGAATCATCATTAGTTGTAACACATTTATCAGGAGTTTCCCTACAATAATTATTGATAGCCACTCTAGTTGCTATTCTGAAATCATCTTGTCTGTCCTTGGTGAACTGAATTAGTGAATCAATAGAGGTATGTATGTATATATGATTATAACGAAGATGTGAAAAGAGGTCTTCAATTTTATAAATATTTAAGTTTAACCGCTTGTTTGAGCTATCTTGTGTAAGAAACTAACACATTTCGGTACATAGGTGGGGCTACAACTTGTCTTCAAGGATTGAAAATTAATTTTATTGTTTTTCTAATAAGACATCTGAAAACAAGAACGATTGAACAAAGAAAAGTTAAAGATGAAATAAGACCTTTTTTCCTAGCTATGCATGGTCAAAATAATTGAAGATACATGTAGATAGAGAGACATATGGCTAGATAGATTGAGCAATAGATGGATTTATCATAAAAGGAAGTGGCAAAAAAAGTATACACATAAGTAGCAACAGATGAAATAATAAATTTAACCAATAATAGTTTTTCTCACTATTCTTCCATTTTGTACAGGAAGACAGCCAAAGGTGGTATCTAAGTAAAGCAGTAGTTATTCTTCTTGAATACCAAATTTGGTTGATTGCCTATACAAAATGGCTGAATACCAAGTATGCATTAATTTTATTGTCCAAATGACTGATTTTCACATATACAATCACAAATATTATAAAACTCACTGTTGATGTTTTTAAATTACTTAGTGTCACAGTAAGAATATTCTGACGTTCTACTTCAGAGATTACTAGAGATGGTATAACCAGTAAATAAATAGAGGATACTTATTAAGGTTTCACAACCATAGTGGACAAACACAAAAATATACTACTGGAAATTGTCCACATTGCAGAAAAATGTATTAAAAATTGGGTATTACAGAATATGAAATATTTTCTGCTAATCTGTATAATTATGTATAGAGAAGCGTAATTTGCATAAAGCATCTAGGCCTGATCGCAAAAGTTTGAGAATAATAATAATAGGTGGACTAAACATAATTAAATAAAATAATTATCAGTTTTTACTCGTTAATAAATGCCGAAAAAAGCATGTCCTAGATATATGAGGTGCCAAAAATCTACATTTTATAATTGAGATGCAATATTTATAAATGTTGCTTTGAATTGCTTTTTGGCACAAACGGCATCTCATATACATGTGTATAAATCTACTTAAGTTTTTTTAATACTCGTGCTGTAAACATTGGTGTGCTCACATTACACACTAGAATGTGGTTGCCATGGAAACATTGCAAAGTTTCCAGGGGAACCTTTTAATAACACAACTATAAATTATTATGATAAAACAGTAATCTGAGTATACAATTAAACATTTCAATAATTTTTATCTTTGAAATACAACAACTTAATGCTACTCGTAACTTTCATTTACATTATAAAATCACTATTAATAAAATTTTATATTGAAAGCCAAATATTATTATTACTATGAGCTTCATTTTTAACCAGGCTATAATAGTGAAGAATAAAAGGATAATACTTTTAAGGTAAAAAAAAATTCTACCTTTGATTGTATTTAGGATTTGCAATTTAATAATATAAATCTGTTTTACATTCAACTCTTAATTGCTTTTGTTATTGTCTCCAAGATAATATTAGCAGTGCTGTACTGAGCTAATATTAATAGCGAACAATCATTGTGGCATGTAATGGTAATTATAAATATTGAGATCTTTATATAACATCATCCAAGTATAATACAATCATGTTTTCCCGTTTTAATACTCAGATGCTTTAACTGATTTATAGTACAGTATTAGTACTTTGGATTGATACAATGGAGAAGAAGAATGAAGTACTTAGCATTCTTGCACTAAACCCAAGGTAAGCGCGTTGTTTTCTAGTGTTATAAACAACATCCGGAAAATATAGAACAGGATGTGGTCAAAAAAGTGTGCTATATGGAAAATATAGAACAGTCGGTACCTTTGATGTTAGGCGTCAAAGTGCTATAAATATATATATATATATATATATATGTATACATATATATATATATATATATATATATATATATATATGTATACATATACATGTATATATACCATAACTAACAGAAACATCAAAGGGCCGCCGGGTTGTATATGTGATATACCACCCAGTTCAATAACCACAGGTGTATATTACTGATATACTCATCTCCATGTGACAATTGCATCATACCGAGCATGCGCATTACCATCTGCCATCTGCAGTTACAGCTGAAAAATGGAACCAACATTGTGTATTTGGCATGTTTGACGTTTCTGTAAGTTACTGAATATATTATATGTACTTTCACCCCTCGATATCAGACCTCAGCTTTGCTTCGGTCTGATATCTCAGGGCTCAGGTCTTATATTCGCCATATACACCTCGAAGCCACTGTATATATATCATATATATACATATATAAATTATATCATAATAAATTAATGCTACATATTATATGTATATATTATAATTAACTCTTCTGCATACCAATACATGTAATCCCATCATTATCCAGCTGAAACCCACTGTTACATCCACAAATGAAACTTCCGTTTGTATTTATACATATTTGGGAGCAACCATCTGTTCTGTCACTACACTCATCAATATCTGGAGGAAACAAGTATACAGAAATGAAAAAAATATGTATTTGTAGTTACATGCATGAATAGACATCTGTATATGTGCACATACCATTGCATGTAATCCCATCAGTCTCCAGTAGAAATCCAGTATTACATTCACACATATAACTTCCTGCAGTGTTTGTACATGTTTGAGAGCAATCATGTGTTCCATCACTACACTCATCAATATCTACAAAGGTGAAAATGCATTCATGTATGCATATACTTTAATACGTACATGTATATGTACATATGTATGTATTTATTTAGCAAGTATGCATGTATGTTTGTATGGGTATGTATGTGTAAATTAATAATTATAATGGTACACAAGTTTGTGCTTATCATTACAAGTAAACCCACTATTACATCCACAAGTATAGCTTCAGGCTTTAATATTGAGAGGTGACGACGTACAGGCCTATTGTGCTGTGTGCATTGGCAAACTAAATGTCTTCTCTCCATCCTCTCTTAATGAAACCCTGCTACATACTTATGTTTATATGTATGATTAAAGCTATATACAGCTTCTGCATACCATTACAAGTAATCCCATCATCATGCAGTGTATAACCACTATAGCATCCACAAATGAAGCTTCCAATAGTGTTTGTACATGTTTGAGAGCAATCATGTGTTCCATCACTACACTCATCAACATCTACAAAGGTGAAAATGCATTCACGTATGCATATACTTTAATATGTACATGTATATGTACATACATATGTATGTGTATATTAATAATTATAATGGTACACAAGTTTGTGCTTACCATTACAAGTAAACCCACTATTGCATACTCCACAAGTACAGCTTCCAGCTTGAATTTAGAATTTAGAAATTATGTCTCAGATTATGGAGAGGTGACGTACAGGCCTATTGTGCTGTGCGTATTGGCAAACTAAATGTCTGCCCTCCATCCCCTCTTAACGAAACCCTGCTACATACTTATGTTTATATGTATGGTTAAATGCTATATACAGCTTCTGCATACCATTACAAGTAACCCCATCAGTATCCAATATATAACCAGTATTACATCCACAAATGAAGCTTCCAATAGTGTTTATACACATGTGGGTACAATCATCTGTACCTAAACTACACTCATCATTATCTGGATGAATAAAGGTGTATGTACAATAATATACTTGTGTATGCCCATATATAAGCACATAATTATATACATGTGTACATAATGTGAAATAGTAAAGTGTGTTCACCTATACACATATGAACAATCATTTTGCTTTGAATCTACTTTAAATTTTAGTATGGACATTTTTTTGCTTCTAGCAATATTAATGTAATAGTTTACTTTTGGTATTATTATTAGTATCAAATATTATGGAAATAACAATAACAAAGAATGTTCTTACTAATAGAAGTTACTGAAGAGAACATAACTTACATGTGCATGATAATGACTATAAATACATGCAACACTTAACTATATTATAAATTATTAGTTTTAGTATTAGTATACCAACATTCTACACCCCTTACCAAATACTTACAGTTTAAGCTTTAATATGGTACTACCAAAACAACAGTAGAACATACCATTACAAGTAGTTCCATCACCATCCAGTAGATAACCATTACTACATCCACAGGTGAAGCTTCCTTCAGTGTTTGTACAATATTGGGAGCAATCATGTAATCCATCACCACACTCATCAACATCTAGATGGTTAGAAATGTATATATTATAATTATACAGGAGTGTTTATATGTATTGAAAACTATTGTACTGTTGACCATCTTGACATGTAATATCCTAAAATGTTAGTCTGTATGTAGTTCATCTACTGTTCATATCTCATATTGTAGCCTCTCCTAGTGTCAAACATTATGCCTATATATATGTTATAGCTATATAATGCACATGCGGTTTATAACAAGCAATCATCTATTTCATCAGCACACTCATCAATATCTGGACAGATTGAATTTTATGTGTAATCTCAATGATTGTATATAGCTAGAGCTGAGTGAGAGTATAATTAGATCTATATAATATACCAATAATACCAATAGTATTACTATATAATTATCATGATTGTAAATTTATTGCAATAATGAAAGTATCTACCATAGTAGTAATACATGTTTTATAACTCATTGTTATTTCATTTACCATAATTATTGTCATTTTATTTTGATACTATCACATAAATATTTGTTTACAAGATTATGAAATGAAATAATATTGGAATACTAGAATCTGTGTTGGACCATAATAAAATATCTTCTTAGTTATTATCAAAAGCCATTACAATGACCACTGCTCCACAAATAGCTATCTGGTTATCACTGTCTCTTTTGCTCCATGCACCAGTGCTGGTTATATTTTTGCAAACAAAAGTAAATCTTAGCAGAAAATCTAAAGGGATAGCTTACATCTGTGTATGTTTATACAGTATTATATATGGGAGACGAAAAAGTATTTGTATAATTGCTTATCAAATCATTGTCATAACATTGCTCAGTTCTAGTACATACATATATGAATATCATTTTAGGTTAAAATTTTGAAGATGTGCTTTAATTAAACATTTGATTATTAAACTGGAGTAACACTTCTACAGTATCCCATATGCAGAGTTCCTTTTTAAATAATAATTATGAAGAAGATAATATCTACGAACTTCAAATATAACTTTCTAAGACTGCATAATTGTAGGTTTGATATGAGTACATTTATGTATGTTGTTTCTATACATGTACATAAAGATTAGTATGTCTGCATATGTGCATATATGCATGTTTGTACGCATGCATATTTTAAATTTTTTTTGTATACCATTACAAGTCACCCCATTGTTCACTTCTAGATCCTAATTTTTCTAATCAGATTATGCTTTCCAAGTACATTTTATAATCATTCTAAACATAAACATTCATTCTAAATAAATGTAAATCAATTTTGGTGTGCATATGTAGGTTCACATGTGCCATCAACGTATGTATGCATATTTTAATAATTATATAGGTGTGTGCATAATAAGTACAATACATGCTTAAGTATTCATAAGACATAGGTAGTACATGTATTTTGTACATACATACT
The DNA here is from genome assembly GCA_947044365.1 of Petrosia ficiformis. NCBI lineage: Eukaryota > Metazoa > Porifera > Demospongiae > Haplosclerida > Petrosiidae > Petrosia > Petrosia ficiformis. The sequence continues at coordinate 41,582,602 of OX345636.1, read as the reverse complement.
ATGTTTCTTTGTATGAACATAATCATGCATATATTTCATGTAATATTCACCATTACAAGTAATTCCATCACTGTTCAATTGAAATCCAGTATTGCATTCACAAACGAAACTTCCATTAGTATTTGTACATATTTGGGAGCAACCATCTGTTCTGTTACTACACCCAGTAATATCTGCAGGAAACAAGTATACATATTTGTAAGAAAATATGTGTTTACTTGTAGCTACATACATTAATGGATATCTGTACATGTGCACATACTATTGCATGTAATCCCATCTGTCTCCAGTAGAAATTCAGTATTACATCCACAAATATAGCTTCCAATAGTGTTTGTACATGTTTGGGAGCAATTGTGTGTTCCATCACTACACTCATCAACATCTACAAAGGTAAAAATGTATTCATGTATGTAGGCATGAATACTTTAATATGTAAGTATGCATGTAAGTATGCATGTATATTTACCCTCGCCGCGAAGCGTAGGCAGAAGGGTACGGTAATCATATTGTGTGTCTGTCTGTGTGTGTGTGTTCGCAAAAATTTGGAAAACTAGGAACATTGGCAGCTCGAACGAGCTACTGGCAGACTTCAAATTATACAAGGATCAAAAATAACAACAGGCTTTTGATAAAACGTTTCGGTTATAAAGTTATGACAATTTATATCACACATGGTTAGACTCCTGGGAACAACTACACACATCTAAACATAACTACTACTGTATCATGATTATCACTAGCAAAGCACTGCATCAAATCAAACACAATTGAGGTAGTCCTGGCTACAACATCGAGAACTAGCTCCAAAGCATTCTTGATAACAAAGTTACCTTCTACTTAAGGTCATGTGCTGTGCACGTGATTTGCACACGTGTAAATCATGTGCTGTGCATGTGTAAATCACGTGCTGTGCATGTGATTTACACGTGTGCAAATTACTGTAGAACGTTTCACAAGACTCGTGAGGACCTTTCTTTCTTTTTTGAAATAAAGCAGAGACTAAAATGTAAAACTTATAGAGATGAAATACACGTATTTTTCATATACTTTTTTAAATACCAAAAAGAATTGAGTTCAGTTGATAGCAGGCACTCAGTCCTATTTCAGTTGATACTGTGATAGCAGTATCTTCATCCTTGACTTTTATTAGTACTTTATACTTTTTGTATACATTAAACAATCTGAAGTTAACCTTTTAATAGTTATAAGAGTCACACACTTAAATGACCAATGATATTATACATCTTTTGTTGTATTATGTTTATAATTATTGTTTTTTTTTTACATATGTAATATTGCTTTGCCACGTAGGTGAGAGTCCTGTCCCTACAGCGCTTGTTGTGTGGGTATGTATTCATAAATTAATAATTATAAAGGTACACAAGTTTGTGCATACCATTACAAGTAAACTTATCAGTGTCCAATAGATAACCATTACCACATCCACACGTGAAGCTTCCAACAGTGTTTATGCATGTCTGAGAGCAATCATGTGTTCCATCGCTACACTCATCAATATCTACATGGTTAGAAATGTATGCATGATTTTGTATATACATATTATGTATAAACACGTGTATGTTTCATGTGATATTCACCATTACAAGTAGCTCCATCACTGTTCAAATGAAATCCAGTGTTGCATCCACAAAGAAAACTTCCTTCAGTGTTAGTACACGTTTGAACACAGTTGTCTATTCTGAAGCTACATTCATCAGTATCTGAAAAGAAGAAAACACATGTAAATATGTATATATGTGGGAATGTGACATACATATATGTATAGACACAAGAGATGTTCACCAAAATAATGAGTGAAATCAAAGTAAGCAGTTACTATAATCATGGTCATATGTATACATGTTCTAATATTGGCAATTTTAGGTGATGAATAACATGTTTAGCGAAAGATTATCTGCCCTGGAGGAAAAACCTTCATCACTCCAAACTGATGTTAATAAACTAAAAAGAAAGAGACGGAGATTGGACAATATAGTTGTAAGCATTTTACTTTCTTTGTGTCAGTGTGTGTATTTATAATACCTGTGTACATATATAAATTATAACAATTGACCCATTTAGGAGACTACAGAAAACATGTTACACTGCAATGACCCATCCCCTGGGGAGAAAGGTATAATTGCACATACACTATTTGTCACATTATCCACTTCATAATCATATTAGGATGCTGGCTAGGAGACCAAAGACATGCAGACAGAGTTTGGATCCCACAACACTCTCCAAGAAAACTAATTCAAGCTGAACTACATTCAGTAGATTCAGGGGCACTTGGCAGAAATTTATTAGGTGCCTTTTTTTACAAATGAGGAGCTGGCAAGTGGGAACTGTACCCCATCAAGACACAGGTTGTTAGATCAAGCCATAATTCATGGAATTAGAAGTGAGTTTCCAAGACAATTTTGAAAATGGAATGTGAGTAACTCTCTTTCTCTTAGAGCACATTAACTACAAATTCCCTATTGAGAAGAAGAACAGAGAAGAGAAGAGATGGAAGCAGGTCTTGCAAGGCCCTATGAACCCAAAATGCAGGACTGCAAGATCCAAGCTTACCGCTTTAAATACATGTTAAATTTAAAATTGTTTTAAAAATTCTTTCATGATAACAATTAAAATATTGTTGGAGGGTTGTGGTTTTACAGTGTAAACAAAAGTTATTTAACACTATAACACTAATTACACTCCCTTCGTGAACGTCACGAAGAAATTTCGCGAGTTTTCGCGAAGCGAATTGGAAGCGCTATATATCTTCGCTATTTTCGCTTCGTGAAATTTCGCGCAAATACGTGGTATATCGCGAAATTTCGTCTATTATTTTACATGGGTTAACAGTAAATATATTATTACGTGTATAATTATTATCCTGATTATTATGGTATTTTGTGTTAATGTTGATTGGGAAATTGTGTCACTAAAAACTTTAGCTACTTATCCACATTTTAATATTTCACTGATATTAAATTAAAATGTTTCAGCACAAACATTTCCTCATCTACAGCATATAACTAACAGTATATATAGATGTTACTTGTACATACCAATACAAGTAGTCCCATCATCGTCTAGATGATAGCCACTATAACATCCACAAACAAAGCTTCCTGGAATGTTAGTACACATGTGGAGGCAATTGTCTGTTTCTGTACTACACTCATCAATATCTAGAAGGATGGATATTAATGTATACATATTCATTAATAATTATAAATATATAATTATACATAATAATGTATTAATGTATGTCTGCACAGATTAAGTATGAATATGTATGAACGGTTCGTTTACATGTATCTAAGTACAATTCAGGCCTAAATTCGAAAAACTGAAAGGCTATGGAGAAGCGATGTACAGGCCTATTGTGCTATGCCTATTGGCAAACTCAAGGCCTTTCCTCCATCACCTCTTAATGAAACCCTGCTACATAATTATGTTTATATGTATGGTTAAATGCTATATACAGCTTCTGCATACCATGACAAGTAACTCCATCGTCATCCAGTGTATAACCACTATAACATCCACAAATGAAGCTTCCAATAGTGTTTGTACATATTTGAGAGCAATCATCTATTTCATCAGCACACTCATCAATATCTGGACAGATTGAATTTTATGTGTAATCTCAATGATTGTATATAACTACAGCTGAGTGAGAGTATACTTATAACATAATATACCAATAATACCAATAGTATTACTATATAATTATCATGATTAAATTTATTGCAATAATGAAAGTATCTACCATAGTAGTAATACATGTTTTATAACTCATTGTTATTTCATTTACCAGTTGATACTATCACATAAATATTTGTTTACAAGATTATGAAATGAAATAATATTGGAATACTAGAATCTGTGTTGGACCATAATAAAATATCTTCTTAGTTATTATCAAAAGCCATTACAATGATTGTGATTCCACTGCTCCACAAATAGATATCTGGTTAATGGTTATCACTGTTTCTTTTGCTTAGAAATGTATGTATGATTTTGTATATACATATTATGTATAAACACGTGTATGTTTCATGTGATATTCACCATTACAAGTAGCTCCATCACTGTTCAATTGAAATCCAGTGTTGCATCCACAAAGAAAACTTCCTTCAGTGTTAGTACATGTTTGAACACAGTTGTCTATTCTGAAACTACATTCATCAGTATCTGAAAAGAAGAAAACACATGTAAACATGTATATATGTGGGAATGTGATATACATATATGTATACGAACAACAGTAAATAAATTATTATGTGTATAATTATAATTATCATGATTATTATGGTATTTTGTGTTAATGTTGATTGGGAAATTGTGTCGCTAAAAATTTTAGCTACTTCTACTTATCCATGAAATTGACATTTTAATATTTCACTGATATTAAATTAAAATGTTTCAGCACAAACATTTCCTCATCTACAGCATATAATTGAATGCACTGAAGTGCAGAACCCTTGCTGTAAACATTTACATCAATAAACATTTAAAGTTCTTCATTCTAAAAAATTGCTTGAAATTTTTTATCCTACATGATACATTTTTGTCCTACCGTGGCTATTATACAAAAATTACTATAATATACATTACATATATATTATGACAATAATGTGGTACATTATAATTATATATAAGAGTTGGCGAAGCATACAGTACACATTGACGAATTCCATTATTTTGCATAAATTCTATCAACACAGATTTATGATTTGTCATAACATCTTCATTAAAATCACCTAGTATAATCATTGGGTCATTATCATCAATATTATCAATTACATTGCTCAATGTATTCGACAAATTTCTCATAGGTACTTGTGAGGGTCTGTATACAAGCGATAGTATCATTGGAAAGTTACACATTACCACAGTTCCATTAATACATTCTATTCCATTATTGCTCAGTTCAATGTCTATTGGTACATTGTTTTTACACACTATCATCAATCCACCACATCTAGTACTACTACATGTTCTGTCACATCTAATTACAGTACTATCATCAATTACATTTGGTGTTCTTCATATTTAGTCTATTAGTCTCTCGTCTACACAATGCTTCATCTTCAGTTTCACACAATTGAGCATTCTTCATATTTAGTCTGTTAGTCTCTCGTCTACACAATGCTTCGTCATTAGTTTCCCATAGTCGTTTTTGTTTCTTTGACAATCTATCAGATTCTCTTCTACAAAATGCTTCATCATTAGTTTCACATAATCGTTTATGTTTTTTTGACAATCTCTCTTCTACAAAATGCTTCATCATTAGTTTCACATAATCGTTTATGTTTTTTTGACAATCTATCAGATTCTCTTCTACAAAATGCTTCATCATTAGTTTCACATAATCGTTTATGTTTTTTTGACAATCTATCAGATTCTCTTCTACAAAATGCTTCGTTATTAGTTTCAAGTGCTCTTTTTCTAGACATAGACAATTTATTCGACAACTTTCGTTCAACACTTTCACATTCATTCACACAAGCTCGTTTGTTTCTCATTAATATTCGCTTATTTTCAAGAACATTATGCTGTTTACACTTCATAAATACGTGTCCACACGTACACTTCATAAGTTGAGTTGGTACAGAATTATCACATTTAGGGCATTTCTTAAAAGGTCTGGGATTCAATTCAATGTTACCACTGATTATCAACAACATTCCAATTATACTAGCATAGACAATTAGACATACGATACATTCATGACTCACGCTATCTTCATATTTCAACACTCTACAAATTTTAATCACTTTAGACGAGGCAAAACAGCCTATAGCTGCTCTCCACTGCTCTAATGACACCATGTCAATGGTAAAAACTCACAAAAAAAACAATGCTTCAAAGTGAACGACGTACACAACGTGTCTTCGCAGACTAGTTTCAGTAAGACTGTATACGCATGCGCAGTACAATGAAGGAAAATGGCGATTGACACCTAGTATGAAACGAAAAATTGCTGAAGATCTTGGTTTCAACTATGAACGAAATTATCGCTAATCCTTTAAATGTCAGCATTATGGATATATAGCGTCTTTAACCATGTGTCAACAAATTAGTATCATCAGGTATTTGCAAGGATTATGTGGTAACACACACACAGACAGACACACACACACACACACAAACCAACTACTATAACCCTCCGCCTACGTGCTTGGGTTAATAACAGTATATATTGATGTTACTTGTACATACCAATACAAGTAGTCCCATCATTGTCTAGATGATAGCCACTATAACATCCACAAACAAAGCTTCCTGGAATGTTAGTACACATGTGGAGGCAATAGTCTGTTTCTGTACTACACTCATCAATATCTAGAAGGATGGATATTAATGTATACATATTCATTAATAATTATAAATATATAATTATACATAATAATGTATTAATGTATGTCTGCACAGATTAAGTATGAATATGTATGAAAGGTTCGTTTACATGTATCTAAGTACAATTCAGGCCTAAATTCGAAAAACTTAAAGGCTATGGAGAAGCGATGTACAGGCCTATTGTGCTATGCCTATTGGCAAACTCAAGGCCTTCCCTCCATCACCTCTTAATGAAACCCTGCTACATAATTATGTTTATATGTATGGTTAAAAGCTATATACAGCTTCTGCATACCATGACAAGTAACTCCATCGTCATCCAGTGTATAACCACTATAACATCCACAAATGAAGCTTCCAATAGTGTTTGTACATGTTTGAGAGCAATCATCTGTTTCATCAGCACACTCATCAATATCTGGACAGATTGAATTTTATGTGTAATCTCAATGATTGTATATAACTACAGCTGAGTGAGAGTATACTTATAACATAATATACCAATAGTATTACTATATAATTATCATGATTGTAAATTTATTGCAATAATGAAAGTATCTACCATAGTATTAATACATGTTTTATAACTCATTGTTATTTCATTTACCATAATTATTGTCATTTTATTTTGATACTATCACATAAATATTTGTTTACAAGATTATGAAATGAAATAATATTGGAATACTAGAATCTGTGTTGGACCATAATAAAATATCTTCTTAGTTATTATCAAAAGCCATTACAATGATTGTGATTCCACTGCTCCACAAATAGCTATCTGGTTATCACTGTTTCTTTTGCTCAATACACCAGTGCTGGTTATATTTTTGCAAACAAAAGTAAATCTTAGCAGAAAATCTAAAGGGATAGCTTACATCTGTGTATGTTTATACAGTATTATATATGGGAGACGAAAAAGTATTTGTATAATTACTTATCAAATCATTGTCATAACATTGCTCAGTTCTAGTACATACATATATGAATATCATTTTAGGTTAGAATTTTGAAGGTGTGCTTTCATTAATTTTAAAAACAATTTGATTATTAAACTGGAGTAACACTTCTACAGTATCCCATATGCAGAGTTCCTTTTTAAATAATAATTATGAAGAAGATAATATCTACGAACTTCAAATATAACTTTCTAAGACTGCATAATTGTAGGTTTGATATGAGTACATTTATGTATGTTGTTTCTATACATGTACATAAGATTAGTATGTCTGCATATGTGCATATATGCATGTTTGTACGCATGCATATTTAAAATTTTTTTTGTATACCATTACAAGTCACCCATTTGTTCACTTCTAGATCCTAATTTTTCTAATCAGATTATGCTTTCCAAGTACATTTTATAATCATTCTAAACCTAAACACTCATTCTAAATAAATGTAAATCAATTTTGGTGTGCATATGTAGGTTCACATGTGCCATCAACGTATGTATGCATATTTTAATAATTATATAGGTGTGTGCATAAGTACAATACATGCTTAAGTATTCTTAAGACATAGGGAGTACATGTATTTTGTACATACATACTATGTTTCTTTGTATGAACATAATCATGCATATATTTCATGTAATATTCACCATTACAAGTAGCTCCATCACTGTTCAATTGAAATCCAGTATTGCATTCACAAACGAATCTTCCATTAGTATTTGTACATATTTGGGAGCAACCATCTGTTCTGTTACTACACCCAGTAATATCTGCAGGAAACAAGTATACATATTTGTAAGAAAATATGTGTTTACTTGTAGTTACATGTACATGGATTAATGAATATCTGTACATGTGCACATACTATTGCATGTAATCCCATCTGTCTCCAGTAGAAATCCAGTATTACATCCACAAATATAGCTTCCAATAGTGTTTGTACATGTTTGGGAGCAATTGTGTGTTCCATCACTACACTCATCAACATCTACAAAGGTAAAAATGTATTCATGATATAATGAATATATTAATATGTAAGTATGCATGTAAGATGCATGTATATTTACCCTCGCCGCGAAGCGTAGGTGGTAGGGTACGGTAATCATATTGTGTCTCTGTCTGTGTGTGTGTGTTCGCAAAAATTTGGGAAAATTAGGAACATTGGCAGCTCGAACGAGCTACTGGCAGACTTCAAATTATACAAGGATCAAAAATAACAACAGGCTTTTGATAAACTTTTCGGTTATAAAGTTATGACAATTTATATCACACATGGTTAGACTCCTGGGAACAACTACACACATCTAAACATAACTACTACTGTATCATGATTATCACTAGCAAAGCACTGCATCAAATCAAACACAATTGAGGTAGTCCTGGCTACAACATCAAGAACTAGCTCCAAAGCATTCTTGATAACAAAGTTACCTTCTACTTAAGTTCATGTGCTGTGCACGTGATTTGCACACATGTAAATCACATGCTGTGCATGTGTAAATCACGTGCTGTGCATGTGATTTACACGTGTGCAAATCACTGTAGAACGTTTCACAAGACTCGTGAGGACCTTTCTTTTTTTTTTGAAATAAAGCAGAGACTAAAATGTAAAACTTATAGAGATGAAATACACGTATTTTTCATATACTTTTTTAAATACCAAAAAGAATTGAGTTCAGTTGATAGCAGGCACTCAGTCCTATTTCAGTTGATACTGTGATAGCAGTATCTTCATCCTTGACTTTTATTAGTACTTTATACTTTTTGTATACATTAAACAATCTGAAGTTAACCTTTTAATAGTTATAAGAGTCACACACTTAAATGACCAATGATATTATACATCTTTTGTTGTATTATGTTTATTGTTTTTTTTTACATATGTAATATTGCTTTGCCACGTAGGTGAGAGTCCTGTCCCTAAAGCGCTTGTTGTATGGGTATGTATTCATAAATTAATAATTATAAAGGTACACAAGTTTGTGCATACCATTACAAGTAAACTTATCAGTGTCCAATAGATAACCATTACCACATCCACACATGAAGCTTCCAACAGTGTTTATGCATGTCTGAGAGCAATTATGTGTTCCATCGCTACACTCATCAATATCTACATGGTTAGAAATGTATGTATGATTTTGTATAATTATACATATTATGTATAAACACGTGTATGTTTCATGTAATATTCACCATTACAAGTAGCTCCATCCCTGTTCAATTGAAATCCAGTGTTGCATCCACAAAGAAAACTTCCTTCAGTGTTAGTACATGTTTGAACACAGTTGTCTATTCGCAAGCTACATTCATCAGTATCTGAAAAGAAGAAAACACATGTAAACATGTATATATGTGGGAATGTGATATACATATATGTATAGGAACAACAGTAAATATATTATTATGTGTATAATTATAATTATCATGATTATTATGGTATTTTGTGTTAATGTTGATTGGGAAATTGTGTCGCTAAAAATTGTAGCTACTTCTACTTATCCATGAAATTGACATTTTAATATTTCACTGATCTTAAATTAAAATGTTTCAGCACAAACATTTCCTCATCTACAGCATATAACTAACAGTATATATAGATGTTACTTGTACATACCAATACAAGTAGTCCCATCATTGTCTAGATGATAGCCACTATAACATCCACAAACAAAGCTTCCTGGAATGTTAGTACACAAGTGGAGGCAATTGTCTGTTTCTGTACTACACTCATCAATATCTAGAAGGATGGATATTAATGTATACATATTCATTAATAATTATAAAATATATAATTATACATAATAATGTATTAATGTATGTCTGCACAGATTAAGTATGAATATGTATGAAAGGTTTGTTTATATGTATCTAAGTACAATTCAGGCCTAAATTCGAAAAACTGAAAGGCTATGGAGAAGCGATGTACAGGCAATGGAGAAGCGATGTACAAGAAGTGCTATGCCTATTGGCAAACTCAAGGCCTTCCCTCCATCCCCTCTTAATGAAACCCTGCTACATAATTATGTTTATATGTATGGTTAAAAGCTATATACAGCTTCTGCATACCATGACAAGTAACTCCATCGTCATCCAGTGTATAACCACTATAACATCCACAAATGAAGCTTCCAATAGTGTTTGTACATATTTGAGAGCAATCATCTGTTTCATCAGCACACTCATCAATATCTGGACAGATTGAATTTTATGTGTAATCTCAATGATTGTATATAGCTATAGCTGAGTGAGAGTATAACTATAACTATATAATATACCAATAATACCAATAGTATTACTATATAATTATCATGATTAAATTTATTGCAATAATGAAAGTATCTACCATAGTAGTAATACATGTTTTATAACTCATTGTTATTTCATTTACCAGTTGATACTATCACATAAATATTTGTTTACAAGATTATGAAATGAAATAATATTGGAATACTAGAATCTGTGTTGGACCATAATAAAATATCTTCTTAGTTATTATCAAAAGCCATTACAATGATTGTGATTCCACTGCTCCACAAATAGCTATCTGGTTATCACTGTTTCTTTTGCTCAATACACCAGTGCTGGTTATATTTTTGCAAACAAAAGTAAATCTTAGCAGAAAATCTAAAGGGATAGCTTACATCTGTGTATGTTTATACAGTATTATATATGGGAGACGAAAAAGTATTTGTATAATTGCTTATCAAATCATTGTCATAACATTGCTCAGTTCTAGTACATACATATATGAATATCATTTTAGGTTAGAATTTTGAAGGTGTGCTTTCATTAATTTTAAAAACAATTTGATTATTAAACTGGAGTAACACTTCTACAGTACCCCATATGCAGAGTTCCTTTTTAAATAATAATTATGAAGAAGATAATATCTACAAACTTCAAATATAACTTTCTAAGACTGCATAATTGTAGGTTTGATATGAGTACATTTATGTATGTTGTTTCTATACATGTACATAAGATTAGTATGTCTGCATATGTGCATATATGTATGTTTGTACGCATGCATATTTTAAATTTTTTTTGTATACCATTACAAGTCACCCCATTGTTCACTTCTAGATCCTAATTTTTCTAATCAGATTATGCTTTCCAAGTACATTTTATAATCATTCTAAACATAAACATTCATTCTAAATAAATGTAAATCAATTTTGGTGTGCATATGTAGGTTCACATGTGCCATCAACGTATGTATGCATATTTTAATAATTATATAGGTGTGTGCATAAGTACAATACATGCTTAAGTATTCTTAAGACATAGGGAGTACATGCATTTTGTACATACATACTATGTTTCTTTGTATGAACATAATCATGCATATATTTCATGTAATATTCACCATTACAAGTAGCTCCATCACAGTTCAATTGAAATCCAGTGTTGCATCCACAAAGAAAACTTCCTTCAGTGTTAGTACATGTTTGAACACAGTTGTCTATTCTCAAGCTACATTCATCAGTATCTGAAAAGAAGAAAGCACATGTAAACATGTATATATGTGAGAATGTGATATACATATATGTATAGGAACAACAGTAAATATATTATTATGTGTATAATTATAATTATCATGATTATTATGGTATTTTGTGTTAATGTTGATTGGGAAATTGTGTCACTAAAAATTTTAGCTACTTCTACTTATCCATGAAATTGACATTTTAATATTTCACTGATCTTAAATTAAAATGTTTCAGCACAAACATTTCCTCATCTACAGCATATAACTAACAGTATATATAGATGTTACTAGTACATACCAATACAAGTAGTCCCATCATTGTCTAGATGATAGCCACTATAACATCCACAAACAAAGCTTCCTGGAATATTAGTACACAAGTGGAGGCAATTGTCTGTTTTAGTACTACACTCATCAATATCTAGAAGGATAGATATTAATGTATGCATGTTCATTAATAATTATAAATATATCACAATAATGTATTTATGTATGTCTGCACAGATTAAGTATGAATATGTATGAAAGGTTCGTTTATATGTATCTAAGTACAATTCAGGCCTAAATTTGATAAACTGAAAGACTATGGAGAGACGATGTACAGGCCTATTGGCAAACTAAAGGCCTTCCCTCCATCCCCTCTTAATGAAACCCTGCTACATAATTATGTTTATATGTATGGTTAAAAGCTATATACAGCTTCTGCATACCATGACAAGTAATCCCATCATCATCCAGTGTATAACCAGTATAACATCCACAAATGAAGCTTCCAATAGTGTTTGTACATGTTTGAGAGCAATCATCTGTTTCACGAGCACACTCATCAATATCTGGACAGATTGAATTTTATGTGTAATCTCAATGATTGTATATAGCTATAGCTGAGTGAGAGTATAATTATATTTATATAATATACCAATAATACCAATAGTATTACTATATAATTATCATGATTGTAAATTTATTATATACAATAATGAAAGTATCTACCATAGTAGTAATACATGTTTATAAGTGTATGTTATAACACCCCAGCGAGGGATATTTCACATTAATAATCACCGAGACCGAGATGATTATAAATGTGATATTTCCCAAGCGGAGGTGTTATAACGATACATGCTTGAGCCAAACTGCGCATGCACAAAATTAGTCGTTGGCCCGACTCGTTGCACAATACTACCTGACTCCACGAGGTCCAGCAGTGTAGTTACTAGAAGCAATGGAGAAAGTAGGAGAGAAACACGATATTGTAAAGGAGAACGTCAATCCAAAAAAGAAGCGTTTGTCTCTTTCAATGAAGAAAAAAACTTCAGGCAGGTTTGGAAGGTCATCAGCGGATGAACTCGAAGCCAAAGCTACCAAGACCATGGCAAAAAACTCGGCCCTTTCCAGTAAATTGGCTTTGACCAACTTTAACCAATGGTTTGAGGATTACAATGAACGAAATCCAAACTGTAAGTGTCCACTCCTGAAGAATTGTTGTCTCCATGCTGTTCAAAGGAAATTTTGAATTGGTGGTTGTGTGTGTATGTCATTGAGACACAATTATGTCATATTCAATGGGTTGTGATATTCCAGCTCCAAAGTTTCAATTATTTCAGTAGTTAAAACTGCCATTCAGAGATTAACCATGCATTTATTTTATTTCTTGTGTAACATTATTCTGTATTAGATATCCATTTTGACTATTCTTTATTATATATCCATTTTGAGTTGATCATTATGCTGCATAATAAAAAAAATTCTATTCATCATATTGGTGCTAACATGTTACCATAACTGTTAACGACAAACTGTGACTATATAAAACTTCAGAGGGATTTATTTATCCCTAGGGCACTTTATCCTGATTTATAACACTGTTGGTATGTTTGAAGTTAGGCTCAACTATGAAATAACTCATTGTTATTTCATTTACCAGAATTATTGTCATTTTATTTTGATACTATCACATAAATATTTGTTTACAAGATTATGAAATGAAATAATATTGGAATACTAGAATCTGTGTTGGACCATAATAAAATATCTTCTTAGTTATTATCAAAAGCCATTACAATGATTGTGATTCCACTGCTCCACAAATAGCTATCTGGTTATCACTGTTTCTTTTGCTCAATACACCAGTGCTGGTTATATTTTTGCAAACAAAAGTAAATCTTAGCAGAAAATCTAAGGGATAGCTTACATCTGTGTATGTTTATACAGTATTATATATGGGAGACGAAAAAGTATTTGTATAATTGCTTATCAAATCATTGTCATAACATTGCTCAGTTCTAGTACATACATATATGAATAACATTTTAGGTTAGAATTTTGAAGAGGTGCTTTAATTAATTTTAACAACATTTGCTGGAGTAACACTTCTACAGTATCCCATATGCACAGTTCCTTTTTAAATAATAATTATGAAGAAGATAATATCTACAAACTTCAAATATAACTTTCTAAGACTGCATAATTGTAGGTTTGATATGAGTACATTTATGTATGTTGTTTCTATACATGTACATAAGATTAGTATGTCTGCATATGTGCATATATGTATGTTTGTACGCATGCATATTTTAAATTTTTTTTGTATACCATTACAAGTCACCCCATTGTTCACTTCTAGATCCTAATTTTTCTAATCAGATTATAATTTCCAAGTACATTTTATAATCATTCTAAACCTAAACACTCATTCTAAATAAATGTAAATCAATTTTGGTGTGCATATGTAGGTTCACATGTGCCATCAACGTATGTATGCATATTTTAATAATTATATAGGTGTGTGCATAAGTACAATACATTCTTAAGTATTCTTAAGACATAGGGAGTACATGCATTTTGTACATACATACTATGTTTCTTTGTATGAACATAATCATGCATATATTTCATGTAATATTCACCATTACAAGTAGCTCCATCACTGTTCAATTGAAATCCAGTGTTGCATTCACAAACGATACTTCCATTAGTATTTGTACATATTTGGGAGCAACCATCTGTTCTGTTACTACACCTATCAATATCTGGAGGAAACAAGTATACATATTTGTAAGAAAATATGTGATTACTTGTAGTTACATGGATTAATGGATATCTGTACATGTGCACATACTATTGCATGTAATCCCATCTGTCTCCAGTAGACATCCAGTATTACATCCACAAATATAGCTTCCAATAGTGTTTGTACATGTTTGGGGGCAATTGTGTGTTCCATCACTACACTCATCAACATCTACAAAGGTAAAAATGTATTCATGTATGTAGGCATGAATACTTTAATATGTATGTATGCATGTATCGCCGCAAAGCATAGGCGGAAGGGTACGGTAATCATATCGTGTGTCTGTCTGTGTGTGTGTTCGCAAAAATTTGGGAAAACTAGGTTCTCTTTTGAAGTTAAGACATTGGTGGGACAAATTGTCATCTTTTGGTCCAGATTTTGGTTAATTTCCTAATGCCTCTAAATCATGGCTTGTTGTTAAGGAGGGTCTTTTGCCTGAGGTATCTGATATTTTTTCTGGTACATCACTTAATATCACTGACTCTGGTAGGAGATTTCTTGGTGCTGCCATTGTGTCTAACTCCCAAATTTGTTGAGTCTTTTGAAATGGAGAAGGTGTCTTCCTGGGTTCATATCATTTCTGAGTTGTCTTAACCCTGCCTATTATTATTATTATCATTATTATTAGTTTGTCCCATATGGCAAGTAAAAAAAAAAAAAAGAAAAAGGTAAATCACATGCTGTGCATGTGATTTACATGTGTGTAAATCACTGTAGAATGTTTCACAAGACTCCTTTCTTTCTTTTTTGAAATAAAGCAGAGACTAAAATGTAAAACTTATAAAGATGAAATACATGTATTTTTCATATACATTGAGTTCAGTTGATAGCGGGCACTCAGTCCTATTTCAGTTGATACTGTGATAGCAGTATCTTCATCCTTGACTTTTATTAGTACTTTATACTTTTTGTATACATTAAACAATCTGAAGTTAACCTTTTAATAGTTGCAAGAGTCACACACATAAATGACCAATGATATTATACATCGTTTGTTGTATTATGTTAATAATTATTGTTTGTTTTACAAGTGTAATATTACTTTGCCACGTGACGTAGGTGAGGGTTCCGTCCCTGCAACGCTCGCTGTGTGGGTATGTATTCATAAATTAATAATCATAAAGGTACACAAGTTTGTGCATACCATTACAAGTAAACTTATTGGTGTCCAATAGATAACCATTACCACATCCACACATGAAGCTTCCAACAGTGTTTATGCATGTCTGAGAGCAATTATGTGTTCCATCGCTACACTCATCAATATCTACATGGTTAGAAATGTATGTATAATTTTGTATATAAATATTATGTATCTTTGTATAAACATGTATATGTTTCATGTAATATTCACCATTACAAGTAGCTCCATCACTGTTCAATTGAAATCCAGTGTTGCATCCACAATAGAAACTTCCTACAACGTTTGTACATAATTGAGAGCAACCATCATTTTCATAACTACACTCATTAGTATCTGAAAAGAAGAAAGCATATGTAAATATGTATATGTGTGGAAATGTGATATACATATATGTATAGTAAATAAATTATTATGTGTATAATTATAATTATTACGGTGTTTTGTTGATTGGGAAATTGTGTCACTAAGCTACTTATCCATGAAATTGACATTTTAATATTTCACTGATATTAAATTAAAATGTTTCAGCACAAACATTTCCTCATCTACAGCATATAACTAACAGTATATATAGATGGTACTAGTACATACCAATACAAGTAGTCCCATCATTGTCTAGATGATAGCCACTATAACATCCACAAACAAAGCTTCCTGGAATGTTAGTACACAAGTGGAGGCAATAGTCTGTTTCTGTACTACACTCATCAATATCTAGAAGGATGGATATTAATGTACACATATTCATTAATAATTATAAATATATAATTATACATAATAATGTATTAATGTATGTCTGCACAGATTAAGTATGAATATGTATGAAAGGTTCGTTTACATGTATCTAAGTACAATTCAGGCCTTCATTTAGAAAATTTGTTGAGGGAGGACAAAGGGTAAATTTGAAAGACTATGGAGAGACGATGTACAGGCCTATTGGCAAACTAAATGCCTTTCCTCCATCCCCTCTTAATGAAACCCTGCTACATACTTATGTTTATATGTATGGTTAAATGCTATTTACAGCTTCTGCATACCATGACAAGTAATCCCATCATCATCCAGTGTATAACCACTATAACATCCACAAATGAAGCTTCCAATAGTGTTTGTACATGTTTGAGAGCAATCATCTGTTTCATCAGCACACTCATCAATATCTGGACAGATTGAATTTTATGCATAATCTCAATGATTGTATATAACTACAGCTGAGTGAGAGTATACTTATAACATAATATACCAATAGTATTACTATATAATTATCATGATTGTAAATTTATTGCAATAATGAAAGTATCTACCATAGTAGTAATACATGTTTTATAACTCATTGTTATTTCATTTACCAGAATTATTGTCATTTTATTTTGATACTATCACATAAATGTTTTTTACAAGATTATGAAATGAAATAATATTGGAATACTAGAATCTGTGTTGGACCATAATAAAATATCTTCTTAGTTATTATCAAAAGCCATTACAATGATTGTGATTCCACTGCTCCACAAATAGCTATCTGGTTATCACTGTTTCTTTTGCTCCATGCACCAGTGCTGGTTATATTTTTGTAAACAAAAGTAAATCTTAGCAGAAAATCTAAAGGGATAGCTTACATCTGTGTATGTTTATACAGTATTATATATGGGAGACGAAAAAGTATTTGTATAATTACTTATCAAATCATTGTCATAACATTGCTCAGTTCTAGTACATACATATATGAATATCATTTTAGGTTAGAATTTTGAAGATGTGCTTTAATTAAACATTTGATTATTAAACTGGAGTAACACTTCTACAGTATCCCATATGCAGAGTTCCTTTTTAAATAATAATTATGAAGAAGATAATATCTACGAACTTCAAATATAACTTTCTAAGACTGCATAGTACTTATTGCGATTACAAAAATGGACATTTTATATATGTTTTATCACTTCCAGGACCCTATAAAGGTGATTAGAAGATATGAAGGTTGCCATTACACCAGGTTAGAGTCATATTATATAATATTCTATTTTGAAACTGATTGGAGTCGCATCCGCCCACTCCCTAGTACCACCTTAAACACTCTACACTGTAAAAATAAAAACAACAAACATATTGGGTATAGTACAGTTGCAAGGATGCAGATTATATTTTAATTGGTCATATATATAGGTTGTTGTTATGACTGTATGATAAAAGACACTTAATGATGCACAAAGAAGGTTTTGAAACCTAAAATGATTTAATTAAAATGTTATTCTGCTTCTTTTATATCTAATAGACAGTTTGAAATTGCAATTATTGGATTATAATTCTATGTATGTTATTACCTTGCTGTCATAACAACCTACATGTCCAATAAAATTACAATTTCCCCTATTCCATGCAACTGTACTAACCATGCAATAAAGCATTTTAACAATTTTATTTTTGCAGTATAAAAACATGTTAATTATTCACTTGGTTGCACACACACAGGGATGACTAATTTACTAAGAGTGTACAGACACATAGTTAAGCTTGCTGTTTATAATTATGTTATTCACTCTAGATTTAGAAAGACTGCTCTTTCTCACCATTATGAGAGCACACTCAGCACAGTTATATGTTTACAGCTGCAGGTGGAGTCATTCAACAATTTGCCACAAAGAGCACATGAAGTTTTCAATTAAAACTATGCTCTTCATGAAATCATAGCAGTAAAACTTTTCCAGGATGCTTTGTGCGCCAATTTATCGTTATGGACTTTGTAGATTTAAAATCATCTCCCAAGTACGAAGCTGAAGAAAATACTTTGATGCTGGCCAAAATCATAGTTGATTCATCACAGGTCAGTGTTCTTTTGTTTGTATATAACTATTCTTTTTCACTCACAACATTGTCATTACAGAGGAATATGGCGGTAAAGGAGAAGGAAGACCAATGTTTCACTGCTCATTAGTGTAATAAAGAAGGAGCTATAAACTATTATAATAATTTTATATAAAAATTAATAAAATATAATACATTTATCATAATTGCAGTAATATAAATTATAGCCAGTGCGAACTCCATGGCCATCTTAATTAATGGGTGTGGTATATACAAATGGCGTCCTATCATAAGCAGGATGTGCTGTTAGTGGCTAAAAGTATTCGTTGAGTAGGTCAAGAAACAAAACTGTATGAAAATGTGATTAAACTGAATTTTAAAACAAATTTGTATTTGTCCTAAAAGTGTTTTGATAGCTTCACAAACGTAGAAATGTATTCAAATTTCTTGAAAAGAATATTATGAGGAACAATGTAACAGTTTTGCCACTCCATGGTTGTCTACTTTAGCAATACTTTCTAGTCATATAGCAGATCTTGTGAATCATGAAAACGCTTACTATCAAAAAACTCAGTTACCAGTAAATATTAGCAGAGATTTCAGCTCATCATTTGCAGTTGAAACGTATGGGCAGCCATTAGCCATCCCTACATAGAGTACTACTGATATCTGATACTTCCCATGTAATTTTTCATGTCACTTATAAAACTTAAAAGTAACTGGCCATCAACAAATGGTTTAAAGTTTTGTTAAAACTCGCCAAGAAACACCGACGATTGTACCTATATTTATTTGGCAGCAATGGCAACTATATGGTATGAGCATTCATGTAGGCACAACCAGGGCTCGAATTGGAAAATGCCAACAATGTATACTCAAATAATTTTTGTATTCAAAATTAAATTGTTATTTGGCATGATGTATATATTATGATGTATGGTCTAGAATTTGCAACAGCACTAGTGTTATATATGGTCTTCTCTTACATCAGAGCCAGACTCATCTTCAGAAGATAGATCAGCAGTTTGAGTTTCTACTATTCTCGGGCTTTCACATTGGAAAAACGCAGCATAATTTTTGAGGCACGTGCTGGGTGTGGTCTAAAGTTAAGATCACACCCACACGTGTTGCCGTTGACGGGCGTGGTCACGAAGGATAAATAAGGCCACATAATTGTAGTAATGCAATCATAATGATGTTACAAAAAGAATGGTACCTGAACCACAGTTCTAGTAATTAAACCATGAATGGTACCTGAACCACAGTTCTAGTAATTAAACCATGAATGGTATCAATGTCTTACTAAAATGCTAGCAGATAAATTATTAAATTTTATTTGAAGAAGGGTGGAGAAAGGACAGAGAGATTGTATTTCATTATTATCAGCTAAATACAACTATCAGGGTTCTATTTACCCTCAACCCTTCCTATATACTACCAAATTGTGTCTACAGTGATTTGCAAAACAGTTGTCATATACCAGGTAGAGATATGGTGGCTGTCTAACACATTACTATTAATATTTTAGGTGTGATGATGCAGTAGGGAAATTGGGAATACTATATACTGACTGTACATCATGAATAATTAGAGATACAAGGAACATTAAGCTACACTTGTAGTAATGCAATCATAATGATGTTACAAAAAGCAAAGAATAACTTTTAATTTTCTAATCATATAAAAAGAAATTCTCTATTTTGATATCTGCATTTAAAAAGAGTAGACACTAGTGCACTGCCTGCATGAGACTGCAGACTGCATAAATTTATGCTAAATATAATTATGTTTTGCTGTTATTGGGAACTTCAGGGAAATGGTATTGGGATTGTACATTTGCAAAAAAAAAAGCATTCATTTTATGTTTTAAAGGAACTGACTACAATGATCTTTGTAATGATACAATACAATAATAATAATAATAATACATAATCATGCGAAAATAATAGATAAGTATATATATACCTTGAGCATTTGCTTGCTTCGCCAACAAAGTACACACTAGAAATAGTGTCAACCAAACAGTCCTTTTAGCTGCCATAGTTACCTATAAAAAGAGAGTGAGTCCAAAAACAGATAGGGTACGGTGGATGCTGGATGTCACTTTTAGCAAGCGAAGTCACGTCATGTGACAGTACGCTTTGCTAAAACTGATAATTACGATCATAAATACATCTTTTTTTTTTTATGACTTACCAAGTTGCAAATTATTTCTTACAGAAAGCAAAATCTTGCAACTTCCACACAAGCTACTTTGCAGACTGGGCTTCAACAAACGGCGAAGTTGCGTTAAAAGTAGGCGTGGAAGGTCGAGAACGAGACTATCTCGTGCTGCGCTGCGCTGACTAGCCGTTTTTAGTATAATTACAGTTTGGATAATAATAAAAATTATTATAATACCAGAATTCATGAAATTATCACAGCCTCTTTACGTAATCTCTTAATTAAGAATTATCTAACTAGCTTGACTGTCTTTTTAGTTTTCTTTTCTCTTCCAACCAGTTACTCAACTGAATCAGTCTTGCCTCACACTTATCTTCTTTCTCTTTCACAAAACGATTTCTGATCATACGAAAGGCTTGTGCAGTAGCATAAGGGATCTTAGTTAACGGATCAATATATTTAGCAGGCAGACCAGTGATTGAACAGTAAAGCCGTCTATGACGAATAGAACACGACTCGGGAAAGAAAGAGTTAGGAAATGAGTTAGTGTCAGTAAAAATAAGAAAGTTTCTTGAATATTTTTCATATGTCTGATTTTTTGTCAAATCCAGACCTTCCTCTTTTGTCACAGAGAGTACAGGCATAGTTACTGAATTATAACGTATAATAGATCCTTGTATTGTGTGTTTCTTCTCTTTGTAAGTCTGTTTCTCAGATTCAAGTCGGTAAGCCTCCAATGATGCTAAATTTTCTATTTCAGTTAGTTTGGCTTCTTCTAACAGTTGCTCCTGAGTCATCCGTTCAGTTCCTTTTCCTAGTCCTGATCTAGTAATTACTTTTCTTCTTTTCTTGTCTTCAAGTTTATGATGTCTTTCTCTCTCCTTAGCCAAATCAACAGTTGACTTCCTAAATGTCCGAGGCTCAACTGAAGATTGGATTTCAATTTGCTTTTTCTTGACTCTTTTTTCAGACGATGGTTTCACAGCTACAGGAAAAAATAAATGTACATGTATGTATATATGTGAGCACATGATGGAAAAAGTATAGACAAGTAATGCATTTTACATGTATAAGTCAATAAAGTCACCATACAGTACAGTAATTACTCAGTAGTTTCATTTCCACACTACAGTAGTAGTTTTGAAAGTAATTGGTGTACTTGTCAATTCAACACCACAGTAGTGAGACAGTAATTACTATACATGCAATAATACTGACAATATAACTAAGGTAATTACTGTTACTGTATGGTGACATTTTATTGACAAATACTGTGAGTGATGTCCAAGATTGCCATCAAAGACTAAGATCACTTTGATACCAGGAGCTTATGAGCACCGCAAAGCGGCATGAAGGAGTGTCAAACTGGATTGTACATACACATATATTCTTATAATAGACAGTTTGACCTATTTTCACCACTCCTGTCCTGTTCCCATATACTTTGTATACAGTTTAGTTTCAATTTACCAGATAATCCCTGGATTTATCGGACATGTCTTGTATGACTGCATGGCTACTTCCGCACTACCACATGCATTACATAATGTGATAAAGTAACTACAGTATTTCAAATACTGGCATTTTATGTTTGACAACTAGAATACAAACCTTTCACGACAAACAAATCAGTCACTACAATAAATCATAAATCAATCACTGATCACAATTTCACAAATCACTTACTGATCACAAATCAGTCACTCATATTCATATATATATGTACATGTACATGTATATAATAATTATTCAAAGTTTACATTGTATATATATATATATTTCTAGCCTGTTACTATGTTGTTGCTATGTGTTATATTTCAACTATAAGGAAGTTATAGACCGGTTTATAACTTCCCAGTTTCGCAGACGCTGTAACCGAGGTAATAGTATGGTGCATGCGTAAATTAGAAAATTGTGTGGGCGGGGCATTGTAGAAACAACTGTTCTTAGCTCGATAACTCTTCCATTTTACAAGATTCAAGATTGTAATTTCTTTTGCTGGTGAGTTGAAGTGTTAAGAAAGCTACAGATGTGAAATTCATGCTTCGTTAGTTGGAGAAGAACACCAAGGCGAGTGTATGAAACGTCCCGGGCTACGCCCACACTCTGGCTAAGCTTCATAACTTCCGTATTTTTAACAGTACAGACTTTTAACTTATTTGAATGTATAGAAGAACTTCTAAGAACGCCATACATATCAACATTATCCTTCGTTAGTTGCTGGAAGGTAGCAAGGTGAGTGTTTGAATTGAAGTTGGCTAGAAAACAGCGAGTGCGGTTTATAACAGAATTCTAAGCCCGCGCACTTGGGCATGCCGCCCTAGTGCTAGGGCTTAGAATTCTGCTATAAACCGCACGCACATTTTATAACTATAACATATATATATATATATATATATATATATAATTATACAGTATATATATATACTTGTATATATACATGTATATACTGTATAATATATATATATATATAATTATATATATATATATATATATATATATATATATATATATATATATATATATATATGTTATAGTTATAAAATGTGTATATATATTGTATGTCATTTCGTATTATCTTTGTTTGTACGGTACATATTCCGTAAATATCTTAATGTTCAAGTTTTCAAACATTTGAAATTATAATTTTCTAAAGCCACGTGTGTGTCACAGCTTGATAGGTATGGATTGAAGAGATAGGGACAGAGCTAAGCGAGCTGCAGAGACCAAAGAGAAGAGAGAAACAAGATTGTCTAAGAGAAGAGAAGCCTCATTTGTAAAGTAGATTGAAGTTTCAAGATCATTCTAGCTGAGATCTTTTCCAATAAAATATTTAACATCTACATGTACTTTGTTTAAAACAGGTGATACCTCAACCCATGAACTGTTGCATTTTGCTCTTCATTCATCTGAAACACACTAAATGGTTGCCTTTGCTCTATGTCAAAAATTTAGTTAATGTAACCACGCCTTCTCAGGCTCACCCCACAATGATTGCAATCATGCAAGCATTCTCTAGTAATTATAATTACATGTATGTACATACATGTATATACAGTGAAACACCTCTATTGAGGACACCCTGAAATGAGGACACCCCTGTATTAATGACACTTACAAATGTTCCAAACTGTGCTTTATAATATAAATTTACACCAGAAATGAGGACACCCCTGTATTCAGGACAGTTATATTTGTCCCAATGCTGTTCGCAATAGAGGAATTCCACTGTATACCATTATAATGTACATGTACATTATGCATTTACTCTTCATAGGTTTGATCCATTTTCTTCTCTTAGCCTTGGGTTCTAAATCTTCATCATGTTCCAAACCATCCTCTTCCTTCTCAGAAAAATCAAAATCACTATCAACAGTATCTTCTTCCTCATCTTCTGTCTAAATAAAGTAAAATGAGGAATCATAAATGACAAAGACACAGCCAGAATGTACATGCCTTCACCTAGACTAATGTCTCAAGGAGGGCAAAAGCTATCTTCAAGAGTCGACCAAGGACAGTTTAAATTCACAAGCTTACTGTGATGTAATGCTGTACAGGGTGTGGCATATAATAATTAATTATGTGTATCATTGTATGTACAGACTACATGTATGTGTTTAGAAGTATACAGGGTGTAGCATATAATAATTAATTATGTGTATGTGCATACTGCATGAATGTACATAGTATGTACATGTACATACACATAATATACATGTATATATACCACCACACCAGTGTTCTTCAGAATTTTCAGAACAAAGTGCATATAAGTTATTACATACGGTAGCAAACCATTAAAACACCCGATCACATCCGAAGTTAGGTCATTTGTGAACACACTTTTATTTCTCTAATATATAGTGTATATTTTTTTTATTTTCACATTGTTTCTTCTCTCTCCCAGGAAGTCTACTACCTATCCATTATCTAAAAGGTGATCCCCATTCACCTTGACCTCAGAGGAATGTTAATACCAGGGATGTTGTAATTACATTTACAAATGTAATCATTACAATTCAATTACTTTGTGAAATTTCTTGTAATGATTACAATTGCAATTACTAATTGATTTTAGTGGCAAAAATTGTAATCATTACTTTTAAAATGTAATCAATTACTAATTACAATTACAAAAAAAAGATTTACAATGCAGAATTTAGACCATGTGTTCATTCATTCACTTTTAAAAATACAAGGTTCTCAAAGTTATTTGGCAGCAAACACTTTATTGACCATCACACGGTGATAAAATTAACATTTTCAGTGAGCACAACTGACTTGTATACACATAACAAACAAATCAATTGCAATATTTAAATTCCAATTACCAATTACTTCACCTTAAAATATCTCAATTTCAACTACCATTACAATTACTTGTGGGGAAAGTAATTAATTGTAATTACTAATTACAATTACAACATCCCTGATGTATGACATAGAATATTACCATATCATGGCATAACTATTGCAACACATATTGAATAACTACAAAAATATCATATAATGCAGAGCTCAAAATAAATTTTAAAAGTGTCCAGTAGAAACATCTGGACAAAACAATACTTGACCAGCAAATTGTGAATTTTGTCCAGAAAACCAGCACTAGCTTATGAGATACAGAAGTAACCCACTAGGCCATGACTGCTCTTCACTAATAATTAACCTCACTGTAAGGTTACTGTTCTTAATTTTTGTATTATTCTTATAACAAATTATCAAACAATTTACACTCACAATTGCCCAAAATGTCCGGAAAATGGCCAATTGCTGTATGTTATTTCAAGCACTGTAATGTCTATCAAAACTGAAAAAGCACACAAACAAGATTGTGACAATACATTAGCTTAACTTGAACTACATATTATTATGGCCCGTAGGGCCATCCCTATAATTGCTTTCCACGGGGTTTAATGTATATATATATATATATATATATATATATATTCTTGTGTCACTTGCGCGACTATGCGTTGTATACGTAGTTAAGGAAGTTGCGTGATTCCCGGGGGGGCTCGGTTAATTAATGGGGGTGGCGCGTAAAAGAACGCGCGTTTGAGCTACAGACCAGCCAGGAAGATTCAGAAAGGATGTAAAACTGCCAATAACTGTTGTATATAGCAGAGAAACAGTATAGATATTATGCAAGAATCTTTAACAAGTAAGTATGATAAGTTGTTGAGTTTCAGACACGAGGAAGTCATCATTTAGAACCTTGAAGGAGTACCTCAGTCAGTTCATCAGACATCTGTGTATTTAGACTGCAATTAGGCTTACACTTACGTCTTCAGGCCCCAGGAGTACACAGAAAGGTAGAGACACTAGTGCCATCAGCAATGCTTAATACATAGTCATCACAAAGCAAATATAGGGATGTTTTTTCTCTATATACACTTGTTTTTTTAATGTTTAAAATAATTTTCAATTTATATTTGGGGCTAATAAAATTCTGCAGTGCATGAGAATTGATATGTCACTAGATAATAAAATCAGTTGCCTCACATATTTGGCCATTATCTAGTGACATATCAATTCTCATGCACTGCAGAATTTTATTAGCTCCAAATATAAATTGAAAATTATTTTTAACATTTAAAAAAAAATTATTTGGATTAAATAGAAACAAAAGTTAAACCATTGGTCAGTTCATAATGATGTCATATTTCATAATAGTAAAATTAGAGTGAAACCATTGATCAGTTCATAATGATGTCATATTTTGTAATATTAAAATTGTTAAAGTTAAACCATTTGTCAGTTCATAATGATGTCATTTTTGTAACAGTAAAATTTAAAGTTATGTAATGAGTTAATAATGAATTATTATTCATTACTAACTAACCACAACTTTGTAAGAACATGATTTAAATGGACTATCTAGTAATCTTGATGACAACTGCTGTAGAATGATAAATATCGGAGCTTCTACAAGTGGATCATAAAGCTACAATAACAAATATTTAAAATGTATCATAATTGTAAATAATAATAATAATAATTATTATTATTATAGCTATTTATTTAATTTTAATTTGAATGAACTACTCTTTGAATAATTGAGAATACTTGCATAATTCTGTATATACATATAATAATAAGCTCATATGACTACACACGCACAAATTGTTTATGATTGTCACATTAATGTGTTATTTTAACAAAATAACAGACTATTTATCCCAAAACTTTCATGATGTGTGTTTTGTTGAAAACATCGATTTGTGGGAATAGAATTACTCCTTATATGTTTTTTTTTTACAAATATCAATTTTTAACTTATTAGCTATATAAACATAATTATAATAATTACATATATATAATATAGCTACATACATACATATAATTATATATAATTATATATATATATATATATATATATATATATATATATATATATATATATACATATAGTTATATGGATTAAAGGTCATTTAGGCCCAACTTGACCTCAGAAATAGTCATGTCTTTAAATTTAGTTTGGGATGACCAACTATCGTTTTGCCTGTACCATTTTCATTTAATTATTTTTATGGCCCGTAGGGCCATCCCTATGATTGCTTTCCCACGGGTTCGAACTATATATATATATATATATATATATATATGTTTGTGTCACTTGCGCGAGTATGCGTTGTATACGTAGTTAAGGAAGTTGCGTCATTCCCGGGGGCTCGGTCAATTAATGGGTGTGGCGCGTAAAAGAATGCGCGCTCGAGCTCTAGAAACCAGCAGAAAGAAAGCCAAGTAGCTTACGTAGAAACTGGAACTAATAGCTAGCTATTCTGCCTGAAATATATTCCTAAAGTTCTCCAATGTCCTTTGAAAGGTCAGGAAAGTAGATAATCAAAATAATAACTATAATAAGCTGTTGTCTTTCATGCTTGATAAAGTCAGCCATGATTACTGAATGCTGGACACCACAAAGCAGTCATAGGTATACTTTTATCTACACCCACATTTGTAAAACAATCATTTCATAGTAAAATTCTCCTTGGTAGCCACCTTTCTCTCTCTAAAACAGTTAATAAACCACTGTTTTGCTCATGCTGTACAGGAAATATATAGCACTCGGGGTGGGGGCTCGAATCAAGGCCTTGATTATAGTTATTATTTTGATTATCTACTTTCCTGACCTTTCAAAGGACCTTGGAGAACTTTAGGAATATATTTCAGGCAGAATAGCTAGCTATTAGTTCCAGTTTCTACGTATCCCATAGGGATGTTTTTTCTCAATATATCTTGTTCTCGTTTGTTTTTGTGCATATATGTCATTACTTCACTATTGAGTTACAGTATAATCACTATTAATCTTATGACATAAACTATACACTATATTACATATATATAAAGTCATCATATCCTAATTTTGAGGTCATCATGATTGTGAACAGACATTAATTATAATAATGGCTTTGATATTCATCAAAATAATAATGATAATTAACAATACATTACTATAAACAGTCTTGAAAAAATAAACCAGCTCAGTCTTTTTTTGCTTTCATTGTAAGCATGATTATATAAAAAATTGGGATCTTTGCAACCAATAAGTTAGTAGAGTGTTGTAATAATTTAATACTTAAGTAATAACAATCCATACCAAGCTCAGTTGTTGTTATTATTCAGATACTAGACTAGTGTAGCATAAGTGTATAGGTGTAAATGTAGTCAATGAAATATATTCTTATTGATTGTGTTTTTATGGCCCGTAGGGCCATCCCTATGATTGCTTTCCCACGGGTTCGATGTATGTTTATATATTATATATGTCACCTACGCGAGTATGCGTTGTATACGTAGCTAAGGAAGTTACATCATTCCCGGGGCTCGGTCAATTAATGGGCGTGGCGCGTAAAAGAACAGCTCTACACACCAGCAGAAAGAAAGCTGTTGAGCTTACGTAGAAACTGGGACTAATAGGTAGCTATTCTGCCTGAAATATATTCCTAAAGTTCTACAAGGTCCTTTGAAAGGTCAGGAGAGTTGATAATCAAAATAATAACTATAATAAGCTGTTGTCTTTCATGCTTGATAAAGTCAGCCATGATTACTGAATTCTGGACACCACAAAGCAGTCATAAGGATACTTTCATCTTCACTTAAATTTGTAAAGCAATCATAGGGATGTTTTTTTCTCTATATACACTTGTTATATCTGTAACCATAATGTCTTCTCTTTGGTCATTAAGCATCTAGCTAAGCGTACATGTAACAGGCAAAGTATATAGTGCATAGCTAATGTTAGTTCGATTTTGTTGCTAATGTACTTTCCCAATCTTATTTGTGTGCTATTGATATCCCTACAGTCAGACTTGGGACAAGTACACAGTATTTGTACTTAAGTGCAAGTACAGGGTTTTGACATTGTACTTAAGTACAAGTACATGTACATGTACAAGTACTTTGAAATTATCATACATGTTGTATCCAAGTACAGGTACAAGTACAAGTACAGAGTTTTGACATTGTACTTAAGTACAAGTACATGTACCTGTACAAGTACTTTGAAATTATCATACATGTTGTATGCAAGTACAGGTACAAGTACAAGTACATGGTTTTGATATTGTACTTAAGTACAAGTACATGTACATGTACAAGTACTTTGAAATTATCATACATGTTGTATGCAAGTACAGGTACAAGTACAGGGTTTTGACATTGTACTTAAGTACAAGTACATGTACATGTACAAGTACTTTGAAATTATCATACATGTTGTATGCAAGTACAGGTACAAGTACAAGTACAGGGTTTTGACATTGTACTTAAGTACAAGTACATGTACATGTACAAGTACTTTGAAATTATCATACATGTTGTATGCAAGTACAGGTACAAGTACAAGTACAGGGTTTTGACATTGTACTTAAGTACAAGTACAAGTATAAGTACATAGAAATTCAAGTACATGTACAAGTACAGATTTATTAATCTTGTCAAATGTCTATTATATGCAAAAAGAAGATACTTCAATTTCAAGGTGGATGGACACTATGAATGTTATCACCTACCCTATACATGTATAATCATATCAAAGGGCTTTTATCAGTTATTATTCTATAAATTAGCACAACAATAATCTTTAATCAAATGTTATTTACACCTAAGAAGCACATAAAGGTACTGTCTACTAGTATATACAGGTATTACATGTTTAATCTTCAACTACAAGTACAAACGTACTTGACCCAAGTCTGCATACAGTCATGTTCTTTCATTCTTATTGTTTATAACTTCAACTTATTTGTAGCACTATTTCCATGCCTATTGAATGACCTCATATAAAGATCAGAATGACATAACAAAATTTGACTAATAAAAATATAAATACATTCTTTAGTGTATTTATAACCACTTGCTTGCAGAACATGAATATAATAGTTATTTGCTTTCCCAGGGAGAACCACACACCCACTCATTTATATGCATGTATGTTATACATGTGTCAAAAAAGTACAACTATGAATATTGGATATTGAGTAACTACGAATATTGGATAGTGGAAATGTATACATGTAACTATGAATATTGGAAACTAAAAATGTATAACTACTAGCCAGGTTAACTATAACTATAACTAAAAGTAGTCACTATAGTCACACTAAAACAACACTAATAACTACGAATATTGGAAATAACTAGAATGCTAGCCAATATTGGCTATTGTTCCAAATTTCCAATTAAACTGTAAGTGCTAGACCCTAAATAAGCCATTATGTGTAGACCATTATCATATAGTAGGTGTGGTCAGTTAAATATCATTAAAAAGACAACGGAAGGGAGCCGACAATGATACTTGAGGAGACATGGAGGATGGTTGGTTGTTGGGAGGTGAAGGATTACTACATGTACACATGTTCAGTAGTGTTGTTTTAGTACATGTATGACAATACTGACCACTTTTAGTTATAGTTATAGTATGACTAGTTTATCACAATTTTAGTTATAGTTATAGTTAATTGACTAAAATAATATTAGGCTTATTAAAAGGGTTTTAGTTTTAGTTTTAGTTAACTAACAATGATCGGCCATTTTTTTTGTTTTAGTTGGTTATAGTTATTATAGTAGACTTGTATTTTAGTTATAGTTTAGTTAACTAAAAGTCACAATGCCTTACTAAAAGGGGTTTTAGTTATAGTTAACTAAAACAACACTAATGTACATGTACAATGTACATGTAAATTGATCTTGTATTTGAAACCTAGCTACTCTTCCTAGACCCACCAAAACTTGGTCCCTAAACGCTATGGTTTGACAAATCTGAGCTTATGGCTTGGCAACCACACTCACAATAATGGTGTGTACTTACTGGCTAGTCACCTTAACTCCTTAAGACTCAAAACCCCATGCCAAGCCGGAAATGACATAGAAAGGGTGGGTGTGGTCACCTGACATTTTGTTCCGATTTTAACTCTAAAGACAAGAGACCCTATGGTTCAGCAAATTTGTGCCTCTAGACCCTAGGTCATACGTTGCAAGAGCCCTAGAGTAGTCATATGTTGCAGAATAACTTTAAAACTTGCAAAATACCCGGGAAATGAAACAGGATGTCACGTGACCCCGCCCACTCTTTCGTGTCATTTCTATGGTTTCTTGAAGCTGGAGCAGTTGATCCCACCGCATATTTATCCCAGTGCCCATCTCCCGTAACCAGACTTATCTCTAAAGGGCTGTGTCTGGCTATATGAGACTACAGTCACACATACTTATATCAATTTGTTCAAAATACAATACGTGTACTGTAAAACAACTCTCACCTCGTATTCATCATCTCCAGACGCTTCGTCAAACCCTCCATATGCTGTAGTGTAAAATTCATCCTTTTCCATCTCTTGCTCGAGAAGTTTTCCCATATTTCTCCCTGCATTTGCTCTTTGAGGTCTCTCGGCGGCCATGTTTCCTGTATACTTCAGTAAACTACTTGGATACTATGACCACGTGTACTAATATCACCAAGGAGATCTGAATTGTAAACACGTTTCAAGAGGATATGGCAGTGCCAAAAGATTCATATCCGCTACTAGAAGCAGCAGAACAGATGTGGGCTATGTTGGATGTGTTGTCTGAAGATAATCCGGAAGAATACAAGAAATTAATTGATCAACAGTTGAAGGAGGGGGTGGATTCAATAAGCCCGCCCCAACCAGCCTACTGTATTTCTTGTACCACTCAACATAGAGTGAGAAATAATGTACCTTAAATATGAAATTTAGTATTTGTAAGCATAAAGGCCATTCTTCCTCATCAGTGTGATGTTTATACACATGACATTAGAAGATGTAGCAATAGTCAATAGTCTCACAAGCCAAACTCCTCCCCTTTTTAATATTGGATGGCAGGGAGGATAGTCTGGCTTCTAATCAAGCTAAGGAATTGTGATACTGTTGGTATGCAATTACTAATTAGAACACATGTAAACTGTAAATCTCATTATCGTTATGTGACCCAGATTGGACACTTCAGTTTTTTGATCAAACACTCACTTTTAATTGCTTGTCATTCTGCCATTTTGTACAGACACTCAATGAAATTTGGTATCTAATAAGCTTATTAATGGATGCCAAATTTCATTGACCTCCTGTATATGATGGATAGCAAACAACTGATTTGGTCAAAATTTGATGGAAAGTGTACCTTTTTAAAAATTAGGTTACATATATTCATTAATCATTACCAGATGACAAGTAAAATCACAAGTATTAGCTTTTGTTTAATTAACTGTTTTTGTTCAATTGATGAACCTTTTAACTACACATGGACATACATGTATGACATACAGAATCATAAATTTAGGTGGATACAGAGACAAACCAAATCCAAATTGTAGCTCCCATCATACATGTAGTATGTAAAGTAAGTCAAGCACTGTAATTCCTACATGTCAATGGCAGCTACTGATTCATCTTCAAAGTAAACACAAATTCATGTCTTAGTACTACTAACAATATTCATAGTTTACATGGCTAAAAGCCAGACTCACTCCCACCATCCAATATTAAAAGGGGAGGAGTGTGGCTTGTGCAACTGTAATCATATACTGTGTCATCAGTAACTACATGTATAACTAAATAATCATTCATGTTCACCATGACTTCAGAAAAATGTTCATAACTTTACTTTGGAAAGACCAACAATCTTTACATGTACCATTTTCATATTATCCTTCCCATTCTTTTTTGTGTATGTCAAATTTCAATTCATTGCTTCGTTATTGAGTTACAGTATAATCATGTATTATCCTTATGACATTAAACTATATAAATTATTACAACGTATATTACATATACAATGAAGTGGATATGGTGAATTTGCAGAGCTTATATATATAGTCATACTACAACTACATGTACATGTACATGTTCTTTCTTTCTTTCTACATCTCCTGTAACATCATGTATAATTACAAGTGTCACACTAAAACAACTAATTAAAGAATGTTCACATTCACGATGGCCTCAAAATTAGGATGTGATGACTTTATATGTAATATAATGTACAATGTATAGTTTAACGTCATAACGTTAATACTAGGGCTGGGAATCGCTGAGATTCTGAAATTGATTATCACTAACTACAAATCGATTGATAATCGATTAAAATCAGCAGAAGTAATTAGACCAGTTAAGTCAATTAATACAGGAAACTCCTCCTGTGATCAAAAAGGCTCCCTGTCACTTCCATATTGTACATTATTTGCTGTCGCATGCTTGAAAAGTATGTCTTTTGGAATAATTAGCATAGTCGATATCACATACTTAGAATTAATAATGAAAAGAATTTTCAATATCAATTGATTAATCCTCCCAGCCCTAGTTGATACATGATTATATTGTAACTCGATAATAAAACAATGGATTGAAATTTGACATGCACAAAAAAGAACAGGAAGGATAATTATATGAAAATGGTGCAGGTAAAAAGATTGTTGGTCATTCCAAACTAAAGTTATGAACATTTTTCTGAGGACAAGGTGAATGTGAATGACCTTTAGTATACCCTATACTGTATTCATATCATACTTGTGGTTTTATCATGTAGGGAAGATCTCACAAATTATATATCAACGTCTGTAAATGGGCAAAAGTTCCGAGTCCACAAGGAGACACTGATCCAGTTCCTGTCAAAGGTGGAATCCTTCGACATTTGGTCAAAGATGGCAAGAAAACCTCTGATTTGCTATATGATGTAGCATTCAGTCCACAATTGCTTGAGGAGTGTCAACAAGAAGTACCATTACAAGATATGCTCAACTCATTGATAATTAGGTTTATAGAGGACATGATAAAATTAAAAATCAATCAAGAGTCTTTAAAAAAGATGAAGTCTGATTTTAAAGGACCTCGGGCAGATATTCCAAATTCACTTGATGAACGATTTAATCATTTTCTACCTATGGAGTCACGGTTAGATATTGGTGATACAATTCTGGAAGAATTATCTAGAATGGGTCTCTCAGAGCATTCCAAAGAGAGTGAGTTACCTCCACTTAGACTGTTTCCTGAGTCTCAAGATAAAAGAAAACTTATTGAAGAACTCCCAGAAGGATACAGGAGCCATAATGATGTGATTATACATTATACATGTACATACATGTACATGCATGACATTTAAACATACATACATGTACATACTTACATGTATATACATAATACATACATGTACTACATACATGTACTACATACATGTACTACATACATGTACTACATATATAAATGCATACATACATATACACATATATATATGTACATACATGTACATGCATACATGTACATGTACATACATACATACATATGTACATACATGTACATGTACATACATACATACATATATACATACATACATACATACATACATACATACATACATATATATACATACATACATACATACATACATATATATACATACATACATATATACATACATATACTGTGATATACACATACATAAACGTACATAAACGTACATACATACATACATGTACATACATAAATATATTCATACATACATACATACATACATGTCTACATACATACCTACATACATACATATGTACATACATACATACATACATACATAGTGTACGTACATACATACATACATACATACATACACACATACATGTAAATGTACATACATACATACATATACACATACATACATACAATCATACATGTATACATACATATACACATATATACATACATACATGTACATAGATACATAATTATGTACATATACACATACATGCATACATACATAGTAGTGCTGGTTATGTTTTGTAAAAATTGCTCAGTTCTAGTACATACATATATGAATATGATTTTAGTTAGAATTTTGAAGGTGTGCTTTCATTAATTTTAACAACAATTTGATTATTAAACTGGAGTAACACTTCTACAGTACCCCATATGCAGAGTTCCTTTTAAAATAATAATTATGATACGAGTACATTTATGTATGTTGTTTTATACATATACAATTAGAGTAGTATGTCTGCATATGTGTATATAGGTATGCTTGTATGTGTGCATATTTTAATTTGTTTTGTTTTTGCATACATTACAAGTCACCCCATCTTTTTCTTCTAGATGCTAAATATTCTAATCAAATTATGCTTTCTAAGTACATTTTATAAGCATTCTAAACCTAAACACTCATTCTAAATAAAATATTAATCACTTTTAGTATGTAAACGTAGGTTCACTAATATCATTTGTAACATGAAAAATATGGATATCTATAATGCTGTTTGACTACATACCATTACATGATATTCCATCTTCATCCAAAATAAAACCATGATTACATGAACAGAAGAAACCTTCGGGAGAGACGTTACATAGCTGAGTACAGTTGGAACAATCATCACCAGCTATTGGGAGAGGGTATTAAGTATAATTTATATAGTCATCTATATATTACACGAGTTTTATCTCTGTGGGTGCATGTGATTGCCTGTGAGTTATGAATTTAATCAAGACTTCTAGGACACCTTAAACACTCTACACTGTAAAAATAAAAACAACAAACATATTGGGTATAGTACAGTTGCAAGGATGCAGATTATATTTTAATTGGTCATATATATAGGTTGTTGTTATGACTGTATGATAAAAGACACTTAATGATGCACAAAGAAGGTTTTGAAACCTAAAATGATTTAATTAAAATGTTATTCTGCTTCTTTTATATCTAATAGACAGTTTGAAATTGCAATTATTGGATTATAATTCTATGTATGTTATTACCTTGCTGTCATAACAACCTACATGTCCAATAAAATTACAATTTCCCCTATTCCATGCAACTGTACTAACCATGCAATAAAGCATTTTAACAATTTTATTTTTGCAGTATAAAAACATGTTAATTATTCACTTGGTTGCACACACACAGGGATGACTAATTTACTAAGAGTGTACAGACACATAGTTAAGCTTGCTGTTTATAATTATGTTATTCACTCTAGATTTAGAAAGACTGCTCTTTCTCACCATTATGAGAGCACACTCAGCACAGTTATATGTTTACAGCTGCAGGTGGAGTCATTCAACAATTTGCCACAAAGAGCACATGAAGTTTTCAATTAAAACTATGCTCTTCATGAAATCATAGCAGTAAAACTTTTCCAGGATGCTTTGTGTGCCAATTTATCGTTATGGACTTTGTAGATTTAAAATCATCTCCCAAGTACGAAGCTGAAGAAAATACTTTGATGCTGGCCAAAATCATAGTTGATTCATCACAGGTCAGTGTTCTTTTGTTTGTATATAACTATTCTTTTTCACTCACAACATTGTCATTACAGAGGAATATGGCGGTAAAGGAGAAGGAAGACCAATGTTTCACTGCTCATTAGTGTAATAAAGAAGGAGCTATAAACTATTATAATAATTTTATATAAAAACAAGTGTATATAGAGAAAAAAAACATCCCTATGATTGCTTTACAGATTTAAGTGAAGATAAAAGTATCCTTATGACTGCTTTGTGGTGTCCAGAATTCAGTAATCATGGCTGACTTTATCAAGCATGAAAGACAACAGCTTAATATAGTTATTATTTTGATTATCTACTCTCCTGACCTTTCAAAGGACCTTGTAGAACTTTAGGAATATATTTCAGGCAGAATAGCTAGCTATTAGTTACAGTTTCTACGTAAGCTCAACAGCTTTCTTTCTGCTGGTGTGTAGATCTTGATTGCGCGTTCTTTTACGCGCCACGCCCATTAATTGACCGAGCCCCCGGGAATGATGTAACTTCCTTAACTACGTATACAACCCATACTCGCGTAGGTGACACAAACATATATATATATATATATATATATAAACATACATCGAACCCGTGGGAAAGCAATCATAGGGATGGCCCTACGGGCCATAATTAATAAAATATAATACATTTATCATAATTGCAGTAATATAAATTATAGCCAGTGCGAACTCCATGGCCATCTTAATTAATGGGTGTGGTATATACAAATGGCGTCCTATCATAAGCAGGATGTGCTGTTAGTGGCTAAAAGTATTCGTTGAGTAGGTCAAGAAACAAAACTGTATGAAAATGTGATTAAACTGAATTTTAAAACAAATTTGTATTTGTCCTAAAAGTGTTTTGATAGCTTCACAAACGTAGAAATGTATTCAAATTTCTTGAAAAGAATATTATGAGGAACAATGTAACAGTTTTGCCACTCCATGGTTGTCTACTTTAGCAATACTTTCTAGTCATATAGCAGATCTTGTGAATCATGAAAACGCTTACTATCAAAAAACTCAGTTACCAGTAAATATTAGCAGAGATTTCAGCTCATCATTTGCAGTTGAAACGTATGGGCAGCCATTAGCCATCCCTACATAGAGTACTACTGATATCTGATACTTCCCATGTAATTTTTCATGTCACTTATAAAACTTAAAAGTAACTGGCCATCAACAAATGGTTTAAAGTTTTGTTAAAACTCGCCAAGAAACACCGACGATTGTACCTATATTTATTTGGTATGAGCATTCATGTAGGCACAACCAGGGCTCGAATTGGAAAATGCCAACAATGTATACTCAAATAATTTTTGTATTCAAAATTAAATTGTTATTTGGCATGATGTATAATATATTATGATGTATGGTCTAGAATTTGCAACAGCACTAGTGTTATATATGGTCTTCTCTTACATCAGAGCCAGACTCATCTTCAGAAGATAGATCAGCAGTTTGAGTTTCTTCTATTCTCGGGCTTTCACATTGGAAAAACGCAGCATAATTTTTGAGGCACGTGCTGGGTGTGGTCTAAAGTTAAGATCACACCCACACGTGTTGCCGTTGATGGGCGTGGTCACGAAGGATATTGTAGATGAATAAGGCCACATAAACAAAATTCATTGTTTCTCATCCTCTATATTAATGCGGCGGGCGGGTATTTACTATTTATATTTTAACACTTTTTATAATTAAAAACACCACACAACCATACCAAGGTTTTAGAATTTTTATTCCTGACCTTATCTGAAGGATTACCAGCACCATGTCAGATATATAGCCTCTTATATCAATCACCTTTCTCCTCCACTGCTCAGATACGGTCATTACGGTGTAGCTAGTGTCACGTGATGCTGTGGTAAGGATCACGTGATCCCCAATAATAAATGGTGCGGGCGGGGATGAGAAACAATGAATTTAGTTTATGTGGCCTAATATAAAGTTTACTAGTCACTCTTAGTCTACCTTGAAGACGTGAACTGAGGAAGAAGGCTGTATGGAAGTACAACCAACAAAGTATACTATTTGGTATACGCCGTATACTCCCGTATACGCTCAAATCGAGTCCTGGGCACAACCAGCATCATGACAATTTGAATTTACATCTTTGCAACTGTATACTTAACAACGAATGAGTTAATTATTTGTTTTTGCAGTGTAACTGCTCACATGTTAGTCATATATTAGTCAGCAATCACTATCAATAAATAATTGTAAATGAACATTGTGAGTAACAACATTCTAGTCTGTTACCATGTTGCTGCTATGTGTTGTATTTCGAATATTGGAATGCAAAGTTATAGACCAGTTTATAACTTCCCAGTTTCCTACCTGTAACTATAGCAATATCATGCAGAGTTAAAATGACACATAGTCTGTATATCATTTAGAGTGCTCACTCAGTCTATTTTACTGAAATATAATTCTGTGAACTCAGGCATTCTGACTTTACAATTATATATTGTAGCAGTAGACCATGAGTGCATTCAATAACTATAACTTTTAACATCATTTAATGTGAGAAACTTTCTATAATTGTAACGAATTGGAGTGAGCAGTTGTTTATAGGAATTCATCTACAACTAAATAATCTCTGATAAAATTGTATAGTTCTCTCATATGGTTACTTACGTGCAGGACAGATTTGCGGAAGATCAGAACAGCAATGATTAAATTGACGATCGTAGCAATCTGAATCACAAAAGCAATCCTCGACCTGGCAAGTATGAGTACTATTACTCGTACAGCAATCACTGAACACAGAAGTACAAGAACCTGTATGAAGTATTGTACACTACAATTTGATATGACAAAGGAATTATAAAGAAAAGCCCTGAATGAGCAGACACAGGCAAGAGTAAATCTATATTTCCAATCTTAAATATCGTGCATTATAACTACATAATTATATGTGAAGTGTTGTTA
This sequence comes from Petrosia ficiformis, assembly GCA_947044365.1. Taxonomy (NCBI): domain Eukaryota; kingdom Metazoa; phylum Porifera; class Demospongiae; order Haplosclerida; family Petrosiidae; genus Petrosia; species Petrosia ficiformis. The sequence continues at coordinate 41,542,912 of OX345636.1, read as the reverse complement.
ACCTTGAGCTGAAATTACAGGGCACTCAAGATATAACAAGAGTATCATAAAGTGTAGGAAATATCTGGAATCCATCTGTTTGACAAAAGAGAAATTAAATCATGATTATATAAACTATTTGACAAAATATTTGTATTGTCAAAATGATTATCCTTTGCAGTATATGCATATAATTATTATATACCTGCACCAGATCATGTAGGCTTCATAATGGTAATGTATGTGTTTACTGAATGTGTAAACAGGGCATGTACTGTCCATGATTAGTGCACAAGCCAGGTAAGATCACACAAATTGTAAATGTATTTGCATGCATTCTTTATTCACTTGTTTCTTACTGAAACAATGTAATTTTGGTAAACTAATTTTAAGTTATATCAGCAGTATAATTATTGACATCCAATCAATCCTGCTGTAGTATTACAGTGGAGCCCCCTATTCCTGACACCTTAATATTGTAGTAAACTATTTTTCTGTAGGTATTTTGATTAATGTTTTGGGTTGTGCTTTATTGGTGTTAGTCATGGATATTGGTTCGTACTACACATGTATTTCTTATACATAACATATTTGATTCCAGAATCTATATGTAATTGTATATTTCTTCATTTTTGGAACAATCAAAAATGCAATAATAATTGCATTAACATATATATATATATTATAATTATATATATGACTTTAAATAAAATTTCTTGTTAAGAAAGGTATTTTCTGTTATAATTGTCCTGTGATAATTATGAAGAAACAAATGAATAAAGAATGTATGCAAATATACAAAGGGATAGCTAAATAGAAAGTTTATTCTCAGTTTTCAAACAAATCAATTCGAACTTTAAAAAATACTTTTATACAAATCAAGGGTCTAAAATTGTAGCTTCTCTAAAATGTGTTTTCTTGTTGCATGGCAAATTAAATGTTCAATGATGCAATGTAAAAAAGTAATTTATTTTAACCTTCAGCTGGTTTGTTTACTGAAGTTTCATATATTCCTCCATGTTGATATATTTTTTCTGTTAGGTAATATTTACACGTGATAGTTTGTTTTTCATCTATATTGACTAGTATAAAAAGTACATATATATATAATACATATTGAATTTATCTGTTGAGTATAATTATATTAATAAAATGTTATTAATTTTGTTATTTGTTTTGTTATAAGTACGAAATTCATGGATTTGTCATCAAATGACTTTGTTCTCCACAGATAATTGAATATGAATAACAATAATAATTATATCCGAGAAGCATATTATTAATATTGCATTGAAACTCATGTAACCAAATAACGATTAAAATAACCATTAAGTTTTATAGTGTAGGTACAACCTGTGGTGTATTATTGGTATTCCAATTGTGACATCTGTGAAAACAACAATTGTTACTAGCTCATTCCGTAGTAATTAATTAATATAAATATGCACATGAATTTGTACAAATAAAATGTGATGTGTTCCACAGATATTTGAAACATGTATAATTATTATTGGATTTATTTGTTTAAACTGCATGTACATTGTATTATTTATGACCATTGTTTGTACTTTGTATACTAATCAATATAGCAAATTACTACTTGTAAACATTACCTAGCTAGACAAGAAAGAAGCATTGATTTATATTTATATAATCTCAGGAGGAATTGAAACTCACGTAACCAAATGAGTGTTAATTAAAATAACCCATTTATTTTTACAGTCATACTGAAGAAATTATATCTAGTCTCGCGTAGCCAGACCCTCGCGGAATCTGCAGGAATGCAATTAGTGGTTATATTGTACGTAGAGTAGGTGTGACCAGATAGCAATTGCAAATGGCGGAACGTGAAAGTTTACTGCTTAGGCTGTGGAAATGATCTGAAGGATATTCCAACAGAAAGACGGAATCTAGGTTCTGATTCACTAGCAATTCCTGAACCTAGAGAGCGTGTTTTGTCTTCGTGGACTTCTTTATTAAATCTAGAGCTGCAGTGTCAAGGTACCACCATAGAAAGCTATATCAAAGACCCAGCTAATCCAGGGAGAACGTGTTGTAAGTAAAACATCCATCTACAGATCTTTCAGCTTCTCGTAGCCAAGGTTCCTAGCTGCAAAGATAGCAGAAGCTCGAATATCCGTCTCTTCGTGTGAACTCACGTGTGCATGTTTACACTTTAATAATATCAGGAGCTTATGAGCGCCGCTCATAAGCTCCTGATAATATTCATGTTACTTGGGAATGCAATAATTAACCGCTGCAAGTATAGTTGCAGCAGAACAACTTCAATGTTCCCAGACATTACTCTTCAAGCGAATGGGCGGGCCACGCCAGACTATTACTTATCTACAACTGCATAATAAATTAATACATTTTAATTCAATGCAAATTGCTATTATAATGAACGCAATAAAGTGCAGAACCCTCGCTAGCTACTGCTAAACAACATGCCTAAGTAACATATTACAACAGCCAGGAACACACCATTCGTATCAACACTAAGAAGTCGGTAGTACATTATGAATATGCAAATTATGGGGATAGCATGGCCATAAGATCTCTTGAGAACTAGCGAATTTCTGGACAAAACTTCACAAATAGTTGTATAAACACTCGTTAGGACAATAGACAAAGCTCAAGAAACAAAGTTTCAAAGAGACAAAAGTTAGTGGTTCAGTGTTTTCTGCTGACATCAGCAAAAACGAAAGATGGCGACAGATTTACAATGCTGTTTCTCTGCAACAAGATGAGTTCAGAACAAATCGTTTAAATGTCAGCATTATGGATATATAGCGTCGTCAACCATGTGTCAACAAATTAGTATCAGCAGGTATTTGCAAAGTAACACACAGACTAGACGGACAGTCTGACACACACACACACACACACACACACACACACGCACGCACGCACGCACGCACGCACACACACACACACACACACACACACACACACAATAATTTTAATTATTAATTGGAAACGCCCACCTAAGGTTAATTAGGAGAGCACATGTGCATAAGTATGGTAGGTAAAGTTTTCAAGGGAGTAGGATCTTTTTTAATCCAGTAAGATTGGGCTGTTATTTAACTTCAAGGTTTTGTAAGTAAGTTATTATTACATGTATTTACTGGTGCATTGGTGAACAGGACTCTATAAGCATCTCCAGATACGGATAGAGAGGGGAGGGTTGGGATCCCACCAAAGAGTCTTTAACCCCCATTTCTGGTTCCCAAGGCCAGACTATCCCTGTCAGGAGTCCAATAACACCAAAGTATCAAAGCATATGTGAATATGTTAAAAGTTAAGATTGTTAAATACTGTTTGTGACACTGCATGCTTTTGACCAATAAAGTCCCAAATATAGGAAAGATCTGAACCATGAGTGAAATACTGGGTCGTCTGACTAAAGCTCAGAGGAGAATCACCGTCTTCGTTTCTGTGACAGGACAGAAACTTTACACTGTTGGTGTTGGAATTGTGCACTACCTGCCTCAGTGGTTCAGCTAGCTTGCCCTTTCCACCCAACACGTAAATACACACTAACACACACACACACACACACACACACACACACACACAAACCGATTACTATAACCCTCCGCCTACGCGCTCGGGTTAATGATAATTATAATAATTATAGGAGAATGTCATATTAATGTTGCAGCAATTATAATTTATTATATCAAACAATATTTTGAAGCTAAATATTTATCACTTGCTGCAAAATGCAATTTTAAAACCATACATCGCTCTATTGAGAACAATTATTATACATAATAATTATACATAATATAATTATACTGATGATACTCACGTTTTCACGGCTGAAATTTCAGTTTCTACTGCAATTTGATGCACAGTAACAGTGTTTTGCTAACTTATTCTTTTTTGGAGGCAAAATGAATATGGCTTATATAGACTTGTGCAGTGACGTCATCCAACACACGGAAAATCCGCCATTTTGAGTTTGTAAAATACCGACTACCGAGAAATTAGAATTTACGGAAAACGGAAATGGACCTGACATTGTTTTTATGTTGTTTGAAATTTAGAGCTGGGCGTATGGAACGCCAAACCTTTCAAAAATACGCCAGGGGATCATTTTATGGTTCGCTTACAATCTGAGTACTCAAAAAGTACTTCAACCTCGACACGTGCACACACAGGTGTGGTTTGCCGTATGTACTCCACCGAAGACGTTCTCAAGCAGACTTGAAAAGTTCTCAAGCCGATAGGAATAGTTTTCGAGCCGACTTGAGAGGAGGTTGTCAAGTCTACTTGAAACATTCTGAAGTCGACTTCAAGTGCTCCGTATTTTTGAAAGGTTTGGAGTTTCGAGTGTAGTGATGGCGGAGAAACAATTTTATGATGCTTTTCGACATAGTGACGAAAAAGATGCTATTCAAAAATTAAAGAAAATGAAAGGAGATCCTCGTGAAATGAAGTATAATTATCATTATATGAAGTTTTATAGTCATGAGCCTCCCAGATTGAGAGGATTCTAACCTTGTGGTGTACTGTATATGTACACTAAAGCCAAAAAAAAAACAAGTCAAACAGAGCCAGACATACAACATGATATACAAAAGCTAGAGAAGCTTGAATCAAACTGCATTGTAGGGTCAAATCCACCTGGTTAGTGTATTGAATGTAAGGTCATATCAGTAACCATTCAAAGGTTATAGCTAAACAAAGTGTAGCCAGCATGCATCAATCTGATGTAAAATACTTCCCTTATATGGATATTGATTACACAAGCGGCAGGATTACGCTCTATGCATGTTATCATGTAATGTGTTTAAACTACTTATTAATTTTATTATGCTCATGAATGTGATCAATACTGGCATTGGTTTTCTTCGTATAATTAAACATTGGCACCCATAACCACCTTCTGGAGGGAGATAGCTCAGTAACTACATTAATTTTTGTGGGTAGTAAAAATCAGGAAAAAATAAATGAAAATTCTTATATTCATTTGTTTGTAATTGCAGAGAAGGAGGAATTTGATTCTGAGATTCCAAAGAAAACCTTAATAGAACTTGAAACAGATGAGAAGGCAGAATAGTAATTATCTGGGGATAGTACTGTCTTGTATGGGAAAATTGAGGTGAGCCCCAAGTGAGCGATATCACCTTGTTCCTAACTGATAAAATACTGAGGATAACGAGTACATCCCAAGTCATGGGAACCAATTTATCCTGCAATACTTAAATACTTCCCAGGAAACCTGGGACACTCCAAGTAGTCCCAATTGGGGGAAATCCATTGATCTTAGAAAATAAATACCCCGGGGTCGTAGGTGTAGTATCTTCACTTATTCAGTACTGATGATGAGCTACTAACTCTGGCATTGATTTAAAGAAATCATTTTGAAACTCAGATACAACAAATAAGATTATACATAACATCATACATTAATTTACAGTTAGAACACAAAATACATTTTTAAGTACATAATTATACTACACACTAGGACATCCCTAGTAGTCCCAAGTGAGGTGAACCCACTGATCAATACTAACCATCCCAGGTTTTCTAGGACATCATGGGTAGTCCAAAGTATGTAGTACACGTTGATCCTAGAATATATATCTCCTTAGATTAATATAAAATCCTTTCAGCTGGAAACTACTATAATTTTTCCATAGCTCATATACTAAGTACTTCACTATTCCAATCATGTATGTGAAAACTAATGCATAAATTATTGGCTACATTTGTGTTAATAAATGAGAGAAATGGAATAATGCATGTATGAAGCAACTACATTTAACACTAACATGTATGATGTATAATTATATACAAAAGAATGTAGAACGCTTTTTTAAATATAATGAATAAGTAACTTCAATACTGTGGTTATAATAATGGAATTTTACATCTACTGGTCATTTTCATATAACTTCCTCAGTTGTACACCATGAATGCCCATCTTTAAGAAAATTTCATGTTCCAAGTCACATTTTGGATACACATGCTGTCCTTACTTTTGGATAATTAAGTATTGTTTATTGATTCTTGGGTATTGGTTATGTATAAACAAAATCGGTGCTTTTATCCAGTGCCTAACAATATCAATAAAATGTTTCATTAAGTTACTGTAGCTGTGGACTGTAATAACATACATATATACTGCTGGGGGGAAATTCTCTCTTAGTACATTTCCTTCTTATTTCCTTCATCATTATCAGGTGAGAAAGTCCCAAGAGTGGTTATGAAAACCTAAAAAAAAAATCTGAATTGTAAACAAATAATAACATAAGGAAAGCTGATTATGTATGCAAGTGCAAACACACAACATTTGTCAACTGATTGAAATCCAGAATAGGTACACTGTAAAAAGTGATCCATGATATGTTATTTCAATGAATCAAGTTTCAGTACTATACAATAAAGAAATAATTAGATATGTATATAAATGAACACATGTATGTAGTGATATCAATTGTAAATATAACAGTAAGGACAACAATTAACAGCGATATCAACTTCAGACTTAACCCAGCTTCCAAAAAACATGGTTTTAATTTCAAAGATCAAAAGTTTCCATGGCAACATAATTCTACCCCTACGGGTGGGGCGGCGCCTATCACTCGAGCTACTGGGTCGATCCCGAGGAGGAACTGGTCGTGGTGTACCTCGCGCAACTGATTCCCGCCGGAAACCTGGACGACCACGCCAAGTTCCAGGCGCTGGTCTACCAGGCGATCGACGCCAACTGAGCGGACAGCTTCGCCACCGACGGAACCATCACTGGGCGGGCAACGTTCTGGTGTTCCATAACGAGCGCCGTAGGGGTATCAAATATAAATAACCACTGGAGCATCCCATTTTTAATAGTGTATGAATGAATAATGTTTACACTTGCAACATTTGTTGTAGAAATTGAAAATCAATGTTTTATTTCATTATACTAGGTATATGGTACATTTCCATTGACTTGATAATGAAAAGCTTATATATATCTTGTCCATATATGCCCATAATCACCTCCTGTAGGGAGATAGCTCAGTAACCACATTAATTTGTGTGGGTAGTAAAAATCAGCAAAAAAGAAATGAAACGTCTAATATTCATCAATTTTGTTTATAATTGCAGAGAAGGAGTTGGACTCTGAGATTCCAAAGAAAACCTTGGTATAGAACTTGAGACGGGTGAGAATGCTTCGCTTACACGATTAGAGCAACAGATAAAAGGTTTGGAGTGACAAATAAAATTCAACATGAAGAATTTGGAACTGTCATACATCAAGTATTGGACAAAATTAAGACACTGAAACGGAAATACCCAGGCATGTAACAATAATTTAACACACAGTCATTTATTTATGTGTAACATAAGATATACAGGTTAATTGTACTCATAAATTACGTTCACATTAAATATTAATTGTTTACGCATACATTATTATCATTTAGATTCTCCTTCTCTTTCCAGCCAGTTAGTGGTTGTTGTAACTGCTGCTGTGTGTGCTGTACTGGGTATTGTCATTGCTCTGGCATTTCTTATAATTATACTAATAATCTTAATAACGTTTATTCCTCTTTGATTTTTTTTGTCTCAAAATGTTTAGTACATAATAGTTATGCCAGTTAAAAACTGTCCAGAAGGTTTTCAGTGTTGCTCGAGGAGAGTGAAAGATGGAAGTGAGATTTTTTTTGTCCCATGCATGTATCCTGTGATACATTGGACACTACGTTGACTACAAGTAATCCCCATTGAAGGGAATCGATTGATCTTACAATATATAAGTACCCGAGGTATCTTCACTTATTCAGTACTGATAAAATGAGCTACTAACTCTGGCATTGATTCAAAGAAATCATTTTGAAGCTCAGATACAACAAATAACATTATACACAGCTAGAACATAAAATACAAACATAATTATACTACACACTAGGATATCCCAGGTAGTCCCAAATGACCACTGATCCTCACTGTAAAAATGAACTGGTTATTTTAACCCTCATTTGGTTACAGGAGTTTCAATGTGTTTTTGAAGTATAAATTATTGTAAATTTCATTCAATTATCTGCGGAGAACAACGTTATTTGTTGACAAATTCCGTAACTTCATACTTGTAATGGCAAATAAATAATAAATTTTTAAATATAAGATATATACATGTATATATTTATATACACAAATGTTAATATAAGTACAAAGTTGTGGAATTTGTCAACAAATAACTTTGTTCTCCACAGATAATTGAATGAGAATTTACAATAATAACTTATCTCTCAGAAGCATAATATTTATTATCAATAAAGCATTGAAACTCCTGTAACCAAATGAGGGTTAAAATAACCAGTTCATTTTTGCATTGTAGTTACTTATTCATTATACTTGTCGGAAACTACTATAATTTTTCCATAGCTCATATACTAAGTACTTCACTATTCCAATCATGTATGTGTAACTAATGCATAAATTATTGGCTAAGTTTGTGTTAATAAATGAGAGAAATGGAAAGATGAATGGATGATGTGACTACAACTGCAAAAATTAAATTGTTAAAATAACCAATTTATTGGTTTGTACAGTTGCAAGGAAATTTCAATGCAGTTTGTCATACAGGTAGTTGAGGCTACATGCACGATGTTACTATGACATTATGTGCACCAAGTATAAAATTGTACATACACAAGAATAAATTAAATTATGTTTTTGCAGGTTTCCAAACCTTTTGATGGCCAAAACATCTAGATATAATCACTTTAAGTGGTAAATAAAGTAAATTCTTAGTATGAAATATGCTTCAACTAATTGAATATATGGTATTAAGAATGTGTGAATCCATAACAATCTGAATAACTGACTAATTGACAGACTAATAATCTGAATAACTGACATTTTGTTAAATCCTTGCAACTGTACTAATCAGTTTTTTGTTTTTGCAGTGTACAAAGAGCAAATTTAACACTAACACGTATGATGTAGCACGTTTTTGACCGACTAAATGTAATGAATAAGTAACTACAATACTTTTGTTATAATAATGGAATTTTACATCTACTAGTCATTTTCATATAACTTCCTTGGTAATCACCTCAGTTGTATGCCCTTTTAGAAAATGTCATTTTCCAAGTCACACTTTGAATACACATACTGTCTTTATTTTTGGGTGATTAAGCATTTCGGAGCATGATTCTTGGGTAATGATTATGTTTAAAAAAAATTGGTGCTTTTATCCAGTGTCTAAAAATATCAATAAAATATTTCATTAAGTTACTGTAGCTGTATGACTGCAATAACTTATACTGCTGCAAAGCGAAATTCTCTCTTAGTTTATATTACATTTCTTTCTCATCTTTATCAGGTGAACACTGTAGCTGTATCGCTGTATTAACATGCTGCAAAGGGAAATTCTCTCGTATGTTTCCTTCTTATTTCCTTGATCATTATCAGGTGAGGAGCTCCCACAAGAGTGGTTATGAAAGTAAAGAATGTGTTTATCAGGGGAGAATTTACATAATTATGACCATTTGTGGTTATAAACAAAAATACAAATGTGATAAGTACATATAATAAAATATAGAAAGCTGATTATGTATGCAAGTGCAAACACACAACATTTGTCAACTGATTGGTATCCAGAATAGGTATATCTGTGGTGCATTTCAACTGAACATTTCAAATCCAGCAATGAGTCTATATGCCATTAACTTTGCAAATACGTAAACAATGATTCATAGCTATCAAACGAGCAAAACGTATCCCTATAATTGCTTTGTGGTGTCCTCATTCAGTAGTAATTGCTGACTTTCTCATATCTGAAACCCAACAGCCTATTATAGTGAATACCTTGCATCTTCATAAATATCTTTTCATTTGCAGTTGATGATCTTTGCGATGTCAAAATTAATAGTAACCACTAGTTATCTGGTTTGAATGTAATGGCTGTTCAATTGGGTATCCTTTTGAGAACATTGCATGGTCAACAAAATTAATGCTAGTCAAATGGATCTACTTACACATTTAATAAAAAAGCTTCTTGGGCTACACTAGTTCTATTTTAGCTATATCCATGATATGAAATTTCAGAGCAACAAATCACAATAATTATGTACTCCTTAAAAAGAAAATTATAATTTCAAGGTGTTTATATATAATTATGTAGATTAAATAAATTATACTCGCAATAGCAATTATTTCCTCCTAACGTAATTAACTGATTAGATTTGTATCAAACTATATAATCATTTCCTTCTTTTATACCTTGTAATCTGTATAACCTTAGTGTGAAACATTATATATAGTGCAATATATATAATTATATATATATATATTGCACTAGAGTTCAGAAAAATGTAATATTGCAATACAGTGAAATACTATTCACATTTTACACATGCAGTGAAGAAATAAATATCAGCACAATTCTTTGAGTTTTTATTTATATTAGTTAGTATACAGATGATTTCACGTAGAGAAAGGACACAAAGTATTTTTAAAAAGAAAGAAACCCTGTTGGCTAAACATTACAGACACCTGTATAGTTTTTAATATATAACAAAACAAGATGAATGTGCCTAGATTATAAGCCACGATTGCAAAAATATAGCTTTTAATTTGTCAATGCAGGACTGAATCCTATAACAATAGTGCAATTATTAAACCAAATATTTATAATTATTATCTACTATATTTGTATATATATTCATGGGATGGAAGAAGTGCAAAGTCTAAGAGTTGTATAGTAATTGTAATAATATTAGTTTCCTATAGACCTCGTGCAGTAACATCGAGAAATATACAGTAAATCCTTCATTTTGAGTGGAAAGATATTATACAATACAGTGCAGTGGTGTCCATTACTTGCTGTGCTCTTTCTACTGCAAGCAGAAAGTCGATGAATCTCAGCAGTCTGGTAGTTCCCAATTAATTGAAATCGAACAACACATTGTCTGCAAGTGTGCTTTTTCTGGAGAATGCGATAGAAACAACCATTCTTTTGCCACTCATAATACAGTAAATATCTGGAAAATTACAGCTCATGCAATCAGCTGCACAAGGTCTATTCCCTTGAGAATGTTATTATTATTAATCGTGGTGTTTTTTTTTTATAAATCTCACCTGGCATGTACACACGGTGCATATGATCTCATTCTCTCAATTTCCTTTTGCATTTTCATTGTGGTATACATTTCCTTTCTTCAGTTTGTACACATGGTGAAGTTAGACTTGTTGGTGGCAGTGTTGCTAATGAGGGTAGAGTAGAGGTTTGTAACAGTGGCACTTGGGGTACAGTGTGTGATGACAGTTGGGATACTAATGATGCTCAAGTTGTATGTCGACAGCTGGGATATTCAACATTAAGTTAGAAAACATTTATCATAGCTTTGTATAATTACTAATCTGTATTTTATTGGTATGCATGATGACAGTCGGAATACTAATGATGCTCAAGATGTATGTCGACAGCTGCATTAAACTAGATAATCATTGATCATAGCTTTGTGTAATTACAAAGTAATAGTTAGAGCCCTCGTGAGAGTGCTCTAACCAACACTAATGCATCCTATTTGCCCAAGAACACGAGAAAATACGAGTATTTTCGAGTGCTTCAAGGGCAATTAGGGTGCAATTGTGTTGGTCAGAGCACTCTCACAAAGGGCTCTAAGTTACTTAGATCTATAGCAGAATGTCGATTATGACAGGTATAAAATTATAGTATTATTTTCGGAATACATGGCCTGTGTTTTAGAAGTTAGAGGTCCTAGAACCGGGACTTGTTAATGCTTTCATTTTGGCATCAAGCATTTTTCTTGTGATATCAAATGTCGGATTACGAGCATCTAATCATTATTGCAGTTTCAGGTTTGCCATTTTATCTTAGATGGCATTGTGAAGAAGCAATTATTTGGAACAATGTTTTTGGTGGAGATAAACTTCACTGTCCTGGCTTCTTGCTTCCATTATGAACTGTGCTAATAGCTCTTCCATTCTGCTAGCTGTCATTTGTGTTAATAATTATTTCTTGTTTTGCACCATGAATTCCAAACACAATGTGCCCATTTTGTTGTCTGCAAGGTTTGCATTATATCATCTATTGTTACTCATCTGTCCATACTAATTAGCTCATTTAACTGTGGTTGCTATTGTACGTATGGTTACTAATAGCAATGTAAAAACTGAATGGTTGTTCTAACCAACTTGATTGGTTATATATGAGTTTCATTTGGTTAATAGTGCTTTCTCATATATACTGTATAAAGTAGCCAATACTTTATAATTTTATAATTGAAAATACAATGCTTACCTTACATTGTAAACGTGCTGATTATCTTTCTAATGGGAAGTACAGATGTACTATCCATTTGGAACATATGTTTATGATGGACATTTAAAACAATCATTATAACATTCTTTAGCATGCACATCTGTATAATAATCATGTTCATAACTGAAGTAAAATTGTATTCTTTACTATGGCATGCATACTAGTCAATATAGATCAAGATGAAAAGAAATAAATTATTACTACTTGTAATCAGGCTTGTAATTCGAATTGTAAAAAAATTGGTAATGATTAGAGACCTCAAACTGGCAATTCTAATTCAATGTTTTATCTCAAAGCTTAATTCTAATTACAATTCTAATTGAGTTTACAGTTGCTAACATTGACTACTTATTATGGAAAAGCTTTGAAGTTGCAATAAGCCATTAATTTTTACAGTGTGGTATGGATCTTTTTGACGTTTGTCATTCATATAATTTGATATTTATATACCATGTTCATTTGTATTAACAAACTGCATAATTATGTTCAATTGATATGCATGTGATACGATAGTTCTTTTTTGTCAAAAAAATCAGTATCTTTTTTTTTTTAGCTTCAAATAATATGAAATTTGAATTTTTGATTTTCATTTTCTGGCTGATTTACTAAATAATGTTCATTATGATGGTTTTCAAACTATTTTCTAGCAGTATAAGTACTTACACTGCTCAAAAATAGTTTGAAAACGCGGGGTAATAAGATTAGTGAAATCATCCAACACCGAACAAAATATATGGTAAATCCTTCATTTTCAGTGGCAAGATACTATAAAATACAGTGAGGTGGCGTCCCTTACTTGCTGCATTCTTTCCACTGCAAGCAGAAAGTCAATGAATCTCAGCAGTCTGGTAGTTCCCAATTAATGAAAATTGAACAACATATTGTCTGCACATTATTGAAAGTGTCCTTTTTCTGGAAAATGTGATAGAAACAACCATTCTTTTGCCACTTCTAATACAGTAAATATCAGTGTGTGATGACAGTTGGAATACAAATGATGCTCAAGTTGTATGTCGACAGCTGGGATTTTCAACCTTAAGTTAGAAAACATTTATCATAATTACTAATCTGTATTAATTGCACTGTAAAAAAGGATTGGTTGTTCTAACCAACTTGGTTGGTTATATATGAGTTTCATTTCCTTAATAGTGTATTCTGTTTAAAGTAACCAATATTATATTATTTCTAATTGAAAATACAATACCTACTTTCCATTGTAAACATGTTGAATATCTTCCTAATGGGAATTACAGATGTACTATCCATTAATAATCATGTTTATGATAGAAATTTAAATCAATCATTATAATAATTATTCTTTCCAATGATTAGCACATTTGTATAATAATCATAACTGAAGTAAAATTGTATCCTTTATTACGGCATGCACCTTATACTAGTCAATATAGATAAAAGATGAAAAGAAATAATTATTAACTACTTGTATAATCAGGCTTGTTGTAATTCTAATTTGAATTGTAAATAATTGGAGACCTCAAACTAATTGTAATGGTAATTCTAATTCAATGTTTTATCTCAAAGTATAATTCTAAATACAATTCTAATGGAGTCTAAAGTTGCTAATCATTGACTATTTATTATGAAAAAGTTTTAAAGTTGCAACATTCCTAATATGAAGCGTTTCACAGAGGAAATATTTTGCCCCCAGATCGATCACAGAATATGGAACCACTCATTTCTTAAAACTAAATACTCTTTACAGTAATGTATAGACTTAAGATAACTTTAACCTAGTGTATACACAAACTAATTAATTAAATTGCTAATTTAGCAAAATTATGGGTTATGTAATTCTAATTGTAAATAATGATTAATGGCCTCAATATTTCTAATTTAATTATAATTCTAATGACTTTAAAACTTCAGTAGTTAATTGTAATTGTAATGATTGGATATGAAATTCAATTGTAACAAGTCTGCTTGTAATCACTACATAGCAAGAAAAAAAATCAGCATTGATTTATAACTCATTTAACCAAATGAGGATTACAATAAGCCATTAATTTTTACAGTATGGTATGGATCTTTTTCATGTTTGTCATTCATATAATTTCATATCTACCATGTTCATTAGTATTAACTCACTCCATAATTATGCTCAATTGATATGATTTAAAATAATTGTTGATTTGTATTTTTCGTTTCCTGGTTTAGATGCTACAGCGTTTGATGAAGCTTACTTTGGTGAAGGAAATGGTTGGATGATGTGGTACAGAATCAGATCTACTTTCGTGTTCTCACAATGGACATGGAGTGCACAATTGTGACCACTCTGAAGATGCTAGTGTAAGATGTGAAGGTACTTTTATTATAAATTGATCAGCCTATGTTTCATTATCTAAATTGACTACTAGATATCATTTGTGTGATTATGGAATATCTGCGTGTTATAATCATTAGTACATAAGGACTCAGTGTTAATTATTCTATTACTTGGGTGCCATTTCCTTTTACATTGAGATTACACTACAAAAAATTAAGGGTCGAAATAACTTTCTGAGGTTAAAATAACTAAATTAATATAATACTATTTTTACTAATTGTAAGTCATTTCAACCTATTACCATTAAAATAACCTCTGTTTTTTTAACTACATGAATAAATTATTTATATTAACATTAAATAATGTTATTTTAAACATTTAATTTACCAAAAAACAACGGAATAAAAATTAGGTACAAATGTGCTAAGAAATGGTATTAACATTATTAATTAACACTGAAGTCTATCATAATAAAAGTAAACTTATAAATAGTTAGATACCAAATTTTTAAAACTTTACATTCTACATTTACAATTCGTACATGCAGATACTACTGGGGGAAATAGAGGAAATCATTAAAATAGATGTCCAAACAAACTAAGGAGTGCATGGATGGATAGTCAACATCATGTTAATTGGCACATTACAGATATAATGTATTCAAGGACGTGATGTTGTAATAACTCTATATATGTAGAGCAAACACAAAATGAGATTATTATGTATAATTAAGTTCGCACATAATAATTATATTTATTGACGAAATCTTATCAAATAAAATCCAATGCTTTTTTTCGTGAATAATAAGAATAAAAATGGCCAACCCTCTCTATTGATATTATTATGCAATCTTCACTGATTCTTTTTAACTGCATGTGATTCCATTAATGTGTATACATGAAGGCAGTTTTTCATGACATAATAAACATATACATGAAACACATTAATAAATATATGGTAATATTATATACAGGGTTTTGTCTGATAATAGAAAACTTGAATTATATATAGCATGAAGAGGATGGTGATCAGCTAGTGTGTGTGCATTCACTGCGATAAGGGTGCCATGAGCGTTGATTTCGTAGGAGTTATAGTGACGATGAAAAACATGACCAGAGTATTCTTGGACACGAAGGACAATTGTTTGATCGATAGTTATTATGTCATGTACTTTACCAAAATTGGTCTCATGACATCATACTGAAGTATGACTTACACACCCATACTTAAACGAGAACTTTGGAGTTGAACCCAATTTGGGTGTTCAACAACTGATTCCAACATAAGATAAGGAATGAGTTCAAAAACTTTGTTGAGGACATAGTTCTCCTCCTCATTTAAGGGACAGGCAGTAAATTTTGTGTTCAACTCAAATTTTGGTCTAAGCATATGTGAATCAGACTGTATCTGATGGTAAAGCCAAAATTGATGCTTCTTTGCTACTGTTTTGCTCAAATTCTTGTAGTTGCTACGTCGGGAGACCCTCTTCACAAAGTTTTGATTCTTGTCTCATATTCCACGGCTGAATTAGCGGGCCTAGTCTTTCAATTTGAGATGGGTAATGTAACATGTAGTGTTGCTTTGGTATCACATTTTTTTCGTGGTGTAACTGTTGAAACAAGGCACGTTTTTCCTCAATCAGTACTCTAAGGTAAGCAACAGTGTCTGGCAAACACAATGGTGAAACTGTTATGCTACAAATGTTGAGAAGAACTAGAAATGAATACCCAGTGTTGGTTGTCATGGACTTCTTCAAGCTTTGACAGTCAGATTGTTTCATAATTTGTGGAGTAATGATTTCGAAGGTGACCTGTTAAGTGACAACTCTGTTCAAAATAAGATTCTGTAGTCCTTAGGGTGCAGTTACTTTCTAACCAACCGTTATAGCTAACATGGTAATAAATCATTCTGCACATATACATCTTTCTCGTATTTACTTATCCCCTTTTTAATTATCTCGGTGATTTTTTTTTCACACAGAAGAGCCACCAAAGCGTGTCCCTTGGAACCATAAGATAAACAAATTCTTACTGGTGAGTGTATAAACTACAAACTCTTATTAAGCAGAAATAGAACTAGTAAATATGTACATAGTGCTTTAATAGTATGTTCCATCCTGTAGAAATTATACATACAATATTTACAAATCTAACTTTAGAGTGACAATTCATCTGTAAATAGTTTATTGTAAATTATAGATTTTATTAAGCACCAGTTAGAAAGTTAAAGAAATGCAAAAGAGCATCCAAAGATCATGAAGATGAAGACTGAGAAATACATAGTTTGTGGGTAATGAGTATTTATTCTATCCCAGTATTATTTTTATATAGTTATTATTTATAGCTTTGATGAAACTCCTTCCAAGTTTTTAAAAACTTAACTTATACTTTCTTGTTAAAGATTTTTCAACATCTGTATACTGTCTCTCTGCTCTATACAACAGTTAGTTGCAGTTTTACACTCTTCCTTCGTAGGAACTGATAGCTGAATGTATTCGTAAATTAAAGTTCTACAAGATCCTAAAGGAGAGTAGATAATTACTATAATAGGCTGTTTGTTTTCAGGCATGAGAAAGTCAGCCATGATTACTGAATGCTGGACATCACAAAGTAATCATAGGAATACTTTATTCTCCACATAATTATGTATAATTTTAATTATGTTTTTACTATAATCAAATTGAAATTTAAAATCAACTGGTACAATAGTTTTTTGTGTTTGTATGTATGTAGATATGTTCACCATCCCTCATCATCAAATAGATTGACTTGTCCTCTCTTATAAGCCTGTTTGAACTCTTCTCCCAACACTGACAAATCTTCATCATCTCTTAGAACACCCTGTGTGGAAATATACATGTAATTATAATTAGAAGATGATAATCACTGAAAAAGATCCACACTATATATCATGTCCACACCAGACATGGGGCATGCACAAATGTGCTTGTGCTTAAAAGTGCTTTAAACACATTTTTTGCAGCACTTAAGCATCTTTCTGGGTAAAGTATTTGTGCTTGTGCTTGGTCACCTTTTATTAAAAGTGCTTATAAACCATAATTAAGTGTTTGTTAATGTATCACGCTGATAGTTCAAACAATGTGCTAATTACTAATTTACCACGGCATAGCTGGAAGGTGTTTTGGCCAGAACGATGCTAAATGAAAGACAGTATTTTTCAAAACAAAACAATGTTTATAAAGTGCAACAATAATGTAATTTACAAAAAAAAAATTTTTGTGTTGCTTAATTAGCTTAAAATTATGGTTGAAGCCCTTTTAAGGTGTGGTTCAGCTTGTGCTCAAAGCACTTCCACCTGTTCAACTACATGATCAGTTTACAGCCACTTTATTGTGTACTTGAGATTATACTCAAGCACTTATTATAAAGTGGTCTGGTCTACACTCTATACTATATTATTACATGCGGCTAGCCATAGTGAGTTAATTCGAAATGATATATGTGAAGTGTTTTATTACCTTAAATTTTAGGTTCGGAGTGTGTTCCTAGCATTACGAAGCACTTCAAATGTTTGTAGTTGGTGTCAGGGATAAGCTCATGAAAATGGCTGAAAAGGTTGATGGTTTTTCGGCTGCCCTTGGCCCTAAATATCGAGCAGGAGAGACTTTTAAAGGTGTCCCCCCCGTTAATGGGGGTTTGAAGAGGGGACACTATTGATTTGTTAGTTATTTCATGTATCTCTTGATAAACTACATTCTTATTTTAGAAGAATTTCAATTTATATTTCCAATGAACTTGAATATCGTGATATTGTATTATCATAATTATTGTGATATTATGTAAGGCAATATGTGCACTGCTAATTTTCACATACATGTTCGTATCCCTAACATGCCATGTACTGTAGATGCAGGGGTGTGGAAACATTGACCTATTTTCACCACTCTTGTCCTGCTCCCCGTATACTTTGTTTTCAATTTACCAGACATTCACTGGATTTATCAGACAATGTCCTATGACTGGCTGTATCCACACCTCTGTATGTGTGTATACATGTATGTGGTAGCTGATTGAATAAATAACAAACTTTAGGTAGGTATCCCAACAATTTTGTAGCATGTTCTTTGAGTAGTCTTTGTCTCTCTTGTTCAATAATTCCTCTTCTGACGGCTTCAAGTCTCTCTTCTTCTTGATGTTCCAAAATTTCAAGATCCTTCATAGGAGAGAGAAACAGGGAGAGATTGATTAGAAAAGAATTTTGTATAGTCAATGAATTGTTGATAAATGTGATCCCTGTCTTCATAACCAGGTAGTGAATTTACATGTACATGTTATATACCAAGTTTCAGGTGTTTATCCAGGTGTATGAGATGTTTGATTTGGACCATGCCAGCTGGGCTGCCTTGGTAGCTCAGTTGGTAAGAGCATCTGTCCGAAGTGCAGAGTGTCGTGGGTTCAAATCCCACCTGAGGCAACTCATTTTCATTTTTTCATTTGCCTCAGGTGTCTGTCTTCCTTCTTTCTTTCCATCTCAAGTGTACAGGGTTTCATATGGGAGGGGGAAGAATCGATCATGTGAAGCACACTACTCCTGGAGTATGCTCCCTTTGTAATTTTAGGCTCTCTGAGGTTACTTCTGGGACCCCAGAAGGCTTATACATGTAGCTAATATATTGTTGCATGCTGAAATACATTTAGCCTGGAAACTAAGAGAGGGGGACAACTCAAGTTAGGGGGGTATATCTAACCTTCCCTCTGCTGTATGAAACCTGATGTACATGTACGTGATGAACATGTATTAAAATGAATACCAATGTGCATGTACATGTTACAATTACATGTATGTACTACAATACATGTACATAATTATATGTAGCACATGTACATGTATAAATAGTGTATACTGTATGTATGTAGTACCTGTTGATACTTTAACACAATACAATAATTATTACATATACTATACAATGTACATGTACATGTACATGTACATGTATGTATTGACCTTTTCTAATTGATATTGTTGTCTTCGTTCTTCTATCAATTTCTCCACAGCACGACGATGTTCCAGTTGTTTCATCCTCCTCTTCTGAGCATTCATCAATTCCAAACGATCATCCTCAGCAAACTTAGCTATCATCTGTTGTCTGAACTCTTCCTCTTCCTCTTTCTCAGCTTGTCTCTTGCGCTCTTTCATCATTAGATAATCTTTGTGAGCACTTTGCAGATCTAGACGCTGACGAATTTGAGCCTCCAGAGCACTCTAAAGGAGACAAACATTGTATTCTTTATCATAATATACTTATAATTGTACTATTTTTGACCAAATTTCACATGATTACATTCCAAATAAAACTATTTTTATTAATAGACATACATGTATACATGCATGTATACAATGGACAGAGTTTTTTTTATAAATTTTGAAGCATAGGCCAAATTGGCTCAACATTGGTTAGTGTGTGCACCATGAGTGGATGCTATTAGTGACAATATAATATGATAATCATAATTAACTGCTCCATTTGGCCCATATGAGCTTATCAACAACACTGACAATGGTTGGGAGCCGGTACTTTAAAATATCAATCAGCTTTTGTATATTGTATATTTGGTGTTATACAGGAAACACACAAACTTTAGTTTGCAGGAAGAGTGGTTGATTAGTCATGTCATGTGGGACCAGATCAGGGTTTTTGATAAGTTTTGAAGCATGGGCCAAATTGACTCAACAATGGTTAGTATGTGTGCCATTGGGAATACATCTTGAGCAAATTAACAAAGAGTTAATGCTGTTAAGTGATAATATAATCATAATTATATGTACCTGCACCACTGGCCCAAAGAGAGAACTCTGCAGTGCCAAATAAGAAGCTCTTTGGGTCAATGGTGCGCCATATAAGCTTATCAAAAACACTGGACCAGACCATTCTCAAGCCTTATAATAGATTAAGATTAAATGAATTTTACAAGTGACACTCGCTCAGGTGATAAGCAGTAACATGTAAATTTACTGAAGTACATGTAGCTTTTGGTTTCATAATTAATGTAGCTTAAACAACATTTCAGTAATTTGAAAATTTAAAACATTCAGAGCCATAGAGAAGCTAAATAAGGTACTCTATTCTATAGTGATTAAGGTGCATGTTAGCTACTCTAGTGTCACAAAGTATTATAGTATGCCTTAAACCTGTTGTTTATAGATCTGACTACCTGTACTTATTACATGTACCTCACAGTACCCAACAAATTATAGCCAATCAGATTGCTTGAAACTAATCACCTCACAGCATATTAAATCACTTATTACACGTGCCCACCAATAAAACACTTATAACACCATCTACTGAACATTCATGTTTTTAATGTGGGCACTTGGGTAGAGCCAATAAATGTCTCAACTATATAATGCACTCACTTCAGTCATGTGTTATGCAGTCTTGACTATATTAGCTCCACCATTGTGCTGCTTAATTCACTACAAATAGTGCTATAACATAGTTTTTGATAAGCTCATATGGCACACCATTCGCCCAAAGAGCTTCTTATTTGGCACTGCACAGTTCTCTTTTTGGGCCAAATGGTGCAGTTGATTATGATTATGTTGTCACTAACAGCATTAATTCTTTGTTAATTGGCTCAAGATGTATTCCCAATGGTGCACACACTAAGCATCCTTAAGTCAATTTGGCCCATGCTTCATGCTTCAAAACATATCAAAACCTTTGGTGTTATAACTATTATCATCTTTGTAAAATATATATAACCTTTTCTTTTTGTCTTTCTTTCTCTTCTTCTTCTTCAAGATATAATTCCATACGTATCCTAAATAGAGACACACAAGATATAACATGTTTATTAGACATTTGATATACATGTACATGTACATAAGTAACTCAGTTCTGTATTATAATTTGTTAAATAGACACACAAGATATATTGCACATTTGATATACATGTACTGTACATGTACATAAGTAACTCAGTTCTGTATTATAATTATTCTGTTCTAAATAACAACTTGGAAGAACATGAGATGATAATGTCTACCTCTATAAATACATGTATCATAAAATTAATATCATAAATATAGAAACTAATCACAGATGTTATGTTTGATCACAAACATACATGTACAGTGTACATGTATATAAGTAAATTTAGAAATAAGGAGAGAGACATGTGTCCAGGACTAGCGGGGATTTGTACATGTATAACAGGTTTGCATAGCAGTTGTGGTGATATAGACCAGTGTGATAACTTAAGTAGAGAGACAAACAGCTGACCTACACTGTACAATTGTACTAGACATTGTCTATGATACATTCTTCTAGAGCATCAGACTAGCAATTAGAAGGTCTTGGGTTCAAATCCAAGCTTGTCTAGATGTATTTCTGGACAGTCTCTCCCTTTATTTGTAAATACATGTATATATACAACCTAGTTGTGCAAAATATTTCAAATATAATCATAAGTAAATGTGTGTTATAATAATTAGAGGATTAACATACATGTATTAATCAAATACATGTACATGTACATGTATATAATTACAATCCATGTCGTTTATAATTATTAACATAATCATACATGTAGCATTACCTCTCCATTTCTTTAGCCTCTTCAAGAGCTGTTGCAATCTCTTCGGCAAGCTACAGAAAAATGTATGTACTTGTAGTCTTGTATATAGTTATGTGTGTAATATACTAATATGTAATAAATACAAAAACATTTTCAATAAAAATGAAAGAAGATGTAGGGATGTCAAAACCCAAAAAGCAGGCAAACAAGGTTGGGAAGCTAACATAGGACCCAAAATTAAACAAACCACCTCCATATAACCCAACATAAGTACAGCTCTTTGGTGTAAGTACTTATGTAGGGTTATATGGAGGTGGTTTGTTTAATTTTGGGTCCTATGTTAGCTTCCCAACCTTGTTTGCCTGCTTTTTGGGTTTTGACATCCCTACATCTTCTTTCATTTTTATTATTCTTGTTTTCATTGTTTTTTTTTTTCTAAACGGTGTGAATATTTTTTTTGTAGATTGCAGAAATACTATAATTATATCATTATGAAATCATGCAATCAAAAATGCATTAATTAAAATTTGTTCATCAATGAAGGTCAGTCTTTTGTATTTATGTATTGATTATCATTCTCTTTCACTTACAGATGGTGTATATTCTCTATTCACTTACAGCACTGTCTGCAGTCCTACAAGTAGTGTCAGTCACTGTGTCAACCATTCAGTATTCCAATGCTTATCATAGTATACAATATTATTATACAATTGCTTTAACATTAATAATTATTATATTCATTATTACTATTTGCTCACAAACTCACAAATGTTATTATGATGCCAAACACTTCCACCTTTTCAGCTTCCATGTTACGAGAATAGAAATGCGCATGCGTAATTAAATTCCACTTAGGAAAATGGCGTCCAATTCCAGATCAAATCTTTGTAGTCGTTGAGACTGTCTTCTTTCATAGTATCTGAAGATATCATCTCGATACTTTACGACCAGAATTTTAATATAAATGCGACGGGAATGGTGCTAGAATCATTGTGATAGTTCAAGAAACAAAAAAATGATTTGTCTGGAAAATATTAATAATATGATGAAGATTTTGCCAGTTTTGCCACTCGCCGGTTCTCTACCTTAACGATAATCTTCGGCCATCTAGAAGGTGTTGGTAGTCATAAAAACACTAGATATGAACAGGAATGTGTGTATAGAAACAGGAATGTGTTTTTTTTCCATGCCATCCCCGTACTCTCTGATACATGTACATTGTACATTGTACATATATATACATGTACAATGTATATGTACATGTATATTATAAATATATAATGTATATAATGTATAATGGATTTCTTTGTAATGTTTTGTATGCATGTACTGATGTACATGTACATGTACATAGTGTACACTGATGGTAATGTACAGTACAATAATTAATGGCATGTACTGATGGTAATGTACAGTACATAATTAATTGCTTTGTACATGTATGTGTACATACACGTGTACATGTATCTGTACTGTCTGTACATGTACATGTATACATGTTGTATGTACTGTATAAATATTGATGGTAGATTGATATTACCTTATTTTGTACAGCAGCTTTAGACTCTTCAAATGCTTTAGTAAGTTTCATCCTTTCTTCCTCTCTCTCTTGTTGTACTCTACTAAACTCAAGTATACGACGATTTTCTTCTTCCATTTGCATTCTCTCATGTTCCTTCCACTACAAGATAAAAAACATTAAAATTGTAAATGTGTGTACATGTTCAATGACTTCAATCCATTGGGGAAAACGCCTACACAATCTAGTACATGTAGGTACATGATGAGTGATTTTTGCATCCATCGTCCCATTTTATTATATACATGGTGTAGTTTAATGTTATAAGGTACATGATTATACTGTAACTTAATAATGAAGCAAGCAATGGATTGAAATTTTACATACACAAAACAAAAATGGGAAAGATAATTTTATGACAATAGTGGAGCTAAAAAAGATTGTTGGTCCTTCTAAACTAAAATTATGAACATTTATCTGAGGTCAAGGTGAACATGAATGACATTTACATGTGTACATGATACAATTAATAGACATGTACCTCTTCTCTTTTCTTTAAGAACTCAGCAACATAATTTTGAGTGGCTTTTTGCCTCTCTAACCTTGCCTCAGCCTCTCTGAATGGATAGATATACAGTATATGTCAGTAAAAAATCACCATACAGTACAGTAATTTTATTATCACACTGTTGTAATTCAAAAGTGGTTTGACAGTAGAACTAAGGTAATTACTGTTACTGTATGGTGACATTTTACTGACATATATATTGCATGTACATATACGTACATGTACTGGAGAAATGTATATCATGCACATGAAGTAATTACCAAAAGGCGTTTCTAATAATGACTCAAGTGTTGCAAAGATTATATGTCTATTACAAGACAAAACCGCTGCCTCGAAAGGTCTGGAATGTAACAATCACAGTAGAGAGTCAAGTAGAACTTAAACCCAGTGGTTGTATTAATAATATACCCTCTAGTATAATTATATTAAAGTGAGTATCTGTTCAAGTTATTAAAGTTTAATTTAATAAAACCAGAATACTAAAGAACAAGTCAAAAAAGCATTGCTTAAATAGTAAAATAAAGATGACTAAGCAAAGCAAAAAACCTGTTTCGCAACAGGAAAAACAAGATTGATATACAAGTTTTAATAACAGGCAAAAAATATGATGCAATACATATAATTATATGTGAACTAAAGATAATATTTGCCAACAATAGAGTATGATAAAGTGTCAACAAAATAGTTCAGCTGTTTCTTAGCTGTTCTTGAATTTGAATTAGATAATGAGTATTTCACTGTCTGGTAACCCTGACAGATCATCAGCTGGTAAGGGCTGGCTCTTAGATCTCACGAAACCCACAGTAGAATGACTGAACTGCCTGACGTTCAGCGAGTGGTAAGTAGTAGAGTGGTGGTTTAGATTATTAATATCTAAAAATAGTCCATATGTATGTTGAAGCAAGAGGCAAACCATCATCAAACAATGACTATATGGAGCTGCATACATGAAGTAATTACCAAAAGGCGTTTCTAATAATGACTCAAGTGAGATCATTTTATGAAACTTCTTCAAAATTAGAACGCCAGCAGTTACGGCCGACATATCGCCTATCGATCATGTGCGTTAACTGGAACACGAACGTGAAAGTGAATGTCGCGTGGGGCTTCCGTAAAATGCATATCATGCACATGTAAATGAGCTGGATGTACTGGATGAATGCACATGCACATGTACTGGATGTACTGTATGAATGCACATGTACATGTACTGGATGAATGCACATGTACATGTACTGGATGTACTGGATGAATGCACATGTACATGTACTGGATGAATGCATATCATGTATACGTAAATGAATACCTTTGATCTTCTTCATAAATCTTTCTAACAATTTCATCAATCATAAGTTTTTCTTTCAAGAATTCTTCATAAGCCTCACGTTGTTGTTGTTCCTATATAATTAGAATAGATAAATGAATAATACATGTACATGTATGTACATGTGTGTGTACACTGTATGTACATGTATATGTAGTATGTACATCTACATGTACATGGTTGATTGAGTTTGATAGATTAATGGATGTGTGTGTGTGTGTGTGTGTGTGTGTGTGTGTGTGTGTGTGTGTGTGCCAGTGGTGTGGAAACAGCCAGTCACAGGACATTGTCTTATAAATCTAGTGAATGTCCAGTAAATTTCACACTAAATTTTATATAAAGTATATGGGGAGCAGGACAAGAGTAGGTCTGGTAGTAGGCTCAATATTTCCACACCCATGACATGTACATGTACACTGTACATGTACATTGTACATGTCCATGCACATGCAAATGTAGGTAAATACGTAGATTGATAGATAGATGTACAAAGATAGATAGATACAGGTAGACATTCACGTACATGTACATGTATATGAATAGATTGATAGATACAAGGATAGATACATGTGTACATATGTATATGTAGATATATGTACATGAAAATAGATGAATGGATTGATAGATAAATGTAGAAGGAACGAGTGTATATAGAGAAAAAAAACATCCCTATGATTGCTTTACAAATTCAAGTGAAGATAAAGTATCCCTATGATTGCTTTGTTGGTGTCCAGCATTCAGTAATCATGGCTGACTTATCAAGCATGAAAGACAACAGCTTATTATAGTTATTATTTTGATTATCTACTCTCCTGACCTTTCAAAGGACCTTGTTGAACTTTAGGAATATATTTCAGGCAAAATACATGTAGCTAGCTATTAGTTCCAGTTTCTACGTAAGCTACTTAGCTACAGGCAGCTTTCTTTCTGCTGGTCTGTAGAGCTCGAGCACGCATTCTTTTAAATGTAGAAGGATAAACACCACTACACGTACGTGTACATGTATTGATAGATAAATGTAGAAGGATAAACACCACTAAAGTACATGTACATGTATTGATACATGTAGATAAATGTAGAAGGATAAACACCACTACATGTACATGTACGTGTACATGTATTGATAGATAAATGTAGAAGGATAAACACCACTACACGTACATGTACATGTATTGATACATGTAGATAAATATACGCAGAAGGATAAACACCGCTACACGTACATGTACATGTAGATAAATGTAGAAGGATAAACACCACCACACGAAATGCCTAGTGTCCAGTTAGCCTGTTCATACAGGTGTATGAGATGTTTGATTTGGACCCTGCCAGCTGAGCTGCCTTGGTAGCTCAGTTGGTAGAGCATCTGTCCGGAGTACAGAGTGTCGTGGGTTTGAATCCCACTTGAGGCAACTCTCATTTTTCATTTTTCCATTGCCTCAGGTGTCTTTCTTTCTTTCTTTCTTTCTTTCTACATCTCTGATAACATCATGTATTGATACATGTAGACAAATGTAGAAGGATAAACACCACTACACGTACATGTACATGAATTGATACATGTACATGTAGATAAATGTAGAAGGATAAACACCACTACACGTAAGTGTACATGTATAGATAGATAAATGTAGAAGGATAAACACCACTACACGTACATGTACATGTATTGATACATGTAGATAAATGTATGTAGAAGGATAAACACCACTACACGTACATGTACATGTATTGATACATGTAGATAAATGTATGTAGAAGGATAAACACCAGTACACGTACATGTACATGTATTGATACATGTAGAAGGATAAACACCACTACACGTACATGTACATGTATTGATACATGTAGATAAATGTATGTAGAAGGATAAACACCACTACACGTACATGTACATGTATTGATACATGTAGAAGGATAAACACCACTACACGTACATGTACATGTATTGATACATGTAGATAAATGTAGATTGGTACATGATGCAGTACGTAGTGAGTAAATACATGTACATGTAGATATCAATAAATATTAGACATGTGTACTACAGTAGAGATGGAATGGGAGTATGATACATGAGTGGTCGCCATAACAACCTTTTCTTGAAGTTGTTTTTGCAGTTGTTCCTGATATTCCACACTCTGTTCATATTTCTCTTGCTCTTTCTCTATCTCAAGTTCAGTTGCTTTTTCATACTCCTTCTTCATCATAGCAGCCATTATTGCTTCGTATTGCTTGTCTTTCTCTATCAAAAGATCTTTTTCTGCCATTTGTGCAGCCCTTTCTTTATTCATGTATCCAGCTTTGAGTTTAGCTTCTAATTCTCTGAGCTCCACACTATCATAAATCAAATTTAGAAAAAAAACAAACAAATTTCGTAAAATTTAATTTACAGTTCCTCAAGTTAACTAAACTATAACTAAATTACAAGTCTACTGTAATAACTATAACTACATGTAACTAAAACCAAAAAAATGGCCAATCATTGTTAGTTAACTAAAACTAAAACCCTTATAAGCCTATTATTATTTTAGTTAATAAACCACACTGTGATAAACTAGACATACTATAACTATAACTAAAAGTGGTCATTATTATCATGCTAAAAGAACACTAATGTACATGTATATGTATATGCTAGCTATACATGTATACATGATGTTACCGGAGATGTAGAAAGAAAGAAAGAAAGAAAGAAAGAAAGACACGTGAGGCAATGGAAAAATGAAACATGTACATGTACTGTACACATGAAGTTATAATTAATAATCCATGTGTATTAGGTTTACTATAAGAACATGTGTAGTTACATGGATATGTACATGTACACATGAAGTTATAATTAATAATCCATGTGTATTAGGTTTACTATAAGAACATGTGTAGTTACATGTATACATGTATGTACATGTACACATGAAGTTATAATTAATAATCCATGTATATTAGGAAGAACATGTGTAGTTACATGTATACATGTATGTACATGTACACATGAAGTTATAATTAATAATCCATGTATATTAGGAAGAACATGTGTAGTTACATGTATACATGTACATGTACACATGAAGTTATAATTAATAATCCACGTGTATTAGGTTTACTATAAGAACATGTGTAGTTACAATAGTAATAAAGTATACATCAAAACTATATTTTATATTGAAAATATATAAAGTAATACAAAGAGTTAATACACATGTAGTTAATACATGATTATACTGTAACTCAGTAATGAAGCAATGGATTGAAATTTGACATACACAAAAAAGAACGGGAAGGATATACATTGTAATTAGCTACATGTATATGAAAATGGTACAAGTAAAAAGATTGTTGGTCATTCTAAACTAAAGTTATCAACATTGTTCTGAGGACAAAGTGAACGTGAATGACCTTTACTGTGAAACTGACCTGTTTTCCCTGATCTGTTGCCTCATTCTTTCATCTTTTTGACTTTCCCATTTTAATTTTTCTAGCTCCTATAGTTATATGTAATAATGTAAAATTAATATAAGCATGTACCTGTACAACAATGATCATAGATGTGTATATTATACTGATTCAGTATTCTGCCTTGGATACTTAGAGTTGTGGTTGGATTCTAACTTGCATTTAGTGCTGTTCATCCAGTATATACTTAATACTGTATCAGTACCCTATACATGTATTATCTGAGAGGTGGGTAATTCATCTGAGTGGTGGTTAATTCATGCTGAGTGGTGGTTATTCCCAACCAGTGTGGACAGAACACTACTGATTATACTCCACATTTTGGATACAAGAAATTGATGTACACTACACATACAATGCACATGTACACTGTACATATTATATACATGTACATGTAGCCCCACACTAGGGAGTTGGTACTGAAATCACTCTATATATATGTACATGTACGTAATACATGTACTATATTTTCTATTTATTTAGCCACATACATGTACTCATCACAACATGTACATGTACATGTACATGTAAATATACTAATTGAAATTATCAGAACACATCGCTGACCTAGTCTCGCCAGGCCAGCCCCTCACACACTACGCGGGAAGAGGGTCTGGTCAAACTCGCATGTTACATTCGTGTTTAACACGCCACAGTTTTTGTGGCATGTTAACCACAGGCTAAGTGTATAAAGATATTCGTTATAGCTCCACGTGTATGTTTATTGTTTACTAGGTTACTAACACCTCAGTTTTAATTAATTTCACCCACTTAAGAAACCCTCCCCAGCTGCAGACTGCAACACGAATGTAACATGCAAGTTTGACCAGACCCTCTTCCCGCGTAGCGTGTGAGGGGCTGGCCTGGCGAGACTATCGCTGACCATTGTTCACATGTTGCAGATCATTAATGCCTTATTAAGCTTATTTTACAAGTACATGCATGTTACATGTACAATGGTACTAGTACATGTGTATGTACTATGTACATGTAAATGTACTATGTACATGTACATGTACGTAAGTACAAAATTTGAAGTGTATTATGCTATACTAAAACAATATTATTTTAAGCTTATACATGTATACCTTGGCCAATCTCTCTTCTTGTTCTATTTGTTTCTCTCTTAACTCCCTTTCTTGAGCAGCAGCTATTATTCTATCATTGATTTCTCGTTCTTGTGCCTCTTGTTGTATCCTGTATAATAATATTATAATTACTACACTATGTTACCATGACAACCTGAGGTAAGTGCAGGCCAGTGGTACATGGTATACATGTATCAATGATATATACTTAGCTTGACAAAGATTCATTCAAAGGGTTCAACTGTATTATATATACACATTAGTGTTGTTTTAGTATGACGAGAATGACCACTTTTAGTTGTAGTGTGTCTAGTTTATCACAATTTAGTTATAGTTATAGTGTGTCTAGTTTATCACAATTTAGTTATAGTTATAGTGTGTCTAGTTTATCACAATTTAGTTATAGTTATAGTGTGTCTAGTTTATCACAATTTAGTTATAGTTATAGTGTGTCTAGTTTATCACAATTTAGTTATAGTTATAGTGTGTCTAGTTTATCACAATTTAGTTATAGTGTGTCTAGTTTATCACAATTTAGTTATAGTGTGTCTAGTTTATCACAATTTAGTTATAGTTATAGTGTGTCTAGTTTATCACAATTTAGTTATAGTTATAGTGTGTCTAGTTTATCACAATTTAGTTATAGTTATAGTGTGTCTAGTTTATCACAATTTAGTTATAGTTATAGTGTGTCTAGTTTATCACAATTTAGTTATAGTTATAGTGTGTCTAGTTTATCACAATTTAGTTATAGTTATAGTGTGTCCAGTTTATCACAGTTTAGTTATAGTTATAGTGTGTCTAGTTTATCACAATTTAGTTATAGTTATAGTGTGTCTAGTTTATCACAATTTAGTTATAGTTATAGTGTGTCTAGTTTATCACAATTTAGTTATAGTTATAGTGTGTCTAGTTTATCACAATTTAGTTATAGTTATAGTGTGTCCAGTTTATCACAATTTAGTTATAGTTTTAGTGTGTCTAGTTTATCACAATTTAGTTATAGTTATAGTGTGTCTAGTTTATCACAATTTAGTTATAGTTATAGTGTGTCTAGTTTATCACAATTTAGTTATAGTTATAGTGTGTCTAGTTTATCACAGTTTAGTTATAGTTATAGTGTGTCTAGTTTATCACAATTTAGTTATAGTTTTAGTGTGTCTAGTTTATCACAGTTTAGTTATAGTTATAGTGTGTCTAGTCTATCACAATTTAGTTATAGTTATAGTGTGTCTAGTTTATCACAATTTAGTTATAGTTATAGTGTGTCTAGTTTATCACAATTTAGTTATAGTTATAGTGTGTCTAGTTTATCACAATTTAGTTATAGTTATAGTGTGTCTAGTTTATCACAATTTAGTTATAGTTATAGTGTGTCTAGTTTATCACAATTTAGTTATAGTTATAGTGTGTCTAGTTTATCACAATTTAGAGTGTGTCTAGTTTATCACAATTTAGTTATAGTTATAGTGTGTCTAGTTTATCACAATTTAGTTATAGTTATAGTGTGTCTAGTTTATCACAATTTAGTTATAGTTATAGTGTGTCTAGTTTATCACAATTTAGTTATAGTTATAGTGTGTCTAGTTTATCACAATTTAGTTATAGTTATAGCTTAACTATAATAATATTAGGTTTACTAAAAGGGTTTTAGTTAACTAACTGAAGTGCCCGTTATTGGCCATTAGGTAGTTTATAGTTATTACAATAGGCTCGTAATTTAGATATAGTTTAGTTAACGAAAAGTCATAATGCCTTACTAAAAGGCGTTTTAGTTATAGTTAACAAAAACAACACTAAAAAAACATGTACATATGTATAGAATAGATATATACATGTACTAGAAATAACTTTACTAAAATGTCAAGAATGTTTGTTATTAGAGTTCAAAAAAGGAGAATATAATATTATTTTACTTGGACAAGTTGCTCAGGGTTTTGCAGGTATATGTACATCAGTGTTTGTGATAAGCTCATATGATGCGCCATTGGCCCAAAGAGCTTCTTATTTGGCACGACACAGTTCTCTCTTTGGGCCAGTGGCGCAGTTAATTATGATTATATTGTCACTAACAGCATTAACTCTTAGTTAATTGGCTCAAGATGTATTCTCAATAGCGCACACACTAACCATTTTTTAACGAATTTGGCCCAAGCTTAAAAACTTATCAAAACCTCTGATGTACATGTTCATGTAGATGTAGCTTTTGGTATGGTCATAATTCTGTATGGAGCTACAATGTACAGGAAGTGACTCAGGGCTTTGCATGTACATGTAGCTTTTGGTATGGTCATAATGCTGTATGGAGCTACATGTATAACCTGACAATTCACAGGAAGTAGTCAATGTTAATTGAACTATATGTACATGTACAGTGTACATGTATATTACACAATTAATGTCATTAGAGTTGCTAGGCCCTTGAAACAAATCACTGAATGTGTGTGGGGTCATCAATCCTATGGCCCACGTTCTCAATTTTAGGGTTTAGGTTCAATCTGTGAATATTAGCCCTTCGCCACAAACTGCAAACTTTGTCGGTACGCTTCACCTCTTAACTGACACGATCAAGAGTGTTTATGAAAGGTATTTTATATATATAAAATGGGAATAGTATTTTTGAAGGTAAATTACAATATGATGATGGGATGGGATTAACTAAGATATACGCCACAAGAAGTGGGTGGGGTGATGGTTTAATTTGATACAGATTAAATGACAAGAGACCCTAGGATCGAGGAGTGTGTCCTATGAATTTTAATGAGGTGGTGAATATCCTAAAGGTCATTCATGTTCACCTTGTCCTCAGAAAAATGCTCATAACTTTAGTTTGAAATGACCAACTATCTTTTTACCTGCACCATTTTCATATAATTATCCTTCCCGTTCTTTTTTTGTGTACATGTATGTCAAATCTCAATCCATTGCTTCATTATTGAGTTATAGTATAATCAATTAATCATGTATTAACCTTATGACATAAACTACACACTATAGTACATGTACAGACTTTAGTTGATCCATTTAATGTACTGGTATGAATTCAATATGTACATGTACATGTATTAGTGTTGTTTTAGTATGACAGTAATGAACATTGAGTTCGCAAATAGTCTCATGAGGACCTTTGGGCATTCAATAGGTCTCTTTTCTCATATAAACATCTACATGTACAATGTACATGTGTATCTTTCATACATTGCTTCGTTACCCGATGAAGGCTACAGTATCCAGTCGAAATGTTGGTGGTCAAAACCTAACCTTTTGAATAATTGCAGATTCGTATTTACATGTGTATAATGATATTCATATATTTAATTCATTTGCAGTAGCAATTAGAGACTCTATTGCAACCAAAGAAATATATATAATATATATTATTATATATACTATGCTACCATGGCAACCATTTGATGTGGTTAGGTGCATAATTTACATAATCATACAAAAATTCAATCGTTAAAATCATACTATCAACATGTGGTATAATACATGTATATTATACAAACCATGGCTAGTTGGTACATACATGTATGACAGATATACCACCTACTGGTGTTCAAAGGTTTACGTAGATA
This sequence comes from Petrosia ficiformis, assembly GCA_947044365.1. Taxonomy (NCBI): domain Eukaryota; kingdom Metazoa; phylum Porifera; class Demospongiae; order Haplosclerida; family Petrosiidae; genus Petrosia; species Petrosia ficiformis. Next base: position 41,509,283 of record OX345636.1, on the reverse strand, counting down.
TACCCCTCGGCCCTACATGTGTATGTACCTTGTGTTGTTATATCCATATAAACCTCCTTTACAACAGGTGGTATATGTGTATATCTGGCATACATGTACATGTTTAATGAAGCCATTGTGGCTGCTTGTTTGTTTGTTGTGTGTGTTTGTTTGCTCCTTTTGCTAGCATGCTAGACACATGAATTTTCATGTATATTTCATAACCATAATTAATTTTATATACACGTATTACATATCATTGGACAGAGAATGTAATGTAATCACAATAGAGAATAATGTTTATTATTATTAATTACCCAACCTTCTTGAGAATCTTTTCTTCTCCACTCTATCCTCACATGCCATATTGGCTCTGAGTAACTTGTCTTGAGCAACCATTTTCATATGATCCACTCTTTGATAGTCTTTCCTTCTATTTTCTGCCCTCAAACGCTCTTCCTCTGCTCGAGTGAGCATCTGTCTTCTTCTCATCATGGTGTTATAATAATAAATTACTATGGATCAAAAGTTTATTGGGCTGCCATGTTTCAAATGCTGTTGCCATGGTAATGTACATGCAATTGAGCCACACCTCCATGTTAATTATTACAATTACGTAACTGTAACGTAAGTGACTATTATAATAATAATAATTATTAAAATAACGAGGTGACTCTGACTCAACTGTTCTCAACTGTTGATCAAGATCCTGTGACTTTGTGTCGACTACACTTTTTAAAGAAATGTCAAGTGCAGTAACTGTATCGGTTGATTATTGGTAAGTATGACAATAGATATCTTTTATCTTGTAAACTAGATTCTAAAGAATTTTTACAGCTAACCTCAGCTTAGAGTACTATCTATGACCTCAGATAGTATCAAAGTAATATATATATATATATATATATATATATATATATATATATAGATCTATTGGGAAGCACTAAGACACAGGAATGTAGTTCAGTATTTATATGCTCAGATTGAACTGTAAATAAAACTCTAGACTCTTGAGTAAGAGAGATCCTTTGCATTGAGGAAGTGGTCTGGACTACTTACTATATACTAATGTGATCATTCATGTTTGTTGTTCAAACACTTGTCTTGCTGCTTTCCTGGTAGCAACAAAACTTGATTTTGATACATACAGTATGGATTCCTTGGCATGTCTCTCCAGCTAAGTAAATTAGAATCTTATAAATTATGGAAGTTAGGCAACTGTTTGCTGCAAATGTGTCTCTGGTCAATGGATTTCCCTCTGTACTAATACTGGCATTGTTATTAGTCATTATACCGTTCAGAGGTGTGGAAATAGTGAACTAACTGGCGGACATTTTGACCTATTTCACCACTCTTGTCCCCATATACTTTATATACAGCTCAGTAACAATATACCAAACATTCACTAGATTTACCGGACAATGAATGTCCTCCATGACTGACTATTTTCACACCCCTGATAATGTCATATCCTCCTATAATAATACATGTCCTAAAACGTTCACAAAAGTGAATACAGATACCACACAAATGTGAACACACATATTATTAGGGACAAGCACATTATGCTTTTATTACAGCCTATTATGCTATTTCAGACATGGTTCCACTTAGGTACATGTACATGTACCTATTATGCTCTCATTATGCTCAAAATTCTTCAATAATAAATCATAAAAATTCTGATAATATTACAATCATTTCATTAAACATAGCTAACTGATGCTTGTATATACATGTACATGTAGTCTTCAAGTGAATTTAGTTGTTGCTCATTAAAACAATTGTTTAGTACGGAAAAGCATCAATTGCAACCATGTGATCCCATGACCTTTGTTTAAAGGTATTTTGATCACAAAGTTTACATTCTACATCCTATTATGCTGGCGTAATGCTTCCTGCTTTGATAAACCTATTATGCTGAAAGCAATGCCAGCATAATGGGCCTGTCCCTACATATTATCTATATTTACTAAACTACTTCCTTTTTTTTGATGTGAGCTTTGTCTAAACACTCAGAGCACTGAGGGTAGCAGTCCTTATAGTTATTAAGTGACTACACATGTAGGTTTGTATTTGAGCAACAAAAGATACAAATAGTTTCACTAGTACCTATGGAGTAGCACAGCCTTTCCACTGGCCCATGACAACATATACTATGCATACAAACACTGTCCAGACATATATTACAGTACATACAAAACCATCACACCCTAAATCCTAAATATGAGGTCATCAAGAATTGAACAGACTTTTATTTACATGTACATGTATATTGAGTTACCCAAATTTAGTTGCTATTTTGGTAACAATTAGAGCTGGGTGATGTGATATCTAATAGATAGTTAAATGAAAGTGAATTGTACATGTACATGTACTATCACTCTAAACTTTGAGATCCTTGTCTCACCAAAAATATTCATCGCCATCTTCACATGTTTTTCATGTCATTGTGGGTATGTTGTGGTGAGACAATGCTAAATGCACATGCCTGTAACCACATGTACACTACTGTAATTTTGAAGTCATTACTTCATATAAGGATAGTATAGAGTATACATGTAGTAGCCATTCAAAATAGTATAATACTTATACAAACCACAGAATACAATATTTTCATGATTGAGTAAGAACAAAACATCCTGATATAACCATAACAATGTCAGTACTCCTAACAATTCTTATACCATTTGAGACTATATAAATGTAACATAATTTCGTGACTTCTTATACAACCAATTTTCAGCTCCCACTGTCATGATATTACATGTAACACTGATGATAAAGATAATCACACTACATGTATCACCCAGCCCTGGTAACAATAATTCTTCCTGTTAACTTCATTTTTTTCTCTTGGCAAAGTAGGTTTGAGTTTCAAATCTCCCTTTTATATCAAACTTGTATACATATATTTGTAGATAGTGTTGTTTGTAAATAGTCTACATTTCCTAGTATTACAATACATATTTGTTTTTACATTATACAGTGGTGGATGAGGGTATGCCCCACGCTACCAGGACCTGCGGAACCAAATATTGAATGTAGTGCCTGGAGCTACGGTGTCTGGGAAAGTTGGAAATACACGTAAGCATCACTTGAATTTGTGTGTGATATACTGTAAATGACTATACAGTATACAGAGCTTCATACAGGGGGAGGGAGGAGGGGGACACCCCACCACAGCAAATCCCCTCCCCCTTTCAATACTTCTAACAGTTACTACTGACTATACATGGTATTATGAATTTTTTCATTTCCTTTTAGTCAGTGATATCCATATATCAGCTATACATGTACATGTATATCACAAAGGCAGTGTTTTTCATCTAACAGCTTCCTATTTGATAATATTTTATGTATATCACATGATCATTAAGTCATGTGATTATACTAAATATACATCACGTGATCAATAAGTCATGTGATTATACTGAATGTATATCACATGATCATTAAGTCATGTGATTATACTAAATATACATCACATAATCAATAAGTCGTGATTACATGTATACTAAATGTATATCACATGATCATTAAGTCATGTGATTATACTACATGTGAGCTATCATATATTGTAGCTGACATTGGCAAATATCTAAACAAATGAAAGGCAGAATGTAGGATTATTCTCTGGACTGGTATATCACTTAGTATTAATATTCATTTACATGTACATGTAATACAAGTGTAGCACAATACTAATTCTATCCATTATTATTATGATATTAGGTGACTTTGAGGTAACTATTAATAATAAACTGGTTTACTCCAAACAACAAACGGGATCATTTCCTGACTTTCAGGCGGTATGTACCTTTCTTTTCTTCTTTTCTTTCTTCCAATATTCATACACTGTATCAATTACAGACTACCTACTTGTACATGTAGTCTCGCACGACTGATGTATCACTAAAATGAGGAAACGTTTTGGGTGAACTGTGATAGAATTTGTGTCAGACAGAAATGTAATGATAGTCAATTAATAGATGAGTTTGACTACCCAAATTTAATTCTTTGCATGAGTGGGTTGTTGTACAACTTTTTAAGGTATATTACATGTATATCTTTAAAATTTGAAAACGTTCAGAATTCTAACTTACTTTGTTGGATAGAAGATTTTCTAAGAAAGCCACATGTATTGGAATGGTTCATTTGTTTTTGCAGAAATACAGCAAGGCAAGTGTTTGAATGTTCTGTAGTCTCCAGTTACACTATAATAAAATTTTTGTAATGAAAGTCATGTGACCAAACGAATTTGATTGGCTCTGCAACAAATCTTCCAGTTGAAACAAAATCTGTTATAGTTTCCCCAGACGTTCCCTCATTTTAGCGATACGTCAGCAATGTGAGACTACAGACTACCATACCTTCCTGTAGTTAAGCAGCTTTGCCCCACCTACCTTACCTTCCTGTTGAAATGTAGTTAAGCAGCTTTGCCCCACCTACCATAATACCTTCCTGATGAAATGTAGTTAAGCAGCTTTGCCCCACCTACCATATCTTTCTGATGAAATGTAGTTAAGCAGCTTTGTCCCACCTACCATATCTTTCTGATGAAATGTAGTTAGACAGCTTTAGTGCCCCACCTACCTACCTTAAGTTTGTAAAAGTAGTGATAGATTATCAAAATTGAAATCAAAATTACCAAAATGTTAAAATTAAATTAATTATTGAAATTAGAATTTTTAAAATTTCTGTAGGGATTTCATTGCTTGTGGTTAATTAGAGCATATAATTATGGTACTATACTATAACATACATGTACATGTATAATCCCTGCCTAGTCTATATTCTGCCTACTGTAGCACCATACGTATATGTACTCTAATTACCAGGTGTTTCAAGCTGGATTACATGAAGCTTGAACCATTTTCATTGATAGGAAGTATGTAGCAACAAATAGCTCTTTATCAGTCGTAATATTTGTCCTCGTATTTCTAAATATCTCTTTTTCAGGTTGTTGATGAAGTTGTTCGTGTCTCTGGTGGAAATGAACCTCAAGCAATAGCCAGACCACAAAAAGGCTGTATTATTGTATAAATATGTGCTTCTATTATTAGAACTACTGTGTGTTATGTAATCATGTGTTACTAAAAATAGTATCTCTTACTAATTTGTGTCTCATGAAGAATTGGCTGGAAATTAGACAGTCAGTTCTGATTCTATTATATGACCAAATATGTACATGTGATGCTGTTTTTTGTTTTATTTGGAAACATCATTATTATATTATGAAACAAAGTATCCCTATAATTGTTTTGTGATGACTATTTATCAATCATTGCTGATAGCACTACTGTCTCTACCTTTCTGTGTACTCGAAAACTGGGGCCTGAAGAAGTAAGTGTAATTGCAGTCTAAGTACACAGATCTGTGATGAACTGACTGAAGTACTCCTTCAAGGTTCTAAATGATGACTATCACGTCTGAAACTCAACAACTTATAATTACTTGTTAAAGATTTTTGCATTATCTTTTTACTGTTTCTCTGCTATATAACAGTTATTAGTATTAGTTGCAGCTTTACATTCTTTCTATGAATTATTCCCAGAATGTCTAAATGAAAATCCTAAACCCTAGCCCATGTAGACATTTTGGGATTAGACATTCTGGGAAGCACCCCTTTCTATCTTCCTGCTGGTCTAGCGATCTGTAGCTAAAGCTGATCATGTACTTTTTTTCTCAATAATTCAGTATATCATGGGAATACAAGGCTTACTGATTATATCAGCTGAGTAGCCGGTCCTTCTAAAAGTCTAAGTGAGAAAATATAATGAATACTTTAATGGTATTAGGGAACGTATGTGATTGACAATCTTATCATGTAAATTTAAGCTTGCAATTCACCTCAGAAAAATGTTCTGATTGTGATAACCAACAATCTTTTCATCTTCACTGTTTTCATATGCATATTATCCTTCCCATTCTTTTATTACACTTCATTACTAAGTTGCTTATAAAGTCATCATATTGGACATCGATTATGAATGTGAACAGATTTTATCAAAGGTGTTAAGGTGGTACTAGGGAGTGGGCAGATGCGACTCCAATCACTTTCAAAATACAATATAATATAATATGAGTAAAATTGGATGTAATACCAACCTTCATATCTTCTAATCACCTTTATAGTGTCCTGGAATTGTATAGTACAAAACCACGAAAGCCACGCCCACCATACATGGCGTGCGCGGTGCACCAAGTACAATGAATTTTGAGAAAATGTACATAGCCGTTTTCTGCAAATTCATTTTACTTTTATAGTTACAAGAGGCTGAAGAAAGCTGAATTCTGTAGCTTTTCAGTGAAACCATAAAATCTACCTTTCTAGGCACTATCAAACTCCGATCTTTCTCATTGAGCAACTACAGTTATAATAACATACAACATTATACAAATTTGAAACTTGTGAGAAATTGAACTACTGATTAGTAATGATTGAATCAATGATTACACAAAAAAGTTATTTAGTTAATATTATTATAATAATTATACAAATTTGAAACTTGTGAGAAATTGAAAGAATAGAATCAATGACTTGATGATTAGTAATGATTGAATTCAATGATTATACGAAAAAAAACTTTTTTTGTTACATAATTATACGAATTTGAAACTTGTGAAAATAGAATAATCAATGGATAATAATAATGACAATAACTATTTGTGGAAATGCCGTTATTAATGACTACACAAAAAGTGCACATTATTACATTATAATATAAAATATAGTGCTAATCTTTTGTTGATATGATTTAACAAAATAATATATATTGTATAGTTCAATGGAAAATTTGATAAAAAAATAATCTTTATTTCAAGGGACCAACGCAAACAACATGTAGAATAATGGATGGATATACATAATTATTTGATTTATGTGTAATCATTGTAGTATTAAACAGTATATTTTGTATTCTATTGCATTAAGTGTATGTAATTGTATATGTATATGTATGTTACATACATATACAATTACATGTGCAATTATTACAATGATGAAGGAATGTTGATATAACCATTTTGATGTGGATTACGTGAGCAGTATGTACTAGCTGCTGGGAAATTATATGTTGAAGGTTGCGGTTTACCTGTTATGAAAGAGAGCATAGAGAGCATAATTATATGTAATATTGTATGTGTGTGTATGAAATACTATGAATATAGTTACACAAATGCGTTTTTGACACGTTTTGAAGCATGGGTCAGATTGGCTCAACAATGGTGTGCCATTGGGAATACATCCTTCAGCCAATTAACAAAGAATTAATGCTGTTAGTGACAATATAATCATAATCAACTATGCCATCTAGCCCCAAGAGAGAACTTTACAGTGCCAAATAAGAAGCTCTTTGAGGCAATGATGTGCCATATGAGCTTATCAAAAACTCTGTTACACAATATAATATATGTACACATGTATTATGTATGTATATGCATGATGACTTGAGATGAAAAAGAAAGAAAGACAGGCACCTGAGGCAAATGAAAAAATGAAAAATGAGTTGCCTCAGGTGGGATTTGAACACACAACACTCTGTACTCCGGACAGATGCTCTTACCAACTGAGCTACATCTACCAATGCAGCTCAGCTGGCTGGGTCCAAATCGAACATCTCATACACCTGTGTGAACAGGTTAACTGAAACGTGGTATATAAGTGAAGGCCAGGGTATTAAACCACCAAAGACACAAAACACTACACCTAAGTATATACATGATGACTTGAGATGGAATGTACATGTATGTATTAATGTTGTTTTAGTAATACAATATGACTACTTTTAGCCATAGTTAGCAGTCAGTTCTAGTTTCTAAACAGTTACAGTTCATTATTTACTAAAATAGTTTTAGGCTGACTAAAACAGTTTCAACTAATAACTAATTTTAATTTTAGTCACTTTATATTTAGTGAAGTAGACCTGTATATAATATAGTTATAGTTTAGTTTACTAAAACAACACTAACATGTATGTATACATGCACATGATGTACCAGGCCCGTAGGCTTCGTTCGCTCATGTGTGCGCCCTTTCTGAACCCACCCCCCCTTTTCAAATCCTGGCTACGGGCTTATGTACACGTGTATATGCATAATGTATATAGTAGTGTATGTATAACATGACACACCTCACTTTGTAGTTAGAGACAGGTTTGGGGGACTGGTATTTTCTTCTCCAGAGCTGGTATCAAATCCAGAACGGCTTTCAGTGGAAAAAGGTGAAGTAGTGTCACTCTGTGTATCAGTTTGAGATGACTATATGAGAGACAATGAAATAGATTATTATTGCTAGCTAGAGTATGGACTGCTTATGTTAGGTTCAGTGACCTCATTAGAGTCAGTAATGAATTAATGAATGCACTAAAGTGCAGAACCCTCGCTAGCTTGCAAAAACAGCATGGCTTTAGAACAACTTTGCCTAAGTAACCTATTGCAACAGCCAGGAACACCCCCATTCAGTAGTACATCATGAATATGCAAATTATGGAGATAGCATGGCCATGAGATCTCTTGAGAACTAGCGAATTTCTGGACAAAACTTCACAAATAGCTGTATAAACACTCGTTAGGACGATAGACAAAGCCTAAGAAACAAAACTTCAACGGCTGTTTCTCTGCAACATGACTAGTTCAGAACAAATCGCTTTTATTTCTTACCTTTCACTATACCAGTATTCTGCAGATATGCTCAGAATACAGTAAGACCTTGCAGTTGTGAAGATCAAGCAGTAACACACAGACACAGACACAGACACACACACACACACACACCAGAAGACTACTATAACCCTCCGCCTACGCGCTCGGGTTAATAATTATTAGGTCTATGCCTGAGTTACAGCTACATTGTAGCTGTATTCGTACATGCTTCAGGATTTGTCTTCATTTATGTTTTGGCATTGCTAACAGAACAAGAAAATCTGTTGATATTTATACTAAAGGTCATTCACATTCACCTTGTCCTCAGAAAGGTGTTCATAACTTTAGTTTGGAATGACCAACAATCCTTTACCTGTACCAATTTCATATAATTATCCTTCCCATTCTTTATTGTGTGTGTCAAATTTCAATTCACTCCTTCATTACTGAGTTACAGTATAATCATATATTAACCTTATGACATTAAACTATAATATATTATATTACAATTATCACATCCTAATTTTGAGGACATTGTGAATGTGAACAGACTTTAGCAGCATCTGACTGGGACACACAATTCAAATCCCAGCTTCTTCAACAATAATTATTTCTAAATGTTGTGTGATGCTTGACAAACAGATAATAATATTTCATAACACAACCAAACATGTTGCAATTCCCAGCCAATATGCTAAGGTGGGACTAAGAGATTAGTACAGAGTATAATACCCTGTGGAATCTTCAGGCCCTTAGCTAGCATTTTGATAAGGGGAGTTCAAACGTTAGGGAAACTGGCTGCAATATAGCCACAGGATGGATATGCCCCTTTCAGCATGAAGCATGGAAGCTCATGTATTACCATTTTACGGTAAACTGATGAGAATTCAAAAAGTGGAGTACATCAAATATTTAATTTGACCAAAATACAAAACATCTTTGAAACCAAGCCCCTCTCCTCCTGCCTAACGGACTAGCTACAAAACCTCTTTGAACCCAAGCCTCTCTCCTACTGCCTAAGGGGCTAGCTACAAAACCTCTTTGAACCCAAGCCCCTCTCCTCCTGCCTAAGGAACTAGCTACAAAACCTCTTTGAACCCAAGCCCCTCTCTTCCTGCCTAAGGAACTAGCTACAAAACCTCTTTGAACCCAAGCCCCTCTCCTCCTGCCTAAGGAACTAGCTACAAAACCTCTTTTAACCCAAGCCCCTCTCTTCCTGCCTAAGAGACTAGCTCTTTGAACCCAAGCCCCTCTCCTCCTGCCTAAGGAACTAGCTACAAAACCTCTTTGAACCCAAGCCCCTCTCTTCCTGCCTAAGGGACTAGCTCTTTGAACCCAAGCCCCTCTCCTTCTGCCTAAGGGACTAGCTACAAAACCTCTTTGAACCCAAGCCCCTCTCCTCCTGCCTAAGGAACTAGCTACAAAACCTCTTTGAACCCAAGCCCCTCTCTTCCTGCCTAAGGGACTAGCTCTTTGAACCCAAGCCCCTCTCCTTCTGCCTAAGGGACTAGCTACAAAACCTCTTTGAACCCAAGCCCCTCTCCTCCTGCCTAAGGAACTAGCTACAAAACCTCTTTGAACCCAAGCCCCTCTCTTCCTGCCTAAGGGACTAGCTCTTTGAACCCAAGCCCCTCTCCTTCTGCCTAAGGGACTAGCTACAAAACCTCTTTGAACCCAAGCCCCTCTCCTCCTGCCTAAGGAACTAACTACAAAACCTCTTTGAACCCAAGCCCCTCTCCTCCTGCCTAAGGGACTAGCTACAAAACCTCTTTGAACCCAAGCCCCTCTCCTCCTGCCTAAGGGACTAGCTACAAAACCTCTTTGAACCCAAGCCCCTCTCCTCCTGCCTAAGGAACTAACTACAAAACCTCTTTGAACCCAAGCCCCTCTCCTCCTGCCTAAGGGACTAGCTACAAAACCTCTTTGAACCCAAGCCCCTCTCCTCCTGCCTAAGGGACTAGCTACAAAACCTCTTTGAACCCAAGCCCCTCTCCCCCTGCTAGCTACATGTATATAGACATCACCAAAAAATCTCTTAATTCTAATGAAATCATGTATTCTATGAAACTTGTTATAACTTACCTCTCCCATTCTCTGCTTAGCAAATTCAATCCTCAGACCAGATCCACGTCTACTATCTTGTGACATAAAACCTTGAAATCTTTCCATAGCAGTAGATGCTGATTCTACATCCTATCATATGACAGATATACTATATTATCATTATTACAATTAGTGATTATTATGTGCATTTATTAGTGTTGTTTTAGTTTGACAGAAATGACCACTTTTAGTTATATAGCTACATGTAATATGCCTCGATTCTCAAACGTTTAGTTTAGTTATAGTTAATTAAATAAGATTATATTTAGGCTTACTAAAAGGGTTTTAGTTTTAGTTAACTAACTAAAAGTACCTATTATTGGCCAATTTCAGTAGACCTAGTTATTGTTTAGTTAACTAAAAGTCACAATGCGGGTTTTTAGTTTTAGACTACAGGTACAGTAGTCAAGCTTGAACAATTCATCATTATTATACATGTATATACAATTATATACATAATAATAATAATTATTATTATTATATATATTAGAATATTAACTTACTACTTACTAAGAATTCAACAAAACAGACAGGTGGACCAGACTTTGTGTACATCTTGGTTCGAACAAATCCATGACATCTGTATGTATATAGTGTGTAAATATGTATATGTCTACATGTATGTATGTTACAGTATGTACATGTATGTATGTATGTATGTATGTACAGTGTATGTATGTATGTATGTATGTATGTATGTATGTATGTACATGTATGTATATATGTATGTTTGCATGTATGTACATGTGTATATATGTACATGTATGTATGTACATGTATGTATGTATTATATTATGTATGTATGTATGTATGTATGTATGTATGTATGTATGTATGTATGTGTGTATGTATGTATGTATGTATGTATGTATGTATGTGTATGTGTATGTATGTATGTATGTATGTATGTATGTATGTATGTATGTATGTATGTATGTATGTATGTATGTATGTATGTATGTATGTATGTATGTATGTACAGTGTATGTATGTACAGTATGTATGTATGTATGTATGTATGTATGACTGTATGTATGTATGTATGTATGTATGTATGTATGTATGTATGTATGTATGTATGTATGTGTGTGTGTATGTACAATGTATGTACATGTATGTACGTATGTATGTATGTGTATGTATGTATGTATGTATGTATGTGTGTATGTATGTATGTATGTATGTACAATATGTGTGTATGTATGTATGTATGTATGTATGTATGTATGTATGTATGTATGTATGTATGTATGTATGTACGTGTACATGTATGTATGTATGTTTGTACATATATATGAATGTATGTTCACATACAACATAAATAGCTTGCGAAGTTCTTTTTCTGTCTGATATGGTTCCAAGTTTGCAACAAAGAGAGTATTACAGATATCACCATTTGTTTGTGTATCCTTGGAGATTGTTTGCCACAATGTGTTCTGATGACCATCTGAAGTGACTGGACATGAACTGATCTATAGAGGGTTATGAAAAAACTGAATACTGTACTATAGGAGATTCTTGGAGTATTCTTGCTAAGAAATGTTCTGATTATATATCAATTCAGGCTTCAACATTCTGGGGGTAAATCTTCTAGCCCCAAACCCCCCAGCCAGGGGTTTGGAAACATTGAGCCAACTACTGGACATTTTGACCTATTTTCACCATAGGCGTATACAGAGATTCAGTAGTACCAGGGCAAAGAATTCACACATGAAGAGCACAGTGAAAATTTTGCTAATTAATTATTCATGAGGTGTTAATTGTGGGTGGTCCGCTTTTGACAGGTCCATAAATTCTTTAATCTTGCTTAGCCAGAGAAGTAAATTTCCTAGAAAGGCATAGATACCAAAATGAAGCTTCAGTACTGCCAACAAGGTGAGTGTTTGAATATCAGTCTGTGTGGCAACGACCACATTTTTTGTAATCTTTGCTTATAACTACATAATGCTATAGCTTGGACTACATCTAAACAAAGCCCCAAACCCCCACCCAGGGGTTTGGAAACATTGAGCCGACTACCGGACATTTTGACCTATTTTCACCATAGGCATATACAGTGTGGTTAGTGATGAACAAGTTTATCTTCCACTACAGCTAAAAAACAGGAGCCCCACTCAGGCATTGCCCAGGTATGCTTGGGTCTATATACACCTATGCTTTTCATCACTCTTGTCCTACTCCCATATACTTTGTACACATTTTAGTTTCAATTTACCAGACATTCACTAGATTAATCAGACATGGCTATTTCCATACTACTGTGCCCATCACTTAAGGACGTACAGTAGACAAATTATGTGTGTGTGTCACACACTTTATCTACACTACTGCGCATGTTGATTCATTTGTTCATTTGTGACAAGTACAACCAAACAGGATATTTTATAAACATTTTGAGTATTACTACAAATATCATGATACTGCATCACATCATGATATTTTAGCAGCAATATGCAATACTATGTTTTAGTCATATCACATATCCCTAGTATAAAGAATATCCATGCACACTAGCTTGCTTTTTTTAGGTATAAAATTAGACAAATTAAAAAAAAAAACAGGTTTACTAAACTGCACTCTCCAGTGTATCAATACTCCCAAAAGCCAATATTGTATCAAAATAATAAATGAAAATATCTATATTTTGATGTATCAATACATATCATACATCACTATTTTGTACATGCATATACATACATACTAGTGTTGTTTTAGTTAGCTATAACTATAGCTAAAACCCTTTTTAGTGAGGCATTGTGACTTTTAGTTAATGAAACTATAACTAAATTACAAGTCTACTGTAATAACTATAACTAACTAAAATGAAAAATGGCCAATAATGAGCACTTTTAGTTAATTAACTAAAACTAAAACCCTTTTAGTAAACCTAATATTGTTTTAGTTAAACTACAACTAAACTAAAATTGTGATAAACTAGTCATACTATAACTATAACTAAAAGCGGTCACTAACTAAAACAACAAAAAATTACATACATAGTATACATACATACATACATATATACATACATACATACATACATACATACATACATACATACATACATACATACATACATATATACATATATATATACAATGTATATCTGCACATGTTACCACAGTTGGATGATTGGGAAAATACGATGGAGATGTTGCAGCACCTGTGTGTGCCATAAATAGATTTTGCCTATAGACATCAAAGATATATAAATTATAGTTAATATTGTAAACTGAAATAATAATGTAGCTACATTCCCAAAACTTAAAAGATCGAATTAGTGAATTGTTGTGGGATACATGTATATACATGTACATGTACTTAACTCCACATGTTAGCTGTTATATACATGTACATGTATTTAACTCCACATGTTAGGTATTATATATATGTACATGTACTTAACTCCACATGTTAGCTGTTATATACATGTACATGTACTTAACTCCACATGTTAGGTATTATATATAATTATGTACATGTATTTAACTCCACATATTAGGTATTATATACATGTACATGTATTTAACTCCACATGTTAGCTGTTATATACATGTACATGTATTTAGCTCCACATGTTAGCTGTTATATACATGTAAATGGACATGTACGTAGCATTGGATTTTAGTCAAATCTAACATGTATATATCTTCCAGTTCATCAAATGTTTGTGATTATTTAACACGAACTTGTTAAGTATAAGATTTGTAGGCTCATTCCCAGGTCACCTGAGTGTTCAGCAATCATTATTTAATATTATATTTATTTTAACAAACATTTCTAATAGTGCTTCTCATGCTGAAATAACAGTGACTTTGTTGCACTGTGATATTCTATGTATACATTTTCCCTTCAGTTAATAAGAAATAATATTATTATTTTTTAAAATTAATTAATTAACTTACCAGTGATTTGGTGTTAGGAATGTATAGTTAGGATGTTTAGGTGCGTAGTAAGCAGAAGGAGGTATAAAATAATCTATGTGTAATAAAGTAATAAATAGTTACAATGTAGAAGATAGACAAATAGATTGTATGTTAACACACACTGCTTAAGTGAGTTCAGTGTATGTACATACATGTGTAACTATAATGATATGTATTTACTGGATTATGACACATCTAATGGAGAGGCTATGTACAATGTTCAGTGTATGTACATACATGTGTAACTATAATGATATGTATTTACTGGATTATGACACATCTAATGGAGAGGCTATGTACAATGTCACTAGAAAATGGAGGAATGGTATGTACTACACATGTATATGTATAAGTGTTGTTTAAGTGTGACAATAATCTATATGAATAATAATTTAATATATCTTGTTAATAAATGAAAGTGTTTGGTCAACCAGGGTTATTGTCTAGGGGATGGAGGGGAAGGGAGGGGAATCTCTCTCCCCTTGAATGCTGTCTTCCCTCCTTCAGATTAGTATAATGTACATATATAGAATGTACACAGGAAATGTACTCTTAAGAGAATCTCAGGACACTACCCCTCTCTTGAGGGGTTCAACATGAGGTGAAATTCTTGAAACCTTGAAATCTTTTGAAATCTTGTAGGCAAAAACAGCCTGTATTGGACCCTTTGCCCCCTCCATCTATTTGAAACCCTTCACAGACATACAGACAGACAGACAGACAGACAAACAGACAGTCAGTCATACATTGATGGCTGTTACGATTTGACGGATGAGCAGAGCAAGAGCATGAAGCTTGCTTTGGTGATGTTCGACTATTAGTGTGAGCAAATTCCAGTCGAAGAGTAAGAGATAAATTAGGATCCATTCTCAGTCCCTGAGGTAGAAAAAAAAACATTTGAAATATACGTAAATGTAGGATAGATGGTCGATAAATGAAAGTATATGGACCTTTAATAAAATTGAAACCATGGAGAGGGAGGACTAATGCAGATGAGGAAGCTATGGGATTTCAATAACCTCTGACAAGAAATATATACAGTCAATTGACTTTTATCTACTATAGTTCCAGACTACTATGGTTCCAGTTCTAAGTTGTCTGTTTAGCGCTTGCCGACACTGCACTGGGCTTACAAAGAACTCAGATAGCAAGCTGCCACTCTCCAGCAGATGACTCACCCAGGCCCGGCAAGACCGTCGTCACCCAACACGACCAACACCCTTCCTCCTGGCGGCATCCAGAGAAGGTCGAGAGAGATCTGACAGGTCAGTCCCAGTTGTGCCCTGCCGTCATCCTGAGGCAGCCTGACAGGCCCAGCCCTTAGAGGATAATACAATTAATTTGGCTTATAAGCTCAGCCCTATCACTTAATATCACAGCTTTATATGATTGTTATAGCCTCATTCATCCCACCCAAGGAAATGTTTGCATCAATCATCAATCCTGACAAACATATAGATGAAAAATACATCAAGAATATATTATAAATGACAGAATCTTACATGTAATTACGTTTAAAATACATAATGATATCACGTGCAAAATAAAATAGAATTGTAAAAGTACATGTACATGTACCTGTAATTCTGCTATGGCCTTTTCAGCTTCTTTACGTGTAGAAAAAGAGACGAATGCTATTGGCTATAAAATAAAATAAACAGTGTATGTACTAAATGAATGATGTAGTGTTTTACTCAAGATAAACATTATGGGTGTTTCTTCATGTAATCCCCCAGCGGGATTACATCATTAAAATTATTCTAGGCAGTAGCCTTGTTGTGATTGGGTGTGGTTTATTTATAGAAGTGAGCGTTTCTATTTATAGTAGCAAATGGTTACATCAAGAAAATGGCAGTATTGTGGGTTGAGGACTGCATCAGTGGTACATGATGTTTAGTCAGTGGTACATGATTAGTGTTGTAAACAGTGTTTTTCACTATAAAATTTAAAATTAAAAGGATGGGGAAGCAAGACTAAAAAGTGGGGGAGCGCTATGGTACCACCCTTTAGGGGAATCACTGAATGAAGGAAGTGTAAACTATTCATGCATGTAGATTTTGTGATTTATGGTTTAGGCAATTAAAGTCTGCTCACATTCACGATGACCTCAAAATGACTTTATATATAGTGTATACTTGAATGTTATAATACATGATTATATATACTGTAACTCAACAGTGAAGCAATGGATTGAAATTTAACATACATAAAAAGAATTGAAAGGATAATTATATTAAAATGTTGAAGGTAAAATGATTGCTGGCCGTTTCAAAGTTCAAACTAAAGTTTTGAACATTTTCTGAGATCAAGGAGAAGACAAATGATCTTTAATTAGTGCTACAATGTATAGTAAGTACAAAGAGGGATCAAACAGGGATCAAACTGGGATCAAACAGGGATCAAACAGGGATCAAACTGGAAACAACAAACTTTTGTTGGTTTTGTTAGTTACATGTAGGTGTATTGCACATCCCTAAAGCCAAATACCTTAATCCTACTGTCCACTAAATTTAGCGATTTTAAAATGCTCGAATTTTAGCATGCCTTAATTTTAGAAAATGTTTGAGCCACGCCTACATTGTAATATGCCTAATTAACTGCCACTAAATATATTTTTTAGTGTGTACTATTTTAGTGATTATTACGTTAGTCACTAAAATTGCTAATATTAGTACATGTACATACAATTAAAAGTATTAAGGTATAAACATAGTTATAGTCACTAAAAAGAAACTCCTCCATTTCAACTCTCCTGAAAAAAGGACAACCCTGTATTAAATGCAGTAAATTAGTTAAAAATGTTCCATTATGTTTTTATTATATATTGTATATATAATTATAATTACACATACCTGAGGTGTTTTACCAGGTTTGGCAAAGAGCTTCAGAAATGTTCCTTCATAACCCTTTGAAAAATATAAATATTAACTAGTGATTATTGTTGTTTTAAAACCACTTTTAGTAAGGTATTGTGACTTTTAGTTAACTAAACTAAAACCACTTTTAGTAAGGTATTGTGACTTTTAGTTAACTATAACTAAAACCACTTTTAGTAAGGTATTGTGACTTTTAGTTAACTATAACTAAAACCCCTTTTAGTAAGGTATTGTGACTTTTAGTTAACTATAACTAAAACCCCTTTTAGTAAGGTATTGTGACTTTAGTTAACTATAACTAAAACCACTTTTAGTAAGGTATTGTGACTTTTAGTTAACTATAACTAAAACCCCTTTTAGTAAGGTATTGTGACTTTTAGTTAACTATAACTAAAACCCCTTTTAGTAAGGTATTGTGACTTTTAGTTAACTATAACTAAAACCCCTTTTAGTAAGGTATTGTGACTTTAGTTAACTATAACTAAAACCACTTTTAGTAAGGTATTGTGACTTTAGTTAACTATAACTAAAACCACTTTTAGTAAGGTATTGTGACTTTTAGTTAACTAAACTAAAAGCCACAATGCCTTGTTTATATTGTCACCAGATGCATAAATAATTTAAAAGCTGATAAATACTGTCTCTAGACATGGTTCATTAATTATGACTTATGGAATTCCATTACACCTATCAATAGACATAGGTTTTTGTATACATGATTAGATAACACAAAATGTTCATGGTTATATACAATGCAACAAGTTTGTCAACAAACATCCATCATGCACTAAGGTATCAAAGAGTATCGCATGCATTTATATCACTTGACAATTGAATACACAGGTAATTAATGTAGTTGCTATGAGTACATGGGTTAATGAATAAGCATATAGCCTACATGCGCTGGTCTATGTAGGTTCATATACTGTAACTAAAGGAGTAATCATTCATGCACTATGTTTGTTCTATACGCATGCTTTCTACAGCTTCTCGTGTCGTTGTTTTTAGTAACAATTGTAACTATAATTAAAGCCACATTTGTAATATATACATGTAGGTGCATGAATTTCAGTATAACTAGAGTATGCAATAAATATATTATGGATTCTAAACTCTAAAGTACTGGTTTGTAATGATTATTGCTGAGAAAATGATGTCTGAAGCCAAACAACCTATTATAGTATTCTTTTTCCACTCCTCAAATGATATTGTAACATCGTTTCTCACCTACAACAGCAAATATTAGCAGTTTCTACAAGCTTTTGTATGCCATGCCCATTATTTGACGAGCCACTTGGAATGACGCAATTTCTCTAACTATGTATGCATCGTGTATGTGACAAGCATAATATATATATATATATATATATATATATATATATATATATATATATATATATATATATATATATATATACATATATATACACAAATATCCTGCTTGCATATGTTTTAGGTTTTGCATTCCCTTCATCTTCTATCTTTTCAGTTAAAATGTTGTTTTTTTAAAATAATAGATGAGCCCTGGTGACTATAAACATAGCCAGCTTGGACACTGACCGTATATATATATATATATAGCTTATACACTGAGATCAAGGTTACTATGTGATTTACATGTATATACGAAAGGGTCACATAGGCCTGAGGTGTATAAACCATAGTAACATAGACTGAGGTGTATAACTGACCTATAGTACCATGCAATGACCAGTTGCATTAGATAAGCATTTTTAAAGGAAGGATCCAATGCAGCAAATTAAGAATTCTGATTGGTCAAACTGGAAGGTTAATAAGTAAATAATTATATACCTCCTGGAGAGGTGTATATAGTATATACTGACCGTACGCAATCTGATTGGTCAATTCAAACAAAGCATGGTAATGATGGTATATAATTACTTTATACATACAAAAGTACATTATATGGATGTGTCCACTTATCAAGCAATTTCAGTTGCAATGTGGTAACAAGATTATGAAATGTATTTTAATGATGCCGTAACAGTACAACCAGCTTTCTAGTACTGTACAAGTAGCCATTTGCTAATTTCAACTGGCTCCTTGGAATCAACTATTTCCTTTTTTAGCCACTGACACCACATTGACACACCTTCATATATCCCTCTGGCTGGTACGATGCAAAAATGTGGAGAAAATGGACTTTTATGCAAGGCTTCTAATTTAGCTGGAGAAACTTAATAAAATTTAAGATGTCAGATATCCCCAGCCACTCAGGCCTTTATAAAGTTATTATTGCTGATCATGTGACCTGTGGCCAATCAGAATGCTGATAATGCATCACATGATTGAACATTAAATCACTTATTGCACACTTTCCTCACCTCTACTAACGAAGCAGCTCCAACAACAGTGGAAGTTCACCAGATCATCAATAAATCACTTATAAAACACTTGAAAGTGCATTGTGTGTTTCAATGTAGCACTTGGGTGGTCAATAAAGGTCTCGTTTACATAATGCACTCGGCTTCGGCTCGTGCATTATGTAAACTCAACCTTTATTGACCAGTCCTCGTGCTACATTAAAACACGTAATCACAGTAAAGTGTGTTATAACTATTACTTAAGGCTTCTATTATTGTTAAACTTAATAATTGTTAATGATTAGGCATGCTATAGAATACATACAATGTACATATAGAGAATATAATAAATAACCTGATATGGTCTAAACAGAATGTGCATTTCTCTTTCCTTCACATCGTTTGGAAGTCCACTTACAAATAGTGTTTTGACCTAGGTACAAAATATAATAATAAACATGGCTGGCTACTGAGAGATAAGAGATAAGGTAATTAGTGCAACTCAGTTTTTTTCACAAATTTAATAGTAAGCTAGTATCATCCCAATTTACAATGGAATCTTGTACAATAAATTTTCACACACTAAATAAATAGTATTGGGATATTTATTTTTCCATGTTTCATCCCTCCCCATTGAGCTAATGACTAATGACATCAAACTAGATTCTGAATCCTGAATACATTGAATTTTAGTATGCTCTTAGACAATTGAGCTTGAGCATTGAGCAACAAAGCAAAACAGTATTTCTTATATCAACTTGGCTTTCTACTTAACTATAGCTAACTAATCCCAAGCATATATATGTATATTCAGTGTTCTGCCCACACTGGTTGCCACTGGTTGCCACTGGTTGGGAGTAACCACCACTCAGCATGAATTAACCACCACCCAGATGAATTAACCACCTCTCAATGAGTTAACCACCTCTCAGATAATACATGTATAGGGTACTGAGACAGTATTAAGTATATACTAGGTAAACAGCACTAAATGCAAATTAGAATCCAACCACCACTAATATTCTGGGCAGAACACTGTATATGTATTAATAATTAATGAAGTCGTAATATCACTGCACAATAATACAGTAAAGTATTGATCTGCCTTCTCAGTTGCATGGGATTTTTAATTACTTATAATTTTTATTGCTCATTTATTAAATAAGTGATGAAGTCAAACTATATAACAGTTTGGGTACTTGGTCAATATGAATGCATGTATACTTTAATTGAGGTAGTTCGAACACAACACTAGTTGAAATTAAAACCTTTTTGGTATTTCTTTTCTTATTTTCATTCTTAATAGACAGGTTCAGTGGGGTGAAATTGTGTATTGTAAGTAATAAAATGACATGAACACAAATAGAGTCTTTTGATATCAAGTGCAGTCATACAGAATCTATATAATCATTGTGGATGCAGCAATTAACTAAAAGGCAAACTAAGTGTATATTATTGGACACATCAGTGTGGAGTGCAAAATAGCTGAGAATCAGCTCCAATACATTCCTGCAACTACAACATACCACTCACCTCTTCTTTGGCAGTCATATTAGGTTTCTTGTCAAGAGTCAGTGTTTTCTTTTCACAATCCATTTGGTCTTCTTTTATAACTATACAATACAGTGAGATGTAGCATTATATATATATATATATGTACTATTGACATATCATACCTCAGTTTTCAGCATTAAATTGATTCAGTTGCAAACAACAATTTAGGTAGAAGTGATATAGAGGTAGATGCTAGATTACAGCCTTATGTAAATAAAACGTGATCTCCCTTATACACTTCACTAAAAGTAGTTTTGCCCTTTTTATCATAGACCCCATTAGCTACTTTCGAAAAGCGCGGCAATTTACGCGGACTTAAATCCACAAGTCTGGTACTCAAACTACATAAATAAATGTTCTCATGCGCAAACCACTTAGTGGGCGTGGTTACAATTTTGTGCATGTTGTAAGTGATCTTTGGTCAATCATGGTAAGAGTAAAAATGTTTTCTTGTTAATAAGTTATACTTTAAAATTTACAGGGTCAGGGACAGTCTGGATTACCTCCATCAGGTGGAAGAAGAGATAATGCTGGAAAAAAAAAAGAAGGAGTAAGCTAATCTATATTATATATATATATATATATATATATATAACTATAATCATGTACATACATGTATATTATGGCATTAAACTCTACGCTATAGTACATGCATTTGTTCATACATCTCTATGTTAACTAAACATTTTGTATGAAATAGATGTACATGTATAAACTATGGCTGGGAATCGGCTGAGATTTTAAAATCGATTATCACTAACTTCAAATCGATTAAAATCAGTGGAAGTAATTAGGCCAACTAAGTCAATTAATTCAGGAAACTCCTACCTATTTGATGATCAAAAAGGCTTCCTATAACTTCCATCTTGTAATTATTTGCCGTCACATGCTTGAAAAGTATGTCTTCTGGAATAATTAGCATAATTAATATCACAGACTTATAATTGACAATCAGAAGAATTTTCAATATCTATTGGATTAATGGATTAACCATCCCAGCCCAAGTATAAAGTCATCACAGTTTACTTTTGAAGTCATTGTGAGAATGTGAAATGACTTTAGTATATGTACATGTATATATATGTGGCTAGCTCTCTGTTGTCGTATGGATTTATAATTGATCAGATGAGTACATTTACCTTTGATCAAATGCTCACTTATTTGGCCATTTTTATATAGGAAGCAGTGTTTTTGATAAGCTCATATAGCGCACCAATGGCCTAAAGAGCTTCTTATTTGCCACTGAACGGTTCTCTCTTTGGGCCAGTGGAGCAGTTAATTATGATTATATTGTCACTAACAGCATTAACTCTTAGTTAATTATGTATTCTCAATAGTGCACATACATGTACTAACCATTTCTGAGCCAATTTGGCCCAAGCTCTGATAGGAAGCCAACGAAACGTGGTATCTAGGAGGAGTAATAACAACTCCTCTTGTACATCCAATTATAGTTTGTGTTTCTTGTATAAAGTGGCCCAATAATGAATATTAAAAGTAATCATCTGAGGAAGAATTAGACAGGTCTTAACTCATAAGACATCCATTTTTGAAACCTTACCTCACCTTCAGTCTTTGACCAGTTTTCATAGAGCTAGTCACATATGTAAATATATTTTTACTATCATTTACAATGCTACCTTACTTACCTAATGGCGTTGTAATGAATGTCTACAAATTGGTGTTGTTTTAGTTAACTACAACTATAACTAAAACCCCTTTTAGTAAGGCATTTTGACTTTTAGTTATATCTAAATTACAAGTCTATTGCAATAACTAACTAAAATGAAAATTGGCCACTCTTAGTTAAACTAAAACCCTTTTAGTAAGCCTAATATTGACTAAACTAAACGTTTGAGAAACTAGTCATACTGTAACTAAAAACGTGGTCACTATTGTCAAACTAAAATAACACTACTACAATGTACATGCATGTATATAATATATTTTTGTAGGAAAAGAAACGGAAGATTGAACCTCCTGTACCTACAAGAGTTGGAAAAAAGAAGAAGTTACGTGGACCAGAGACAACTAATAAACTTCCACTAGGTATGAAATAATAAATACTCTCAGGATATTATTAAATACTCTCAGGATATTATTAAATGTTCTCAGGATATTATTGAATACTCTCAGAATATTATTTAATACTAGCTTAATACTGCATTCGGTGGTTTAAGCTAGGCAAGTGTAGTACATGTATATGTTCTAAGCATAGTACATTCCAGCCTTTTTTCCAGGTATAGTACATTCTAAACATATCACAATTCAAGTGTATTATAGTACGGTTTATTAAAAGAATTATACTACAAATGAATGTATTATAATTTTAAAGTTTAATAAAGGAAAAAAATTAATGTTATGTCTCTCGCTCTCTCTCTCCAACTCTGTTTAATCTTCTTTGTACTTGCCTGTTCTGTTCTAAATGCCTCTTGGTGTTTTTCAACTTTATTCCTTTCTTCTTTTCTCTATTAATTGTAAGACACATGTATTTCTCCATATTAGCTTTTCTTTTCAGTCTCAATTCACAAATTTTTGTGCGACATTGAGGGGCTAACTACATGTACATCTTCATTCCTTTCTTGCTTGCATCTTCTTTCTCTTAAAGTATCGTTTTTATCAATTTGCCTATTGAAGGTTAGAGTACTTGACCAAAAATTTTTATTCTCTTTCTTTAACTCTTCCCCATTTGCGAAATTGTAGGCGTGATTTAACATTGTTGCTATGGTTTCTTACGTGTAGGCGTGGCTAAAAAGGCTTCGGACACACACACACACACGCGGGTAATTATATATAGACTCTTAGCATATTATTAAATACTCTCAGGATATTATTAAATGTTCTCAGGATATTATTGAATACTCTCAGGATATCATTAAATACTCTTACATGTAGGATATTATTGAATACTATCAGGATATTATGTGACTGTAGATGAGTCTTATATAAAACAAAGGGTTGTTTAAAATGAAAGTGCTTATCTTTAAACATTTTTGAACGTTTTGTATAAAATGGTCATTACATTTAGGGGCTTTGGGAGCTTGCTCCCTTTGGTAAACTCCAAATTTAAAATTAAAAATACTGATGATAACTGATGATAACTCATGATGTTTCATTTCCTATTCATTCATTTGATAGTCACTCCTCACGCACGATGTCGTCTTCGTATGCTCAAGTTAGAGAGAATCAAAGATTTTCTTTTAATGGAAGAGGAATTCATACAAAATCAAGAACGATTAAAACCTCAAGAAGAAAAGAATCTGGTATGTACACACTACATAGTCTACAACACTAATACTGATATCCATCTCTGTGTAATAAATTATATATGTGATCCATAGTTTACAACACTAATACTGATATCCATCTCTTTGTAATAAATTATATATGTGATCCATAGTCTAAAACACTAATACTTATATCCATCTCTGTGTAATAAATTATATATGTGATCCATAGTTTACAACACTAATACTGATATCCATCTCTTTGTAATACATGTAAATTATATATGTGATCCTATAATATTTGTTACTTGTGGCACATAATAACAATGCTAAATACATGTACACCATTTTGTACAGGAAGCCAATGAAATTAGCTCCTAGAAAGAAAATGTAGTTGGCTTCCTGACGTTGCTGTACAAAATGACTGGTACATAACGTGTACAGTACCTGATTGCATTAAGTTTACATACTATGATGAGAGCTACACTTTAATAAGGTGATAGTCAACTGTACTTCTAAGTACAGGACTATAGTACTACATGTACTTGTACATGTACTTTGTACTGTAATCATAGTAATGTGTGAATTCCCTTTACATTTGTATGTGATAGAATAGTACTAAGGTGTAATACATTCAAAGTACAGTGTACTTTATTCACAAAGTACACTGAGGTTAATGGAAGTACGTACATTGATAGTATGTAAACTTAATAATGTCAGGTACTGTACAATGTACACATATATATATATATATATATGTGTGTTCCTTTTCTTGAAATAGGAAGAACGATCTCGAGTGGATGATCTTCGTGGTAGTCCCATGGCTGTAGGAACACTTGAAGAGATTATTGATGATAATCATGCCATTGTATCAAATAGTGTAGGGTCTGAATATTATGTCAATATGTTATCATTTGTGGATAAGGATTTGATTGAACCTGGATGTACCGTTCTATTGAATAATAAGGTATGTGTACTTGTACTGTACATACATGTATATATACATTTACATGTACATGGATGGTGTATGGATGGATTACATGTATTATATACATGTGTATGTACATGTACATGTACCTGTAGGCTGTAGATTGATGATTCATGGACAAATCCACATACATGTACATGCACATGTACAATGTACTTGCAGATGTATGGATCATGGATAGATGGATGTATAGGTGTATGGATCATGGATAGATGGATTGGTTGGTGGATGATGATGTACATTGTATAGGTGTATGGATCATGGATAGATGGATTGGTTGGCGGATGGATCGTGGATAGATGGATGTGTTGGTGGATGGATGATGTACATGTATAGGTGTATGGATCATGGATAGATGGATTGGTTGGTGGGTGGATGGGTCATGGATGGATTATCAATACATTTATGTAAATACATGTACATGTACATGTAAGTGGGCTATTCCAGTAACACCAGATAAACCCATGCATTTTGATAAATGTGTACACTATCTCAGTATTGAGGTTATCATATCGTCTCTATACTTTCTCTATTCAGCTCCATGCTGTTGTAGGTGTGTTATTAGATGATACAGATCCCATGGTATCTGTAATGAAGCTGGAGAAAGCACCTCAAGAATCATATGCTGACATTGGAGGACTTGATCAACAGATACAGGAAATTAAAGTATGTATTCACCTGTCAGCTTTTTGTCTTCTAGATGGATGGATTGATGGATTAATGGACGGATGGATGGATGGATGTATTGATGGATGGATGGACGAATGGATGGATTTAGTATTTGATCAAAAATCTGTTCCTCCAAAGATTGATATTCATTACTATAGTCACATGACACATAGTCACATTACATGTACCTACATGTACAATGTTGTACACGTCCATTATGCCATTAATTTCATCCATTCAACCAATTACATGTATACATACATAGTCCATACATAGTCCATTTGACCATATGCATATGTCCATAATCCATACATCTATTCAACCATTTATATGTCCATAGTCCATACATCTATTTAACCATTTATATGTCCATTGTCCATACATTGTGTACTTCTATTCAACCATTTATACATGTATGTCCATAGTCCATTTGACCATTTATATGTCCATAGTCCATACATCCATTCAACCATTTATATGTCCATAGTCCATACATCCATTCAACCATTCAACCATTCAATCATATATTATAGGAGTCAGTGGAGCTCCCACTGACACATCCAGAGTACTATGAAGAAATGGGTATTAAACCACCAAAAGGAGTGATACTGTATGGTGCTCCAGGAACAGGTTTGTTTTTGCATGTGTATTAACATGTATATGTGTGGATGTGAAATCAGTCACAAATGACTGTACTTGCCTGAAGCAGCCATTTTGTATAGGAAGCCAACTGAATATGAACTTATGATTGTGTAAATGTACATGTACATGTATATGGAGAAAGGATTAAAAAGGCACTGATAATGAGGTGGTATAATTGGTCATTATTGTCCATTATTTTTAGTGATGTAATTGGTATTTGTATTGAGTATATTTATTTTCTGTGATTATATTAAAAGATTTTTGATACCCATAATTATTGAGAAAATTCACATTTTCATTGAAGAAATTACATGTACATGTAGATATATTATTGGATCTGTATCAGTTACATTGTATCAGTATTAATTATATACATGTACATGCAGATATCTACATACATGTACAATGTACATGTATATACATGTACATGCATGTGTATATGTACATGTACATTGTATATTCAATTATTTATGTACAATTTGTACATGTATGTACATGCATGTATGTACATTGTACATGCATGTGTACATGTATATGTATATATCACTACATGTACATGTATGTACATGCATGGATATATGTACAGGGCTGTATATATCACTATGTACCTGTTCATGTACACATGTATATGTAATACATGAACATGAATGTTGTACGCATGTGAATATACACATGTATTGGATAAGGATAGCTTTTTTCTTCATGTATCTTTTTCTCATATACATGTACATGTATTCATTATCCTTGTTCCTCTTTGTTCAGGAAAAACTCTTTTGGCAAAAGCAGTTGCTAATCAAACCTCAGCAACCTTTTTACGAGTATGTGGATCTGAGTTAATTCAGAAATATCTTGGTGAAGGTCCTAAACTAGTGCGAGAGCTATTTCGTGTAGCTGAGGAACATGCACCCTCCATTGTATTTATTGATGAAATTGATGCTATTGGTACTAAGAGGTTAGTATTAGTACTGTGCACCTAGAGAATTTGAATAACGGTTTAAATAACTGGCAATTAACTTGTTAACTGACCACACCCATGACATTGACACCCTCTATTTAATAAATGTTCTTTTTCAATCAAATTAAATACATGATCACATGTACAGTTTGAGTATTGAGCTCTCTTGACAAATATCTCTAGCAATCATATCACAGATACCTCTGCTAAGCTTCTTTGCTCTCTCAGGATTGTGAGGTAACTTAATTAACTAAGTGACAACATAGTACATTGTTTGTACATACATTGTAGTACATTGGACGATGCCAAGTATGTTAAAGATTTTTATGGCCCGTAGGCTTTATATAATTATATATATAATTATAATTATAATTATTCTTGTGTCACTTGCGCGACTATTCGTTGTATACGTAGTTAAGGAAGTTGCGTCATTCTCGGGGGGCTCGGTCAATTAATGGGTGTGGCGCGTAAAAGAACGCGCGCTCGAACTCTACACGACCAGCAGGAAGAAAGCTGCCTGTAGCTAGCTAAGTAGCTTACGCAGAAACTGGAACTAGTAGCTAGCTATTCTGCCTGAAATATATTCCTAAAGTTCTACAAGGTCCTTTGAAAGGTCAGGAGAGTAGATAATCAAATAATAACTATAATAAGCTGATGTGTTTTAGGCATGATAAAGTCAGCCATGATTACTGAATGCTGGACACCACAAAGCAGTCATAAGGATACTTTTGTCTTCACTTAAATCTGTAAAGCAATCATAGGGATGTTTTTTTTCTCTATATATATACACTTGTTTAGATTACTGGTGCCTTCACCATGTACATGTACTACATTGAGTTCACATAGTGTATATGCAGCTTCACTCAGACTCCCCTTGTTTGTATCCAAAATACCTCCAGACCATGGAGGTTTTTCCTTTCAGTGTCTGAATAAATGACTCCATTTTTTTAGCATGTGCTTGCATGCACATGCTTATTGCTCAGATCATCAGGAGATCTTAATGGGTGTGGCACAATAATTAACCCAGTTATGAATAATATGTAACTGGTTATTGTAATAAAACTGGTCAGTTAACTGTTTTTTTTTTGGTTTAAATACACAATACTAGTTAGTATACATGTATGTACAGTTTATATATAAATGTATTAGAGTTTTTGATAAGTTTTGAAACATGGGCCAAATTGGCTCAACAATGGTTAGTGTGTACGCCATTTAGAATACATTTTGAGCCAATTAACAAAGAGTTAATGCTGTTAGTGACAATATAATCATAATTAACTGTACCATATGGCCCAAATAGAAAACTGTGCAGTGCCAAATAAGAAGCTCTTTAGGCCAATGGTACGGCCCAAAGAGAAAACTGTGCAGTGCCAAATAAGAAGCTCTTTAGGCCAATGGTATGACCCAAAGAGAAAACTGTGCAGTGCCAAATAAGAAGCTCTTTAGGCCAATGGTACAGCCCAAAGAGAAAACTGTGCAGTGCCAAATATGAAGCTCTTTAAGCCAATGGTACATGACTACATTAGTAGTACACTTACAGTCAGTAATGTCAGATTACAAAATGAATCTGATTATTGGTACACCACTACCAATGTCAATATGATCAGCATTGTATGTTATTATACAGGTATGAAAGTCATTCAGGTGGTGAACGTGAGATCCAACGTACATTATTGGAACTCTTAAACCAGTTGGACGGGTTTGATTCTCGTGGAGATGTGAAAGTGATCATGGCTACAAACAGAATTGAAACACTTGATCCTGCTCTCATTAGACCAGGTACTATTTTATTATTTTGGGTGTATTGATACACTGGAATAGAACCACACATCCCTACCTCATTAGACCAGGTACTATTTTATTATTTTGGGTGTATTGATACACTGGAATAGAACCACACATCCCTACCACAAATCTATAACTATGAATTTATTCTAAGTACATGTACATGTATACATGTTCAATGTCCCCCTTTTTTACTTCAAACTTTCTAGGACATTGTGGCTGATTGTTGATATTTTTTAAGCCAGAATGGCTGCTTTAATACTTTCTAAGCCCTTTATGACTGTGTTTTATGAAAATAAAACACAGTCACAAATTGTTAATTGTTTCTACGCCTTTTGCTAGCACGCTAGGCACACAAATTTTCATGTACTCATTTAATATTTTATACTGGTAGAATAAATTCATATACTCATCTATTTATGCAGGTAGAATAGATCGTAAGATAGAGTTTCCCTTACCTGATGAGAAAACAAAGAGGAGGATTTTTCAAATCCACACTGGCAAGATGACCCTAGCAACAGATGTTGATCTTGAGGAATACATAATGGCTAAGGATGATCTCTCTGGGGCTGATATCAAAGTTAGAAAATTTAGGACGAACTTGAAAGACTTTGGGGGAGGTGGGGGTGTACAGGGCTATTGTACTGTATTTATTGACAACTTAATTCCAAGGAGTGTGAGATTCTAGCAAATGCCACTCCCCCCATAAATGAAAAACTGATTTGCAAACACCGACCGTTTGGACACTTGAAAAAAGAAATTGAATGCTTACATTTTAATTTTCACTATTTGTACAGGAATCCAATTACATGTACATACAGTACATACATGTACTCGTAAGAAGATTAACTAAAGCATGATATTTCAAATTACATTTGCTTTCTGCAAGAAAAAGAAAAGAAAAAGGGCTATCGTTTGAAGGGCTCAGAGGTAAAGTGGGCTAACCCAAAATCAAATACTGGAAATCATCCATAGTGCATAGAAATTCATTAAAAATTAGGCACATTCCACTACCAAAATTGAAATATTTTTGGATTTTATCTGCCCCTGAAACACATTTTGAGAGTGTTTTGGTGTTAACCAGTGTAGTGCTATTTCGTAGGTTAGACCACTTTATTTCTCAGCCCTTCAATTATTGTGAATATGTATTGTTATATTTAATGTAATAGTTTGTAGAATCTTCTTTATCAAGAATAGTGAGTGCTTAATATTGCTTTTTTGAAATGATTAATATTGTTATACATGTACATGTACACATGTACATGTAATTGATGACTAACAATGATCACAGTACTAGTGAATAATTATTATAAAGCACCATCAAATCCCAAATCCCAAATCCCGAACAGTGAACTGATGTATTAATTTAGGGGCTGTTATACGAGGTTATGAGATTATAAGAACCTCTAATAGACCAATCAGATTGCAGTATTTTACTCATCTTACTCTAGGCAATATGTACAGAAGCTGGTCTCTTGGCTCTGAGAGAAAGACGAATGAAAGTTACAAGTGAAGATTTCCGGAAAGCAAAAGAAAATATTCTTTATCGTAAGAATGAAGGAACACCTGAAGGACTGTACTTGTAATAGAGAAAAGGAACTATTATCATTAATTATTTTATAATCATA
The DNA here is from genome assembly GCA_947044365.1 of Petrosia ficiformis. NCBI lineage: Eukaryota > Metazoa > Porifera > Demospongiae > Haplosclerida > Petrosiidae > Petrosia > Petrosia ficiformis. Next base: position 41,477,981 of record OX345636.1, on the reverse strand, counting down.
AGTTAATCATAAGTTTACATGTTTAAGAAACAAAATTATGATTATTATGAGTATCTGTGACATCATGGGGTGCAAATGAAATTAGTTATTCCATACTATCACTGTACTTCCATTGACTACAGTGTACATTGTGAGTGAAGTACACTGTACTTCAATGTACTACACAGTATTACACCCTAGTACTGTGCTATCACATACACATGTAAAGGAAATTCTCACATTACTATGATTACAGTACAAAGTAGTACTACTTAGAAGTACAGTTGACTATCGCCTTATTAAAGTATAGTTCCCATCATAGTATGTAAACTTAATAAAGTCAGGTACTGTACATGCATGACTTGTTTCTAAGGCACAGGAAAAATTTCACGCAGGTTTAGAATCAGTTCGACCTATTAGCGGCTTCATATAGCCTCACAGTGTACCTGTATATTATCATGTATATTATTATGTAGTTCTGAAATCCAATTATAATAATAAATGCACTCGCAGTGCAGAACACTCGCCACAAGTGTGATTTGGGAAAGAATGATTCAGTCACTGACAAGGAAATAACTGCAGACAATATTTGACTGTAATAACGTACTGAGATTATATTTGTGTGTGTGTGTGCGTTACAGCTCCCAAGTCCTACTAGTATATATAAGATTACAAGCGCAGTGTTAAAATCCAACAGCTTCAATCATGTGGTAGAAAGCTAGCAGCCACTACTTCAATTGTACTCCGCTACTTTAATTGTACTTCATTTCAAGCTGTGATTTGACAGCGATAGGCCTCAAGCAAGACGAGTTGTGTTTCAGTGAACTCTTTTGCTACGGTACCAGACTTCTTCTGAAAGTTGGACAGGACTGTGAATTACAAAAATTGTCATAACTTTTTAAAACAAGAAGGATTTAGCAAAAGCCTAGTGTTACTTTTGATCCTTCTATGATTTGATGTCTGCTGGTATAATATTTTCGAAGTGCTATTGTTCGTAGGTTCGCTGGAATTAATTTAGACTGTAACCATCCGCTGCTCCGCCTATGCTGGCGAGAGCTAATTATACACGAAAGTAAATAACAAAAAAATAATAATTACGTGTAATTATTACAGTATGTATAATTTCAAGAAGAAAATAACTGACTGTATGCAGTGTTGTCAGTAGATTTCGGTAGATAATTTAAAACAAAATATAAATTAATAATGAAATCAATGAATATACTCAGTGTGCAGTGGATAGGTAATTAAATAAATTTAAGCAACAATAGTCTCATACAAATTTGTCTCTAGTTAAACTTACACATATATAAATTAAGGACCAGATAGAGTTCTTATAAAGTCATTGAGGCTATAGTAATTAACAGTTCTGATTTGGCGGAATTAAATTTAGCTTTCACTTTATTGTCATCAACTCTAATTGGAAACTCAAGATATAATTTGTACATATCCTCAACAGTCAGAACTAGATCTTCCTAAAAAGAATGAATGATTTATTATAAAATATCTTAGTTCATTTCAGTATTTATCTTTTTTTTTGGTTGTTTTTTTTTTAAAGACAGGAATGCTTTATCAGCCTGTCTTCCTAACGGTTCTGTATGACCTCATAAAGACAAATGAATGGTTAACTATAACTAAAGCACCTTCTTTTAGCAAAGCATTTCAACATTTAGTTGCTAGACTTAATTACAAGTCTATTGCAATACATGTAAATATAATTAATGGGCACTTCTAGTTAACTAAACCCATTTTAGTAAGCCATAATAATTAACTATAACTAAGTAGTCATTATACATGTCAAAAACAACACTACATACATGTAGTATAACATGTATTACGTGTACAACACTACATACCAGGGTGGGAAATAAACCTACAACATCTGGTGAGCTCACCAGTGCTCACCACAGTACAACTAGCATGCATTGTCATGTCAAAATCTGGTGCTCCTTAAGCTAATTTTGGTGCTCAAATGAGCACTGGAGCACTGTTGTTTCCCACTCTGCTACATACATGTAGTATAACATGTATTACGTACATGTACAACACTACATACATGTACAGTGTAGTATAACATGTACAATGTATGTACATGTACAATTATATATAATGTCAAATCATCATACCTCTGATATTTCTAAATCAATACTGGTTGCTGAAGTCACTCCTGGAAGATCAACAGTAATTCTTACAAACTCTCCATTATCATCCTTGGATGTATTTATTAAATATTTTGGACACTGCACTGTATCCGTTGTACTTCTATCATCATCCAGTCTTAATCCTATATCAACATTTACGTCTTCTTTACTTCCTTTCATTTGTTTTACTTTCTCTTTGCTTTTCTTTCTTCCATTTTTCTTAACTGCATCTTTAGTATTCCCAGCTTGTTCTACTGTTCTCTGTGCATGTACATGTATAAGTATGCATGTATGTATATATGTATGTATGTACACTATGTATATATGTATGTGTATATGTACATAATTATGTATCTATGTACATGTATGTATGTATATATGTGTATATGTATGTATACATGTATGTATGTATGTGTATATGTATGTATGTATGTACATTTACATGTATGTGTGTATGTATGTATGTACGTATACTATGTATGTATGCATGTATGTGTATATGTACATAATTATGTATCTATGTACATGTATGTATGTATATATGTGTATATGTATGTATACATGTATGATTGTATGTATGTACAGCTGTATATGTATATGTATGTATGTATGTACATTTACATGTATGTGTGTATGTATGTATGTATGTATGTATGTACGTACACTATGTATGTATGTATGTATGTATGTACATATGTATGTATGTAGGTATGTATGTAGACATGTATGTATGTATGTATGTATGTATGTATGTATGAATATATTTATGTGTGTACATGTATGTATGTATGTACGTTTATGTACGTTTATGTATGTGTATATCACAGTATATGTATGTATATATGTATGTATGTATATATATGTATGTATGTATGTATGTATGTATATATATGTATGTATGTATGTATGTATGTATGTATGTATGTATATATGTATGTATGTATGTATGTACATGTACATGTATGTACATATGTATGTATGTATGTACATGTACATGTATGCATGTACATGTATGTACATATATATATGTGTATATGTATGTATGCATTTATATATGTAGTACATGTATGTAGTACATGTATGTAGTACATGTATGTATTATGTATATACATGTAAGTATGTACATGTATGTATGTTTAAATGTCATGCATGTACATGTATGTACATGTATAATGTATAATCACATCATTACGGCTCCTGTATCCTTCTGGGAGTTCTTCAATAAGTTTTCTTTTATCTTGAGACTCAGGAAACAGTCTAAGTGGAGGTAACTCACTCTCTTTGGAATGCTCTGAGAGACCCATTCTAGATAATTCTTCCAGAATTGTATCACCAATATCTAACCGTGACTCCATAGGTAGAAAATGATTAAATCGTTCATCAAGTGAATTTGGAATATCTGCCCGAGGTCCTTTAAAATCAGACTTCATCTTTTTTAAAGACTCTTGATTGATTTTTAATTTTATCATGTCCTCTATAAACCTAATTATCAATGAGTTGAGCATATCTTGTAATGGTACTTCTTGTTGACACTCCTCAAGCAATTGTGGACTGAATGCTACATCATATAGCAAATCAGAGGTTTTCTTGCCATCTTTGACCAAATGTCGAAGGATTCCACCTTTGACAGGAACTGGATCAGTGTCTCCTTGTGGACTCGGAACTTTTGCCCATTTACAGACGTTGATATATAATTTGTGAGATCTTCCCTACATGATAAAACCACAAGTATGATATGAATACAGTATAGGGTATACTAAAGGTCATTCACATTCACCTTGTCCTCAGAAAAATGTTCATAACTTTAGTTTGGAATGACCAACAATCTTTTTACCTGCACCATTTTCATATAATTATCCTTCCTGTTCTTTTTTGTGCATGTCAAATTTCAATCCATTGTTTTATTATCGAGTTACAATATAATCATGTATCAACTAGGGCTGGGAGGATTAATCAATTGATATTGAAAATTCTTTTCATTATTAATTCTAAGTATGTGATATCGACTATGCTAATTATTCCAAAAGACATACTTTTCAAGCATGCGACAGCAAATAATGTACAATATGGAAGTGACAGGGAGCCTTTTTGATCACAGGAGGAGTTTCCTGTATTAATTGACTTAACTGGTCTAATTACTTCTGCTGATTTTAATCGATTATCAATCGATTTGTAGTTAGTGATAATCAATTTCAGAATCTCAGCGATTCCCAGCCCTAGTATTAACGTTATGACATTAAACTATACATTGTACATTATATTACATATAAAGTCATCACATCCTAATTTTGAGGCCATCGTGAATGTGAACATTCTTTAATTAGTTGTTTTAGTGTGACACTTGTAATTATACATGATGTTACAGGAGATGTAGAAAGAAAGAAAGAACATGTACATGTACATGTAGTTGTAGTATGACTATATATATAAGCTCTGCAAATTCACCATATCCACTTCATTGTATATGTAATATACATTGTAATAATTTATATAGTTTAATGTCATAAGGATAATACATGATTATACTGTAACTCAATAACGAAGCAATGAATTGAAATTTGACATACACAAAAAAGAATGGGAAGGATAATATGAAAATGGTACATGTAAAGATTGTTGGTCTTTCCAAAGTAAAGTTATGAACATTTTTCTGAAGTCATGGTGAACATGAATGACTATTTAGTTATACATGTAGTTACTGATGACACAGTATATGATTACAGTTGCACAAGCCACACTCCTCCCCTTTTAATATTGGATGGTGGGAGTGAGTCTGGCTTTTAGCCATGTAAACTATGAATATTGTTAGTAGTACTAAGACATGAATTTGTGTTTACTTTGAAGATGAATCAGTAGCTGCCATTGACATGTAGGAATTACAGTGCTTGACTTACTTTACATACTACATGTATGATGGGAGCTACAATTTGGATTTGGTTTGTCTCTGTATCCACCTAAATTTATGATTCTGTATGTCATACATGTATGTCCATGTGTAGTTAAAAGGTTCATCAATTGAACAAAAACAGTTAATTAAACAAAAGCTAATACTTGTGATTTTACTTGTCATCTGGTAATGATTAATGAATATATGTAACCTAATTTTTAAAAAGGTACACTTTCCATCAAATTTTGACCAAATCAGTTGTTTGCTATCCATCATATACAGGAGGTCAATGAAATTTGGCATCCATTAATAAGCTTATTAGATACCAAATTTCATTGAGTGTCTGTACAAAATGGCAGAATGACAAGCAATTAAAAGTGAGTGTTTGATCAAAAAACTGAAGTGTCCAATCTGGGTCACATAACGATAATGAGATTTACAGTTTACATGTGTTCTAATTAGTAATTGCATACCAACAGTATCACAATTCCTTAGCTTGATTAGAAGCCAGACTATCCTCCCTGCCATCCAATATTAAAAAGGGGAGGAGTTTGGCTTGTGAGACTATTGACTATTGCTACATCTTCTAATGTCATGTGTATAAACATCACACTGATGAGGAAGAATGGCCTTTATGCTTACAAATACTAAATTTCATATTTAAGGTACATTATTTCTCACTCTATGTTGAGTGGTACAAGAAATACAGTAGGCTGGTTGGGGCGGGCTTATTGAATCCACCCCCTCCTTCAACTGTTGATCAATTAATTTCTTGTATTCTTCCGGATTATCTTCAGACAACACATCCAACATAGCCCACATCTGTTCTGCTGCTTCTAGTAGCGGATATGAATCTTTTGGCACTGCCATATCCTCTTGAAACGTGTTTACAATTCAGATCTCCTTGGTGATATTAGTACACGTGGTCATAGTATCCAAGTAGTTTACTGAAGTATACAGGAAACATGGCCGCCGAGAGACCTCAAAGAGCAAATGCAGGGAGAAATATGGGAAAACTTCTCGAGCAAGAGATGGAAAAGGATGAATTTTACACTACAGCATATGGAGGGTTTGACGAAGCGTCTGGAGATGATGAATACGAGGTGAGAGTTGTTTTACAGTACACGTATTGTATTTTGAACAAATTGATATATATATATATGTATGTGTGACTGTAGTCTCATATAGCCAGACACAGCCCTTTAGAGATGAGTCTGGTTACGGGAGATGGGCACTGGGATAAATATGCGGTGGGATCAACTGCTCCAGCTTCAAGAAACCATAGAAATGACACGAAAGAGTGGGCGGGGTCACGTGACATCCTGTTTCATTTCCCGGGTATTTTGCAAGTTTTAAAGTTATTCTGCAACATATGACTACTCTAGGGCTCTTGCAACGTATGACCTAGGGTCTAGAGGCACAAATTTGCTGAACCATAGGGTCTCTTGTCTTTAGAGTTAAAATCGGAACAAAATGTCAGGTGACCACACCCACCCTTTCTATGTCATTTCCGGCTTGGCATGGGGTTTTGAGTCTTAAGGAGTTAAGGTGACTAGCCAGTAAGTACACACCATTATTGTGAGTGTGGTTGCCAAGCCATAAGCTCAGATTTGTCAAACCATAGCGTTTAGGGACCAAGTTTTGGTGGGTCTAGGAAGAGTAGCTAGGTTTCAAATACAAGATCAATTTACATGTACATTGTACATGTAGATTAGTGTTGTTTTAGTTAACTATAACTAAAACCCCTTTTAGTAAGGCATTGTGACTTTTAGTTAACTAAACTATAACTAAAATACAAGTCTACTATAATAACTATAACCAACTAAAACAAAAAAAATGGCCGATCATTGTTAGTTAACTAAAACTAAAACCCTTTTAATAAGCCTAATATTATTTTAGTCAATTAACTATAACTATAACTAAAATTGTGATAAACTAGTCATACTATAACTATAACTAAAAGTGGTCAGTATTGTCATACATGTACTAAAACAACACTACTGAACATGTGTACATGTAGTAATCCTTCACCTCCCAACAACCAACCATCCTCCATGTCTCCTCAAGTATCATTGTCGGCTCCCTTCCGTTGCCTACTATATGATAATGGTCTGCACATAATGGCTTATTTAGGGTCTAGCACTTACAGTTTAATTGGAAATTTGGAACAATAGCCAATATTGGCTAGCATTCTAGTTATTTCCAATATTCGTAGTTATTAGTGTTGTTTTAGTGTGACTATAGTGACTACTTTTAGTTATAGTTATAGTTAACCTGGCTAGTAGTTATACATTTTTAGTTTCCAATATTCATAGTTACATGTATACATTTCCACTATCCAATATTCGTAGTTACTCAATATCCAATATTCATAGTTGTACTTTTTTGACACATGTATAACATACATGCATATAAATGAGTGGGTGTGTGGTTTTCCCTGGGAAAGCAAATAACTATTATAATTATTCATGTTCTGCAAGCAAGTGGTTATAAATACACTAAAGAATGTATTTATATTTTTATTAGTCAAATTTTGTTATGTCATTCTGATCTTTATATGAGGTCATTCAATAGGCATGGAAATAGTGCTACAAATAAGTTGAAGTTATAAACAATAAGAATGAAAGAACATGACTGTATGCAGACTTGGGTCAAGTACGTTTGTACTTGTAGTTGAAGATTAAACATGTATATACTAGTAGACAGTACCTTTATGTGCTTCTTAGGTGTAAATAATATTTGATTAAAGATTATTGTTGTGCTAATTTATAGAATAATAACTGATAAAAGCCCTTTGATATGATTATACATGTATAGGGTAGGTGATAACATTCATAGTGTCCATCCACCTTGAAATTGAAGTATGTTCTTTTTACATATAATAGACATTTGACAAGATTAATAAATCTGTACTTGTACATGTACTTGAATTTCTATGTACATGTACTTGTACTTGTACTTAATTAAGTACAATTTCAAAACCCTGTACCTCTGTACTTGTACCTGTACTTGTACCTGTACTTGTATATTATAATTTCAAAGTACTTGTACTTGTACGTAAGTACAATTTCAAAACCCTGTACCTCTGTACTTGTACCTGTACTTGCATATTATAATTTCAAAGTACTTGTACTTGTACATAAGTACAATTTCAAAACCCTGTACTTGTACCTGTACTTGCATATTATAATTTCAAAGTACTTGTACTTGTACGTAAGTACAATTTCAAAACCCTGTACCTCTGTACTTGTACCTGTACTTGCATATTATAATTTCAAAGTACTTGTACTTGTACTTAAGTACAATGTCAAAACCCTGTACTTGTACTTACGTACAAATGCTGTGTACTCGTCCCAAGTCTGACTGTAGGGATATCAATAGCACACAAATAAAATTGGGAAAGTACATTAGCAACAAAATTGAACTAACCAGTAGCTAATTAGCTATACACTATATACTTTGCCTGTTACATGTATGCTTAGCTAGAGAAACTAATGGCCAAAAAGAAGACATTATGGTTACAGATATAATTATATGTAGTTCAAGTTAAGCTAATGTATTGTCACAATCTTGTTTGTGTGCTTTTTCAGTTTCGATAGACATTACAGTGCTTGAAATAACATACAGCAATTGGCTATTTTCCGGACATTTTGGGCAATTGTGTGTATAAATTGTTTAATAATTAGTTACAAGAATAATACAAAAATTAAGAACAGTAACCTTACAGTGGGGTTAATTATTAGTGAAGAGCAGTCATTCCCTAGTGGGTTACTCATAAGCTATCTTTTAATAAGCCTAATATTATTTTAGTCAATTAACTATAACTAAAATTGTGATAAACTAGTCATACTATAACTATAACTAAAAGTGGTCAGTATTGTCATACATGTACTAAAACAACACTACTGAACATGTGTACATGTAGTAATCCTTCACCTCCCAACAACCAACCATCCTCCATGTCTCCTCAAGTATCATTGTCGGCTCCCTTTCGTTGTCTTTTTAATGATATTTAACTGACCACACCTACTATATGATAATGGTCTGCACATAATGGCTTATTTAGGGTCTAGCACTTACAGTTTAATTGGAAATTTGGAACAATAGCCAATATTGGCTAGCATTCTAGTTATTTCCAATATTCGTAGTTATTAGTGTTGTTTTAGTGTGACTATAGTGACTACTTTTAGTTATAGTTATAGTTAACCTGGCTAGTAGTTATGCATTTTTAGTTTCCAATATTCATAGTTACATGTATACATTTCCACTATCCAATATTCGTAGTTACTCAATATCCAATATTCATAGTTGTACTTTTTTGACACATGTATAACATACATGCATATAAATGAGTGGGTGTGTGGTTTTCCCTGGGAAAGCAAATAACTATTATAATTATTCATGTTCTGCAAGCAAGTGGTTATAAATACACTAAAGAATGTATTTATATTTTTATTAGTCAAATTTTGTTATGTCATTCTGATCTTTATATGAGGTCATTCAATAGGCATGGAAATAGTGCTACAAATAAGTTGAAGTTATAAACGATAAGAATGAAAGAACATGACTGTATGCAGACTTGGGTCAAGTACGTTTGTACTTGTAGTTGAAGATTAAACATGTAATACCTGTATATACTAGTAGACAGTACCTTTATGTGCTTCTTAGGTGTAAATAATATTTGATTAAAGATTATTGTTGTGCTAATTTATAGAATAATAACTGATAAAAGCCCTTTGATATGATTATACATGTACAAACATGTATAGGGTAGGTGATAACATTCATAGTGTCCATCCACCTTGAAATTGAAGTATGTTCTTTTTACATATAATAGACATTTGACAAGATTAATAAATCTGTACTTGTACATGTACTTGAATTTCTATGTACATGTACTTGTACTTGTACTTGTACGTAAGTACAATTTCAAAACCCTGTACCTCTGTACTTGTACCTGTACTTGCATATTATAATTTCAAAGTACTTGTACTTGTACGTAAGTACAATTTCAAAAGCTTGTACTTGTACTTGTACCTGTACTTGTATATTATAATTTCAAAGTACTTGTACTTGTACGTAAGTACAATTTCAAAACCCTGTACCTCTGTACTTGTACCTGTACTTGTATATTATAATTTCAAAGTACTTGTACTTGTACTTACGTACAAATGCTGTGTACTCGTCCCAAGTCTGACTGTAGGGATATCAATAGCACACAAATAAAATTGGGAAAGTACATTAGCAACAAAATTGAACTAACCAGTAGCTAATTAGCTATACACTATATACTTTGCCTGTTACATGTATGCTTAGCTAGAGAAACTAATGGCCAAAGAGAAGACATTATGGTTACAGATATAATTATATGTAGTTCAAGTTAAGCTAATGTATTGTCACAATCTTGTTTGTGTGCTTTTTCAGTTTCGATAGACATTACAGTGCTTGAAATAACATACAGCAATTGGCTATTTTCCAGACAATTGGCTATTTTCTACTGGACACTTTTAAAATTTATTTTGAGCTCTGCATTATATGTTATTTTATGTAGTTATATTCAATATGTGTTGCAATAGTGATGCCATGATATGGTAATATTCTACGTCATACATCAGGGATGTTGTAATTGTAATTAGTAATTGTAATTAATTACAATTAATTACTTTTCCGCACAAGTAATTGTAATGGTAGTTGAAATTGAAGGTGAAATAATTGGTAATTGTAATTTAAATATTGTAATTGATTTGTTTGTTATGTGCATACAAGTCAGTTGTGCTCACTGAAAATGTTAATTTTATCACCATGTGATGGTCAATAAAGTGTTTGCTGCCAAATAACTTTGAGAACCTAGTATTTTTAGAAGTTAATGAACGAACACATGGTCTAGAATTCTACATTGTAAATCTTTTTTTTCTAACTGAGTAATTGTAATTAGTAATTGATTACATTTTAAAAGTAATGATTACAATTTTTGCCACTAAAATCAATTAGTAATTGCAATTGTAATCATTACAAGAAATTTCACAAAGTAATTGAGTTGTAATGATTACATTTGTAAATGTAATTACAACATCCCTGTCATACATATACATGAAAATTCATGTACCTAGCATGCTGGCCAAAGCCGTAAATCATAAATGACAAACAAACAAACAGCTACAATGAGCATATATATACATGTACATGTGTATTAGTGTTGTTTTAGTTCCACCTCTTTTAGTTATAGTTATAGTATGCCTGGTTTAATTCACAAACAATTAGTTTAGTTATAGTTTAATTAACTGAAAGTATTTTAGGCTTACTAAAAGGTTTTAGTTAACTAACTAAAAGTCTCCATTATTAGTTATACATGTAGTTATTACAGTAGACCTGTAATTTAGTTGTAGTTTAGTTATAACTAAAGGTCGAAATGCCTTACTAAAAGGGGTTTTAGGTGTAGTTATAGTTAACTAAAACAACACTAATGTATATATACATGTACATGTACAAATTAATAAATAATTTAAATACCACATAGAAATAGCCGCAGAAGATTCAAAAACCTCAGTGGCTTAGAAAATTTAGGTACAAGCTACAATAGCATAATGTACATGTAGTAATAATAGTATTGTAACATTAAGGGTCATCTTGACCTCAGATAAATGGTTTCAATATGGAATACCCAAAAATCATTTTTCCGCACCTTTTTTGTCCTTCCTGTTTTTTTTTGTGTATATAGACATAACATTGAAGACTGGGTGGAGTACATGTATGTGAAATATTGTACATATATCAAATAACTGAACTTATTGTATGAAATCACTTATATCATATTACATGTACATTCTATGCAACACTTGGGAGGGATATTGTGAAATAATTGCTATGACGTGTCATCAACACTATGTGAATATGATTATTAGAATAATTAGAATTATTCATAGTTCGTAAACAACACTTAGACAGCAACTTTTAAAAATAAATTCACTTGACCTTGATAATGTTAAAACTTAAAATTACATTAGATAAAAATACTATATTAAGTAATGAAAATGGTGCAGGTAAAAAGTTGCTGGTCCTTCCAGACTAAAGTTACACATGTATTAACCAGGGATGTTGTAATTGTAATTAGTAATTGTAATTAATTACAATTAATTACTTTCCCCAAGTAATTGTAATGGTAGTTGAAATTGAGATATTTTAAGGTGAAGTAATTGGTAATTGTAATTTAAATATTGTAATTGATTTGTTTGTTATGTGCATACAAGTCAGTTGTGCTCACTGAAAATGTTAATTTTATCACCGTGTGATGGTCAATAAAGTGTTTGCTGCCAAATAACTTTGAGAACCTTGTATTTTTAAAAGTGAATGAATGAACACATGGTCTAGAATTCTGCATTGTAAATCTTTTTTTTGTAATTGTAATTAGTAATTGATTACATTCTAAAAGTAATGATTACAATTTTTGCCACTAAAATCAATTAGTAATTGCAATTGTAATCATTACAAGAAATTTCACAAAGTAATTGAATTGTAATGATTACATTTGTAAATGTAATTACAACATCCCTGGTATTAACATTCCTCTGAGGTCAAGGTGAATGGGGATCACCTTTTAGATAATGGATAGGTAGTAGACTTCCTGGGAAAGAGAAGAAACAATGTGAAAATAAAAAAAAATATGCACTATATATTAGAGAAATAAAAGTGTGTTCACATCTAATGACCTAACTTCGGATGTGATCGGGTGTTTTAATGGTTTGCTACTGTATGTAATAACTTACATGCACTTTGTTCTGAAAATTCTGAAGAACACTGGTGTGGAGGTATAAATACATGTATATTATGTGTATGTATATGTAGTCATGTAAATACTATGTACATTCATGTATTATGTACATACATGTACACATAATATAATGTATTATATGCCACACCCTGTACACTTCTAAACACATATGTGTAGTCTGTACATGCACATAATATAATGTAATTAATTATTATATGCTACACCCTGTACAGCATTACTTCACAAGAAATAAAGTAAGATGTATCCTTGTCAATTTAAACTGTCCTTGGTCGACTCTTGAAGATAGCTTTTACCCTCCTTGAAACATTAGTCTAGGTGAAGGCCTGAACTGTACATACATGTACATTCTGGCTGTGTCTTTGTCATTTATGATTCCTCATTTTACTTTATTTAGACAGAAGATGAGGAAGAAGATACTGTTGATAGTGATTTTGATTTTTCTGAGAAGGAAGAGGATGGTTTGGAACATGATGAAGATTTAGAACCCAAGGCTAAGAGAAGAAAATGGATCAAACCTATGAAGAGTAAATGCATAATGTACATGTACAGTATAATGGTATACAGTGGAATTCCTCTATTGTGAATAGCATTGGGACAAATATAACTGTCCTGAATACAGGGGTGTCCTCATTTCTGGTGTAAATTTATATTATAAAGCACAGTTTGGAACATTTGTAAGTGTCATTAATACAGGGGTGTCCTCATTTCAGGGTGTCCTCAATAGAGGTGTTTCACTGTATATACATGTATGTACATACATGTAATTATAATTACTAGAGAATGCTTGCATGATTGCAATCATTGTGGGGTGAGCCTGAGAAGGCGTGGTTACATTAACTAAATTTTTGACATAGAGCAAAGGCAACCATTTAGTGTGTTTCAGATGAATGAAGAGCAAAATGCAACAGTTCATGGGTTGAGGTATCACCTGTTTTAAACAAAGTACATGTAGATGTTAAATATTTTATTGGAAAAGATCTCAGCTAGAATGATCTTGAAACTTCAATCTACTTTACAAATGAGGCTTCTCTTCTCTTAGACAATCTTGTTTCTCTCTTCTCTTTGGTCTCTGCAGCTCGCTTAGCTCTGTCCCTATCTCTTCAATCCATACCTATCAAGCTGTGACACACACGTGGCTTTAGAAAATTATAATTTCAAATGTTTGAAAACTTGAACATTAAGATATTTACGGAATATGTACCGTACAAACAAAGATAATACGAAATGACATACAATATATATACACATTTTATAACTATAACATATATATATATATATATATATACATGTATATATATATATATATATATATATATATATATATATATATATATATTATACAGTATATACATGTATATATACAAGTATATATATATACTGTATAATTATATATATATATATATATATATATATATATATATATATATATATATATATACATATGTTATAGTTATAAAATGCGCGTGCGGTTTATAACAGAATTCTAAGCCCTAGCACTAGGGCGGCACGCCCAAGTGCGCGGGCTTAGAATTCTGTTATAAACCACACTCGCTGTTTTCTAGCCAACTTTAATTCAAACACTCGCCTTGCTACCTTCCAGCAACTAACGAAGGATAATGTTGATATGTATGGCGTTCTTAGAAGTTCTTCTATACATTCAAATAAGTTAAAAGTCTGTACTGTTAAAAATACGGAAGTTATGAAGCTTAGCCAGAGTGTGGGCATAGCCCGGGACGTTTCATACACTCGCCTTGGTGTTCTTCTGCAACTAACGAAGCATGAATTTCACATCTGTAGCTTTCTTAACACTTCAACTCACCAGCAAAAGAAATTACAATCTTGAATCTTGTAAAATGGAAGAGTTATCGAGCTAAGAACAGTTGTTTCTACAATGCCCCGCCCACACAATTTTCTAATTTACGCATGCACCATACTATTACCTCGGTTACAGCGTCTGCGAAACTGGGAAGTTATAAACCGGTCTATAACTTCCTTATAGTTGAAATATAACACATAGCAACAACATAGTAACAGGCTAGAAATATATATATATATACAATGTAAACTTTGAATAATTATTATATACATGTACATGTACATATATATATGAATATAAGTGACTGATTTGTGATCAGTAAGTGATTTGGAAATTGTGATCAGTGATTGATTTATGATTTATTGTAGTGACTGATTTGTTTGTCGTGAAAGGTTTGTATTCTAGTTGTCAAACATAAAATGCCAGTATTTGAAATACTGTAGTTACTTTATCACATTATGTAATGCATGTGGTAGTGCGGAAGTAGCCATGCAGTCATACAAGACATGTCCGATAAATCCAGGGATTATCTGGTAAATTGAAACTAAACTGTATACAAAGTATATGGGAACAGGACAGGAGTGGTGAAAATAGGTCAAACTGTCTATTATAAGAATATATGTGTATGTACAATCCAGTTTGACACTCCTTCATGCCGCTTTGCGGTGCTCATAAGCTCCTGGTATCAAAGTGATCTTAGTCTTTGATGGCAATCTTGGACATCACTCACAGTATTTGTCAATAAAATGTCACCATACAGTAACAGTAATTACCTTAGTTATATTGTCAGTATTATTGCATGTATAGTAATTACTGTCTCACTACTGTGGTGTTGAATTGACAAGTACACCAATTACTTTCAAAACTACTACTGTAGTGTGGAAATGAAACTACTGAGTAATTACTGTACTGTATGGTGACTTTATTGACTTATACATGTAAAATGCATTACTTGTCTATACTTTTTCCATCATGTGCTCACATATATACATACATGTACATTTATTTTTTCCTGTAGCTGTGAAACCATCGTCTGAAAAAAGAGTCAAGAAAAAGCAAATTGAAATCCAATCTTCAGTTGAGCCTCGGACATTTAGGAAGTCAACTGTTGATTTGGCTAAGGAGAGAGAAAGACATCATAAACTTGAAGACAAGAAAAGAAGAAAAGTAATTACTAGATCAGGACTAGGAAAAGGAACTGAACGGATGACTCAGGAGCAACTGTTAGAAGAAGCCAAACTAACTGAAATAGAAAATTTAGCATCATTGGAGGCTTACCGACTTGAATCTGAGAAACAGACTTACAAAGAGAAGAAACACACAATACAAGGATCTATTATACGTTATAATTCAGTAACTATGCCTGTACTCTCTGTGACAAAAGAGGAAGGTCTGGATTTGACAAAAAATCAGACATATGAAAAATATTCAAGAAACTTTCTTATTTTTACTGACACTAACTCATTTCCTAACTCTTTCTTTCCCGAGTCGTGTTCTATTCGTCATAGACGGCTTTACTGTTCAATCACTGGTCTGCCTGCTAAATATATTGATCCGTTAACTAAGATCCCTTATGCTACTGCACAAGCCTTTCGTATGATCAGAAATCGTTTTGTGAAAGAGAAAGAAGATAAGTGTGAGGCAAGACTGATTCAGTTGAGTAACTGGTTGGAAGAGAAAAGAAAACTAAAAAGACAGTCAAGCTAGTTAGATAATTCTTAATTAAGAGATTACGTAAAGAGGCTGTGATAATTTCATGAATTCTGGTATTATAATAATTTTTATTATTATCCAAACTGTAATTATACTAAAAACGGCTAGTCAGCGCAGCGCAGCACGAGATAGTCTCGTTCTCGACCTTCCACGCCTACTTTTAACGCAACTTCGCCGTTTGTTGAAGCCCAGTCTGCAAAGTAGTTTGTGTGGAAGTTGCAAGATTTTGCTTTCTGTAAGAAATAATTTGCAACTTGGTAAGTCATAAAAAAAAAAAGATGTATTTATGATCGTAATTATCAGTTTTAGCAAAGCGTACTGTCACATGACGTGACTTCGCTTGCTAAAAGTGACATCCAGCATCCACCGTACCCTATCTGTTTTTGGACTCACTCTCTTTTTATAGGTAACTATGGCAGCTAAAAGGACTGTTTGGTTGACACTATTTCTAGTGTGTACTTTGTTGGCGAAGCAAGCAAATGCTCAAGGTATATATATACTTATCTATTATTTTCGCATGATTATGTATTATTATTATTATTATTGTATTGTATCATTACAAAGATCATTGTAGTCAGTTCCTTTAAAACATAAAATGAATGCTTTTTTTTTGCAAATGTACAATCCCAATACCATTTCCCTGAAGTTCCCAATAACAGCAAAACATAATTATATTTAGCATAAATTTATGCAGTCTGCAGTCTCATGCAGGCAGTGCACTAGTGTCTACTCTTTTTAAATGCAGATATCAAAATAGAGAATTTCTTTTTATATGATTAGAAAATTAAAAGTTATTCTTTGCTTTTTGTAACATCATTATGATTGCATTACTACAAGTGTAGCTTAATGTTCCTTGTATCGTATAATTAATTATTCATGATGTACAGTCAGTATATAGTATTCCCAATTTCCCTACTGCATCATCATAATTCATATGTAAGCTTTATTCATTAATGCACATGATAAGAACTAGTGTTTGACTAACTAACATCTCATGAATACTCTCAAATCCAATTCTATATCTCTTAATCTATTTCTTTTTTTTTGTATGCACAAAAGATACTGAATAGTATAAGCTAGTAGATATAATTATAAAAATACCTAAAATATTAATAGTAATGTGTTAGACAGCCACCATATCTCTACCTGGTATATGACAACTGTTTTGCAAATCACTGTAGACACAATTTGGTAGTATATAGGAAGGGTTGAGGGTAAATAGAACCCTGATAGTTGTATTTAGAACAAATCTAATAATAATGAAATACAATCTCTCTGTCCTTTCTCCACCCTTCTTCTTCAAATAAAATTTAATAATTTATCTGCTAGCATTTTAGTAAGACATTGATACCATTCATGGTTTAATTACTAGAACTGTGGTTCAGGTACCATTCATGGTTTAATTACTAGAACTGTGGTTCAGGTTGACAAATCATACAAACTATCTAATATTCTTTTACTGGCTGTATTAAATAATTATATTGGCTAACATAATAATTTCCATTATAATATAAAAATCATTCATGATATATTTCTGTGCTTTCTAAAAATTTACATATAGACTGAAATTACAGTGACCATACATATCTGTCTTTTCAACATTCAATTAGCTTGTACCAATGGTGATATACGTCTTAGAGATGGTCCCTCAAGCACAGAAGGAAGACCAGAACTGTGTAAAGGTGGTGTCTACTATCAGATTTGTGATGACCGATGGAGTCAAAATGATGCTAGGGTCATTTGCAATATGCTTGGTTATTCAATATTTGGTAAAACACTAATTATCACAATGATAACATTTTTTGTCAATGTTGTATAATTATCAGTAGACATTATATCTCAATCTGTTTATTAAACTGACTGGAAAAATTAAAGAAAAAATACGTACTATGAATGCATACACCCAATCATTTCACGACTATAATTATATGTTGTATAATTATTGTTAAAAATTAAGAATGTATGTACCTAGCATGCCAGCTGCAAATGGCCTGAAACACAATTCACAAACACAATAAACTAGCAGACATATATAATTTATATAAATAATTTAAAATACCACAAAAACTAGAAATAGCCGCAGAATATTTAAAAAGTTCAACAGTTGCAATGGCTTATAAAATTCAACAGCTACTGACAATACAGAGCTTAGAAATTTAACAGCCACATAACAATGGCTTAGAACTTTTAGGTATAACCAGAAAATTTAACTGTTAGCTCAATAGCTTATAAAATTTAGGAACAGCCACATACAATGGCTTAGAAAGTTTAGGAACAGCCACATACAATGGCTTAGAAAATTTAGGAACAGGCACATACAATGGCTTAGAAAATTTAGGAACAGGCACATACAATGGCTTAGAAAATTTAAGAACAGCCACATACAATGGCTTAGAAATTTTAGGAACAGCCACATACAATGGCTTAGAAAGTTTAGGAACAGCCACATACAATGGCTTAGAAAGTTTAGGAACAGCCACATACAATGGCTTAGAAAATTTAGGGACAGCCACATACAATGGCTTAGAACATTTAGGGACAGCCACATACAATGGCTTAGAAAATTTAGGGACTATAATTATAATTTGTATAAGTTAGTGTTTGTTACTGCTATTGTAGTTTACGTATACCATAGCAGGAGCTCATAATGACATTGACCAGAAAGCGTAAGAGTACTCTTACGATTTCTGGTCATCGTCATTATGGGCTCCTGACCATAGTCATAATTATATTTATAGTGATTTTACATGTTAGGCTTATTGCTTTATAATAAACTAATGCTAACGTTTTATTTATGTTTGCTATTGCAGTAGTTCTATATAATTAATTTATTCATTCTAAAAGGATTTCAGTTATAAAGCTGAATAACATTCGCAATGCCTTGGTTATAAATACATGTCATGTATGTATGCAAAATTATAATTTATTGTGAAAAAATATACTTTGTATGTTCTTATTTTCAGGTGCTCAAGCTTATGGCCTATCAAAGTATGGATCGGGTGGTATTGCTATTGATGATACAGCATATTTGTGTGATGGTACTGAAGACAGTCTAGGAGCATGTGATACAAATGATGCAAATAACTGTGGCACAGGCAATGTGGCTGGAGTGAAGTGTAATTCTCCAGGCCCCTGTGAAGCTGCTGGTCACACAGGTTGTTGTGTTAGTGGATGTAATGCTGGTGGTTGCTATTGTGACAATGCTTGCTATGGCTTTGGTGATTGTTGTTCTGATATTTCAAATACTTGTCCTCAAGGCGATCCAGTAGCAGGTAAGGAAAGAATTATGGATATGGAATGGGTGAATGGTTAGATGGATGCATGGTTGGGCTGCTAACTTTCTTCATGCCTTTCTTGTTTGCATTGAGAGTATCATGGATGCATGGATGAAATAATGGATGATAAATATATAGATGAATTGATGGATGACAAATTTGTACCATTAATTTGATGACTATTAGATGTCAACTGAATTATTTACTGAAAAACACAGCATCAATTGTCATAAAACATTGTTTTTATTTTAGCATGTACAACTGGTGAAGTCAGACTTGTAGATGGTTTTTATGGTAACTTTAGTGATGGACGAGTGGAGTTTTGTGTGAGTGGCCAATGGACAAGTATTTGTAACAGTGATAGCAGCTGGGATTCATTAGACTCAATAGTAGCATGTAGCCAATCAGGCTATACTCAAGATCGTAAGTGTAATACGTGTGCCACATGTGGCACACACCTGTACCATACATACAAATTCATATATGTGTACATTTACAATTGAACAGTCACACACACACACACACACGTACATGCACACACCTTTATATTCTATGCATGGGAGTGTGTGGGTATGTATATGAGCTTTCAGTGTAGCAGGAATGGAATACTTTTTCAACTTTTCTTTCAGAACCTATTGTGTATACCAATCCAATTCCATATGGACAAGGTTATGATGGAATAACAGCTACCGGTTTTCAGTGTACTGGCGACGAAGCAAGTCTATCTTCCTGCACTTATACTTCTACTGGGGTTGACTGTGGTCATCAGTTTGATGTTGGTGTGGATTGTAATGCAGGATGCACTAATGGTGACACTATGATAACATCTGGTGATATTGCCACTGGTGGTTATGTACTTCTCTGTGTTAATGGTAATTGGGAATACATTAGTGCCACTGGATGGGGTAACGAAGAAGCTCAAGTGTTATGTGGGGAACAAGGATATTCAACACTGGGTAAGTGTACATGCATCTGATAATATTTTGCTAAACTTACTACCATGGATCAGCAGACATTTTAGCAGAGGACACTGGGGTGGGGCACTAATTAAAACCTGTGACTTACATTTGAAGTGTTTATAATACCAGCAGACCAGGGGAGAAGACAGCTAAGTAAAAATGGTTCCATGTCTCGGGGCATGCTCCTTCAGGAAAATTTTAAATTTGCATTCTCTGACATTTCTGGTCTAATGTATAGTAATATTATTATGTGGTACTATAATTATTTACATGTAGCTACTAAAGTGGGGGGGGGGGGGGCTCAGCCCTCCCACATCAGCTTTATGGGGGGTAGAGCCCCCTCTGCCCCCTGTTTTCTCCTTCCCTGCAGACTTCACAAATATGGGAGGTCAAATTGGTATTATATTTAAAGGGTAATGTTTTTGTAAAAGGACACCGTTTTTTTAAAATAGGGTACTGTTTTTTAAATTCATGTAGGGTAGTGTGTTTGTCAAGGAATACTGTAGTTTTTTGTTTTTTTTAAAAAGGATATATTGTTTTATATTATTACATTAGTAATTTCATAATTAGAGTAGTGTTTTATTTTAATAGTATAGTGATTTGTATTCACCAAACCATAGGGTCTCATGTAATTTGATTCAGAATGGAACCCCCTAACTACGTAAAACCCTATGGTTTGGCGAATTTGGTCAATGCCAGCCCCCTGAAACATAATACCAAATTTGGCATTGATATTTGCATAGTAAGTGGTATTATAATACAGATATGATAAACTAAATAGGATTTTATCTACAAAATTGTTTTACTTTTTAAGTAATTTACTTCAAACTAAAGGTCATTCACGTTCACCTTGTCCTCAGAAAAATGCTCATAACTTTAGTTTGAAATGACCAACTATCTTTTTACATGCACCATTTTCATATAATTATCCTTCCCGTTCTTTTTTGTGTATGTCAAATCTCAATCCATTGTTTCATTATTGAGTTACAGTACAATCATGTATTATTAACCTTATGACATTAAACTATACACTGTAGTACATATAAAGTCATTACATCCTAGTTTTGAGGACATCGTGAATGTGAACAGACTTTAAACTATACATGTATTTTCAACCCCCTTTTGACATGTGGTTTGAAACAAACTGTTGTATTATTTCGATATTATATAGTTAAACATTCTTGTATTTTTTTTCTCCAAAGTGTATCATGCTTATGGAGGCAACACATATGGAACACCGAAAAAAGCGCCAACTGTTACTAATTTCAATTGCCTTGGAAATGAAGCTCAATTATCTCAGTGTGGATATAATACTACAGATGCTGGAGATACTGACAATGTTGCTGGTATTCTCTGCCAAACAAAAGGAACATGTGAAAGTAATGGACACACAGGTTGCTGTATCTTTGGTTGTAATACTGGTAGCTGCTATTGTGATTCATCTTGTCATTTCTTTGGAGATTGTTGCTATGACGATATTGATCTTACTTGTCCAGGTGATTTTGTGAAATCTGTTTATACTCATCAATATAATTAGTATAATTATGTATATACAATGTACATGTATAAAATGCATTCTTTAAACATGTACATATGCAATTATCCATAATATTATCTGTGTTATGAGGACAGTATGTATGTGTATACGTATATGATATATATGTACATTATATGTATAGAATAATATATATATATATATATTTTAAAATAATATAATTATACCAGGTATAATATGCTATGCTACCATGACAACCGCTTGATGTGGTTAGGTGTATATTTTGCATATTCATCTCGTCAAAATTTCAAATTGTAATGTTATATAAACCATGTTTAGTTGGTACATATGCCAGATATACCACCTGCTGGTGTTCAAAGGTTTATGTGAATACATGTATATTCCTTGGCCCTACAGGCCTCAGGTTATAGCCACGTATGGCCGGTTCTATTTTCATAGTAATGTTTACCTCTCAAACAGATTCTGATGAGTGTACAGAAGGTGATCTCAGACTAAATAGCACTTACTCAGATTATGAAGGCAGAGTAGAAGTATGTATTAATGGAAAATTTGGTGCATTGTGTGATGACAACTGGGATGATAAAGAAGCTACAGTGGTGTGTCGTCAACTAGGTTACGAGACTGATGGTAAGTAATCATTGTTACAATTATATTGTCATGTGATTGTCACATGCATATGTTAGTTAACATGTAAATGGTATTCTTATCATGAGAACTCATCTTTGAACTTACACTAAAGGTCATTTACATTCACAATGGAAAAATTAAAATGAGAGTTGCCTCATGTGGGAGTCGAACCCACGACACTCTGTACTCCAGACAGATGCTCCACCAACTGAGCTACCAAGGCAGCCCAGATGTACATGTACATGTATAGATTTAGTAAAAGAACCAGTAGTACCCAATTACATTACTTTGTCAAAGTTAACTAAAACACTGAGATTCATACAATTTAGTAAAATGATTTACTGATTGAAGATGATCGAAGTATGTGAAGCTTTATGGCTAGATTTGCATTTATGCCTACTAAAGATGCATTGTATGAATGACTTACTAATGGAAAGTTGTGAGGCAACAGTATAATTCAAAGTGGTGCATTTTGATAATTATTAGCTCAGCAACAAATAATAATGCCTTACAATAAGAAAGTAACAGTGGCAGAAAGATATCAAAAACCAAAACCTGTTTTGAAATGTCCTGCAGTCAATGAAAGCTCGGAAAAGTTTCATCATTTGCAAAGAATGATTTATTGGTCGTCATTGATTGGGTGACTGATGGATTTTCATTGAAAAGTTGTCTTTCCTCAAGAGAAAAATGCAAATTTGTCCAAACTAGGTTTTATGGTGATTATTCATTAAACATTTTAATGGAAAATCATTATTTTAATCTATTTCTCAGGTGCTACTGCTGTTGTAGACTCTTATTTTGAAGCTAGCAATCTCCAACTGGTTGCAGGAAATTTCGCTTGTCTAGGAAATGAGGAACAACTAACAACCTGTACCTACTCATCAGCAAGCTGTGGTCATCACAACGAGGCGGGTGTTAGGTGTCCCGAGTCATGTGACATTGCAGGATCCCTGAGGCTTGTTGGAGGCGATGACGCTTATGACGGTCGTGTAGAAAGTTGTCAGAATGGAGTATGGAGCAGTATTTGTCAAGATTCTTGGAGTTTGGAGGATGCTACCGTTGTTTGTAGACAACTTGGTTATTCCACACTAAGTAAGTTATTTAAATGACTTTATTTCAACCATACATGATCAAGAGCAGGAAAAGTGGAATGTTGGTGATGGTTTTGAGTAGGGGAAGGGGAGGGGTGATGTAAGATGTGAGGATGAGGGGAAAGGGAGAGGTGATATGTAAGGTGCGAGGATGAGGGGAAAGGGAGAGGTGATGTAAGGTGTAAGGATGAGGGGAAAGGGAGAGATGATGTAAGGTGTGAGGATGAGGGTAAAGGGAGAGGTGATGTAAGGTGTAAGGATGAGGGGAAAGGGAGAGGTGATGTAAGGTGTAAGGATAGGGGAAAGGGAGAGGTGATGTAAGGTGTATGGATGAGGGGAAAGGGAAGGGGAGCAATGCATTCTCAGAAAAGATTTGAATTTTAGATGCTCTGATGTCATTTTCAAGTGTTTCTAAATTTATAAATTCATCATGATGATAGTGTTATTGCATTCTCTCCTTACAAAGGTGTTCATGCTTATGGTCTTGCCTATTTCGGTGAAGGAGTTGGTAATATTGCAGCCTCTGATATTACTTGTGATGGAAGTGAGAATTATATTTACGAATGTACAAACAGCACTGATCACACTTGTGATCATTCCAGTGATGTTGGTGTTGACTGCACTAGTCCACTTGGTACTTGTCAAGGCGCTGGATTTACAGATTGTTGTATTACTGGATGTAATATTGGTGGCTGCTATTGTGATTCAGCATGTCATAGTTTTGGAGATTGTTGTTATGATGATATTGATGTTACATGTCCACAAGGAGGAGGTACACACACACAAAATAATCACATGGACACACACACAGACACACACAGACACACACATACACAGACACACACACACACCTACACACACACACACACATACACAAACACACACACATTATCAGTTTTATAATTGTAATTATTTCAGGAATACAATGTACTGAAAATGATGTCAGAATTTCTGGTGGTAGCAATACTAACCAAGGTCTGGTAGAAATCTGTGTTGGTGGGAGTTGGACAAGTGTGTGTGATGAAGACTGGGATATAAATGATGCCAAGGTTGTGTGCACACAGTCTGGATTTTCTTCCAATGGTATGCATGCATCCATACATATGTACACACATTAAGTCTGCACATACGTACTACACACATGCAAATATATATGTACATGTACATGGAAAAAGTCATGCATATACATATAACATAACCAGATTTTAGGTTTTCTTACGTACATACATACATTATACATACATAAGTACATACATACATACATACATACATACATACATACATACATACATACATACATACATACATACATACCTACATACATACATACATACATACATACATACATACATACAGTACAAACATACATTATATATACATAAGTACATACATACCTTATATATACATACATTCATACATACATACATACATACAAACATACATTATACATACATACATACATACATACATACATACATTAAACATACATAAGTACATACATACCTTATACATGTATATACATACATGTGTACATACGTACATACATACACACATACATACATCATGTTATCAGAGATGTAGAAAGAAAGAAAGAAAGAAAGAAAGACACCTGAGGCAATGGAAAAATGAAAAATGAGAGTTGTGTAACCTGTGTTTTTTTCCCATTCTGATTTGAAACTTCATCGTGTACATACATACATACATACATGATTTGATTCCCCGTCTGGTAGACGATGGGCGTCAACTAGTTCAACCTTTTACATACATGTCTCATAAAACCACTTTTACTGAAGAATCTCTGACATCTGTCACATGTAGTATCTCTCCAGGCCATATGACTATGCATTATTGTTATATGTCTCTTTAGCGAAGAGGCATGATTACGACCTTCAAAAACCCTAGCGAAGAGGCATGATTACGACCTTCAAAAACCCTGCCACAACCATGGTGAGAGCACTTAGAGGCTGTAACTTCAGTAGCGAATGGCTGTGAGCTCGCTTCATCACTGGAGATCTTGCTTTTGCGATTCCTTCTCTTGCTTTCCTCATTTCGTGTGTTGTTTTCCTCAAAGTACATGTACATCAAACCTTCTGATACCAACAATCGCCACAATTGCCTATCTAAACTATCCACAGTACTCTCATCAACTCCAAACTACTTCATATCCTCTCTGACACAATCCTTCCATCTCTTTTTTGGCTTCTTTTGTGGTCTTTTACCCACAGTGAGTTCCACAAAGAGAATTTGCTTTGGTATCCTAACGTCTCCCATTCATGAGAGGAGACCCAGCCATTTTAGATGATTTGCAGATAATAATCCCCTAATACTATTACTCTTAGTTATTTTAAGGACCTCCGTGTTGGGTATACCTTCCTGCCATTGAATTCCTGCTATACGCCTAAGACAAATGAGGTGAAAAGCACCAAGTTTACTTATATGCCTCCGATATGTGACCCCAGATTGGCTACCATACAGCAAGGTAAGTAGTACTATTGCTCTATACACTGCCAGTTTGGTGTTTAATCCAATATCCCTTTCTTTCCAAACCCGGTCATTCAAAGCGCCAAAGGACTTTGCAGCGTTCTGCAAACGTACATTAGTTTCCCTGTCAAGTGAATTATACCTAGACATAGTAAACGGTGCTGTGTTAGAAATCCCTTTCCAATAAAAGGTATAGCTTACACCTTCCTCATATAAACATCCTTCTTCTGCCCATCTCACCTCACTGATTGCAGCAATGTCAATGTTGTATTTTCTTAACTTCTTAGCAACCAAAGCTGATCTTCTTTAGGGTCTTTTTGATTTTGAGCTATTTTGATCTAACAACATATGTACATTCAATGTAGTAACAACCAGATTCTTTTTCTTCTTCTTCCTCTTAGTACCAAGAGGCCGAGAATGACTCACATCTGCTGCACAGGGTCCGTCAGGCTTTACCTGTGCAACGTCATGGAATGGGCCATTCCTGAACCTCAACACCCTTTTTAATTTCCTAGTTGACTTTTTCCTGACAATAAACTTAAGGTACAGTAGGTTTGCGAGACCCACTGGAGCCTTGACACCCAGTACAGTGGATGGGGGCAGGGCATGATTCCTGGCATTTTACCGTCCCTCTAAGTCTGAGTGCCGAGTGTTTCTCCTGACCTCTAGTCTGGCTTCTCTCATGTGACCTTACCAACATGGATGCCCCTATTTGGCATTGCTCACATAGTCGTAAAAGCACGCAACATCCCCACCATGAGAAGGTAGTCAGGAAAGGGGACAACATACATACATACATACAAACACACATACATACATACATTATACATACATAACTACATGTACATACATACCTTATTATACATACATACGTACATACATACACACATACATACATACATACATTATATATACATACGTACATATCTACATACATAACTAAATAATCATTTATGATTCCTCCAATTTTTAGGTGCTATTGCAATTGCTGGTGCTTATTTTGGTCAAGATGGTGGTCCTATTGTAAATGGAGGGTATGGCTGTACAGGATCAGAAACGAGTCTTAGTGACTGTACTTTTGATTCAAATTCTCAATGCAGCAAGCATCAGAGTGCTGGAGTTATATGTCCTGAATATTGTGATGGGGAAGGGTCTGTACGACTAGTAGGAGATGAATTGTCTGGCCATGTTGAGGTTTGTAGTAATGGAGCATGGAGTGCTTTCTGTGACACTAATTGGTGTGAGCAGAATGCTAAAGTGGTGTGTGGTCAACTTGGATATTCTACTAACCGTGAGTAATAATTGTTATGAATGTAGATGAGAATGGTCTGATTCAGAAAATAGTAATTTTTGTCAACCTATATCTTTAAATGTTCATTATTCGGCCATTATGTGTAATTGGCCATTCATGTGGAGTAACTAGTGCCTAGTATAGCATACCAAAAAGCTAGCATTAAATGTTTGGAGTGGGCAATATCTGAACTATGTATCAATTCATAGTACATGTAGGTTAGTATAACACTGACTAACTGACTGACTGACTGACATGTACAAACTATGCATACACATACACATGCAAGTTTCATACAGTGGGGGAAGGGGGTGGATATCCCTCCTAACTTGAATATTCTCTCAGTAGATTTCAACATGCAGCAACATCTTAAACTACAAGCCCTCTGGGATCCCAGAAGCCATCAGAAACAACCTCAAGAGCACACAGTTAAAACATTTCCTGGAAAAGCATATCCCCAGACCCCCCCCCCCCCCCCCCCCCAGGAGCTGTGGTGCTTTGCATGATTGATGTTTTCTCCAACAAAAAATGTTGTATGAAACCTTGACTAGCATTAAACTTGGAGTAATAATTATTATTGATAATCTAAATACCTAAAGTCTGTTCACATTCATGATGTCTTCAAAATTGGGATATGATGACTTTAATCGCCACTTTATATGTAATATAGTGTATAGTTTAATGTCATAAGGTTAATACATGATTATATTGTAACTCAATAATGAAGCAATAGATTGAGATTTGACATACACAAAAAAGAATGGGAAGGATAATTATATGAAAATGGTGGAGGTAAAAAGATTGTTAGTCACTCCAAATTAAAGTTATGAACATTTTTCTGAGATCATGGTGAATGTGAATGACCTTAGTTTAGTTGTGTTCATATACAAAATACAAATGATACATCATTTTTTTGTTAAATAAGTATGTTAATTATCTATCTGTCCATTTATCCTCTTCTCTTTATCTATCAGGTGCGGAAGCATATGGTGCCTCTTACTTTGGACAAGAAGTTGCCTCAATCCAATTTGATAACGTAACTTGTACAGGACTTGAAACAAACATTACTGAATGTAGTAGTAGTACTAATGTGAGCCCATCCTGTGGTGCACAACGCTTAGCTGGAGTGACATGTTTTGAAAAATCGCCTTGTGAAGATGCTGGGTTTACAGGATGTTGTCAGTTTTCATGCAATCAAGGTGGATGCTACTGTGATCAGGCATGTCATGGGTTTGGAGACTGTTGCGCCAACGTTGATAATATCTGCCCTCTTTCAAGTGAGTTTCTATGTGCATTTTATGTGTGTGTGCATGTGTGCATGAGTATTTGTGTGTGTGTGTGTATGTGTGTGCTTGCACCCACACATGTGTTTTATATATACTACATGTATGTGTATGGATGTTTGTACATTGCATGATACATGTAATGTCTCTAGTGATTATATTGTACATGCATGAATGTTGCATGTATTTGTGAGTATGTACATGTACATGTATTTGTGAGTGTATATGTATGTGTGCATATATGTAAGATGGATAGTATGTACATGTATATGTATGTACAGTATGTATATGCATTATATACAACTTTATAACTGTACCTTACTGTATGTAGTACTGTACTGTACTCTACTGTACCATACCATACTGTACTGTACTTTACCATACAGTACTGTACTGTACTGTACCATACCATACTGTACTGTTCTGTACTATATCGTACTGTGCCTGTACTGTACTGTGACTGTACTCTACTGTTCTGTACTGTACTGTACTGTACCATACCATACTGTACTGTACTGTATTGTACTGTACTGTACTGTATTGTACTGTACTGTACTGTACTGTATTGTACTGTACTGTACTGTATTGTACTGTATTGTACTGTACTGTACTGTACTGTATTGTACTGTACTGTACTGTACTGTACTGTGACTGTACTCTACTGTTCTGTACTGTACTGACTGTACTGTACCATACCGTACTGTACTGTACTGTACTGTGCTGTATTGTACTGTACTGTACTGTACTGTATTGTACTGTACTGTACTGTACTGTACTGTGACTGTACTCTACTGTTCTGTACTGTACTGACTGTACTGTACCATACCGTACTGTACTGTACTGTACTGTGCTGTATTGTACTGTACTGTACTGTACTGTACTGTACTGTACTATACTGTACTGTACTGTACTGTACTGTACTGTACTGTACTGTACTGTGCTGTACTGTGCTGTATTATACTATACTGTACTAAGACTGTGAAGTGCTGTGAGTGTACATTTATAAATCAACAATAGTGTACACATTATACATGTAACTACATTTGTACTGTTACTGTTTAGTGATTTTTAATTGTTCACTACTTTACATTCTAATTAATAGGTACATGTGTTAATGGAAATGTGAGACTGATTGATGGAGCTGATAATTTTGAAGGGCGAGTGGAAGTTTGTGTTAATGGCAAATGGGGAACTGTTTGTGATCAAAGTTGGGATATAGAAGATGCTACAGCAACATGCAGGCAACTAGGACTACCGACAGATAGTATGTTGTTTATAATAAATGTATTGTGTTATTATGATGACGCATATCAAAGAAACCGCTAAAGTTAGATAAAGCACGGCAGTTTTAGTTATATCACAGTGGTTTGTTTAATGAATTTTAAGTTGTTATGGTTATGATCTCAAATAGTGACCGAACGACACAAATTATTTATATCCTTCATGCTTGATATAATTAATATCCAGTTTAAAGCATTCGGCTCTTGGGTGCTACATGCCTTGGGCCTTATGTTTTAAACTGGATAATACTGGTATTAATTAAAGGCTTTTTTATTAAAATTATGGCATGTAATTACAATGATTGATAATCAACTGGGTACACATGTACAATATCACAATGACTCATTGTTCTATTTTAGACTGTTTGTCTGACATTATAACAATAATTATAATTTGTGGTAAGAGAAACTATTGTACATGTATGTACTTCACACATTAAAATTTCACACCATGGAGTGAAATTTTAATGTGTGAAATACGTACGCACGTGATCGCAGTTGACTGAAGAAAGCGTAAATAAATTTCTGCTGAATGTTATTATGTGTTCTTTAATCAATTGTGAAATTTAAGCGAAAATAAATTCCCCGTGAAAAATACCCATACCTGCAGCATTTCTAATGTGTGGTGAGTATTAACTACCTCTGCTAATTAGAGAAATTCAAAGTTTCTTGGGTCAACCATTAGGATCTAAGTGTGCTTCCTCTAAATAATTATATGTGTGTGTGTGTGTGTGGCTTACCAATTGACCTCACAGTCACACATATCTCATGAAAGCTACATATCCTTTAAATTAATTTATTTTAACACAATACAGATGTCATAGTGTACGGAAGTGGTTATTTTGGTCAAGGTGACAATCCTGTAGTTGCCAGTAATTACCAGTGTAGCTCAGGTGATGAATTAGCAGACTGTTCATTTGATGATAATTTCTGTTGTGGTCATCATCGTGATGCTGGTGTTCGCTGTAGTCCTGGATGTGAAGTTGGAGACATCATACTAACTAATGGAGCTGATGACTATGAAGGAACTGTTAAAGTATGTATTAATGGACAATATCAAGTCATATGTGATGATGGTTGGAGCACTAATGATGCTCAAGTAGTGTGTAGACAACTTGGATATTCAACATTGAGTGAGTTATGAATAGGTGAAGGGCTGAGAAACAGTAATCTAACCCACAAAACAGTACATGTAATTACCCTGATAATGTGAATACCTGCTCAAAGTGAATTTAGAAATGTTTCCAGTGTAATAGTAAGTATATTCCATTTTTGTGCAGTGATGAAATTTTCTGGTACTTGATTTTGGGTTAACATACTATTCATTATTACTGTCATATTGACAGGTTAACTGTTCTCCATTTAGCCACATGCAAAAAGTTTAGGTTCCATAATTAATAATTGTATATATGCCACAGCAACAAGGTCATGGTCTACTGAATAATGGCCATTTACCTTTATCATGGAAGGTTAACATAAGACTCTGCCAGAGGTAACTGGCCCTATGGTTTGGTGGACTATGTACTTAGCACTGTGGCATGTATTAATTACGAAACCTGCTTATTGCAAGTGTTTTTTGTTTGATGTAATCATGTATAATTGTAGTAAACTTGTAATATAGTGTTAGTTAAATTTAATTCAACACAATAATACATTAACAGCCTTGGACATTGAACCCAGAACTGCAAACTTAGCTATCAATGTTCTGACCTCTGAGCTATGACAACCAGACAACCACTTCCTTATTTGGCCAGAATTAATTTTCACCTAAGGAGAGGTTTCTTGAGAGAAGTAAAAACAAGTGTATATAGAGAAAAAAACATCCCTATATTTGCTTTGTGATGACTATGTATTAAGCATTGCTGATGGCACTAGTATCTCTACCTTTCTGTGTTCTCGAAAGCTGGGGCCTGAAGAAGTAAGTGTAACCGTGATTGCAGTCTAAGTACACAGATCTTTGATGAACTGACTGAAGTACTCCTACAAGGTTCTAAATGATGACTTCCTCATATCTGAAACTTAACAACTTATTATACTTACTTGTTAAAGATTCTTGCATAATATTTATACTGTTTCTCTGCTATATACAACAGTTATTAGCAGTTTCTGAATCTTCCTGGCTTGTCTGTAGCTCGAAGAGCCTCGAACGCGCGTTCTTTTACGCGCCACACCCATTAATTGACCGAGCCCCCGGGAAGACGCAACTTCCTTAACTACGTATACAACGCATAGTCGCGCAAGTGACACAAACATAATTATATATATATATACATTAAACCCCGTGGAAAGCAATAATGTATATATATATATATATATGTAATATATAATATATATATAATATTATATATAACTCTTTCAATGGATATGAGCATAATTACGAATATCAAAACAGCTTTTAATAATTATGACATTATTAGTAAATTTTTTACAATAATGGTCACATCATTCAAACTACGTAACTACTAAACATAATGGCTTATATAATGACTGATACCTATACTAAAAATAATGACTAATATAATGACTGATACCTATACTAACAATAATGGCTAATATAATGACTGATACCTATACTAAAAATAATGACTAATATAACAACTGATACCAAATATCAGTGCATCACTGATTGTAATCACAATTAATCACTAGATTATCACAAACTATGCATTTCAGACTTTTCAGTAAAGTCTATTATTCTCTACAGATGCTCATGCATATGGTAAGTCATTTTTTGGAAATGGAACAGGTTCATTAATTGGACTGACTAGTGTACAGTGTTCAGGCTCTGAAGACAGCTGGGTGGGATGTGACTACAGTGAAGAACCAACATGTACTGTTGATCAGTTGGCTGGTGTGCGGTGTTCTGGTGACGTTGGTGCCTGTGAAGCTGATGGGAACTCAGGATGCTGTTTTTTCTCCTGCAATGCTGGTGGTTGTTACTGTGATGCTGTATGTCACACATTCAATGACTGTTGTGATGATATATCTAACACATGCCCACAAAGTAAGATTAGAATTACAAATAATTATGACATGACTGTACATAATTATATAAATTAGAGGTACTGAGATATACTAATCTCATATAACAGCTCTTCATACTAATACTAATAATGATACATGTAAATATACATGTATGATTTATAATTATATAAATTAGAGGTATTGAGATATACTAATCTCATATAACAGCTCTTCATACTAATACTAATACTGATACATGTAAATATACATGTATGATTTATAATTATATAAGTTAGCGGTACAGGTATTGAGATATACTAATCTCATACAACAGCTCTACATCATGTATACATGTAAATATACATTGTACATGTATATCATTTCTCACATATGATACTACCAGGTAACTGCACTGAAGGTGAAACTCGTATAGTTAATAATATCAGTGCTGATGAGTTTTCAGGACGAGTTGAAATATGTGTAAATGGACAGTGGGGAGCCATTTGTGATGATGGATGGGGACTGAATGAGGCTACTATTGTATGTGCACAGTTTGGTTACACCAAGTATGGTGAGTCATGTGATAATCATGTGACATTTTATCACTTTATTATTGTCACTATTAGTATGTTTGCAATGATCAATGAGTTACTTTATTATCCATCAATTATCAATTATTGACCATTAATTGTGTCTATTAATACTACAAACTAGTGGTTTTTTGAGTTAAATATAAGTAAAACAAGAGAAAAATTGTCCCTATGACTGCTTTGTAGTGTCCACCATTCAGTAAACATGGCTGACTTTATTGTGCCTGAAACACATCAGTTATTATTTAGGAATATATTTCAGATAGAATAGCTGCTAGCTATTAGTTTCAGTTTTTACATACACAGCTTTCTTTCTGCTGGTCTGTAGAGCTCAAGCGCGCGTTCTTTACGCACCATGCCCATTAATTGACCAAGCCGCAAATTTCTTAACTACATATACAACGCATACTCACGCAAGTGACACAAACATATTGGGAAAGCAGATGGCCCTATGGGCCATAAAATAAAACCTGGACTTAAAATTTAGTAAGGTATGTTTAGTTAACTAAACTATAACTAAGACCCTTTTAGTAAGATATTATGACTTTTAGGTCTATTGTAATAACTAAATTGGCTGGATTACTATACAGATAAATGTTTAATAAACCAGACATACAGTGTACTACTACTACAAAAAGGTCATTTCATGCTAAAACAATCCTATTACAAACACATGTATTGATTTCTGATAAACACATGTATTATATATATCATGTATGTCTCTCTATTTATGTTTTAGGCTCTGTACCAGCTATAGGAGCAGCATTTGGACAGTCCTCTTTTAGTGTTGTGGCTGCAAACTTTTCCTGCAATGGTTTAGAGTCAAATATAACTAGCTGTTCCTATACAGCAACATCCAATTGTGGTCATCATGAAGATGCTGGTGTTTATTGTAATGTCAAGTGTACAGATGGTGACGTACGTTTAGCTAATGGAACAGACCAGTATGAAGGTCGAGTGGAAGTCTGTAGTAATGCTACCTGGCATACTGTTTGTGAAAATGGCTGGAGCAATGAAGATGCTGAAGTTACTTGTAGGAATTTGGGATTCACTGCCATAAGTAAGTGATTTGTCATTAATTCCAAATGATAGAAATTACTTGTTTAGAAGAGTGTACGTGTATGCATCCATCTAGTTCTTATTCTTCTTCATCATCTCTTCCAAATCTTAATCCTTCTCACATCCTCCTCATCTCTTCTCAAATCTTAATCCTCCTCATCTCTTCCAAATCTTAATCCTCCTCATCTTCACATTTCCTCTCAAATCTTAATCCTCCTCATCTCCACATTTCCTCTCAAATCTCCCTCATCTCATCTCATCTCAAATCTTAATCCTTCTTATCTCCTCTCAAATCTTAGTCTTCCTCATTTCCTCTTCATCTCCTCTCAAATCTTAATCTTCCTCATTTCCTCTTCATCTCTTCCAAATCTTAATCTTCCTCATCTCCTCTTCATCTCTTCCAAATCTTAACCCTCCTCATCTCTTCTCAAATGTTAATCTTCCTCATCTCCTCTTCATCTCTTCATCCTCCTCATCTCTTCTTCATTTTTATCAGCTCTTCCAAATATTAATCTATGTTACTGACACATTGAATGATGTTAGATGAATGGATTGATATCAAGTTACTTACACAATTATATAGAGATTGATCTCATAGTTATTTACACATATACACAGATGCTCAAGCTTTTGGACAATCACTCTTTGGTGCTGGATTTCTTGATATAATGTATGAAGGGTTTACTTGCAGTGGGAATGAATCTTCTCTTAGTGCTTGTCCTAATAACTCTATGCCCACATGTGGTAGCGACCAGGTAGCTGGTGTGAGATGTCAAGGTGATATTAGTCAATGTGAAGCTGCAGGACATACTGGCTGTTGTATTTTTAGCTGCTTTGCTGGAGGTTGCTATTGTGATGCTGTTTGCCATGTATTTAATGACTGTTGTGATAATATTGATCATACTTGTCCAGATAGTAAGTTATGGTAACAGTAATGAATTAACTTACATGTACATGTAGTTCTAATTCGCAATACCTGATAATATGAGACTATAAATGAGAAAACAGTATATAATTTTGATGAAATGCTTATCTTCACTTGAAACACTTGCTATTCAGCCATTTTGTATAGGAACACAACTAAATTAGGTATCAAACAGGGGCAATAGTTGCTCTTCTTGGATATCAAACTTTGTTAGATTCCTGTTTAAAAATGTGAAGTTGCAAGTGAATTTAGTGTTGAAAGTAGCATGTGTGTAAAATTATTATTTTCCTAATGGTTCATTTTTCATCTACAGTCACATATGTATCAGAAAATATTGTTCATAAAATAAAACTCTTGTATACTTAAACTTTTAAAGCTACAGTAATTGTTTCTATGTGGTACTGCAATTGCCCAATAAAACTTGAGAATGGTTGTTTTAATATTTTCTAAGCCCTTGTATGGTACCTAAAAAGTTACTCTAGTACATGTACATGTACTAGAGTAACTAGAAGAAAGTAATAGTTACTTAGACTAAAATTAATAATAATTATAATTTTTATGCAATAAAAAAACTTATTTAAATATAATATGATTGCCGTATATGTGGAAATATTGATGGTGTTTTCATTTGGCAATTTTGGGTTCAAACTGTCAAAATTAAAAATTTGTCAATTAGTTCATGAATGCACATGAGTGATCTAAATGTTTTCCCTACTGAGAAATAAATTAGAACAACCAGCTGATATTGTGGAATGTGTCCAATAAGAAGTAGTCAGTTCTCACTCTCCACTACTAAATACTTCCAGTAATATAAAATTAAAATGCAACAGCTGTGTATATTTTACACGTAAAATGCACATGCATAGTCATGGCCACATAATGAAGTTTAATTTATAATCATCAAAGTTTATTTTGTCAATACTCTGTGAACAGCAAACTGTCATGTAATATTTACTAGCATCAATATTTCCATGTATATGATAGTATAGACAAACAGATTTATTCAGTATTGGATTTTATTTAGAGGGAGGAGGGATTATTCAGTTTAACTTCAAAGAAATACCTTTCCTGTATGATGTTCACACTTATTCCAATTGTTTCTTTACAGCTGTATGCACTGATGGAGAGGTTAGAATTGTTGATGGAAGTAATGAGTTTCGTGGACGTGTAGAGACGTGTATTAATGGACAATGGGGAACTATTTGTGATGAAGGCTGGGATAACAATGATGCTACAGTTGTATGCTTTCAGCTGGGACATTCTCCAATTGGTGAGTCTTTTCATTGATGCATTAATATACATGTAGAGTGTAATTCTATTCTACATCATTTCATCCATCCATCCATTCATCCATCCATCCATCCATCCATTCATCCATCCATCCATCCATCCATCCATCCATCTATCCGTCTGTCCATCCATCCATTCATTCATCCATCCATCCATCCATCCATCCATCCATCCATCCATCCATCCATCTATCTATTCATCCATCCATCCATCCATCCATCCATTCATCCATCTACATTATACACACATGTACATAGGTGCAAGAGCTGTTTCATCTGCAAATTTTGGTCAGGGATCATATGATATCGTTGCTGGACAATTTTCATGCACAGGAACAGAGAGTATTCTAACATCATGTAACTACACTGCAGGAGAGAATTGTGGTCACCATCAAGATGCAGGAGTCATTTGTGGTGAGAAATGTGACGAATCGGCAGGAGATTATTTGCGCTTACAGGATGGTGAAACTGAATATGAAGGTCGTATTGAAGTTTGTCTTAATGGACAGTGGTCCAGTGTTTGTGCGGATGATGTCCTCTGTGGAACAGCTGCTAGTATTGTTTGCCAAGAGCTCGGTTTCTCTAAATATCGTTAGTGAAGAGTATACATGTAGTTAATTACATTATACTAATACTTCACACAATGTTCACAGACACAAACACACACAGAGAGACAAACATACAGACACACACAAACAGACATGCAGACACAGACACAGACACACACACACACACATAGACACAGACAGACAGGCTCACACACAATCTAACACACAGAGACACACAGGCACACACATACACACGTATACATGTACATGATGTACTCATGTGTACCACACACTCATGCATACCCACTTTTATCCACATGTATAACCTGGTCGTAAGTAATAATACTGACTACTAATAGGAAGAGCTTATATTTCATTTACTGTACTGACTACTAATAGGAAGAGCTTATATTTTTCATTACCTACTGTACTGACTACTAATAGGAAGAGCTTATATTTTTCATTACCTACTGTACTGACTACTGATAGGAAGAGCTTATATTTCATTAACTATTGTACTGACTACTGATAGGAAGAGCTTATATTTCATTAACTATTGTACTGACTACTGATAGGAAGAGCTTATATTTTTCATTACCTACTGTACTGACTACTGATAGGAAGAGCTTATATTTCATTAACTATTGTACTGACTACTGATAGGAAGAGCTTATATTTCATTAACTATTGTACTGACTACTGATAGGAAGAGCTTATATTTTTCATTACCTACTGTACTGACTACTGATAGGAAGAGCTTATATTTCATTAACTATTGTACTGACTACTGATAGGAAGAGCTTATATTTCATTAACTATTGTACTGACTACTAATAGGAAGAGCTTATATTTTTCATTACTTATTGTACTGACTACTAATAGGAAGAGCTTATATTTCATTACTTATTATACTGACTACTGATAGGAAGAGCTTATATTTCATTAACTATTGTACTGACTACTAATAGGAAGAGCTTATATTTTTCATTACTTATTGTACTGACTACTGATAGGAAGAGCTTATATTTCATTACTTATTATACTGACTACTGATAGGAAGAGCTTATATTTCATTAACTATTGTACTGACTACTAATAGGAAGAGCTTATATTTTTCATTACTTATTGTACTGACTACTGATAGGAAGAGCTTATATTTCATTACTTATTATACTGACTACTGATAGGAAGAACTTATATTTCATTACCTGACAGAACATACTCACATACACATACAACCAAAATATAAACACATATACGATAATAACACATGTAAACATTATAATTCATTTAATTACCAGATGCTGAGTTGTATGGTTTTGCCAAATATGGAGAAGCTGGTGGTTTGGTTGGAGTTGAGGGTGTTACATGTCTTGGTACAGAAACAAATATTACTCAATGTCAGTATACTCTAGGCTCCACCTGTACTCATGAAATGGATGCTGGTATCATATGTAAACCTATATCTCCTTGTGAGTTAGCTGGTCATACAGGTTGCTGTACTTCTGGATGCTTTAATTCTCAATTCGGTTGCTGGTGTGACACGTTTTGTCATTTCTTTAACGACTGTTGTGATAACATTGAATCACTATGTCCTTCTGGTGAGCAATAAATTAGTGTATAATAATACAGTGAATATAATTATACACATGTACATACATATATAAACAATTCATTAGGTTATATAGGCCCCAATCTACTGTAAGGAAGCCCATGTTGAAATCACTAATACATGTAACATAAGCTTTCTTGGTTGGTAGTAACATTTCTTTGTTTCTTTAATCAAAACGTAGTACATTGTTATTTAATTATATAACAATTAAATTGAATTAATGCAAGTCATCTTCTACCTTGCAGATCAGTGCACAGATGGTGAAGTGCAGTTTGTAAGTGGAAATGATACATCTGGTATACTACAGGTCTGTCAGGATGATCAGTGGAATACAGTTTGTGAAAAAGGATTTGGTGACGAAGAAGCTAAGATTATTTGTAAAAACCATGGTCTTAAAGAAACAGGTTTGATGAAGTTATCCTAACTGTTACAGAATGTGTGTGTGTGTGTGTGTGCATGTGTACATGGGAGGGAGTGTGTGTGTGTGTGCATGTGTACATGGGAGGGAGTGTGTGTGTGTGCATGTGTACATGGGAGGGAGTGTGTGTGTGTGCATGTGTACATGGGAGGGAGTGTGTGTGTGTGTGCATGCATGCATGTGTGACGCATGCATGGGTGGGAGTATGTGTGTCGGTGTTTTGGAGTACACACACACACACACACACACACACACACACACTGATGATTTGATTTATAGTATTATGTATTTTATTAGAATATTTAGTGTTATAAAAAATTCCATTCCTATTATTATATTTGTTAGCTAGAAAAGTGTCTATTCAGTGTTGAAGGAAAATATGTTCTGAATGTGGAACAATGTCTCCACTCAGCACCTGGTCTTGATCATTAGTGTCTAACCTTCTTATGCATATAGTCATCGTTTGTAAACTAATAATCAGGGATGCACCGATACCACAATTTACCGATACTATACAGATACAATTATATATTAAAAACATTTTCCAATACCAATTACCAATACCGATTAATTGTGTATGCAAACTTTCATGTTAGATGTAGTATATCATTTAATTTTCTTCCCACCACGACTATACTTCTGTTTACAAACATCACAAGTAGCCTTCGATTCATCTTCAATACATATCTTGAAGAAATTCCAAACTGAGCTTCTACGTCGATCGGCCATTTTCCCGTTTACTGCACACATGTGCTCAACAGGTACGCATGCGCATTGAGCACGTGGCTAAATCACTAGGAAAAAGCTGAAATCGCCGATACCAATACAATTTTGATACTGTGAGTATCGGCAACAATACAAATATCGATCATGATATCGGTGCATCCCTGCTAATGATGAAATGCATTGTAGTGAGGTCCCTCTTATAACTGAAGAAATAAGATATTTAATAAGAAATGCTCTTGATTTTGGTCATGTATACTCTAATATAGAAAACAGTCTTGTTTAGATTATTTCTTCATTTCCATCATTATTTGTATTCAATCATACTTTTTCTCCATTTAGACTTTACAATTCATGATGTCACTGTTTATGGACAAGGTGATGGAGATGTCTATGCTAAAAATTTTGAATGTACTGGAGAAGAATCAAGTCTTGCTGATTGTCCAGGAGATATTGACTGCTGTGGTCATCAAAGAGATATTGGTCTAACCTGTGCTCTTGCATGTGAAGAAGGAGATATCCGCTTGGCTGATGGAGAAAATGAAATGGAAGGACGTGTAGAGGTTTGTTACAATGGTCGCTGGGGAACTGTGTGTGATGATTTCTGGGATGTGAGTGATGCTAGAGTTGCTTGCAAAATGGCTGGCCTACCATGGAGAGGTAAGCAATTGACACAACTTGAGATACTGATGATAAAATCTAGGGCTGGACGATAGTATCGATAGTGTGACTATCATTATCATCAGTGTTACTATCACTACAGTGATAAAAACTACTATCATGATAGTGGACATGTGGTTACGAGCATTTGCATTTGGCATTGTCTAGCCTCAACATACCCACAATCACATGAAAAAACATGTGAAGATGGCGAGGAATATATCTGATGATATTGATATTGAAGGGCTCTAAGAGTAGTGTGTGGGAGTACATAGTTTCTCTGCCACAGTAGAAAATGCTCAGAGTCTGTATCCAAATTTTAGTTTCACTATCGTGATAGTATTCACTATTGTGATAGTATCTATTAAATATTGTGATAGTTCAGTTTGCTTTTAAGATTGCTCATATTAGAATGTGATTATGTAAGAATTGCAAAGAAATAATAGAAAATTTCTTTGCAATTGATTTTTCAGTAATCAATTTTGAGTTAGGCTATCGTTATAAAATTTTCTTCAATTATAATAATTATAATATTACTCTTTCATAGTTACACGTTGTAAATGTGCTCATGTTGTATTTTGTATTGGCTTAACATTTACAAAATACTAATTTGATATTTTAACCCACAATGATTTTAATAAGTTACATTAGTGCTAGTACATGTACATTTCATCTTTGTTGTATCTATCACACAACACAGGTGCTGCAGCAACCTCTTTCGCTTCATTTGGTCAAGGAGTTGGTCCTATTCATTTGGATAATGTTCAATGTACTGGAAATGAAGACACTCTCTGGAACTGTACTGCAATTGTCTCAAACCATAATTGTGCCCACTTTGAAGATGCTGGAGTCACCTGTGGTATGTTAAGTAGCCATGAGTTTGGTCGAAACAGTGAATTGTTAATTTAATGTTCCAGTTTTATCATTCTTTTCACATCACACACATTTCAATACACATACACCTTTAGCAACTGCAAGCTCAATTCTGTATATATATTTATTATTAATATGATATTAATGTTTAAACAATACATAAAGAAAGATTTAATAAGTCGTTGACTATTCTGGTTTATAAAAAAATCCACAATCTACTCGTGGTCATTACAATTTATGATAATTATTACTACAAATCATTAATTATTATACAATATGTGAAAGAGAGTTCAGGTATCACTGATGTTTGATGTCATCATTAATGGTCTTTGTATAAAACAGTTATATACATGTATATATTTTTTACTTATCTTTTTTTCTGTTCCCACACATGTCACACTACATCTGGATATTCATCTTCAATATTTATTCAGCTTATGGTGAGTCATCATCTACTTCATATATAACTAATTTAGCTTAGGAGGTAGTATAATTAGTATAAAATCACTGAGGTCTTTATGCCAAACTTCATTTGCTTCTTGTATTAAATAAGTGATCATTGGCAAGTATTGGGTTGTTTTTATATAGAACTGCTCCAAATCATGCTTGTATTTTCATATTAAATATCGCACATGTGTAAGCACTGTAGTACATACATACTATAATTAATTGTTACTCATAATTATTTTGGTGAACATACATGTATTCAGCAAACATTAAACATAATGTTGAAGTTAAAAGATGATATTATTTACTTATGTATGAACATTAAAACAAATAATTAAACAAATTATATAACATAGTAAGTATACAAACTAGTCTTACAATCCTAAACTATTAAAATACAGGGGTGTGGAAATAGCCAGTCATACAGGACATTGTCCAGTAAATATAGTGAATGTCCGGTAAATTGAAACTGAGCTGTATATGAAGAGCAGGACAAGAGTGGTGAAAATAGGTGACAATGTCCAGCAGTTGGCCTCAATATTTCCACACCCCTGTTAAAGTGTAAAATACAATGACTTGAAATACTGTAAGGCTTAAATGCAGATTTAAGATACATTGTAACTTGTAAATGGATGAGTGATTTCAATTTTTAGGACCATGTGAGCTTGCTGGGTATACAGATCAATGTTGTGATATATCTGATGGCACAGACTGTCAAGGTGATCAGCATCCAGAAGTATGTCACTGTGACACAGAGTGTGAATTACATGGAGATTG
This sequence comes from Petrosia ficiformis, assembly GCA_947044365.1. Taxonomy (NCBI): domain Eukaryota; kingdom Metazoa; phylum Porifera; class Demospongiae; order Haplosclerida; family Petrosiidae; genus Petrosia; species Petrosia ficiformis. The sequence continues at coordinate 41,434,971 of OX345636.1, read as the reverse complement.
TTGTTCTGATTTTGATCTTACATGCACGTGAGTTAATAATCTCCACTCGCCTGATAAAAAGCTTAATGTGTATTTTTCATTACAAAGCTTGCATCATGTTCATGTACTTCATTTAACAAGTTATCAATATAATGAAGTGCATGTACTACAATTTATAAAAATAAATATCTACTTCTAATATCCCTCGTACAAATAATTTCCCTATATAAATTGACCATGAATACCATGATTATAGCTTACCTGTAAAAGAGCTTTGATGCTAATTCAAGTCAAGCTTCACAAAGGTAGAGCAAAGATAAGTATATTTTTGAATCATGGAACTTCTCAATAATTTCAGAATGGGCTTGGAATTTGATGCAATAATGAGTTTATTGAACTCCTTGTGAACAAACAATGATTTTCCTTTACATTTGGTTTAAGAAACCTTCGACAACATAATAATTTATAAATATGCTCATTGTCAGGTATTAAATACTCTTGGTTAGCAATACTGTCTTTTTACACTGCTGATTTCATTAAGTAAATGTTTGTTATTTACATTGCAGCTGTACAAATGGTGATGTACGTCTCATTAATGGTGCTGATACTAATGAAGGTCGTGTGGAAATTTGTCTGAATGGACGATATGGTACCGTATGTGATGACTTCTTTGGTATAGTTGATGGCCAAGTTGTTTGCAGACAGCTTAATTTACCAGATACTTGTAAGCATAATGCATGCATGTATGCTGATTATACACATGTACATGTATTAAATATGTAAAATCAATAAATAGAAAATGAACAAAGTACTTAATAAATATCTACATGTACATCTTTAACCCACCATTCCAGGTTCTCAAGACTGGGCATTCAGTGTTCAATTTTTCCTTATTTTTCTAAGCCATTGTGGCTGCTTATTTTTTAAGCCATGATGACCGGTAATTATTTTTCTAAGCCATTGTGGCTGAATATTTTTCTAAGCCATAGTAGCTGCTCTAATGTTTAATGAAGCCATTGTGGCTGCTTGTTTGTCTGTTGTGTGTGTGTTTGTTTGTGCCTTTTGCTAGCATGCTAGACACATGAATTTTCATGTACATTGTGTCAGTGTATATTTCTTTCAAACTCAGTAAAATTAAAGTAAAATAGATAATTACATCATTGTATATGTACAGTTATAAGTTATTACTATTAATTATATTCTGCTTTCTTTTTCAGCTGTGGAAGTATTTAGCTTTTCTTACTTTGGTCAAGGAACTGGACCAATTCATCTTGATAACGTAGCATGTAATGGAGATGAAAACTATCTCCTTAATTGTAGCCATAATGGTGTTGGTGTTCACAACTGTGCACATTTTGAAGATGTTGGTGTCAGATGTAACAGTCCTAGCTGTACAGATGGTGAAACCAGACTCGCTGATGGTCCTGATCAGTATACTGGACGGCTTGAAGTGTGTTACAATGGACAATGGGGTACAGTATGTGATGACTTATTTGGGCAAGAGGAAGCTACTGTTGCTTGTAGATCTGCTGGTTTACCTGATGGCAGTAAGTAATAATTTAGTGAATAAATCTCTCGTTTTATTTCACATATCCAGGTCCATCTACTGTCAGCACTATTAATCATACATGCACATGAAAAATCATGTGTATAATTACATATATTATGAATCTCCTTTTAAACAGATGCTGGAGCGATATACTTTGCATTCCAATACTTCGGTTTTGCTAGTGGACCCATCAACTTAGATGATATAATCTGTCAAGGCACTGAAGATCACCTATTTGATTGCAGCTACACTGCTGACCATAATTGTGGTCATTTTGAAGACATTGGTATAACATGTAATCCTCCGTGTGAATATGATGGTCAGCTTAGACTTGCTGGAGGAGATAGCAACATGGAAGGGAGAGTAGAAGTGTGTACAGGTGGAACCTGGGGTACAGTTTGTGATGACTCATTTGATAATTCTGATGCTAAGGTTGTGTGTCGACAACTTGGATTTTCAACTGGAAGTAAGTACTTTAATTCTCCAATCCACTATCATTGTATTATTAAATTAAATTCCATACAGCTACTTGTAACCATATAACTCTTTGATTGTTTTTTTGAATTAGGCCCAAGAACATATATAAACCTGCAATATGGACGCGGTTTTGGTGATATAAAATATAGCGAGTTAGATTGTACTGGCAATGAAACCCATTTGATAAATTGCACAAAGCTAACATCAGGATTCTTCTGTTCTCACTTTGAGGATGTTGGTGTTGGGTGTGAACCTGGATGTGAAGATGGACAACTTAAGCTAGTGGATGGAGATGTTGTAACTGAAGGACGCTTAGAAATATGCAGTAACGGAATGTGGGGAACTGTTTGTGATAACACAGCATCATGGGGCATACATGAAGCTCGAGTTGTTTGCCAGCAGCTAGGCTTTCCAACTACAGGTGAGTGATTCAATGGGTCAGGGTTTCATACAGCAGGGCAGGGGAAGGGGGGACATCCCCCCTAGATTTCAAATGAACTTATTCAACATGCAGCTTCTGGGTCCCCACAAGTCAACAGAAGCAACCTCAAAGGGCCTAAATTTTAAAAGTTTCCTGGGGAAACCCAGACACCCCACCCCCCCAAATACCCTGTGGGTGCTGAATAGTAGTAAACAATGTTTTGGAATACTTGTTATAATACCCCTATAAGTACATATGCTGAGTGGTTAAGGTTATGAACTCACAGCTTGCTTTTATATGGGTGCCGCCATCACTGGCCATTACTGTGGATGATCTGTCATGCTGTGTAATGTTATACAAATCTGTATTAATTTTCATTTATTAATGAATCTTGGAGCTTGATTTCCATAGTTACAGGATAGTCGTAATTTAATTATTATATATTTTTTATAGCTGCACAAGGGGCATACTATGGTGCAGGAGGAGATCCTATTCATTTCTCAAATTTTGTATGTGATGGAACAGAATTAACTCTGGCCTCATGCGGTAAGAGCGCCATGCCAACTTGTACTCACATACAGGATGTTGGTGTCAGTTGTGAAGAAGCCTGCACAACAGGTGAGGTTCGTCTTCTGGATGGAACAGATCAAACAAATGGACGTCTTGAGATCTGTATTGGAGGACTCTGGGGCACAGTGTGTGATGAGGAATTTGGTAATGAAGACGCAAGGGTTGTATGCAAACAACTGGGACTGGAGTATGCTGGAGCCGAAGCAAAAGTTGATGCTCACTTTGGAGAAGGTGATGATGATGTAGCTCTTACCACTTTACATTGTAATGGAGATGAAAGTGCTTTATTTGACTGCTTCTTTAAGACTGGTTCTGCAGTTGCATGCTCACATGCAAATGATGCTGGGGTTGTATGTCAAGGGCTTTGTACAAATGGTGATATTAGACTTGTTGATGGTGATGTTGTGCAGGAAAACGTTCCTCCAAATAGTGGTCGTGTTGAGATTTGCTTTAATGGGGAGTGGGGTACTGTTTGTGATAATGGATGGAGCACTAATGATGCTAATGTTGTCTGTACTCAAGCCGGATTTCAGAGTTCACGTGAGTGAAATAGTTTTGTGACCAATTTTTTAAAATATTAAAATATAAATCAGCTTCATCTGTTCCAATTGGGTTTGTTATTATTTCATCCACAAACCAGATTAGAAAGGAGAGCAAATTGAGAAAGTTACAAATAAACAACTTATAATTAATAATCTCAGAAAATCAATCATTAAGGATTTGTTTTAATATTCCTGCTATATAATTATGATATTATACTTTCTCTTACTTTAGCTGCCCGTGCATTTGGTGGTTACAAATATGGAGCTGGGATAGGAAATATTTATTTCACAAATGTGCAGTGTGTAGGTACAGAGACCCAGCTGGTCAATTGTCCTTCTTCAACTGATACTAGTGAGTGTGATCATTCAGAGGATGCTGGAGTACGCTGTGATGGAGACATTAGTAAGTGATAAGTTTTGTGAAAATGATTGTATGTATAATAAGACATAAAAAAGTATCCCAATGATTGCTTTGTGGTATTAATCATTGATACATATAAATATTTTAGTGACTTGTTTTTCCACCCATCTTACTATTTAAGGTACTTGTATAACTTTTTGCAATGCATTTTTATATAGAACAGTTATTTATTGCAAGCTGTTTTCATCTTGATGCATCAGTAGTATCACCTCACATTCAAAATAAATGCTAAATTTGAATGAATAAGAGGAAAGTGAAAAATACTGGTAGTCACTGTCAGCCACCAGTGCTCTCACCACTGAACTACGACAACCAGACAATGATCAACACTTCACAATACTTATTATATACTGCACAAATAGTACTGAATGCTTCAGTTAGGCACCAGGCAGCATAGGGATGGCCCTAGGAGTCATAAAAATCTTTACCGATCCACTGAGTGAGCAAGTTGATCGAACTGCAAGTATTAGCTAAATTCAAACCTTTTGGATTTGACAAATACAGATGTCTATCTCATTATAATTATGCATAAAAATATTTTTTTATGGCCCGTAGGGCCATCCCTATGATTGCTTTCCCACGGGTTCGATGTATGTTTATATATATATATATATATGTTTGTGTCACCTACGCGAGTATGGGTTGTATACGTAGTTAAGGAAGTTACATCATTCCCGGGGGCTCGGTCAATTAATGGGCGTGGCGCGTAAAAGAACGCGCGATCAAGCTCTACACACCAGCAGAAAGAAAGCTGTTGAGCTTACGTAGAAACTGTAACTAATAGCTAGCTATTCTGCCTGAAATATATTCCTAAAGTTCTACAAGGTCCTTTGAAAGGTCAGGAGAGTAGATAATCAAAATAATAACTATAATAAGCTGTTGTCTTTCATGCTTGATAAAGTCAGCCATGATTACTGAATTCTGGACACCACAAAGCAGTCATAAGGATACTTTTATCTTCACTTAAATTTGTAAAGCAATCATAGGGATGTTTTTTTCTCTATATACACTTGATTACAGTTATTCCAACCTCAACATCAGCTGGAACTGTAACTTCAACATCAGCTGGAACTGTAACTTCAACATCAGCTGGAACTGTAACTTCAACATCAGGTACTGCAAGTGTAGCACCAACTGGCACTCCATTATTTCCACCTCCTGGTAAGCTAACAGTCAAATATCTATAGTGTAGTTAACCATTGCATGGTGATGTATATTATACATACTGTACACACTGTTTTTCACAGATCCTGTACAAAATGTAACAAGAACAATAATTGATGTCACAACAGTTGAAATCACATGGGCTGCACCTGATGTAACTAATGGCATAATTGTCAGATATAATTTTGTAGTTATTGATCATGATGAACTGAATAAGGAACTGATGGGCAATGACCCACTTGATATAACTTTGACCACCCTAGGTATGTGTAGCTTGAGTATTTGTATACATATATGGCAGTTTTACATTGTAGTTCTGATTGTTCATCAAATATGATGTGAATTATTAAACAATTTATATACTCACACAGAACCTGGAGTACATTACAGTTACTACATCACTGTTTCAAACTTCCATGCAACCAGTGCTAAGTATACCGATTCATTCTTCACAGCTGAAACCAGTTAGTGCTGTATAATTATAATACCTATATGTATATAATAAATTCATCTATATATTCACAGTTCCATTCAATCAACCAATAAATAAACCACCTATTATTTAGCATGTACATTGTATATCTTCTGATTTGTTTCAACAGCTCCAATACCATATCCTGAAGATTCAATCACAGCTACCAGGCTAACTGGTACCACCATTAATGTTCAATGGGATAGTCTTTCAATTCACGATGCCGGAGGTTACGTTCAAGGTTATGACGTTGCTTGGACTGTCAGTGGTATGACCTCGACCAACAAAACAACATTGTCAAAAGACACAACTGAGTATACCATCAATCAGTATGTGTATGTTGAAAATGCCTACAATATCAAAGTTCGTGCTTCAACAAGTGTAGGCTATGGAATGTACTCTGAACCAGTATTGGTTAACAGTGAGTCATACTGTGATTGTACTAAAGTCTGTTCATATTCACAATCACCTATGTACTCTAGGGTAATAGTTATATGATCACACCACAGAGGAGAGCAATATTGCACTAGTTTAGTATATCCCAAAGGGCTGATAATTTTATATCACAATATTTTTTAATTTTATTATAACCTATTGTTACTTTACTTAGTAGCATCTTTTGAACAGTTAGATAGTATTTAAGGATAAGTAATTACAATCTGATTATAGGGAAAAAGCAATACCACTTAAAGCCAATATTGCAAACAATATTACATAGTGGTATACATCATGATATTTCTTTAGTAGTATCAAGATACTCCCCACATATGATTGTACAATTATAATATTATCAAAATGATGTCGATGTATGATTTCTCTTGTTGTAGTTAAATGTGTATTTTGAAGGGAACTAACCTTTTTTTGTATTCTAATCACTATAGCAACAAGCTCGGTATTTTTCCAAGTTAAATTGTTCCTTCTTAAAAACCAGAAATGTGGCGTTTGGCTGGTGAGTTACTGAATAACAAACTAATTTATAAGTACAAATACATTTTCCACATGTATAATTATTATTTGTGATTTTAGTGATTTGATTATCACCTAATTTAATCACCATACAGGAAAACCCTGCGACAAAACTTCAAGACTTACTAACAGAAATTGTAAAGCAGATCAATTCTCGATGTAACTGTGGACTCACAACAACTTACCTGTATAATGCTCACTTTGAGTGCAACCCAAGCCAAGATGAAGAGGTTCATCTGCGTGGTCAGTTATTTGCTCCAAATAACGCAATTGCTGCATCTGGACTTGCCAGTAATATTACTGATTGGGTTAATGATAATCCAAAAGTCAATGTAGAAGGAGTTAATTTTGACGTTGATGGTAGCTGTGATGTTGTCATTGAAGACTATGATGATCCTTACTGCAAGACGCCTTCAAGTGTTTCCGCAGCTCTTGTTGTTGGTGTTTCTGTCAGTTTAACTGTTTTTATCATTATTATTATTATTATTGTTGTGCTTGCATTGACTATTGTATTTCTTGTACGTCGTTCTCAAGTGAAATATCAAAGTGGAGGTGGATATGGAGATGCCAGGTAAACAATACAATAAATTATATTTCTTCATCTCTGTTTCATGTAGTTAATAATAGCTAATATTTTATGTCTATATATTATCTAATTATGTGTTAGTATAATTTACATTCAAGCTGCAAATAAAGTTGTGTTGTAGCTGGAAATTTGTAATAAATCTGCACTAGAATATGTTTGTGGTTAATTATTTATTCATATAAGGCATGATCAGTCAATTTGAAGACATAGCTGTAATACCATATAGCATAGTAACAGAGATAGGTAGTGGCAATCAGGTGGGGATCCCCACCTGAATTTTGGTTTTGCCACTTAAAGTAGATACATCCCTCACTGCATACAGTAGCTGTAATACCATATAGCATAGTAAGAGATAGGTAGTGGCAATCAGGTGGGGATCCCCACATGAATTTTGGTTTTGCCACTTAAAGTAGATACATCCCTCACTGCATACAGTAGCTGTAATACCATATAGCATAGTAAGAGATAGGTAGTGGCAATCAGGTGGGGATCCCCACATGAATTTTGGTTTTGCCACTTAAAGTAGATATATCCCTCACTGCATACAGTAATTTATTTATTGAGGGATCTTCTACCTATCTATTGAGAACACTGCATGATGAGATAAGAGCACAAAAGTCTAACATAAAAATAATTACGAAATTCAAGTGTGCTAACATGTCGTACAAAAAGAACAACCTCATTTTTGTGTTTACCATGCTGTCGTTTTATAACCTGCCACTATATTATTATGAAGTAGTATCAATATCCTATATTATCATGCACTCATGCATTTCATTTTAAATCCTTTACAGTCATGAAATGGTCGGTTACTCAAATCGAATTGCATTCCCTGAAGGACAAGAAGATAACATAAGCCAAAGAATGGGAAGCACAGTCCATGATGATGATTTCGACCAGGCCATTAATATGATTTCTGATGATATTGATCGTCAGAATGCAGGTGACATTGAGAAAGCTAAGCTTTCTCAGATGGATGAGTTTGGGGTAAGTAAAGATACTAATGTACTTACGCAATTATCTGTGAAAGTCTTGTATGTTGATTTTAATGCTCGCTACTATAATATGACTTTTAATTGTACAGCTAGGCTTCTGCATAATACCAATATGAATTTAAATACATACAGTACCTGTCTTTATTAAGTTTACATACTATGATGAGAACTATACTTTAATAAGGTGATAGTCAACTGTACTTCTACTACAGTACTACTTTGTACTGTAATGTGTGAATTTCCTTTACATTTGTATGTGATAGCATAGTACTAAGGTGTAATACCGTGAAGTACATTCGATGTACAGTGTACTTCACTCACAAAGTACACTTTAGTCAATTGAAGTACAGTGATAGTATGTAAACTTAATAGTGTACACTGCAAGTTAATGGAAGTACAGTGATAGTATGTAAACTTAATAGTGTACACTGTAGTCAATGGAAGTACAGTGATAGTATGTAAACTTAATAATGTACACTGTAGTCAATGGAAGTACAGTGATAGTATGTAAACTTAATAATGTACACTGTAGTCAATGGAAGTACAGTGATAGTATGTAAACTTAATAATGTACACTGTAGGCAATGGAAGTACAGTGATAGTATGTAAACTTAATAATGTACACTGTAGTCAATGGAAGTACAGTGATAGTATGTAAACTTAATAATGTACACTGTAGTCAATGGAAGTACAGTGATAGTATGTAAACTTAATAATGTACACTGTAGTCAATGGAAGTACAGTGATAGTATGTAAACTTAATAATGTACACTGTAGTCAATGGAAGTACAGTGATAGTATGTAAACTTAATAATGTACACTGTAGTCAATGGAAGTACAGTGATAGTATGTAAACTTAATGTCAGGTACTGTATGTTGAATTGGAAATTTAGTTCATAATTTCTTCTGCTGCTGAAATATAATTTGATGTTACCCTGATTTTGTATATATACACCAATCCACTTTGGTTTGGATCTTAATTCTATAGTATACAGATTATTTTGATTATTTTTCCTTCTTAGGGTGATGATGAAGGCCGTGTTTACTTCACCAAACCTTAACTATATCTTCTGCTATTACACATCTTGAACCTATAATTAAAATTACATGTATACAGGTTTTATAGTTAAAGTATATATATAAATTAGTTTCTATTTTTTATATTTTATTTTTACTTTGTGCTAAACATTTGTATTTTAGCTAATACTGGCTGAATTGTGCTGTTGATTATAAATTAGATTTATTTTTATAAAAGAATAATAATTATGTTATAAGTTGTGTACAGGGATGCTCAGATATTCAAAAGGCCAAATTACCTGTAAATCAAAGCAGCTGTGTTTAACAATAATGTTTAAGGGTTGATCAAACATTAGGAATAACATAATATTGAAAATATTATAATCAAATAAGTATTTTTTTTCCATACAGTTGATCTTAATTATAATCGGATGTATAACTACGGGATAATATTCTTCCATTCCATTTATGATCATCTATACATACTAAACAATAAGAATGAAATTACAGTTGGCAAAACAATGGTGGGCTAACCATGCATTGTGATGCATGTAATTATGAACATAAATGAAAAGGAATGCGAGCGAGTATAAGTTTAAAATTGTCTGAAAAATGTACACCATCCAAGAGACAATTCAACCACTTGATCATTTATGGCAGAAGAAGTGTATAATCATAGTGGAAAAGACAAGTGCTTTGTAGGCTATTTAAGCAAATGAAACATTGAGGCAATGTGGGCCAAGTATAACTAAACTAGAACATTTTGTGCTTTGTTCTGCAAGAAATTAATGTACATGCATATGTACACAAGAAGGCATATCTATAATACATTGGTCAAGGTTTCCCAAGATGCATCTCTGGATCCAGAATCGAACTACCAATTACAGGAGATGGAATCTGTTTTAGAGAACACTGTATATACCAACAAAGATCATCTTAATTAAGCAGTATATAGTAATGTTTATCTGAGTATATATGTTACTACATTGCAATGTTTTGTTATTAGTATAAAAATTATACTTATATATAGCACTGTATATATGTTATAGTTATAAAATGCGCGTGCAGTTTATAACAGAATTCTAAGCCCTAGCAACGAGGGCGCGGGCGGCGCGGGCGGCACGCCCGAGTGCGCGGGCTTAGAATTCTGTTATAAACCGCACGCGCATTTTATAACTGTTTTCTAGCCACCCACTTCAATTCAAACACTCGCCTTGCTACCTTCCAGCAACTAACGAAGGATAATGTTTATATGTATGGCGTTCTTAGAAGTTCTTCTATACATTCAAACAAGTTAAAATTCTGTACTGTTAAAAATACGGAAGTTATGAAGCAGTTATGGCCAGAGTGTGGGCGTAGCCCCGGGACGTTTCATACACTCGCCTTGCTGTTCTCCTGCAACTAACGAAGCATGAATTTCACATCTTTAGCTTTCTTAACACTTCTAACTCACCAGTAAAAGAAATTACAATCTTGAATCTTGTAAAATGCAAGAGTTATAGAGCTAAAAACAGTTGTTTCTGCAACGCCCCGCCCCGCCCACACAATTTTCTAATTTACGCATGCGCTATACTATTACCTTGGTTACAGCGTCTGCGAAACTGGGAAGTTATAAACCGGTCTATAACTTCCTTATAGTTGAAATATAACACATAGCAACAACATAGTAACAGGCTAGAAAGTACTGTATAGTCATAACACCAATGCAAAGTTTTATAAAAAATGTAAAGGCAGAATGTCAATTCAATATACTATCTGACTATAGTGATATCAACTGCACAAAAATGATTATCACAACACAAAAGTAAAAAGTATTCTCGAATTTTTGATTTTATAGTTGTTCATTATTTTAATACTCTGTGGAAAAGAGGATTGCCTAACATAATTATTATTAAGTTCAATATGGTGTGTGGTAAGCACTTATTCAGTAACCTAATATAGCTATATATTTAGTATGATGGTGACATCATCCCTTTGATGTGGTGAGTTCCATATATTGTATATAGACCTTCCATGTGCACACTATGCAGGAGATCTCACCATACATAATGTATATAGTATGCTAACAGGTCCTAATATAGGATCCTCATTTTGTGTCCTCAGATGTGATATAGCCCAAGCCTGCAAGGGCTATATCACATGCTTGGACACAAGGGCAGGTCCTATATTTTATATATAGGACTTGTTAGCACACTATTATATTACACACACACACACACACACATATATAATATATATATATATGTGTCATGATGAAGCCACCCTTCAAAGCTTCCGACAGTGCTATAAATGTGATATGTGTGGTTTGTGGCTTCATTAAGCTGTTTAAACATGACTTTGAAGTGATGAAATATATTGGTTTTGTTATGCCTAATATCAGGCTTATAATTACCTTGCCCTCAGGCCTTGGTGATTATAAACCGAATATAGCACTCATGGCATGACATAACCTATATAGTATATATATATATATATTATTATATATATAAATATATATAATTATATATATGAGCCTCTGTCTGATGTGGTAGAGTGAGAACAGACTGAATACATGTACATGACATTTTACACTAGGATATATTATTATTTACTTTCATAATCTATTTTCTGACTATATTTCTTCATCACATCGTTTTTCTGTAAGTAATCTTTCACATCTCTTGCTCCATGTAACTTATGATGTCTCAGAGTCCGATCCATTTCTTCAAAACCTTTTCCAATTTGCTTCTGCTAGTTGTAATACTACCCTCATAGTTTGAATCTTCGCAAAAATTATCATCGATATCTAGCTCTCTTGCAAAGTTATCCCAATGAGCTGACTTTACCTTAAGCAATTTATAGACATCTCGGCTCTCAGGTGATTTCTTTAGTACAGAAGGAGAGTGTATAGTACATGTACCTGTGAACAAACACACAAAGTGTATTTCCATCAAGAATAAATACAATATACATTAAAATAACAATAGCATATAACAAATACCGCTTTAACCCTTAGTAGACTGATGTCACATATATGTAACATTTGACCCCTACATGGTTCGGAGTGTGTTTCTAGCATTATGAAGCACTCCAAATGCTTGTATAATGTATATGGTGTCAGGCACAAGCCCATGAAAATGGGTAAAAAAAGTTGATGGTTTTTCGGCCACCCTTTGGCCTAAATAATGACTACAGGGGGAATTTTTAAGAAGAGTGTCCACAAATTGTGGTTTCAGTGACCCCGCCCAAGCACTCTGGTGGGTACCTGAGGCATTTCCCTTGCTGTAAAACCTGAAATCATGGGTGTAGCTGGTGCCAACATGCAGTGTGGTCATTTTGTTTGGCCCAGTGCCAGTCAAAAGAGGGAGAACACTGCATTTGATTTAATCCTGCGAAGCGCTTGGGGACTTTCGAGTCCCGGTAAGCAAGTTGGTAGAATTAGTACTCCATGTCGGAAAAGGACCCAAGTTTGAGGCAGAGAAAGTGAACGGTGGCCAAAATATATGCAATAGAGGCGCCTGTGTTGGAAATGGGAAGACGTTTGAAAAACAAGCTCAGCCCTCCAAGGGTTAAGAAGACTCAAGCAGAAAAGGAATTGCTACCACTGGCAGTGCTTGACATTTTTCGTGGCCAGACTGTCTACAAAATTTATCAGGTGTTGGAAAAAAACCTCCTTGTAGTTTTTGTCCCTAGTAATTGCTCAGGCAAATTACAACCATTGGCCTGCTAAAGACCAGACGAAAAAGACGTTCCATAATGGTATGCTCAGAAAGCGAAAGAGCAAGTTGAAATTGGAATTAGTCTTGATGATGTCTCCGTGGATGTGAAGATGACTGTGATCAAGGAAGTTAGTTAGTCTCTTTGTATGACTACCTTTTAAGTCGTCTTGACATTAGCAAGAATGGTTTTGGGATTGCTGAAGCTTTTTCCAATCCTGACAGCATTGGTCAACTCCCATTGACTGAGGAAAATGATTCTTTTAATGGACTAACAGATTATGAGCCTGACTGACACTTCTCATTTGCTGTACATCAGCTGTCCTTGTTAAATAAAAATCGGGAATTTCAGGGAATTTTATTACATAACATTCCCTGAAAGGCGATTTTAGTGCTGCATGAAATTCTTGTTTACGGTATTTAAATTCTCTTGGTGCACAGTACTAATATTAATTATATAATCAAGTTCATTGTTTATTTGTGTTGTGTTTTGCTACTACACAGTTTTCATTTTTCCAAATAGGAAAAAGGGATGATAAAAAGGCCTCTAGTCTTCTCCCCCTAATTGAAACCTAACTATAATACTTTACTTGTATTCATCATGTGTAAGTACATTTTTCTTCTGAGTATTTGATTATACATGGCAATTTGAGTAAGGTTTGTGTACATTGAGCGCCAGGGATCTTGTATGTATCGATAATTGTATCACGTTTTTCAAAAGGCAATTTGGCATTGTCAATTTTAGACTATAAAAATGAAAACTAAATGATTAAATGTTTGTGACTTAGTTGGAGATTCTATTTGTGTTAGACTCCAGACTGTGTTTATTATATCAATAATTCATCAGCTTTTTCATTTCTGCACTATTGCTAGATATAACAGTGATGTTCAATATCAACTAGACAAACAACAATTTATTTTTCACATACCCAGTATCAATTTTTTTTCTAGGATCATATTTTTATGGGGAGAATAGCTTTACCTCCTCTAATAAAGTGCAGTACAAAAATTAATAAATGCTTCATAAACACATTTTAGGGAGAATTCAAGATGTTTGGTGGGAAAACAACACTGCCTGGTACATGTACATGACAAATATCGCAGGCACTACATTTGAAGTTTAGGTTCTGTAATTAATACCAAACCACTACCAGGACAATGCATCTTAAACCCTAAGAATGACATTGGCACCCTTGGCCGGATAGTGGGTAATGAGTCCTTGTACGTCAGTTCAAATACCATCATGCACTAGACCAGACACCTCAGTATCTATAGAACAACAACAGTGAATGTCTTGTACACTACTAACCAAGTCCTTCTTTTCTTGGAGAGACAAAATACTTTCAGACATCCTTCATTCAATTTGAAAAACTTTCAGACGTAAGTAAAAAAGCACACTAGGCGTGGCGCATAATAGAAAGCGCGGCGTCGCGCGCTCGAGCTCGAGTACCCAATCTTCTTGGGGTGTCCGTGTGAACTGTTAGGAGAAGGATGTCAGAATAAGGGCTTTGTGTCCAAGAGCAGTACTCAGCCATATGTGATGATGAACTAGTAATATCCAACATCAATTTCCCAATAGACAAATGCTAGATTATTGGTTGTCAGGGGCATAAAAATACAGCAATATCGTGTGAGTGAATCACGAACAAGAATTGACCACAATGGGAGAGTATACTCAGTTCTAGCACCCCATTGCCTATATATATATCACATTGATGGAAACCACAAACTAATAAGGTAAAGTACAACTTTGATTATGATTACATTGCTGTTGTCACCTTTATAACTATAATAATTATAATAATAATTATTACCAATTATTGTACTCTCTCCATGCCTGAAACACAACAGTGTGCTATAGTTGTTATTTGATTATCTACTCTCCTTACCTTTACGGCAAAACATCAAAGTAAACCACAGGTTTATATATAAGATATAGCACCCTGTGGTCAGATATAGCACCCTGCAGTCAGATATAGCACCTGCCGTCGAAACAGACTACAAGAAAACAACGCTTACCTTTTCCAAAGTGCTGACAAAAAGGTAGGAGAAGCATCAGACATCAACAAAGGTTTTGTCTTTCGTGATATATATTGGTTATATCACAGCCACTTGTGCTATATCAGATTTAGAAAAACCTCGCCCTCAGGCTCAGTTTTTATAAATCTGATATAGCACTTGTGCTGTGATATAACCTATACTTCTAGCCTGTTACTATGTTGTTGCTATGTGTTATATGTCAACTATAAGGAAGTTATAGACCGGTTTATAACTTCCCAGTTTCGCTGACTTTCGCAGACGCTGTAACCAAGGTAATAGTGTATAGCGCATGCGTAAATTAGAAAATTGTGTGGGCGGGGCGTTGCAGAAACAACTGTTCTTAGCTCGATAACTCTTGCATTTTACAAGATTCAAGATTGTAATTTCTTTTACTGGTGAGTTGAAGTGTTAAGAAAGCTACAGATGTGAAATTCATGCTTCGTTAGTTGCAGAAGAACAGCAAGGCGAATGTATGAAACGTCCCGGGCTACGCCCACACTCTGGCTAAGCTTCATAACTTCCGTATTTTTAACAGTACAGACTTTTAACTTGTTTGAATGTATAGAAGAACTTCTAAGAACGCCATACATATCAACATTATCCTTCGTTAGTTGCTGGAAGGTAGCAAGGCGAGTGTTTGAATTGAAGTGGGTGGCTAGAAAACAGTTATAAAATGCGCGTGCGGTTTATAACAGAATTCTAAGCCCGCGCACTCGGGCGTGCCGCCCTCGTTGCTAGGGCTTAGAATTCTGTTATAAACCGCACGCCCATTTTATAACTATAACATATATAATTATATATATATATATATAAATTATGTATATATATATATATATGTATATATATATATATATACATATGTCATATATATACCGTGGCTTTGAGGGATATATGGCGAATATAAGACCCGAGCACTGAGATATTAACCCGAGGCGACGCCGAGGGCCAATATCGAGGTGTGAGGGTCTTATATTCGCCATATATACCGAGAAGCCATGGTACATATAATATATTCTATAGCTAACAGAAACATCAAAGAAGAACAGGACAATGGACACGAGTAACAGGCTAACACAACTTACACTTTCGGCGATATGGGACAATCAAACGAATAGTTCCTGGGAGAAACGCTCATCTATTGGTTCTTTTTTTTCGAGACAAAGAGAGCTTCTTTTGTGTGTTTACTTGTCAAACACGCTTCCTATCCTTCATTCTCTAGCTCTAGACTTTCGGTGACTGCGCATGTGCAAAACCATGACGTCATACCAGGGATATATCTCTGCTGTACTCGTGAACGAACTTTGATGTGGTTGTATAACTTCCCTGCGGTTGTATAACTGCCCTGTGGTCGGGGATATATGCCATATATACGCCCTGTCGGCTCTTTGATGTTTCTGTTAACTATGGTATATATATATATATATATATATATATATTGGAATGCCGAGTGATTGACACAATGATGGACACTGCTTCTTGTGGGACTGCAGACAATGTTGCAAGTGAAAAAGAATGATCTTCAGTTCATAAGTAAAAGACTAGCCTTCAGCGATGAAGCCTTGTAATTGTGTGTATGTATATAATTATGTTGCAAACATTGAGGTGTTAATCCAATTATGATTATACAATTTATATTCCGCTATTTAAAACAATAGAAACAAGAATAATAAAAAACATTTTCAATAAAAATGAAAGAAGATGTATGGATGTCAAAGCCAAAAAACATGCGAATAAGATTGGGATGGTACTAACACGGGAGGTTAATGTAGGACCCAAAATTAAACAAACCACTTCCATATAACCCTGCATAAGTACAGTTCTTCGTTTTTTTGCTTTATAGCAGTGTAGGTACTTATGTAGGGTTATATGAAGTGGTTTGTTTAATTTTGGGTTCTACGCTAAACCTGTGTTATTACTATTCCGACGTTGTCCACGTGCTTTTTGGGTTTTAACATCCCTGCACCTTTCATTTTTGTTTAAAATGTTTTTTATTATTCTTCGTATATATAATTATAGTATTGTGAATGACACTTGCATTTTCAGTTTGGACAGAAGCAGGTTAGAAACTCAAAATACCAGTCACAAGTTGTTTGCTAATGAACACATTACACTCACCAAGTACGATTTGCAACATAATGGTATACACACATTTGCATGTATTTGCAATGTTATATATGACACTGTGGCATGTTCCTCACACTATAGTACCTACTAGATTGTCTAAGTCATTCCACAGATGTAATGCCAGCAGGTGAAGTTTCCCTCCTTTACTGAGATTGACAGTGGAGTGCTTCCATATACTGGGAGTTTACTCAGCAGCTTTCCATGCAAGTTGCATAAGCTACTGAAACTATATGATTGACTCATAATTTCTTTGCATTTCAGAATTTTAAAACTATTGGACTTATTTGTAATTTTGCAATTGTACTATAAGTAAAAACAGAAAATGCAAAGTTCTAAAAGGATGAATTGCTTTCTCATTTGCTTTCTCAGTCTATTGTAGTTATTATTTTGATTACCTACTTACTTGTTAAAGGTTCTATATTTTGGGTAGAACAGCTATTAGTTCTGGTTTCTATGTAAACTTCAACAAGTCTGTAGCCATAACCAAAATATATTCTTAGTAACTTTGGTTGAACCCCCTTGAACTTCCCTTGCTAATCTTCCTTAAGCACATGTTTTGTTACACACTACGCAAATTACTTAACCAAGCCTGCAGAATGATCTAACTTCTTTAACACTTACACATGTATGTGACACAAACATGAAATAATTATCATAAATCATGGTTGGGAGGTGTGTATACAACCTGATGTGGGGGAGGTTTATGTGGAGGCTCATACAGCTGAGGGGTATACTCCACATAAACCTCTGAATGCCAGCAGGTAGTATATCTGGCATATACATCCACTGATTAAGGTTAATATAATATACATTATGATTTGATGAGGTGTATGCACAAAATATACACCTAACCAAAAAAAAGTAACCATATTAATGGTTGCCATGGTAGCACAGTATATACACATGTATATAATTATAATTATATAGTTTGAACCCATGGGAATATAAACATAACGATGCCCTGCAGCTCATAAAAATAACTTTCATTATCTGCATTCATGGCACAATATTTGTGGTAGCTAAGCATATATATTGAAAGCAAACATAAAAGTGTCCTGCAAAAATAACTGGTTAGTACAGTTCCATGGAATAGTGGAAATTGTAATTTAATTGTTGTGTAGGTTGTTATGAATGCATGGTACATAATCCAATAATCAATTTCCTTATCTTGTCTAATAGATATACAAAGAAGCAGAATAAATATTCATTGTAGGTTTCCAAACCTTCTTTGTGCGCATCTAATATGAGATAATAGGCATGATAATTGGTACATATATATTTCATGTATTTTATATAACTAGTACAAAGTAGCTTTGTCATTACATTTGTGTATCCTGAACAACAAACTAATTGTTAAATCCTTGCAACTATACCATATGTACATTTGTTACATTAACAATTCTATTTTTGCCACTGTAAAAATGAATTTGTTATTTTAACAGACCAGTTGTTACCTCAGTTGGACTTACATTTCCAATATATTATATTGTTAGAAACATGAAATAAGAGGATAGTTAGCATTTTGTCTGGTTATAATATAGCTATTATGGTAAAAAGGAATGTTATGGCTACAGTCATAAATGCATATACCCAAATACACCCTACTACCATATAAAGAGGCTGTTATTGATAACTTCAAAATGAGATAATATGAAACAATTTGTTTCAAATAATTGGTTATAGTAAAAACTAATCATGCAATCAGGAATGTACGTACCAATATACACCCTACTTAGTGTCATCAATTTCCTTACACAACATAAGGAAATTGAAATTATAATTATTGGGCTCGCCGAGCCTACGCGTGGGCCAGTCTTTGGTACTTTGGTTGTCATTCTGTCATTCATTCTTCATTCATTGGGCTCGCCGCGCCTATGCGTGGGCGAGTCTTTAGTACTTTGGTTGTCATTCTGTCATTCATTCATTCTGTCCCCACTTTTTTTATTTAATCGTCGATTTAAAGACTTATATAATTTGACTGTAAGTAATATAGTTACCTCACAAGCATAACATTTATTATCAATATAGCATTGAAACTCATGTAACCAAATAAGGGTTAAAATAACTGGTTCATTTTTACAGTGAAAGTTCCAGAGCTGGAACTGGAAATATTAAAATAAATATAACTAGAACAACACTATATAGTTTGAACCAATGGGATAACTTTCATTATCTGCATTCATGGCACGAAGAAAATATTTGTGGTAGTTAAGCATATATATTATTTTTATTGTATAAAACAACAATCTGATGAAACATAAACTTTCATGTTCAACATAATTATACACAGGATAGTTAGCATTTTGTCTGGTTATAATATAGCTATTATGGTAAAAAGGAATGTTATGACTACAGTCATAAATGCATATACCCAAATACACCCTACTACCATATAAAGAGGCTGTTATTGATAACTTCAAAATGAGATAATATGAAACAATTTGTTTCAAATAATTGGTTATAGTAAAAACTAATCATGCAATCAGGAATGTACGTACCAATATACACCCTACTTAGTGTCATCAATTTCCTTACACAACATAAGGAAATTGAAATTATAATTATTGGGCTCGCCGAGCCTACGCGTGGGCCAGTCTTTGGTACTTTGGTTGTCATTCTGTCATTCATTCTTCATTCATTAGGCTCGCCGCGCCTACGTGTGGGCGAGTCTTTAGTACTTTGGTTGTCATTCTGTCATTCATTCATTCTGTCCCCACTTTTTTTATTTAATCGTCGATTTAAAGACTTATATAATTTGACTGTAAGTAATATAGTTACCTCACAAGCATAACATTTATTATCAATATAGCATTGAAACTCATGTAACCAAATAAGGGTTAAAATAACTGGTTCATTTTTACAGTGAAAGTTCCAGAGCTGGAACTGGAAATATTAAAATAAATATAACTAGAACAACACTATATAGTTTGAACCAATGGGATAACTTTCATTATCTGCATTCATGGCACGAAGAAAATATTTGTGGTAGTTAAGCATATATATTATTTTTATTGTATAAAACAACAATCTGATGAAACATAAACTTTCATGTTCAACATAATTATACACAGGATAGTTAGCATTTTGTCTGGTTATAATATAGCTATTATGGTAAAAAGGAATGTTATGACTACAGTCATAAATGCATATACCCAAATACACCCTACTACCATATAAAGAGGCTGTTATTGATAACTTCAAAATGAGATAATATGAAACAATTTGTTTCAAATAATTGGTTATAGTAAAAACTAATCATGCAATCAGGAATGTACGTACCAATATACACCCTACTTAGTGTCATCAATTTCCTTACACAACATAAGGAAATTGAAATTATAATTATTGGGCTCGCCGAGCCTACGCGTGGGCCAGTCTTTGGTACTTTGGTTGTCATTCTGTCATTCATTCTTCATTCATTAGGCTCGCCGCGCCTACGTGTGGGCGAGTCTTTAGTACTTTGGTTGTCATTCTGTCATTCATTCATTCTGTCCCTACTTTTTTTATTTAATCGTCGATTTAAAGACTTATATAATTTGACTGTAAGTAATATAGTTACCTCACAAGCATAACATTTATTATCAATATAGCATTGAAACTCATGTAACCAAATAAGGGTTAAAATAACTGGTTCATTTTTACAGTGAAAGTTCCAGAGCTGGAACTGGAAATATTAAAATAAATATAACTAGAACAACACTACACTGTAAAAAGTAATAGGTTATTTTGACCTTCAGTTGGTTACAGGAGTTTCAATGCAATTATATTTTCCTCCATGCTAGATTTATATTTCCTGCTAACTAATATTTACAAGTCATGCACAGTTCATTTGATCTTGACCTATATTGACTCATATAAAGTACATGTCATATATAACAAGGCATATGGTAACAAACATATTAATACAATGTAACTATATACATAGCATAGTATTGTAGGTACAACCTGTGGTATATTATTTGTGAAAACAAGTGATGTTACTACCTCATTCCAGAGTAATTAATTAATATAAATTTGCACATGAATTTGTACTTGTAATAGCAAACATGTGATATATACTCCACAGATATTTGAAACGCCAGCACATGTATGTAATTATTATGAGATATACATGTTTAAAGTACATGTACATTGTATTGCTTTTGTTAATTAATACAATGTAGCTATATATATACTGTATATACGTAGCATAGTATTATAGTGGTATATTATTAGTATTCCAATTCCAACATCTGCAAAAACAACAGACGTCATTGCAGAGTAGATAATTACATGAAGTTGTACTTATAATAACAAATAATGTGATGCACTCCACAGATATTTGAAAAGTCAGCACATGTATGTACCATTCTTTATTATGGCATATACCTTATATACCAGTCAATATACATGTAGATCAAAATCAAAACTTGTTATTTTAACCCTCATTTGGTTACATAATTGAAACTCATGTAACCAAATGAGGGTTAAAATAACCTATTCATTTTTAAAGTGTATAGTTTGAACCAATGGGATAACTTTCATTATCTGCATTCATGGCACAAAGAAAATATTTGTGGTAGTTAAGCATATATATTATTTTTATTGTATAAAACAACAATCTGATGAAACATAAACTTTCATGTTCAACATAATTATACACAGGATAGTTAGCATTTTGTCTGGTTATAATATAGCTATTATGGTAAAAAGGAATGTTATGACTACAGTCATAAATGCATATACCCAAATACACCCTACTACCATATAAAGAGGCTGTTATTGATAACTTCAAAATGAGATAATATGAAACAATTTGTTTCAAATAATTGGTTATAGTAAAAACTAATCATGCAATCAGGAATGTACGTACCAATATACACCCTACTTAGTGTCATCAATTTCCTTACACAACATAAGGAAATTGAAATTATAATTATTGGGCTCGCCGAGCCTACGCGTGGGCCAGTCTTTGGTACTTTGGTTGTCATTCTGTCATTCATTCTTCATTCATTAGGCTCGCCGCGCCTACGTGTGGGCGAGTCTTTAGTACTTTGGTTGTCATTCTGTCATTCATTCATTCTGTCCCTACTTTTTTTATTTAATCGTCGATTTAAAGACTTATATAATTTGACTGTAAGTAATATAGTTACCTCACAAGCATAACATTTATTATCAATATAGCATTGAAACTCATGTAACCAAATAAGGGTTAAAATAACTGGTTCATTTTTACAGTGAAAGTTCCAGAGCTGGAACTGGAAATATTAAAATAAATATAACTAGAACAACACTACACTGTAAAAAGTAATAGGTTATTTTGACCTTCAGTTGGTTACAGGAGTTTCAATGCAATTATACTTTCCTCCATGCTGATTTATATTTCCTGCTAACTAATATTTACAAGTCATGCACAGTTCATTTGATCTTGACCTATATTGACTCATATAAAGTACATGTCATATATAACAAGGCATATGGTAACAAACATATTAATACAATGTAACTATATACATAGCATAGTATTGTAGGTACAACCTGTGGTATATTATTTGTGAAAACAAGTGATGTTACTACCTCATTCCAGAGTAATTAATTAATATAAATTTGCACATGAATTTGTACTTGTAATAGCAAACATGTGATATATACTCCACAGATATTTGAAACGCCAGCACATGTATGTAATTATTATGAGATATACATGTTTAAAGTACATGTACATTGTATTGCTTTTGTTAATTAATACAATGTAGCTATATATATACTGTATATACGTAGCATAGTATTATAGTGGTATATTATTAGTATTCCAATTCCAACATCTGCAAAAACAACAGACGTCATTGCAGAGTAGATAATTACATGAAGTTGTACTTATAATAACAAATAATGTGATGCACTCCACAGATATTTGAAAAGTCAGCACATGTATGTACCATTCTTTATTATGGCATATACCTTATATACCAGTCAATATACATGTAGATCAAAATCAAAACTTGTTATTTTAACCCTCATTTGGTTACATAATTGAAACTCATGTAACCAAATGAGGGTTAAAATAACCTATTCATTTTTAAAGTGTATAGTTTGAACCAATGGGATAACTTTCATTATCTGCATTCATGGCACAAAGAAAATATTTGTGGTAGTTAAGCATATTATTATTTTTATTGTATAAAACAACAATCTGATGAAACATAAAATACACAGCAAGAAACTAACGTATATAATCAGGGCTAATGTTAACATGCAAGTCCATTACAGTTTTGATATCCCTACATCCTCTCTAATTATATAATTATATAGTTTGAACCCATGGGAAAACAAACATAAAGGTGCCCTGCAATGCAAAAATGACATTATTAAAATAACTAATTTATTGGTTAGTACAGTTCCAAGGAATAGTGGAAATTATAAATTAATTGTTGTGTAAGTTGTTATGAATCCATGTTGACATACTATAATCCAATGAAGCACCTTTGGTACGTGGCCTCGCCGCTGTAGATTTAAGGATAGGTTCCAATTGCAACAATTAAATAAACGAGATGCAACAGAGAAAGTAACAAGCTTAAATTTGAATTTGTTGTTTATATAAAGTTGAAAGTTGGTTAAGAAAGTTTTTGTGGCTAGAGTGGCTAAGGTTATTTCTGATAAATATAAAAACACATGGAAGATGACTAAGAATGATTCTCCATCATCTATACTGCTTTGAACTAGTATAATAACTATATTACTTACAGTCAAATTATATAAGTCTTTAAATCGACGATTAAATAAAAAAAGTGGGGACAGAATGACAGAATGACAACCAAAGTACTAAAGACTCGCCCACACGTAGGCGCGGCGAGCCCAATGAATGAAGAATGAATGACAGAATGACAACCAAAGTACCAAAGACTGGCCCACGCGTAGGCTCGGCAAGCCCAATAATTATAATTTCAATTTCCTTATCTTGTGTAATAGATATACAAAGAAGCAGAATAAATATTCATTGTAGGTTTCCAAACCTTCTTTGTGCATCTAATATGAGATATTAGGCATGATAATTTTTACATATATATTTTATGTATTTTATATAACTAGTACAAAGTAGTTTTGGCATTACGTTTGTGTATCCTGAACAACAAACTAATTGTTAAATCCTTGCAACTATACTAACCAATACGTACATTTGTTACTTTAACAATTCTATTTTTGGGCTATAGAACTAACTCATGATCTGCACTCATGACACAAAGAAAATATGATATTTTACGTTATAGTGAAGCATACATTATTGTTATTGCACAAATTAACAAGCTTTCATGTTCTTTGATATCCCTACGTCATCTTTAATTTTATTTTTTAATTATATGATTATATAGTTTGAACCCATGGGAAACATAATTATATAGTACAAAGTAGCTATGATGTTAGATTATACGTATTCTGAACAACCAACTAATTGATAAATGCTTGCAGTTGCACTAATCAACACATTGGTTATTTTAACAATGCTATTTTTGCAATGTTTTTTATTATTCTTTAATTATATAACTATATAGTTTGAACTCATGGGATAACTTTCATTATCTGCATTCATGGCACAAAAAAAATGTTTGTTGTAGCTAAGCATAAAACAGCAAACTGCCAAAAAAAATAGACTTTCATGTACAACATAATTATACACAGCAAGAAACTAACTTATATAATCAGGGCTAATGTTAACATACAAGTCCATTACAGTTTTGATATCCCTACATCCTCTCTAATTATATAATTATATAGTTTGAACCCATGGGAAAACAAACATAAAGGTGCCCTGCAATGCAAAAATGACATTATTAATATAACTACTTTATTGGTTACACTGCAAAAATTAAATAACCATTTTATCGGTTAGTACATGCAGTTGCATGGAATAGCTGAGTTTCAATTTAGATTGTCAATTGTCATAGACGATGTTGTAGCTACCTACATGATGTTACTATACAACATAGTGTACACCAAGTAATGAAATATATGAATTAAATTATGTGTTTGTGGATATAGAAACCCATTTGATGGTCAGATACAATTATTATACATTAAACTAAATCTTTGACATGCAACATGAGTATATAGAAAGCACCCTAAAGTATAGTGCTTCAATTATCATTAGTACAATTTTTAAATCCTTGCAACTGTACTAACCACTACATTAGTTATTTTAACTATTTTGTTTTTGCAGTGTGACACAAAGAAAATATTTATGTTATATAGCATTATTCTTATTGCACAAAGGAACAAGCTACCGTAAAATAAATTTTCATGTTCAACAAATGATGACATACACAGAAAGAAACTAACTTATAAAGGCATAGTATAATGAGGGTTAATGTTAACATGCAAGTCCATTACAGTTTTGATATCCCTACATCTTTATAATTTTTGTATTTATTATTTTTTAATTATATCACTATATAGCTACCCATAGGAAGACAATCATAAGGATGCTCTGTGGGCTGAGTAATCAGAGTTCATGTCACATGCAAGTCCATTACAGTTCAACAGAACCAGTATTGATTATTGTACTTATTATTATATTGTTTATCATTAAGTTTGGTATTGCCAGTGGAGACACATGCACACCATAAGAGTTTGTGTAGCTATGCGTGGACTAAGACATGGAATGCATAATGTTTCATATATTTTATACTACACTTGTTTAATTGGTGCTTTATGTTGTTTAAATTCTTATAGTACAGAGTCATTTTGTATATCCAGTGGATCATGAACTGAGACATAATTATTTGGTATTTTTAATTAGTTGCTATAGCAACGGCTCAAAATGCTGAATACATGTGATGCACATTCATATAAAATACACATCCTTTCATAGATCATCAGTTTTTCCACTCCATGTACAAAGATGCCCTCTACCTTTGTGTATGTTCATGTTGTATTTCAGCTGTTGTGTGTTGTCAGGGTTGTTACAAACCTGGAGTTCAACTACAATACAAAACCTGAGAGAATCATCTATGGTGAGCAAAATCGTATTCGTGGCTTCAGAGATGATAAAGACAAGGATTTTATTCTAGGAGGGCTTGTTGCTGTACATGGTTCTGCTATGGGGTCTGCTAGAGGACGCTGTGGGACATCTCTAGTAAGAAGTGGTCCAGAAAGAATTGAAGCCTTTTTATATGCCCTTGATCTAATCAATAGTGATCCAAACTTACTTCCTAACATCACTCTTGGATATGACATAAGGGACACTTGTGTAAGTGAAAATGTAGCATTGGATGAGAGTGCTGATTTTATTTTCCAGGGATCTGAAGGTTTAGTAGATTGTAGCTCCTGCAGTGAAATTGCAGCTGGTTCTAATGTTACCTCCACACTCACAGTGTCAGCTGTAATTGGAGCTACAACAAGTCAGGTTTCCATTGCAGTTGCCAGTTTACTGCGACTTTTTACTGTACCTCAAGTCAGTTACTCTTCTTCTTCTCCAATTTTGAGTAATCGTGACCGATACAGCTATTTCTATCGTACAATCCCTCCAGATGATCAACAAGCACAAGCGATGATTGATCTAGTAATAAGGTTTGGATGGACATACGTGTCTGCTATTCACACAAACAATGCATATGGTGAACCTGGAATTGACAGGTTTAGACAGTTAGCTGATGCAGCAGGAATCTGCATTGACTTAGATTTAGGAATTGATGATCAATTTACACCCAATGATTACTATAACTTGGCAAGTAGAGTGATCAACGAATCCTCACCAAATGTTATTGTTTTCTTTGCATCATTTCACAGAGTTATAGATTTTTTTGAACAATTTAAAATCATCCAAGAATCATCAGAAAAACAAAGACGATTTCTATGGATTGCCAGTGATTCTTGGGCAGGATCAAATTTCATAAGTGATACATATGGAAAATATATTGGCAGTCATTTAGGGTTTTCACCACTGAGCAGTGTTGATCCAAACTATGATGATTACTTTTCTCGACTTACTTTATCGACTAATAAACGCAACCCGTGGTTCAGAGAGTATTTTGAAGATTACTATGACTGCACTGTTAATGTGTCCTGTGCAAAGAATGTCAGTACAGTTGATCATCCAAATTACATTCGAAGGCCTGTAGAGCTTGTAATTGATGCTGTTTATAGTGTTTCTCATGCTCTTCATAATTTCTTACTGGATAATTGCGACCTGCCTGTGATATATGATCACACTTCCCGCACTTGCAAAGGACAAAAGAGAGAATTAAATGGATTAGTATTACGTGATTATCTTCAAAATGTTAGTTTTACAAGTCATTCAGGAAACTATATAGTATATGACAGTTTTGGAAATATAGAAGGTCGATATATAATCAGAAATTTACAAATGAAGTCAACCTGTAAAAACTGCTCTGCCCAATACGAAATTGTTAATGTTGGGGATTGGGATGAGACAAGACAAACAAATCTCCAGCTCTTCCAAAATGTTTCCATTCATTTTGGAGTGAATGAAACTGAAAATCAACCATTACTAACTCTTGAATCTCAGTGTCAGCTGTGTGAAGTTGGTAGTATAAAACAGATTGTCCAGTCATTTTGTTGTGGAATATGTATTCCTTGTCTGGGAAGGAACTATACTAATACAACTGCATCTGAGTGCAGCACATGCCCTCAAAACATGTGGGGTAATAATCCTCTCAGTGGTAGTAATGCTTGTAAGCACATTAGGGAAGCCTACTTAGATCCATCAGATGCATGGGGTATTGTTTTAATTATAGTAGCTATCCTTGGTCTAATAACAGTAGTTTTGGTATGTATTGCAATGGGGATCTTCTGGAGTACCCCTATAATTAAGTCCTCAGGAAGGGAACAAATGATTCTATTACTCACTGGAACAACATTATGTTTTCTATTAACAATATTCTTCATCTTAAAACCTTCTATACCTATCTGTCTATTCCAAAGGGTTGGTACATGGTTCTGTTTGTCTCTGATCCTTTCTGCTCTTTTTGTGAAGCTAGTTCGAATTGCTCGTATCTTTCTACGAGAACAGACCTCTGGAAGACCGAAATTCATAACACCTATATACCAAATAATTTTTACCTTCATGCTTGTTGGTGGTCAGATGTTACTTGTTCTGATATCTCTCATAATCGTTTATCCTGACTCAACAACAAAGTTGGTGCTGAATAGTGAAAACACCAATGATTCTCCTCAATTAATTATTACATGTGCTTCTCCACACATTGCTTTAATTGCTCTACAAATGCTGTACTTTTCAGTTATACTGATAGTTTCCAATGCGTTAGCTATATTGACTATTCGATTTCCAGCAAACTTTAATGAAGTGAAGTATGTTGCGTTCTCCACATTCTGTATTGGCATAATATGGATAGCATTTCTTGTGACCTACTTTGCCACAACAGATGAGTTTCAAACAGCTGTTATATCATTAGCTATTCAAATGAGCGCGCTGGCAGTTCTTATCTCTATATTTGGACCTCGAATCTTCATTGCAACTGTCTGGCCAAGCAAGAATACAGCTGTTAGCATCAGCACACAGGGACACAATGTGACTCTGTCATCTATTGCAAGTGGCAGTGGTAATAATAAAACAGGTAACACAACTTCAAGTGGCAAATGCGAGTCTGATGAATTCAAGACAAGACAGAGTGAGAATTAATGAAGATACAATTGAAGACAGATGTACAAATATGTTAATCAATTAAGTCACTGTGTTTAAGCTATTACATATTATATTTTATGCAATTGTAGATGTTATTTGTTTAGATGGAGTGTTTTTTACCTTAGTATTTCAACTTATTTGGAAATTAAATTAAATAAGTAACTGCAGAACCTAAACTGCTCCTAAGCACCAAACTGCAAACTCGAGTCCAGCATATTCAGGTTAGGCTGGAACAAACTTACACTGCCATTAGATCTGGTTATGGGATTATAGTCATTATGATTCATATCAGAGAAGTCTAGGTTGGGCTGATGGGTCAGATTGAGTCACAGCATATTTATAAATCAGTATATCACTGTACAAATAGTATTGTCAATATAACAAATATATTGGTTAGTACAGTTGCAAGGATTTAACAATTAGTTGGTTGTTCAGGATACATACATCTAACACCATAGCTACTTTGTACTAATTATATTAAAATACATAAAAGATATATGTACCTATTATAATCAATTATCATGCCTAATACCTCACATTAGGTGCACAAAGAAGGTTTGGAAACTTAAAAAGACTCAATTAAAATACTAATTCTACTTTGTACATCTAATAGACAGCATAAGGATATTGAGATTACAATTATTCGATTATAATTACAGTGTATCCATATCAACCTACACAACCAATTAAATTACAATTTAAATTAAATTATTCCTTGCAACTGTACTAACCAATAAATTGAACAATTTTATGTAGGATAATATGCCCAGTTATACACATCGATATATCATGATGCTAACAGTTTATGTATAGCACTTGGGTGGGGCCAATAAAGGTCTCTACATTTGCTATTTGCTTGGGGATCATCTAATGCCGACTTTTATTGATTTTATGCCATGACCACATTTAAAAACTTAATGATATGGGTGGGTCTAGAAATTTTGTAAGATTGGGCGAACCTGGCACGAGAGCACACCACAAAAATTTTTATCCTTTATTAATGAAGGGTGTGGCCACTTAATTTAGCACTTACTGTTTCTTAATCTGAGGGCTTTTGAAAAAATAATGAATTAATTATTCCAACCACACCTACCATGGATATAATATACTGATTGCAAGGTGTGGCGGCTCAGCATCTCATTAAAATCAAAACCTTCGTTGCAACTGAATACAGGCAATTTGCAACTTTCTTACTCTCTCGCTAGAAACCAAGTCATCACATATACATCAACATCCCATTCTACTCTCCTTTTACTCTTTTTTTTTTCTTTTTCTTTTAAGTACCCTAAGCTAACTTCAAAGTAACATCAAAGGGTGGATGCTCGAATCAAACCACCACTAGACCACATCCAACAAACCATAGGCGTTTTGAACAATAGAATGCCGGCACGCCGAACTGGAGAACCATTTTTGACAATCAGATAGTGGGGAGAATCTGGTCACAAGCTGTGCTCCACTGGAATGTAATTGCCTTTGGTAACATGCCACTCATAAACCTACTTTAATTGCAAGGAAAACAGCAGAGGATTTCTTTTAATGTTTTGTGTTTGTTGTAGGAAGACTTAGTCTCGGGACATACAATTACATACAACTGCTCACCCCCAAGTCTCCTAACTATATACGTATATATGTTGATAACTACTTCTTTACTTCTATTATACACTTGCACAAGAACAATCTTTAGTTAAACCACACATGGGCAGGTTAGTGTATTCTGTAATCTGATTGGAATAGCTACAGGTGAAGGTGTCAGTTGTAAACAAACACACCTTAAACAGCAAACTGTTTGTAATTGTGTGGGTGGGATTTTCATAAGCATTATCAAGGTGGTTTATAACTCTTGAAATGGGGGTGTAGGTAAGCAAATGAGGTTTGGGGGCTAATATGGATGCACTGGAAAACATTTTGGTAGCTCATTACTTTTCATTAGTAGTGTGGTCACCAGTCATAATTAATTAATCGTGTGTTAATTGATATTATTCCGTGTCCCCAGATCAGTACCATACAATCTTTGTGATGGTTGCATACATGTTGAGCCCCACTGACCCAGAATCATCAGCTACATCAAAATGATAGCTAGAAGTTAGTTCATTACTGCAGCTGCTATGAAATATGACTACGCCCATGATACACCCATGATAGCATACTTCTACCATAGATATCTATCTACGTATGCTTCTACATGGGCGTAGTCATATTTTCATTTTCACGTAATTAGGAGGTGTGGTGCAAACATGCCTACTACTATACTATAATTACTAATTGTGTGTTCTTATTTTTTTCACTTGCTCTCAAGAACATAGTGCAGCATGCATTGGCAGATTCAGCTAGGGTAAGCTTCCAACTCAACTTGTCTGCCTGGGTACAAATGGTAGCCACATCCATCATGAATTTATTAATGCAAAAATTTTTCGATGTGCTTCGTGCACCTACCTATGCTTTGCCTTGCCCACCCAATCCTAAAGATCTGGCTACGCCTATATGCTAGGAAAGTACCATATGTTTCACCAAATTGTAGGGTCTAGATTTAAATCGGATCAAAATTCATATATATACATATAGCAAAACATGTCAAACTATGATGCAAAAAAAACAATAACATTTGGTGAGGATTCGTTGATCACTCTACTTGCCAAGTTATAGTAATCATTGGGTGTAAATTGATCATTAGCTAATTCCTAAATCTAAGTCAATGCAGATTCCTGCTGCATCAGCTAACTGTCTAAACTTGTCAATTCCAGATTCACCATATGCATTGTTTGTGTGAATAGCAGATACATATGTCCATCTAAACCTTATTACTAGATCAATCAGTGCTTGTGCTTGTTGATCATCTGGAGGGATTGTACGATAGAAATAGCTGTATCGGTCATGATTACTCAAAATTGGAGAAGAAGAAGAGTAACTGACTTAAGGTACCATAAAAAGTCGCAGTAAACTGGCAACTGCAAGGGAAACCTGACTTGTTGTAGCTCCAATTACAGCTGACACTGTGAGTGTTGAGGAAACATTAGAACCAATGCAATTTCACTGCAGGTGCTAAAATCTACCAAAACCTTCAGATCCCTGGAAAATTAAATCGACACTCTACATTTTCACTTACACAAGTGTCCCTTATGTCATATCCAAGAGTGATGTTAGGAAGTAAGTTTGGATCACTATTGATTAGATCAAGGGCATATAAAAAGGCTTCAATTTTTTCTGGTCCACTTCTTACTAGAGATGTCCCACAACATCCTCCAGCAGACTCCATAGCAGAACCATGTACAGCAACAAGCCCTCCTAGAATAAAATCTTTGTCTTTATCATCTCTGAAGCCACAAATACGATTTTGCTCACCACTGATGACAGAGGATTCTCTCAGGTTGTGTATCATAGTTAAACTCCAAGTTTGTGACAGCACACAACAGCTGAAATACAACATGAATAACACAAAATTAGTGGGCATCTTTGTATCTCAAGTGGATATACAACTGATGATCTATGAAAGGATGTGTATTTTATATGAGTATGCAGCATCTTGAGGTGTTGCCATAGTAACCAATTAAAATATATGTCTCGATGCATGTTCCACTGGATATGCAAACTCATTATCATGCTGTTACAAACTTAAGCAACATAATGCAACGAGTCAAACAAGTGTAATAAAAATTATAATTATGAAAATAATAGTGTATGCTTATGTACGAAACTTATACTGCACTGACTGTCCACTGGCAATACATACAAGCCTTAATGACTTGCTAAACAATGGAGTGCAACCAATTAATATGGATGCATGAGCCTAAAGCCTGACATTTGGCAGTAATCAATGCCGTTTTGTTAAAATGTAATTGACTTTCATCTAACCCTGAGTATGTCAAGTAATTATTTACAAGAGAGATTTATAGCAATATAATAGCATGATAAATGAATATCTCAACCTTTGAGGTAGGTCAATATTCAAGCACTTATTTATACATGAAGAACAACTGTAAGTGCATGCACCAGATCAATACAAATTAGAATGTATGTGCATACACAATAAAGACTATATGAATGAATGCAAATATATATAACACATTATACAGATGACAATTTCTTCCTTAGCTGGTCCTTCTTTGAAGATTTTGTTCTATTGCAATGATTTTCGTCCTATCTCCCCAATACACATCACACCACAATGAAAATGGGTTGGAGCTTACACCGTCATAAACATTCCTTCAATGTAACGTTCGATGTGAAACTTAACTTAATTAGTAACTAATTGAAATTAGTTTACAGTGATTATACAATACTTCTAAGAAAAAATGTAATTATACTATTATACTACAAAATTTGTTATAAATACAAAGGTACACAAATAGAAAGAGTAAGTCCCACAAATTTCAATTAGCTGTTCATTAAAGTAAGTTTTTCTTTTGCAAACTTAAGACTTAATAATATGTAGGATTAGATGTCTTAGCAAGATCATCATAAGAAGGTGGTACTTGAGCTTGAAGTTGACTACTCTAAGTATTAAAAATGCATGAAATAATTATGGTAGTTTAGTATTGACATTACCTGAGGTTGAGGATATTGAGCTCCAGTAGAAGGATAGGCAGAGTAACCACTGGGATTCTGCTGTTGAATATGTTGTGTAGTATTTGTAGTAGCCACAGTACTTACGTTTGGTTGGGTAACTGTTCGTACTGTTCTGGTTCTACATGTGTTGGCAACACAGCAAAAGATTACAAGACAAATGATGATTGGAGTACATACACAACACAGCAATCCTGCTATAATTCCTATTACAATACCAACAACAGCTCCAGTAGAAACTAATGAATAAAAAGATCATTATATTATTATAAAGAACTTTTGAAGCTTGTTGATTTAGTATATTGAATAATAACTAACATTTTTGGTAACATTTTCGGGGCAATTCCATTGAATGAAATTTTAGTTTGACGTTAATTTAATTATGGATAGGGGTTGAATAAAAAGTATATTTTCTGTGAGCCTAGCTCTATTACTTGATAACTATCTTACAACATAAACAAGCTAAAAAATACTGCTGGCAAATATATAACTACTGTATATGGCTCATGACCCCTCCATTTTTAGAGGACACTAAAAATTACATTTCTTTTTAATTTTTAATATAATGACATATTCTTTATTTATAACATGTTGCATATAAGTTAAATAAATTTTAAAGTAATAATAATCTTACGTGGATCACTGCACCTAACAGATGCATCTTCCGAGTGACTACAATCCTCAACTCCAATACCACCATGACTACAATCTAATAATTCCGATTCAGATCCAGTACAAGACACATCATCCAACCAAATTGGACCAGTTCCTTGTCCAAAGCGAGCAAATGATAAAGCAGTTCCTATAATATAATTCATTTTAGGATGTTATGACTTTATTTAATCCTGCACAATATATTCATGTAAGGCTTTTTATATTTTTCATTAATCTACAAAATAATATTATATATAATTGGTGTTCACATGTGTTGCCAGTATATATGAAATAAACGAAAAGATGGGAGGTTTCTTCTTGCTGTTCCGACTGCTCAAATACACATTCTATTACATGCTGTGTCCAATAATTGACCGAGCCCTCCAGAATGTACAATGCATAGACACAAGCAAATATATAATATGTATATAGTGCGAACCCGTGGTAAAGCAATCATAGAGAAACAAAATCACACCATGAAGCAGTTTTGCTTGAGAAGAAACCTACCTAAATAATTATATACTTTATTAAGATTATTAAAGTATCACTTAATAATTATAGCATCATTTGGATTGTATCAACTAGCATTGAGCATTTTCAAAAGAACAAAAAAGAAGAAATATTAACGGACAATGTATATTATTACCACCAGAATTTCCTGTTTGTCTACAGACAACTTCAGCATCATTGTCATCCCAAAGGTTATCACACACAGTACCCCATTCATTATTGATACATATCTCTACTCTACCCTCTGAACTATCTGCTCCATCAACTAGTCGAACATCACCATGTGTACAAGTGACTGAAAGATAAAATATAATACAATAGCACAATACTGAGTATTAATTGACACATGTGTACTTCAGCAGAGTTGACACATACATGTAATACCACAGAATGAAGACAAGACGATTCTAGCAAATAAATGATCTATTAACTGTGTTTACATAATTCTCATTATCCATACTACCTCTCTATGGCTCCGAAATTTGAAGAATTTTATTGTAGTTAAGAAATATGTAAGTAGTTCTACTGATTCACAATACACATCATGTAATAATTCAAATTTATAGCTACTAATAACTATGTTAAACTCTAAACATTGAGCCCTAGTGAATTAAAGAGTTGTCTGATGTATAGTATTGAAGATGATGTAACTGATAATTTAATGATTATTTACACATCAAACTTTCTTAATTGTTAATAGCTCATGACTTGACTGCATGGTTATATAATTATTATCATGCAAAACATAACTTATTCTACTTTCATACAATTTTTGATAAATGTATAATATGTTTATCACTGTATATAATAATGTCAATACTCTAACCACAAGAACATTAATGTAAATATTTTGGTCACAGTAAGTTACACTAATTGGTATTGCAATTTCATTAGTGACTTCATTATGTGATTATCATGCCACTGACATCATTGATACAAGATCAATGTCATTATTTGAATTTGCCTCGTGCACAATTGGAACTTTGTGAAATACGTTCTGTAGTTTCAGTGTGAATTTCTGCACTTAAATACATCAACTCAGTTTATATTCACTGTTTATTCTTTAGCTATTAATAACTATCATAATAATTATCACATCAGATCAGTGGCTTGTGTATATTGATTTATAGAGATCACGAAATTAATGTATAATATAATATTATATATACAAATAATTATATATAATTATTGTGTATGTAATATATATAGTATGCTAACAGGTCCTATATACAAAATATAGGACACAAAACAAGGGTCCTATATGCAGTATATAGGATCTATATACAATATATTGTATGATGTTGACATCTCCTTATATAGTGTGCACATGAAAGGTCTATACAGAATAATATATAGAACTCACCGCATCAAAGGGATGATGTCACCATCATACTATAATTATATAATATTTATATATATAGTATGATGGTGACATCATCTTTGATGTTGTGAGTTCTATATATTGTATACTATGCAGGAGATCTCACCATCATACAATATTTTGGTTATAGTATGCTAACAGGTGCTATATACAAAATATTGGACCCTCGTTTTGTGTCCTTGACCTGTTAGCATACTATATACACATATATATATATATATAGAGCTATACATATATATATATATATATATATATATATATATTATATATATATATTATATATATATAATAATTATATATAATATATATATATATATGTGACCGAGAATGAGAAAAGGGCACTTCTGTCGCAAAAATTGAAATTTGAGTTATTGGTATCATTGGAATCTCCATCTTCTTACCTCCATCCTGGTGGTTTCGATTTTGCAATTGCACGCTACGTTGAGTACTTATACACGCCCTCAAAGTTTGACAGCTAAAATACCATTTCTAAATTATTTACACGTTTCCGTGTTACATTCCGTTTACGTAAGCACGTGGTACAGAAAGAAGATGGTGGAGAGAGTTTAAAGGTTTATTTTAGCTTTTAGATAGTTTGTAGTCGTTTTTTAAACTACTACATAGTTGAAATATTGTAGTTCACTTCCAGATTAGCGAGTGTTCTTCAGCAATCACGGCCAAAATGGACAGATATAAACAGTGAGTAACATTTAATTAAATTCTGTTGTTATTATTGATGTTTAACTGAAGTCTGTATATATATACCATCAGACTGTTGAAAGTAGATGTGATTATGATGTGGATTTACTTACTTAGGTTAAGTGTGATCATTATAGTTATTTATAAGCTTAATTGTTTAAAAGCTATTCCTCTTTGTTTATATTAATAGACCAAAGTGTAAAATTAATGTTATATAAATAATATTTGTAAGTAGTATTAATAATTAACAATAAAACATGTAGTTGAACAAATTAATCTTTTATTTAGGCTTTTCTTTTAGAGTATAACAATCACTGGGGGTATATGACTACCGAGACCTTTCTCATCATCACCAATACCTTCTTCATCATCACTGAGACAATCTTCATTAAGAGAATCAGTTTAAATGTTGTTTGTTTATTGTTTAATGATAATAAAATGAATAAAGAAAGTATTTGCTATGCGTTGCTATGGACTCGTCCGTTAGCGTCCGCGTTACATTTCGTTGTTTCTACTCCGTGTATTCAGCAATGGCTGATGCACGGTCACATAAAAAGTCTCCTACGAGTGCAGTAAACCTTGCTAGACGACTTTAGGCTATCTCAGAGGAAGGGTAAGTTACCTGTAATCATAAAGAAAGTAAAATCTCGTCTTCGACGAGTGATCGCTAAATTAGCTATTTTGCCTTATAACTCAAAATCAATAATTGCGACAGAAGTGCTCATTCGCGGTCACATATATATATATATATATAATTATATTTTGTTGTTCACTCACATTGTCCATAAACAACTTCGATAGAGAGGAAGAATATGATCCCATATACAAAGAAACTTTTAGTCACAGACATTGGTATATTTTGTTCAAAACAACGCCTCTCCGTTATGCGGATAAGGAGTCGTCGATCCTGTAGTTATAGTTATGTTCCTGTCGGTAGTGTATGTGACCCTGACGTCATACAGTTGTAATTTTACAACTTCCTGCCAGAAAGGAAGCTAAAATAGAATACCAAATTAAATTAGCTGTGGACCTTGTGCTAGAAGTTGAGTTGCAGTAGCCACAGCAGTTATGCTTGGTTGGATATCTGTTTGTACATGCAGTTGTACTTTTACTCCTGTTCTTCATCAAATATGTGTAGGTGTTTCCGTTCTGTGCTTGACTTGTTGTAACTGTGGGATTCTTATATGTTTAACAACCACTTTAATTATGATATAGAGAAAAGAATAACTTTATAACTGTTAAATCAGATTTTTATTATATATTCATTACATATTATTCCATGCACAAGGTATTTCTTGTAGTCTTAAAATTACATCCTATTTCGTTGTTTTTTCACCAATGTGTATCAGTATCCTACCACATCTATATACAATGGCTTGTATGAACAACACAACAGCTCTTCAATGTAAAGTTTGATGCAAAACTCAACTTAGTGATTGAAAGATCAAATATAAGTTAGGTTTTACAATGATTATATACTCAATACTCAAAAGCAAGAAAAAGAAACTATATTTTATTACATTGTTCTACTATAGATACTCTTCATGTTTAGATGCTCATTTATACAAGATACAGATTCACATAAAATACAATTAGATATTCATTATAATTTCAATGAAATAGTAATTATTAAGAGTGCTTCAATTGCAAACTTAACACTTAATATTTGGATGTCTCAGGATATTGAGCTCCATGCAGTGCTTACGTTTGGTTAGGTAACTGTTCATACTGTTTTGGTTCTACTTTTCTTTGAAACACAGCAAAAGATTACAAGAGAAACGATGATTGGGGTGCATACACAACACAGAAATTCTGCTATATTTCCTATTATATATAATACTGGTAGTAGTATAGCTCCACTAGAAGTTAATAAATGGAAGATGATATAGATCATTATTGGCAATTATATCACAGCAAAAATAAAATTGTTAAAATAACTAATTCAATCGTTAGTACAGTTATTATGACTGCAACATGATATGCTACTTATACTAATTAGCTATATACCAATAATTGCATTTTCCATTTCTTTATACTGTCTAATTGACGAAATAAATATTTTAATTAGGTTTCTTTGTGCAGATATTAGACATGATAATTGATCATACAGTCATAACATCCTGCATGTATGGCTAACTAAATTATAATTTGTATCCTTGCAACTGTATTAACAAATACATTTTGTATTTTAACAATTCTATTTTTGTAGTGTATATATTTAACAACTTTCAAAGCTTCTGGCATGTAGAAGAACATTACCTGTACTATCTATCTACACTATATTTATGTTAAATAATGTTAATATTTTAGAGCAATCCCATTGAATGAAGTTTTAGAATGATAAAGTATGTGCATGAGAGAATTGGGAAAGTTGGAATTAGTTGAGGGGGGAGAGGTTGATGGAGACAAGAGGAGGGAAGGATTAGCAGAAGCTTGAACAGAAGGTATAGTACTTTGAGTAGATTGAAGAGAAGTAGATAAAGAATCCAACTTGGGAACTTAAATAAGACTCAGGCTCGATTTAAAACAGACACTTTGAGGTCAAGCATACATGGTGAACGTGAAAAGATTTAGTTATAGCAAACTATAAAACAACACTATAGCTAGCTGACAAGTTTATGCTGAGGTTGGGTAGTAAATATTTGGAATACATTTCCATCACCTACAGTAAGACAAAGTTTTCACAACAGTTAAAATTATATTTCCTGTCACAAGTACTATTTCTCATAGTTAACAACATTATTAATGTTAATTTTGATTGTGTACAATTACTAATGAGTTTAAATGAATCAGCATTTATATATAGGCCTTTCAGTATTTCTTGTCTGCATGTCTTTCAAAGTAACTGCAAAGTGGTGGTGGTACTCAATGTTTTTGGGATCACTAGACACAACAACATGAGCATTTAGTGTGTTAGCACTAGGAAACATTTGTTACTACATAATAAAAATACAACGATAGCCCTTGTTGAAGTCTTCACAATAGCAGCAAAGAAAGTGCAATAATAATTTGTACACCCTTATACAACACAGCTAAACAATGTTTTAATGAAGTTTCATATTATTATGGAAAGCTGTTTCATTAATCAAACCAACTCAAGCTCATGTAAGGATAAAGCTGGACATTGATAACATGACAAATGTACAATGACACAAACTGAAGATAATAATTATACACCAAAGTATGTAGACCTATGTACTAGATCAGCACAACAATTGTGGAAAACATATTACAGAACAATTGTAGAATACAAATTACAGAAATGAATTGATTGTTCATTACACTATATACAAAAGATGAAACGCTTCATTTTAATTATATAACAAATTTTTAGGGAGTTTGACCTTGCATTTTGGTACCCTACAGCATAAAGAAAAAATACTTATCACGATATTCATTAAACAACTGATAGATATTCAATGTTACCTGAGGTTCAGGGTAAAGAACATTTGAAGACAAGTCAACTTGTGAGATATATGATATTTGAGTGGCATGAGGTGCTTGGGTTACATTCTCATAAACCTTCTCACATATATACCATGTAACCATGGTTTATTATATTACATATACACTTGTAAAATAACTGGACAGTTAGTTTTCATGACTACACTCATTTCTATGGCTTGCAAAAGGCATATCAAAAGCATTCATTCTGTGAGATGCAATGATATTGTGAAAGGGTACTTCACCCTTCGACACTCAACAAAGTCAACATGATAATTATAGAATGGCTTTCACTATTTCTTGCATATAATTAATTAATTAAACATGTATACAATTATAAAAATAGTGCGTTTGACTCAAGGGTGATTATAATTTTTAACTTAACCTTAAAGTTTAGATTGTCATACATGTATATTCAATATCACATGTCTACATCACTGCAAAAATAGAATTTTTAAAATAACAAATGTGTTTGTTAGTAAAGTTGCAAGGATGCAAATTATAATTATTATGGTTAGTCATACAGGATGTTATGACTGCATGATAACATACTTATACCAATTATAATGAAATATCATGTCACAAAGAAGGTTTGGAAACCTAATTTAAAATATTTGTTTTGCTTCCTTATTAATTTAATTAGAAAATTGAAACTGCAATTATTGGATTATAATTGGTAGTATAATAAGTACAATGTATGTCATCATGCAGTCATAAGAACATACATGACTAATTAAATTAATATTTCCATTATTCTTTGCAACAAATGATTTTAACAATTTTATTTTTGCAGTGCATCGAAAAGAATAGTAAAATGTTACATGTACATGTACTTCTATTTGTGTTCAAAGTTCAAATTATAATAATTATGTCATGTCCAACATCAGGTACATGATGTAATTATGATCATGCACAACTATAATTATAATTAGTTTAATATGCACTTCTTTCGTGTAAAGGAATTTATAGTCAGGAGATTAACTTGAATCCTTGTAGTTTGCAAGTTATTTAAATTGAAGGTGAATTTTACCACAGAGCATGACTGGCTTAACTTCATCGCTGTCTGATCAAGGGAAACAAGAATAATAAAAAACATTTCCAATAAAAATGAAAGAAGATGTAGAGATGTCAAAACCCAAAAAGCATGCGAACAAGGTTAGGTGGGACCCAAAATTAAACAAACCACTTCCATATAACCCTACATAAGTACAGCTCTTTGTATTTTGCTTTATAGTGGTGTAAGTTTAATATGGCTTTCACTATTTCTTGCATATAATTAAATAATTAAACATGTATACAATTATAAAAATAGTGCGTTTGACTCAAGGGTGATTATAATTTTTAACTTAACCTTAAAGTTTAGATTGTCATACATGTATATTCAATATCACATGTCTACATCACTGCAAAAATAGAATTGTTAAAATAACAAATGTGTTTGTTAGTAAAGTTGCAAGGATGCAAATTATAATTATTATGGTTAGTCATACAGGATGTTATGACTGCATGATAACATACTTATACCAATTATAATGAAATATCATGTCACAAAGAAGGTTTGGAAACCTAATTTAAAATATTTGTTTTGCTTCCTTATTAATTTAATTAGAAAATTGAAACTGCAATTATTGGATTATAATTGGTAGTATAATAAGTACAATGTATGTCATCATGCAGTCATAAGAACATACATGACTAATTAAATTAATATTTCCATTATTCCTTGCAACAAATGATTTTAACAATTTTATTTTTGCAGTGCATCGAAAAGAATAGTAAAATGTTACATGTACATGTACTTCTATTTGTGTTCAAAGTTCAAATTATAATAATTATGTCATGTTCAACATCAGGTACATGATGTAATTATGATCATGCACAACTATAATTATAATTAGTTTAATATGCACTTCTTTCGTGTAAAGGAATTTATAGTCAGGAGATTAACTTGAATCCTTGTAGTTTGCAAGTTATTTAAATTGAAGGTGAATTTTACCACAGAGCATGACTGGCTTAACTTCATCGCTGTCTGATCAAGGGAAACAAGAATAATAAAAAACATTTCCAATAAAAATGAAAGAAGATGTAGAGATGTCAAAACCCAAAAAGCATGCGAACAAGGTTAGGTGTGACCCAAAAGTTAAACAAACCACTTCCATATAACCCTACATAAGTACAGCTCTTTGTATTTTGCTTTATAGTGGTGTAAGTTTAATATGGCTTTCACTATTTCTTGCATATAATTAAATAATTAAACATGTATACAATTATAAAAATAGTGCGTTTGACTCAAGGGTGATTATAATTTTTAACTTAACCTTAAAGTTTAGATTGTCATACATGTATATTCAATATCACATGTCTACATCACTGCAAAAATAGAATTGTTAAAATAACAAATGTGTTTGTTAGTAAAGTTGCAAGGATGCAAATTATAATTATTATGGTTAGTCATACAGGATGTTATGACTGCATGATAACATACTTATACCAATTATAATGAAATATCATGTCACAAAGAAGGTTTGGAAACCTAATTTAAAATATTTGTTTTGCTTCCTTATTAATTTAATTAGAAAATTGAAACTGCAATTATTGGATTATAATTGGTAGTATAATAAGTACAATGTATGTCATCATGCAGTCATAAGAACATACATGACTAATTAAATTAATATTTCCATTATTCCTTGCAACAAATGATTTTAACAATTTTATTTTTGCAGTGCATCGAAAAGAATAGTAAAATGTTACATGTACATGTACTTCTATTTGTGTTCAAAGTTCAAATTATAATAATTATGTCATGTTCAACATCAGGTACATGATGTAATTATGATCATGCGCAACTATAATTATAATTAGTTTAATATGCACTTCTTTCATGTAAAGGAATTTATAGTCAGGAGATTAACTTGAATCCTTGTAGTTTGCAAGTTATTAAAATTGAAGGTGAATTTTACCACAGAGCATGACTGGCTTAACTTCATCGCTGTCTGATCAAGGGAAACAAGAATAATAAAAAACATTTCCAATAAAAATGAAAGAAGATGTAGAGATGTCAAAACCCAAAAAGCATGCGAACAAGGTTAGGTGGGACCCAAAATTAAACAAACCACTTCCATATAACCCTACATAAGTACAGCTCTTTGTATTTTGCTTTATAGTGGTGTAAGTTTAATATGCACTTCTTTCATGTAAAGGAATTTATAGTCAGGAGATTAACTTGAATCCTTGTAGTTTGCAAGTTATTTAAATTGAAGGTGAATTTTACCACAGAGCATGACTGGCTTAACTTCATCGTTGTCTGATCTATGATCATTCATTTTAGATTAGCAAACCCCCAAGTATGTATGGATTATTTTTGTGACCGATTGGAAAACATGTATATAAAGTCTAGTCTTAGCTCCTGTCTGTAGCTCCACTTCAAATACCATTTTAATGCTATTTGACAAGTTTTACCAAAATTTGGAAAATGATGACACACTCAAGGACAAAACTGGAATTGAGATAGTGTCATTGCTAGAGTTATGCATGAATGCCACTTACTTCACCATAAAGGAGGTCCACTATAGACAATGTTTTGGAACAGCTATGCATGTGTTCACCAGTTTCAGTGACATTGGTCATTGAGGAAATACAAGAGAGACTCATTTTCCTCTATCTCAGCAGACAATGCCTTCTACTGTTTCTGGAGATTGTAGCTATTACATC
Organism: Petrosia ficiformis; assembly: GCA_947044365.1. Taxonomy (NCBI): domain Eukaryota; kingdom Metazoa; phylum Porifera; class Demospongiae; order Haplosclerida; family Petrosiidae; genus Petrosia; species Petrosia ficiformis. The sequence continues at coordinate 41,391,353 of OX345636.1, read as the reverse complement.
AGGAAGGTGGATGAATTAAAACAACTGTTTTCTGGAAACCTACCCATACTGACAAGTATTTGGATTTTTTAATCCTCACCATCCTTTCTCACCTAAAACATCAGTGATTGGTACCAAATCACTGGTCACCTTGACACTGCCAGTGTTGGAAATTGGAAGAACTGTGAAAAACATGCTCAGTGCTCTAAGGATTAATTCAATTCTATCCACTCATCCATACTGCTAGTATCACTGTAAAAACAAAATGTTAAAAGGACTCATTCATTGGTATGTATGTATGAAGTTTCTGAAACTTGATTTAAATTGTCATGATGCAGGTTGTAGCTATTCATGTATGCTAATGCTAGCTCTTACAAATAATTTGTACCTACTATAACTGAATCACATAATAATTTGGTCTTTATTGCCAAAACAATCTTTTGCAGTGTTTCTAATAAATTAATTTATGGAATTTCAATTTTGTTGACAATTATAAGTGACACAAAACATGATTACATGGGAAGCTAACAAAATAAGACTAAATGTATGTATGTAAACAGCATGACCATGCAACTGTAATAACCAGAAAAGTATTTTTTAACAAATTTGTTTTGCAGTGATATATATATATTATGCTTACGCAAGACAAAATTGTTGCATTTAGCTATTACTTCACATATTCATCATTACTTTTACACACAAGAACATTTTCCATTAAATGAAAGAAGATGTAGGGACGTTAAAACCCCAAAAGCATGCAAACAAGGTTGAGAATATAGAACCCAAAATTACTTCCACACGGTTACACCACTATAAAGGAAAATACAAACTTATGTATGGTTATATGGAACTAGTTTGTTTAATTTTGGGTCCTATGCTAGCCTCCCAACCTTGTTTGCATGCTTTTTGGGTTTTAACATCCCTACATCTTCTTTCATTTTAGTAAAAATGTTTTTTTTATAATTCTTGTTTCCGTTGTTATTTTTTTTCTTTCTGAATGATGTGAACATTTTTGTAGATAGCAGAAATACTGGTGTAAATTATAAATCATACAATCAGAAATGCATAAAAATTTGTTCATCAATGAAGGTCAGTCTTTTGTATATAATTTATGCATAAACATTTTCTTTCACTTACAGACGATGTCAATTCTTTATCAGAGAGTACGGTAGTACACTCTATGTAGGGATGGCACAGAAAAAAAATAGCCCATACATTTCAATTGGAAGTGATGAGCTGAAATCTCTGGTAATATATACATATAAGTTTTTATACACACATGCCTGTTCATATCTAGTGTTTTTATGACTACCAACACCTTCTAGATGGCCAAAGATTGTCGTTAAGGTAGAGAACCGGCGAGTGGCAAAACTGGCAAAATCTTCATCATATTACTATTATTTTCCAGACAAATCATTTTTTTTTTGTTTGTTGAACTATCACAATGATTCTAGCACTATTCCAGTCACATACATAGTAAAATTCTGGTCTGGAAGTATTGAGATGATATCTTCAGATACCACGAAAGAAGAGAGTCTCAACGACTATGAAGAATTGATCTCGAATTGGACGCCATTTTCGTAGGTGTATTCTTCACGTGGCATTTAATTGCGCATGCACATTTGTATAATCAGAACATGGAAGCTGAAAAGGAGAATGTGTGAGCAAATAATAATGAATATAATTATTAAGCCATTGTACAGTAATATTATATTATATGATAACATTGGAATGCCATTTGGTTGATATAGAGACTGACACTACTTCTTGTATGACTGCAGATGGTGCTGTAAGTGAAATAGTAGGCATCATCTGTAAATGAAAGAGAATGATAATCAATTCTAAATAATTGATATATATTATATACAAAAGACTCTTTAATGCATTTATGATTGAATGATTTCATATGACTTACACCAGTATTTCTTGAATGTACAAAAAATATTCAACCCATTCAGAAAAAAAAAACAAGGGAAACAAGAATAATAAAAAACATTTCCAATAAAAATGAAAGAAGATGTAGAGATGTCAAAACCCAAAAAGCATGCGAACAAGGTTAGGTGGGACCCAAAATTAAACAAACCACTTCCATATAACCCTACATAAGTACAGCTCTTTGTATTTTGCTTTATAGTGGTGTAAGTACTTATGGAGGGATATATGGAAGTGGTTTGTTTAATTTTGGGTCCCAAATTATTGGAAATGTTTTTTATTATTCTTGTTTCACTTACAGGACAGTCTGCAGTCCTACAAGAAGTAGTGTCATTCACTATGTCAAACATTCGGTATTCCAATGCTTATCATAGTATATTAGAGAGTACGGCAGTACTCTCTATGTAGGGATGGCACGGGAAAAAAATGGCCGCCCATACATTTCAATTGCAAGTGATGAGCTGAAATCTCTTGTAATATATACATATAAGCTTTAATACACACATAGCTATTCATATCTAGTGTTTTTATGACTATCAACATCTTCTAGATGACCAAAGATTGTCGTTAAGGTAGAGAACCCAGGGGCGGATACAGGATTTATTGTATGATGGGGTTGATCTCGGCGCAGAATTCTTTCCAGGTAATGCATAGCTATCACAGCCATGTCTGAAAAGTGTTCTTCTGTGAGTGAGGATTGTGTGTAAGTCTTTCAAAGTTCAAATGTTTTTGGTGGGTTGCAACCCCACAACCCCCCCCCCCCCCCCTAAATCCGCCCTTGGAATCGGCGAGTGGCAAAACTAGCAAAATCTTCATCATAATAATTATTATTATATAATATTATTTTCCAGACAAATCATTTTTTTGTTTGTTGAACTATCACATTGATTCTAGCACTATTCCAGTCGCATTCATAGTAAAATTCTGGTCTTAAAGTAGCAAGATGATAGCTTCAGATACTATGAAAGAAGACAGTCTCAACGACTATATACAAAGATTTGATCTCAAATTGGACGTCATTTTCCTAAGTGGAAATTAATTACACATACGCATTCGTGACTCAGAACATGGAAGCTGAAAAGGTGGAAGTGCTTTTTGCATCGGAGTCGTAATAGCAATTGTGAGCAAAATCACTTCCATATAACCCTACATAAGTACAGCTCTTTGTATTTTGTTCTATAGCAGTGCATGTACTTATGTTGGGTTATATGGAAGTGATTTTGGGTCCTATGTTAGCTTCCCAACCTTGTTTGCATGCTTTTCGGGTTTTGACATCCCTACATATTCTTTCATTTTTATTGAAAATGTTTTTTATTATTCTTGTAATATTATTATTGCTCACAACTATGCAATGCAACAAGCACTTTCTCCTTTTCAGCTTCCATGTTCCAAGTATACAAATACGCTTGCGTAATTAAATTCCACGTGGCTCGATTAAAGAATACACCTATGAATATATTTTATTGAAAATGTTTTTCTTATTATTTATATTAATATACTGAAGATTTTGCCAGTTTTGCTACTTGCTGGTTCTCCTTAAAGAGGATCTCCAGCTGTCTAGAAGATGTTGTTAGTCATACAAATGCTAGATATCAAAAGGTATGTGTGTATTAAGACTTGTCTATAATTTTAGCAGAGATTTCAGGTCATCACTTTCAATTAAAATGTATTGGCTGCAGAAAAGATGACATACAATAACTATTATAGCATTGACAAAAGTGTCAATATTTATGCATAATAAATAAAACACAGTTATATATAATAATCATCGAGTTACATGCTAACCTCAGTTTCACTTGTGTTTTGCAATACAAAATCTGTTGTAAGCCTAAGCTTGTTGGCACAATCTAGATTAGACACATAACGATATGTGACTTCAAAACCAAAATTTGGAACTAGTAGATCATCAAGACCTTTTGTTATAACAACATCATTGTTTGCATCACTAGAAGATATGTCTGGATTAGTAAGTAAAACCCAGCAACAATCTGTGGTGTCTTGCAATTCATTGATGGAAAATAGTTGGTACCCTAAGCTTTGTAAATAGAACACTTCAAACTCCATGATACTGTCAGATTGCTGGTTAGCATATTCCAAGACATTCAACAGGTTGCTTCCTTGTGGTAGTGTTACAATACTAGTGATGTCAGGATTGGCAGAACAAGTCTGATCAAACTCAACATTAAGAGATACACTAACATTAATGAAACTCAAATGATGATCTTGTGCTGCTGCTGCTGCTGCTGCCTGGAGATATAATACAAATCATGTAACATGTATTTTGGTGTAGCGTAGTTTGCACCACCATAATTAGTATTCAGGTGTACCCAAAGTTTTATCCTTACCAACCGCTAAACCTTAGACTGCATGGACTGAAGATAATGGCTTTCAATGAAAGAGTCAGCAAGAAATAGCATGCATTACAATCGGATAAATTAGAATTAGAATTATAATACAAATAGGACATTACTATAAAATAATTAATATTATTTGCACTGTATAATTAAAATAATATCACAAGAAAAAGTAATTATATTTAAACCACTGTAACTGCATAATTGTTTGTATCACATCTCATGAACTTACTTGTAGGATTAGAACCATGACTACAGCAGTAAAAGATGAGTGCTTCTTTGCCTGACATGCCATCTTGAGAGAGTAGTTGTAGTTTAAATAATAATGGCTTCTTTTGTAGAAACAGATGCTTTATATATACAACACAACAGTTGTAATTAAACTGATAATGAACCTCTTTATATACTTTTTGACCTCTTTGCCATAAAAGTGAGAGACATGAAGAAGGAAGTGTTTTGTTACAAGGGTATTTTTGAAATTAGAGTAATTGTTCAGAGAAGGAAACATGAACATGCATAGCATAATTTTCCATAATACAACAATAAATTACACTGCAAAACGAAACAGTTAAATTAGTATTCTTTGCAACTGTTTTAACGCTTTTCTTTGTGCAGTGTGTAATATCTTATTGGAATCAATGAACTCAATAAGAGAATATTAGAGAACAGAGATCAACATGAAACAGTCATTACAACATGAGTCTATTGCCCTTCTGAGCATGCTCACAACTCAAACATCTACACAATAATTAACATTACAATTATCATAATATATACAGTGTATAATTGAAAGCAGAGAAGTGAAGTGGTTAAACCAACAAAACAGAAATACACTCAGGCTAACATGAAAACACTCTCTGGATGCGTTTCAGGAGCTGATAAAAATTTAAGAAAAATATTTCATAGAGTATGACCAATTTCTATGCACTATGGACGATTCCATTAGTTGATTTTGGGTTACTTACTTCACTTAAGTCTGAGCCTTAATTTACATAGGATGCCTTCAAATACTTTAACTGGTGATCTGTTGACCCATAAAAATCACTATTTGAAGGATATTATTTGATTTTCTGTGGGTAGTTTTTACTATAGCATTGAAGAACACAGTTCTATTATGTAGTGGAAAATGACTAAACTAGGAAAAAAGATGGATTATTGAACTACAAAACTGTTAGTACAATGAATACATGATATAGAGTTAATTATTATAATTGTAAACAACGTTAACACTAATAATTACAAGAATAATAAAAAACATTTTGAAAAACGAAAGAGTATGTAGGGATATATATCCAAACCGAAAAAGCACAGGAACAAGATGGCTTTGGCAACAAAATGAAATACCACTTCCACATAACAACCTTACATAAGTATCGCTTCTTTGTGTTTTTACACTAATTATTATTGCTATCATTATTTACACCTCTCTTACTTTTACTGTAACCAGTCATGGTTTATGATTTTGAGAGAATCATCAATAGGCACCATAGTGAAAACGTTCTTAACATCAAAGCTAACTAATCGATCTAACTGTATCTTTGATATCATCTCAACAAAGTGAGAAGAGTTATGGATATACGAGTTAGATTTGCCTGCAATGGGTGACAGAATACAGCAAAGCTCTTTAGCCAGTTGATAAGTTGGAGATCCTATTGCACTGACAATTGGTTTGAGTGGTATACCAACCTTATGGACCTTGGGAAGTCCATACATCTGAGCAAATTTAATTAGAATGTTGGGCTGTTAGGCATTTCTTTAGTGGGGTGGGAAGGATACCATTGCTCTTTGTCTTTTAAGAACATCTTTGACCTTTTTCTCTACTACTGATGCAGGTTTTTTTTTTCTAGTTCTTACATAATCCTTGCCTTTAAAAAGTTCATCCATCTACCTACATAGTCTTCTCTATTCATCACAGCTATAGCATTTCCCTTGTCTGCCCTGATCACAAGGTCATCAAATTTGTGAACTAACCAATCTTTGTCTCTAGGTTTAATGATTGTTATTATGAACAGAAAGATGGTACAGCTATGGGGTCTCCATTATCACCAGTTGTTGCTAACATCTTCATGGAAGAAACAGCTTTAGTCACATGTGATTTTACACCCAAACTATGGTTAAGGTATGTTGATGTTACGTTTGTGGTGTGGAAACAATGTGAGAACCATCTCACTGATTTCTTGGAACATATTAATGGACTCCACAGAAGAATTGACTTCGCAATGGAAAAAGAGGTAAGTGGTAAGTTACCACTCCTAGATGTATATATTAGTTGAGAAGAAAAACAAGACTAATCACTTTAAACTACCTATCACCAACAGATATCTCAACTACAGGTCTAGCCATCACCCCAGAGTAAAAATGGGGATCATCAAGACACTTCCATCAAGGGCTGAGAAGATTTGTGACACTAAAAAGATGGAGAATAAGCTAAGGAGAATAAAAGATTGACAAATATATATCTGAAGAAACACCATAGAAAAGACCAACCAAAGAATGAGGGGATTAAAACTCTAGTGTTACCATATACCCCTGGACTTAGTGATAATATTGATGTGTTATCATGCAGGAACGAATCTTTCACTGAGAATTGCTTTCACTAGTTATAGTACACTTGGGAAGGCTCGACTAAAATGAAAACTCCAACTCCACCCTTTGAGAAGATGAGAGTTATTTATGCTGGCCATTGTGAATGTGGTGGAACTTATATAGGCGAAATTGGAAGAACATTTAATATTCACCTAAAAGATCCAGAGCAATCAAGAATGGGGATCAGAATAATGCTTTATCTGTACATGTTCATCCTACAGGTCATGCCATTTTATGGGACAAATGTGAAATCCTTGGAGTTGAACAAAATTGGAGAAGAAGAATCAAAGAAACTATATTGATAAGAAGTACACCCAATACCATCAACACAGATCCTGGAGTACACATGATTGTCAAAACCGCATTATTTTCTGTACCATTATTGTTTACACCTCTCTTACATTTGTACTGTCACCAGTAATCTATCCATCTATCTATTTGGTTTGTTTTGTATACTGCTGAAGAAGACCTTTGGGTTGAAACGTTCAGTTTTTAATAATAATTTTTTATTGATAAAGAAAATTCCACTGTGTTAATAAGACTTAAGAAAAAACTCCACTAAATTATTATATGGTAATAAGCATCTATATATAACAATATAAATATTATAACAATACCTGGATATCTACTAAGTACCCTAATTCTCTTGATTTCGAATTCATGAAACCTTGCTGCATGAATATATACATGTAGGTGGAACAAATGGTTTTTTGCTTCATATGTACTGATACATGCACATGCAGCAACCCTCACCCATGTAGGCGGAGTGGACAGTACTGTAATCTGGTGTGTGTGTGTGTGTATTTACGTGTTGGGTGGAAAGGGTAAACTAAGGCACAGTACCAAGTTTCCAACAGTGCAAAGTTTCTGTCCTGCCACAGAAACAAAAAGCGTGACTCTGAGCTTTAGTCAGACAATCTAGTATTTTACTTACAGTTCAGAGCCAGCTTTCCTAAATTTGGAACTTTATTGTTCTAAATGACAATACTTTGTATCCAACTTGTCTATGGAATTATTATAGTAGGACATATCTGTTTACAATTTATTCTTATTGGTTGTAAGGAATGTAAACATACTCCTATAATTGTATTAGAAATGCAAATTAGAAATACATGTACATTTATGAATAATTGCTACACGGGTTACGTTAAAAATGTTCCGTATTGAAAATGTACATGTACTTAACAATAAACAACTAAGGCAGTGTGCAATGAATAATCATACAATCTAGAAACAATGCTTACTTAGCTTGTTTTTCGTGTATTGAAGGATAAGTAGGCTACTTATGTAGCCAACATCTCACAATCTCTACAATTACATAGAAAACCTCAATGTGTATCTATTTGAAGGAATTACAGCAGAGAACCTGGTGATGGAAGTAAATTCCCTTTTTGGTCAGTTGATGAAGTGGAAGCTGGTGAATACATTACAAGGTTCCACTTTGCCTTCAATGCTGCTCACTTTAAGTTACAAAAGCATCTTGATAACAGCCCAAGTGTACCTTTTTTAAAGGGCTGCCAGACTTATAGATCCTTGTCAAATGCCAAGCTTGGCAAAGGACATATCCAGGTTTACTGCAATTATTGGGCTGAGCTTATCCTCTCCACAGTTACTAACAGAATGAGGAATCTATCGAAACGTGTACATGTACATTGTACATGTACATGTGTATATAGTTAGCTACATGTAAGCATGCACTTCATATACAATGTACATGTACATAAATTATAGTAGCTGATAGCATTACACATGTAAAAATTAAAAATGATAATTAAGGAATAAGTAGAGGGAAAATATTAGATCAACCTGTTTATATTTTCCTTCTGTTACTATGACAATTATTGTGTTTTTTTTTCAAGTCTTACATGTACCTCAATAAAGAAGTATGCTTCAAAGAGATAGTTAATAGCCCAAAGGACAGGAGACTTGCTTTGGAAGAAAACCTGAAAAGAAGGAAATAAAACATTAACACAATGTAATACAGTTTACACTGCATAAGTGACCAGCTTTGTGATTTTTTTGATCCACATGGTGTCTATTCTTGGGATTGATTTCCAGTGGGCTCAGTAAATAATGCTTGTGTAACATACTGTACATGCTGCATATGTAATTAAGGATTTTATGTTATTCGCGAGGACTCAGTCAATTAATACATGTAGGTGTATCGAGTAAAAGAGTGTACATGTATACTGAAGCTACAGACCAACAGAAAGATAGCAGCTCTTAGTGTTGTAGATTTTCTAAAATGTATAACACTATATGAACATGTATGTACATGCTGAAAAGTCTTTAATGGTGTATTACATTGTACTACAGTAAAACCCCTCTTAACGAAAACCCCTAAGTTGCGAAAATCTACTGTATAACAAACAGTTGCCACAGTCCCGACTGACCTGTCATTGAACTCAATACTGTTGCAACCCTTCACATACAGACACCCTGCTACACCATACAACGGATGCCAGTCACACCCTCTTAATACAATAATACTAATAAATAACCTCTATAATACGAACATCTTTTTCGAAGTTATAAAAACAACATTCAACAACAGTATAAATGTAAATATTCCATGCTTTTATATTTGTCCAGCAAGAACTCAAGACTGAATTACTCTCTCTTAGAACAGCTACAACAAATCTGTCTTCATTTATTATTGAGTAACCCCTTCAAACGTAGCAAGTTGTCACAAGTTTCTTCCCATACCACTTTGTAAACATGGTATCATACTCTTATATAAAAATTCACTCAACTTTTCAGTTTTTAGACTATACATGTACATGTAGATCAACTAGCCATAAAATGTTTTAATAAAAGTACATGAGAGTGAACCGCACAGGCGCATGGCGTGTGTTATCATGTGTAACCCCTGAGATAAGGTGACCTCGTTATAAAGGACAAAAAGGGCCATCCCAATGGTGTTCTCCTTAGAGGGGTTTTACTGTATACATGTATATATTCATTGTTTATTATTTGTTTGGTGAACTACAAAGAATAAAGTAGATATACATGTACAAGTAACTACATGTACATATACTTTTATGAGAATAAATAACTATGTACAAAAGGTTGTTGGGTTTCAGAGATAAGAAAGTCATCAGGATTGAACGTACATGTACATGTAAAGCAATCATGCATGTACATGTAAATACTGCTTTCTACATAAATATTTTATCATCATTGCTTCATGAAATCAATGACAAAAATAGACTACATGTAGTTAAAGTACATGTACCACAACTCCCTCTTGACCTATTGGCAAGGAAGTATACTGAAGATTGGATTACTACATGCATACATGTACACATGTACATTGTACATATAGTAAACAAATATATATGACGTATTCTAATGTACAATGTAGATGCATCTTTGTCCAAGCCTAAACTGTAAGTACATGTACATATACATGTATGTGACAACAAACGTATTTATTCTAACTTAGACTATATGTAATTAGATATTAGAAATTGATGTACCTGATAGCTGATAGTAAATGCACTAAAATATGCCAAAAGACAGCCAACGTAGTAAATGTGAGAAAGGGTTTTAAAGCTGGCCAGATTGTTTCCTTCATCTCTGTTCTGCAATATTCCAAACACTCCTGTAGTAATGTAGGTCTCTGTTCTTCATCACTGTCTAACTGGATATCAGGGTTTTGGTCTGTACCAAGAGCTTCACCAGTTGATAAAGTTCTCTTAACCTTCTTACCACCTTCATCATCTTTGTCCTCTTCTTTGTTCACCTACATGTACATACATGTATACATGTATTAGAAGTTTATGAGTATAGTATTTATAGTTTCGCATCAAGTAATACATGTAATAAAAATGTAAAGGATTGCTATTGTCATTGTGGTTGAAATAGCATGAGGGTACATGTACAAACATGTATGTACATAAACTTATACACTCATAATGTTCATGTTTGTAAATGCATCAGTACATGTACATCTACGTGTACACACATGTACATAGAGCACATATACTGTACATTCATCTCACATAAACTTCGTAGTGTCCTTGCATGTTAATTACACTTTATAGTACATGACTTTTACATTAATTAATGTCTATGCTTTTACACTGAATTTTCTAGAATACAGAATGTTTTAATGAGGCAGTGCTACGTATTCCTATGATGGTTTCCCACAGGTTGCAACTACATTTGAATACACATGTACATGTATATTTGTAACACATATGTGTTGTATGCAAACATGTAGATACGTACATGCAGTTAAGAAGACGTGTTACATGTATTTAGAGGGCTTGACGCTATTAATTGCCATGGCATGTATTCAGCAATGGTTAATGATGACACGACAAGCAACCACAGGGATAAATTTCTCCGTACATGTATATATTGTTTACCTGTGCTGCTGCTTTTGCAGCATCAGAAGCACTCTTTCCTTCAGCAGCTGCTTTAATGCAGCCTGACTTCGTTTCTTTACTAAATTAGCTCTGTTACCAGCAACTTCACGAATCTGTTCAGCAATGTGTGGATAATATTTAAGAGAGGCATCGAGATTTGTCTTGGTCAGAACAAATAGATCACAGTTAGTAGCTGCCCTGTTAAAATAGAAAAAAGTTAAACAGATACATTTGTGACCGGCTCTAAGAAAACAAGGCTTATGGATAACTTTTAGATACACATGAAAATAGGCAATTATGTGTTACATTGATGATCACCATTTTTATTACTTCACTAATATCTTACCTTTCTAAGGATACCATAGGCATGTACATATATGTGCTTTGCTAGCCTCTGTTAAAAAAAATATACAGGATTGGATTATAGTCCAAAAAAATATAGAATTGTGTTTTCTCAATATCGAAGATTAATGGCTTCAATGGTTTACTCACTTGTTGTCTTTATCTCGAGTTGTATGCTATGCCATTCTAGAGCTAATTTAATGCTGTAAAACAAAAAAAAATTCATTTTTGAAAATTTTAATTTATAAGCCAAGTTTTCTCGGAGTTGGTCACATTTGTTTAACCCTTCAGCGGCTGATGACGTCACAACGTCATAAACATTAAACCGTTAATGACGTCTACAGACGTCATGAGTACTAATGGTCGTATTTTTGAATTGCTTCAGTATTTTTCAACCAAATTTTTACTAAAGACAGTGCACAACATGTTCTTTAAGCAGTGCAAAACTTGAAGCGATACGAGTAACCAAAGTTATAAGCGATCGAATTGCCAAAGACGCTAAGTGCGGGTTTTGGCACTGACCACTGCACTTTCAAACACTCGTCTTGCTACTTTCTTCCAACTAACGAAGCATGTATTTGGTATCTACGACTTTGTTAGAAGCTCCTCTGTCCAAATAAGTAAGTCATAAGTCTGTGTTGTTTAAAATGTGGAAGTTATACAGGTTAGTAAGGGTGTGGGCGTTGCCCTTCGACTACTAAATATTCAAGCACTCGCCTTGTTTTCTTCCTGCTAATAGCGAAGCATAAATTTTACATCTATCGCTTTCTCAACAACTCTTCGTTCCAGCAAAGTAAGTTAGAAACTCTAGTTTCATAAAACGGGAGAGTTATAGTGGTGAAAATCATTAGTTACTATACGCTCCGCCCACACATTTTCCTGGATAATTAATTTCGCAATGTATGAAAAAGGTAATTATTGCCTGTAAAGGTTAACCACATGTACATGTACAATAATACACGAAGGCTGAATTTCATTGGCAGTGATTCTGACCTGATGGATGCTGTCCTGGGACAACTGAATATAAGACTGATTTCCCCAAAGAATTTTCCTTCATTCATTTTAGCAAAAACCACTTCCCCATCTTCACTTACAACCTCTACAGTTCCACGGTTTATAAAAAAACATCTATATGTAAGAAAAAGAAGGGAACTATAATAGTACATGTATAATAATTATTATTATGGTATGAATGCCTTACCTCACTACCTATGTCTCCCTTTCTCACAATATATTCCTTGCTTAGGTATAGTACAGGTTTAATTGAGAGAGCTAGTAGTTTAGTGAATCCTATCTCTGTGTTTTGAAATAGTGGTACCTGCATGTATAATAAATATATTAAACAGTAATACATGTATACTACATGTACCATTCTGTAACACAAACTGTTAGTGATTGAATCTGATAAATACTACCATTTCAGATATTGCTGCCATGATATGGAAATTTTCCATGCAATACACATGTACATGTATGTCATGACATGATACATGTACATGTACATAGTGTACATGTTGTGATATAACCATTAGTAATAAGTAATGTATTTTACTGTAATATTGTTAGGACCACAATGGTAGAAAGATGCTATAATCAATGAATTGAATAAGATAAAATTTCCTTTCTATAGTATAAATAAAATTGCGATATGATAAATTATGCCCTACATTGTTACATACATTGTATGTGACGATGTATTATCATATTTATATGGCAGTACTAGCTTAAAATATGCCAAAGTGCTTAAATACCATAAAACTGTGAAAGTTTGTGATAATCAACAACCTATTTAAAGGTAAAAGAAGAGCCTACATGTATAAGCGAAATATACAAGATTTTTGTTTTTGAAAAACTTAAACTTCTCGTAAGGACTGAGTATAATTATATACATGTACATGTATACAATATACATGCATGTAACTACACAAACTACTGCAATAGTATTCTTTTTTGTTACCTCATCAATGATTTTCTTATAAAGACTGAGTGAAATATCAGCTTGTAATGATTTTGGCATTCCATTGAATAGAGATCCAAAACTCATTCCTTTAGTTCTTTGCCATATGTATTCATAGTAACTGGAAAAACAACCAAACATAACCTTTTGTTATGTATACATGTATGTATTATTAAACAACTAGCTTAATACCGCCTACGCTAGGCAAGCATAGTATGTTCTAAGCATAGTAGTGTAGTATGAAGAATTATTATCTAGAATCATGACATTTATTAAATTTATACACTACGAATGAATGTATTATAATTTTGCTTTTAATAAATGAATAAAATAAAATTCCTGTTTCTCGCTCTCTGTCTCTCTCTATCTCTCTCTGATTCTTGTCCATCTCTTCAAGCTACTTTATAATGTCAAATTTACTGTCAACGACTTCTTTTATTACGTCACATTATACATCAAAGTGTCACGTCAACGTCTAATTCTCAGGGTCCTTGTTGCAAGCGAATTTGACAGACAGACAACAGTATTACATGTATTATATAGATACCGTATAGCAGGTATTTTTGACGAGAAGGAATTTTGGTGAAATTCTAAAAAATTGTACATTGGTGAGAGTAAATTTGACTTTTCCTACATGTGTTACTGTACTTTTGATACCATGTCTACCAGACTATATGGGATACTGTTGTCAGAGAAACTTTATCTTGTGTAGCAGAGGCAAGTACATGTAGCTAACATTTAACTGTACTTTTTTTGGCAAATTTTCCAAATTCCCCAATTCGTCAATTTTATTTGCTTCAGCAATAAAACCCACTGTACAGTATTACATTCCCACACATACACAAACACACACATAATTATTATATACATAAATGCATTAGTTTACTTGACAACTCTTTCTTGAATTCCAACATCCATATTCTGATCCTACAAAACAAGGAAGTTGGTATAAACTTGTACATGTATTTATATACAGTGTACATACAGTTATTACAGTACATGTAATTGTACATGTATATTACACTTCTCTACCACTTATGAAGCTTATACAGTAGTAGTATTTTCTGGTACATTATTCAGATGCAGCATATAGAATGCTGGTACATTATTCAGATGGAGTATATAGAATGCTAGTACATTATTCAGATGCAGTATATAGAATGCTGGTACATTATTCAGATGCAGTATATAGAATGCTGGCACATTATTCAGATGCAGTATATAGAATGCTGGTACATTATTCAGATGCAGTATATAGAATGCTGGTACATTATTCAGATGCAGTATAAAGAATGCACTATACACGTGTACACTGTTACATACATGTAAATAAAGTTTTAAAGTGTTACATAATTACATACTTGAAGATAATTATTGATAGCCTTTAGTTTTTCTTGATACCTGGCCCTTCCTGAGTCAGCATTTGCCAGGCTAGCAGCTACTGTAGCAATGATGTAACCATATGACACTATACCAATGATCATGACTGAGAGAGCAAAAACACGCTGAGGGAAAATTGAGAAATACAACACATGTACATGTACATGTACATGCATATAAAAAGATCTAAAATTTTGCTGTTCACATTTTATATTTCACTCGTAAAGTCTGTTTACATTCAAGATAACCTCATATTTAGGTGTGATGACATTAATGTCACAATTATAATGTGTATAGTTTAATGTCATAAGGTTAATACATGAATATAACTCAATAATTAATGAAGCAATGGATTGAAACTTGACATACACAAAAAGAATGGGAAGGATAATGAGTCATTCCAAACAATTTACATGTATGAACATTTTTCTGAGACCATGGTGAATGTGCATCATGTACATACATGTAATTATAAACAAAACTTAATGTTAGATAATATTAATATTAACTAGTAAATTGTCTGGATAACAGAAGAAAGTCAGAAGTCTAAAAATTGCTAATTTACTATTAAATTCATTTAGTGATAATATACTGTACAATGTACATGTACATGTACATGTATGTGTATTAATTTTGCTCACCTCTACGTCAGTATGAGCATGTATATCCCCATAACCCACAGACACTGTGGTGGCAGATGCCCAGTACATGGACACTACATACTGGTATCCTATAGTGTAGTTACCTGTAGGAATATAAAGATTGAAGGATTACCCTAAGGCTGGGTTCACATAATGATGCAAAGCCATTGCATTGATAGGTGAAATGCAACATAGCTGACACAAGGACGGAATCAGATCCTATCCTCATATCGCATTGCATTGGGTTGCGTTTGATGGTGTTGATGGAAGTATATCTTGTTTACAACACAAGGCATTGATGGCAAGGCTTTGCATCATTACATGCATGTGAACCAACCTTAATTCAAGGAAAACATGTACAGTTTATACTACATGTACATGCATGGCTATGTTGTATTATAGTATGTAATATCTGTTTTTATTTACCAAAATACATGTACATGTACATGTACATGTAATTAGAGTTCTGGATAAGTTAGTTGAGTGGAATATCACAAATAATTACTTTTTATACATGTATATGTAATACACGTGTACATCACTGTTCACTGTATAATATATACAATGCACATACATGTATATATACATGTATACATGTATATACGTATATTCTCAAAACTGGGTAATTTAATACATGACATTGTACATACAGCTGAATTCAGTCCTTTATGTTACAGTATGTCTCATTCCAATGGTGAAAGACAGTCTGTCGTTTGATGCAAGTTTCTTGTACCGAGCGTGGAGTCCTGGCTCAGCAATCAAATCTCAGAAATGTAATGAATGTATTTTACATATACATGTACATGTACATGTACATGTACTGTACATGTGTGGCATAGGAAAATAGTTGTCAGTAATTGTATAAGACTTGAGATCTGAGTTCAGAGAAAAGGTATTTGAAGGGTGACTCTTGCCTGAACAAAGACAGCTCTGTTTTACACATTACACACATTGATGATGTGGTTGCCATTTTGTTATCTGACGTAATATGATACTGCAATATACAGTACATGTATAATGTACATGTAGTTGTGCCAAGAAATTTGCATCAAACAACCATACACTTCTCTGCATAGTGGATGTAGCTGGGGACAAGAGTGGTTGTACATCTCATGAAATTACAGTGCTATATACTTACCAAGTGGGGTAGCTGAAAATGATTCTTTAAGTGCCCAACTATTAACATTACAAGTGTGAGGGTCAGAGAAGTCATTAGAAAGTGAAGAACATGCCAGTAGAAACCAAATACATGCAGTTAGATGAGTACCAACTAACATGTATGCAGCAAATTTAACCTCACTGTGGATTATAAGAAAGCAATTGAGAATTGTATAGAAATTTATTCAATCAGCAGTTACATGTATGCATAATGAAGGGCTACGTATACATTGTACATGTACATGTATGCAAGTACATGTACATGACATTGTACAATGTTCATGTATTACATAGCCATACATGTAGGTCTAGTTCATTAAGCTATATGTTGAAAGCTCAGAAATGATAATTGATCTTAAATTGTTAATTTTGGTATACACTACTATACATGTACATGTACATATGTACATGTACAGTGTACATCTGTATACAGCCAGCTCACAACAATGTCATTTACACAATGTGCATGTACATGTACATGTACATACATTGTATACACCTGTTTTTGAAACAAATTAATGATGATAAAATTTACAAGTAAAATTAATTTAAAATTTGCCATAGTTTTGACAGTATAGTATATGAGTAGTTTGTGTTATACATGTACATGTACATGTACAATGTACATGTATTTCTGTTAACATCCACAGCCAATACAAGGCGTACGTACATGTACATGTATATGAACATGTACATACATGTATAGTGGCCCATGACTAAATGCAAACTGAATAATAATTATAATGTGTGCTTTTAGTTCTTACGTTATAAGGCCTGTTGATCTTGCAACCTGATCTTCCAGATAATTAAATATTAGAGGCTGGATAAAGAAAAAGACAAGATTATAATTATTGTCAAATACGTACAAAGTAGTGTACATGCATACACAATATATTATTAGCGCATAGCCATGTACAAGTGTACTATAAATGTCTTATAATTACATGTATAAAGCCAAAAACTCTGAAAATCCATATTTTAATTTGAGTTACAATAGGTACATGTAAATGTACATTAGTAAGTATAACACACATGATACATGTACTCACTAGCTTGTATATTCGAACTATTCTGTTTAGCCTCACCAAAGAAAGGATTCTTGAAATATTCTCTATGGAGGTAATAAATGTTTATACACAAAACAGAGAATACATTGTATTACAAACAGCAATGTGTTTACAATGATTGAAATCACTAACCTATACCATTCAGTCCAAGCAATGGTAGTATAATTTCAGTTGGAAATGAGCCAATAAGATCAAACAAAAGATTAGTCCTGTATGTACATGTACATGTACATTGTGTGTCACAGGAAAGAATTGTCCAATAAAAATAAATGTACATGTATAATTATAGTGATAATTATTGTATTGGTTTAGTACATTTGTGTATTTTAGATTAAGTTTGAAGAAAGTTGCAAATTTATGCATCCACAATTACATGTACATGAAAATTCATGTGCCAAGCATGCTAGCAAAAGTTGTAAACATAATTGACAAACAAACACAACAAACACAACAAACAAGCACATGTACATGTACATGTACATACTTGTACATATAGTATTGTTTTTATTCGTGTATTTGTACTCATAGAATGAACTACTGATTCTTCCATGCCACTAGACAAAAGCTTACAGTTGGACAGACAATTAATATACATGTCATGCACATGTACATGCACTTATAATAAAATGATTTTAAGTTGTGAAAAGTTTGAATGATACATGTACACATATACAAGTACATGTATTTGTCATGGTCATTGGTTTAGTTTATAATTGGTTGATTGGATTAGTATTGCACCAAAGATTTTATTACAACAAAAAAATGAAACTGCACATGCTACATGTATTTCAGCCTAGAGGTCTTCATCGGGTGTGAAATGCAGTATGGTTGAAAGAAAGCAGCTTGCATTATAATAGATATACATGTACATGTATATGTACAATGTAGATGGTATCATACCCAAAACTGTAGCTAGAGTCTCCCATTACATACAAATTTAAGGTCATTCACATTCACCTTGACCTCTAAACAATTTTAATTTGGAATGATTAATAACATTTTTTCTTACACCATTTTCACATTATTATCATGTACTGTACATGCATTACTGCTATAATAACATTATATTACATACATGTACATGTACATGTACAATCATCACAGTGGAATTTTGAGGTCATTGTGAATGTGAACAGACTTTGGTATGAAAACTTACTTAAAGTAATTCTTTGCACACTCTACTGGTCTTGTAATCAAGACTCCATCAGATGAGTAATAAGCAGTGTGAATCTTGAGAATTCTGAATGAGTAAAAATATTATTAGCACCAATAATAAACCAGTATACATGTACATGTACACTACAAATTAATTAATGAATGGATGCATTTATAAGTGGAAAGTGAATGTGGACCAGTAAATCACTGTTGATAAACTATTGCTCCTAGTTTTCCGAGAAATGTTGGTAATAGACAGACAGACATACACAAACACAAAGTTTACATACACAATAATTAATTAAATGTACTCTTGCTACCTACATGTACATGTACACTGTTCCTACATGTACATGTACATGTACACTGTTCCTACATGTACATGTACATGTACATGTTACATGTTACATGTTACATGTTACATGTTACATGTTACAAGTATAATACTTACATATCAACGATAAAGAACAAATCCAGTGCATAGTTCCCTATCCACAAAGGTATACAGTAAGGTGCAAATGAGTGAAAGAAAGCGGCTTGTAAAGAAATGGATATAGTTGTTATTATACCCAAAACTGTAGCTAGAATCTCCCATGTTACTCCTGGCTTTGATTGAGCAATGAATGAATACCTACAAGTATAGCAAAAGAAAAGAAGAAATGTATGAAGTAGTGTTACACATGTACTTCAGATAATTATAATTGAAATTCCTAACACATGTGGTTCAGCTAAATTACAGGTCTATATACTGTAATACATGTACATGTACATGTGCATTTAACTGAAATGAATGATGGGCACTTTAGTTATACATGTAAGTCAACTAAAATAAAAATCATGTTAGAAAGTTTTTAGTTAATAATAATTATTTTAAATTAAAATTGTGATAAACTAGTCATACTATATACAATTATTTCAAAGTTGTCATTATTGTCGTACTAAAACAACACTAATAGGAAATTATTATGAAGATTACATGTACTGTACATATCCACTGAATGCTAATTTGTGCACTTATTGTTAAAATGATCCTATATATATGCCAGCCATAATACATTTACAGCCCAAGGTCACTGTTTCGAATTAACTAGTAAAGTACAAGCCTGGTCGCTCTACAACCTATAAGCCAGCTATTTGACAACTCTACAAACCATAATATTATAATACACATAGCTACACGTGCATACATGTGTACATGTACTCTGCTTTAAAATTGAAGTACATGTACATGTACACTAATCCTGTAGTTTGATTTTGTATCAGCACTTACGGAATAAGACAATATGACAACATTTTCTCAAGTACATTCGTGATCCCTTTAAGTGTAGCCTGTGGAATACTACTGCAAAGAAAATAAAGCATTATTATACACTCAGTCTGATGTCACTATGCCACATGGACACATTTGATCATGTACATGGCTAATAGTTATGAACACAAACAGACTTAACAGTAGCAAAAACATACTTACAGTGCTGACTGTGTGATACCAATAGTTTCTATTTCTGCACTCCTCGCAGGTACAACTCGTGTAGATCGCAAAGTATGACGTCGATGTCTTAGACCTACATGTATATGTACATGACATGTACAAGTATAGTATGTTTAAAGGACAACAATACATGTACATATAGTACTAGTTAAATCTACAAGCTTGTCAGTTTTTAGAAAGATAGTCTGTGAAGGAATAAACATGTACATGTAGTGATGCAGTGACAGAGATTAACATGTACATGTACCTGATATTTCAAACAACCAATATTGTCTGCAAGCATATACCATTTTGAGTACTATTTCATCTTCTCAGTATAATAATTATTACAGTTCTTGCAATCATATGACATTACTAAATGTACGTACATGTAGTACACTAATCATAATATCAGTAACTTCACTTAAAGGATAACAATACCATTCATAATAACTGAATGACTGAGACTGATAATCACTCAAATTATCAGTGCATCACTTTTAATTAATTATAGGACAAACATTAATATGGAAAAAACTTCCTGTGTAGTGCAAGTGCACATTCTTTTTGCCACACCCATTAATTGATTGAGCTCACCCAGAAGATACAGCTTCTTTAACTACATGTATGTACATGTATGCAATGCATATGTGACGCAAGCATTATATGTGAATGTGGGTGTGAAAACAAGCCACAAATACATGTAGAAATTTTTCAAATTTTATTTGTTTTTACCTTTTTGAAATCTGCACAAGCTGCTCTTTATGGTGGTATAATCAGTTTTGAAATCTGACATGCTGTTGCTTAGTTAGCTTTTGTGTCCTGCATAGTGTGCACATGGAAGGTCTATGTACAATATATAGAACTCACTACTTCAAAGTGATGATGTCACTATACTATATATATATAATATATATAATATATAATTATACTATGTTACCATGACAACTGTTTGATGTGATTAGGTGTATATTTTGCATATACACAGATAATTTTGTTGTGTCATAGCAATTTAGATCACATTCATAGTTGAGTCTGTTGAGTCATTAAATTTAAATCATATTCATGGCTGAATTACCGCAAAAATGTTTTTTATGATGTGAACCCACATAATAATAATTATTACTAACTATTGTACTATATAATTATATATATATATATATATATATATATATATATATATATATATATATAGCATGCTACCATGGCAACCGTTTGATGTGGTTAGGTCTTATATTTTTGTATATAGACCTGTGAATCTTTAATCTATCAGCATACAATATATTGTATATAGTACACTTACAGTTCTTATATAAAACAATATAAAACCTTGGTTTAGTGTCCTCAGATGTGATATAGCCCTCGCAGGCTCGGGCTATATCACATCCTTGGACACTAAACCTCGGGTCTATATTTTGTATATAAGACCTGTAAGTGTACTATATATATTACATATATATATATTATATATGTATATATATATTATATATAATACAAGCATTGGAAATTTGGAATGTCGAGTGATTGACACAGTGACGGACACTGCTTCTTGTGGGACTGTAGAAAATGTTGTAAGCGAAATAGAAATTAGGCATTATCTGCATGTGAAAAGAATGATCTTCAGTTCATAAGTAAAAGACTATATAGCCTTCAGAGATGAAGCCTTGTAATTGTGTGTATGTATATAATTATGTTGCAAACATTGAGGTGTTAATCCAATTATGATTATACAATTTTTATATTCCGCTATTTAGAACAATGGAATCAATAATAAAAAAAACATTTTCAATAAAAATGAAGAAGATGTAAGGATGTCAAAACCAAAAAACATGTGAATAAGATTGGGATGGTGCTAACACAGGAGGTTAACGTAGGACCCAAATTTAAACAAACCACTTCCATATAACCCTACATAAGTACAGCTCTTTGTATTTTGTTTCATAGCAGTGTAGGTACTTAGTAGGGTTATATGGAAGTGGTTTGTTTAAGTTTGGGTTCTATGCCAACCTGTGTTATTACTATCCCGATGTTGTCAACATGCGCTTTGCGTTTAAGGAGGTTTACGTGGATGCTCATACGGCTGAGGGGTATATTCCACATAAACCTCCAAATGCCAGCAGGTAGTACATCTGGCATATACATCCACTGATCAAAGTTTATATAATATATACTATGATTTGGAATTTTTGATGAGGTGTATACACAAAATATACACCTAACCATATCAATGGTTGCCATGGTAGCACAGTATATACACATAATTATATATATATAATTACAATTATATAGTTTGAACCCATGGGAATGTAAACATAACGATACCCTGCAGGTCATAAAAATAACTTTCATTATCTGCATTCATGGCATAAAGAAAATATTTGTGGTAGCTAAGCATATATATTGAAAACAAACCTGCACTGCAAAAATAACTAATTTATTGGCTAGTACAGTTCCAAGGAATAGTGGAAATTGTAATTTCACTGTTGTGTAGGTTATTATGAATACATGTTGACATAATCGGATATTATAATTTCAGTTTCCTTATCTTGTCTAATAGATACACAAAAAAGCAGAATAAATATGCATTGTTGGTTTCCAAACCTTCTTTGTGCATCTAATAATCAGATATTACGCATGATAATTGGTACATATATATTTTACGTATTTTATATAACTAGTACAAAGTAGTTTTGGCATTACATTTGTGTATCCTGAACAACAAACTAATTGTTAAATCCTTGTAACTATACTAACCAATACGTACATTTGTTACATTAACAATTCTATTTTTGGGCTTTAGAACTAACTCATTATCTGCACTCATGACACAAAAAACTATGTTACATAGCTAAGCACACTGTAAAATTAAATTGGTTATTTTAACCCTCATTTGGTTACATGAGTTTCAATTCTTCCTGAGACTGTATAAGTCAATGTTTCTTTCTTGTCTAGCTATGTGATGTTTGCAATTAATAATTTCATTTAGATCTATATTGACAAATTATGGCATGATAACAAAAGCAATACAATGTGGTGACGTTTCAAATATTTGTGGAGTACATCACATGCTATTTACTATTATAAGTACAAATTCATGTGCATATTTATATTAATTAATTACTCTAGTAACATCTGTTGTTTTTGAAGATGTTGGAATTGGATTATTAATAATACACCACAGGTTGTACTTATACAATACTATACTAGGTATATAGCTACATTGTATTAATTAACATGCAAAGGCAATACAATGTACATGTACTTTAAACATGTAAAATTAGACACATGTGCTGACGTTTCAAATATTTGTGGAGTACATCACATGCTATTTGCTATTATAAGTACAAATTCATGTACATATTTATATTAATTACTTTAGTTATGACATCTGTTGTTTTTGAAGATGTTGGAATTGGATTATTAATAATACACCACAGGTTGTACTTATACAATACTATACTAGGTATATAGCTACATTGTATGCAAAAGCAATGCAATGTACATGTACTTTAAACATGTAAAGTTCGACACATGTGCTGACTTTTCAAATATTTGCTTCTATAAGTAAACTATTCATGTACACATATACTAATTAATTACTCTAGAATGAGTTACAGTGAGACCTCTCTATTCGGGACACCATTGGGACAAATATAAGTGTCCTGATTACAGGGGTGTTCTCATTTCAGGGGTGAATTTATAATATAAACTATAGTTTGGGGCAGTTTTAACTGTCCTTAATACAGGGATGTCCTCATTTCAGGGTGTCCTAAATAGAGAGGTTTCACAGTATATAGTTGTTTTGCAGATGTTGGAATTGGGATACTAATAATACACCACAGGTTGTACCTATGCAATTCTATACTATGAACTGTGCATGACTTGTAAATATTACATGACAGAAAATATATAAATCAGCAAAAAGCAAAATATTATTGCATTGAAACTCCTGTAACTAATTGAAGGTAAAATAACCTATTATTTTTACGGTGTTCTTGTTGTTGTTTACAGTTCCAGTAGTAGTTCCAGAACCTTTATTTTGATAATTTTAGTTCCAGTTAGAGTTTTAGAGCCTTTATTTTGATGATGTTAGTTCCAGTTATAGTTCTGTCTTATTGTCCTAATACTAGTTCCATGGTGCCAGTTGCTGGTACTCATCAACTGTGCATGATATCGTTATCAAAACAAGTTATAAAATGCTAAAATTAGTACCTTTCCACACTGTAAAAGTGAACTGGTTATTTAAGTTAGTTTCTTGCTGTGTATAATTATGTTGAACATGAAAATATGTTATGTTATGTTATAGTGAAGCATACATTATTGTTATTGCACAAAGTAACAAGCTACCATAAAATAAATTTTCATGTTCATCAAATGATGACATACACAGTAAAAAACTAACATAAAAATTCATAGTACAATCAGGGCTAATGTTAACATGCAAGTCCATTACAGTTTTGATATCACTACATCCTCTTTAATATAATTATATAGTTTGAACCCATGGGAAACATAACATAAAGTGCCCTGCACTGCAAAAATAATATTATTAAAATAACTAATATATTGGTTAGTACAGTTCCAAGAAATAGTGGAAATTGTAAATTAATTGTCGTGTAAGTTGTTAAGAATGCATGATGTTGACATACTATAATCCAGTAATTATAATTTCAATTTCCTTATCTTTTAGAAGAAGCAGAATAAATATTCATTGTAGGTTTCCAAACCTTCTTTGTGGATCTAATAATGAGATATTAGGCATGATAATTGGTACATATATGTTTATGTACCAATTATCATGACACAAAAAAATGTTTGTTGTTTTGTTATATAGTTAAGGATACATTATTGTTATTGCACAGAGTAACAAGCTACCGTAAAATAAATTTTCATGTTCAACAAATGATGACATACACAGAAAGAAACTAACATAGTATAATGAGGGTTAATGTTAACATGCAAGTCCATTACAGTTTTGATATCACTACATCCTCGATCTTTAATTTTACTGCAAAAATAAAATTGTTATATAATTTATTAGTTAGTACATGGTACAGTTGCTAGGAATAGTGGAAATTGTATTTAATTGGTCATGTATGTTGTTATGACTACATGTAATTAAAATCCAATAATATTTCCTTATCCTGTCTAATAGATGTACGAAGTGGAATAAATGTTTTATTAAATCTAAACCTTCTTTGTGCATCTAATATGAGATATTAGGAATGATAATAATGTTTAGATATTTTAATATAATTATAAAGTACAAAGTAGCTATGATGTTAAATTATATATATTCTGAACAACCAACTAATTGATAAATGCTTGCAACTGCACTAATCAATACATTGGTTATTTTAACAATGCTATTTTTGCAGTGTTTTTTTACTATTCTTTAATTATTATATAACTATATAGTTAAACCAATGGGATAACTTTCATTATCTGCATTCATGGCACAAAGAAAATGTTTGTTGTAGCTAAGCATAAAACAGCAAACTGCCAAAAAATAAACTTTCATGTTCAACATAATTATACACAGCAAGAAACTAACTTATATAATCAGGGCTAATGTTAACATGCAAGTCCATTGCAGTTTTGATATCCCTACATCCTCTTTAATTATATAATTATATAGTTTGAACCCATGGGAAAACAAACATAAAGGTGCCCTGCAATTAGTACAGTTCCAAGGAATAGTGGAAATTGTAATTTCCTTGTCGTGTAAGTTGTTATGAATGCATGTTGACATACTATAATCCAATAATTATACTTTCAATTACCTTATCTTGTGTAATAGATATACAAAGAATTCACTGTACAAATGAACCGGTTATTTTAATCATGATTTGGTTACATGTGTTTTAATGCGTATGGATAATATGCTTCTGAGGTATAAATTATCATTGCATATTCTCTTTTAATTATCTGTGGAGAATTTGTGTATATAGATATTTAATTGTTATTTGTTATTATAAGAACAAAATCTGGAATTGTCAACAACTGACTTTGTTCTCCACAGATAAATGAATGAGAATATACAATAATAATTTATACCTCAGAAATGTATTATCGATGAAACTCATGTAACCAAATCAGGGTTAAAATAACCGGTTCATTTTTACAGTGTACTAACAAATACATTTATCAATTCTATTTTTGCAGTGTGTGGGCTATAAAAATAACTCGTGATCTACACTCATGACACAAAGAAAATATTTATGTTATATAGCATTATTCTTATTGCACAAAGTAACAAGCTACCGTAAGTCCATTACAGTTTTGATATCCCTACATCTTCTTTATAATTTTTGTATTTATTATTTTTTAATTATATCACTATATACCAATAGGAAGACAATCATAAGGATTCTCTGTGGGCTGAGTAATCAGAGTTCATGTCACATGCGAGTCCATTACAGTTCAACAGAACCAGCATTGATTATTGTACTTCTCGCTCCATATTATTATATTGTTTATCATTAAGTTTGGTATTGCCAGACACATGTACACCATAAGAGTTTGTGTAGCTATGCATGGACTAAGACATGGAATGCATAATTTTTCATATTATTTACATGTATACTACACTTGTTTAATTGGTGCTTTATGTTGTTTAAATTCTTACAGTACAGAGTATGACATTGCATTTTGTATATCCAGTGGATCATGAACTGAGACATAATTATTTTGGTATTTTAATTAGTTGCTATAGCAACGACTCAACATTCTGAATACATGTGATGCACATTCATATAAAATACACATCCTTTCATAGATCATCAGTTTTTTCCACTCCATGTACAAAGATGCCCTCTACCTTTGTGTGTATTCATGTTGTATTTCAGCTGTTGTGTGCTGTCAGAGTTGTTACAAACCTGGAGCTCAACTACGATACAAAACCTGAGAGAATCCTCTATGGTGAGCAAAATCGTATTCGTGGCTTCAGAGATGATAAAGACAAGGATTTTATTTTAGGAGGGCTTGTTGCTGTACATAGTTCTGCTAAGGGGTCTGCTGGAGGACGTTGTGGGACATCTCTAGTAAGAAGTGGTCCAGAAAGAATTGAAGCCTTTTTATATGCCCTTGATCTAATCAACAGTGATCCAAACTTACTTCCTAACATCACTCTTGGATATGACATAAGGGACACTTGTGTAAGTGAAAATGTAGCATTGGATGAGAGTGCTGATTTTATTTTCCAGGGATCTGAAGGTTTACTAGATTGTAGCACCTGCAATGAAATCGCAGCTGGTTCTAATGTTTCCTCCACACTCACAGTGTCAGCTGTAATTGGAGCTACAACAAGTCAGGTTTCCATTGCAGTTGCCAGTTTACTGCGACTTTTTGTTGTACCTCAAGTCAGTTACTCTTCTTCTTCTCCAATTTTGAGCAACCGTGACCGATACAGCTATTTCTATCGTACAATCCCTCCAGATGATCAACAAGCACAAGCGATGATTGATCTAGTAATAAGGTTTGGATGGACATATGTGTCTGCTATTCACTCCAACAATGCATATGGTGAACCTGGAATTGACAGGTTTAGACAGTTAGCTGATGCAGCAGGAATCTGCATTGACTTAGATTTAGGAATTAATGATCAATTTACACCTGATAATTACTATAACTTGGCAAGTAGAGTGATCAACGAATCCTCACCAAATGTTATTGTTTTCTTTGCATCATTACACAGAGTTATAGATTTTTTTGAACAATTTAAGATCATCCAAGAATCATCAGAGAAACAAAGACGATTTCTATGGATTGCCAGTGATTCTTGGGCAGGATCAAATCTCGTAAGTGATACATATGGAAAATATATTGGCAGTCATTTAGGGTTTTCACCACTGAGCAGTGTTGATCCAAACTATGATGATTACTTTTCTCGACTTACTTTATCGACTAATAAACGCAACCCGTGGTTCAGAGAGTATTTTGAAGATTACTATGACTGCACTGTTAATGTGTCCTGTGCAAAGAATGTCAGTACAGTTGATCATCCAAATTACATTCGAAGGCCTGTAGAGCTTGTAATTGATGCTGTTTATAGTGTTTCTCATGCTCTTCATAATTTCTTACTGGATAATTGCGACCTACCTGTGATATATGATCACACTTCCCGCACTTGCAAAGGACAAAAGAGAGAATTAAATGGATTAGTAATACGTGATTATCTTCAAAATGTTAGTTTTACAAGTCATTCAGGAAACTATATAGTATATGACAGTTTTGGAAATATAGAAGGTCGATATATAATCAAAAATTTACAAATGAAGTCAACCTGTAAAAACTGCTCTGCCCAATACGAAATTGTTAATGTTGGGGATTGGGATGAGACAAGACAAACAAATCTCCAGCTCTTCCAAAATGTTTCCATTCATTTTGGAGTGAATGAAACTGAAAATCAACCATTACTAACTCTTGAATCTCAGTGTCAGCTGTGTGAAGTTGGTAGTATAAAACAGATTGTCCAGTCATTTTGTTGTGGAATATGTATTCCTTGTCTGGGAAGGAACTATACTAATACAACTGCATCTGAGTGCAGCACATGCCCTCAAAACATGTGGGGTAATAATCCTCTCAGTGGTAGTAATGCTTGTAAGCACATTAGGGAAGCGTACTTAGATCCATCAGATGCATGGGGTATTGTTTTAATTATAGTAGCTATCTTTGGTCTAATAACAGTAGTTTTCGTATGTATTGCAATGGGGATCTTCTGGAGTACCCCTATAATTAAGTCCTCAGGAAGGGAACAAATGATTCTATTACTCACTGGAACAACATTATGTTTTCTATTAACAATATTCTTCATCTTAAAACCTTCTATACCTATCTGTCTATTCCAAAGGGTTGGTACATGGTTCTGTTTGTCTCTGATCCTTTCTGCACTTTTTGTGAAGCTGGTTCGAATTGCTCGTATATTTCTACGAGAACAGACCTCTGGAAGACCGAAATTCATAACACCTATATACCAAATAATTTTTACCTTCATGCTTGTTGGTGGTCAGATGTTACTTGTTCTGATATCTCTCATAATCGTTTATCCTGACTCAACAACAAAGTTGGTGCTGAATAGTGAAAACACCAATGATTCTCCTGAATTAGTTATTACATGTGCTTCTCCACACATTGCTTTAATTGCTCTACAAATGCTGTACTTTTCAGTTATACTGATAGTTTCCAATGCGTTAGCTATATTGACTATTCGATTTCCAGCAAACTTTAATGAAGTGAAGTATGTTGCGTTCTCCACATTCTGTATTGGCATAATATGGATAGCATTTCTTGTGACCTACTTTGCCACAACAGATGAGTTTCAAACAGCTGTTATATCATTAGCTATTCAAATGAGCGCGCTGGCAGTTCTTATCTCTATATTTGGACCTCGAATCTTCATTGCAACTGTCTGGCCAAGCAAGAATACAGCTGTTAGCATCAGCACACAGGGACACAATGTGACTCTGTCATCTATGGCAAGTGGCAGTGGTAATAATAAAACAGGTAACACAACTTCAAGTGGCAAATGCGAGTCTGATGAATTCAAGACAAGACAGAGTGAGAATTAATGAAGATACAATTGAAGACAGATGTACAAATATGTTAATCAATTAAGTCACTGTGTTTAAGCTATTATATATTATATTTTATGCAGTTGTAGATGTTATTTGTTTAGATGGAGTGTTTTTTACCTTGGTATTTCAACTTATTTGGAAATTAAATTAAATAAGTAACTGTAGAACCTAAACTGCTCCTAAGCACCAAACTGCAAACTCGAGTCCAGCATATTCAGGTTAGGCTGGAACAAACTTACACTGCCATTAGATCTGGTTATGGGATTATAGTCATTATGATTCATATCAGAGAAGTCTAGGTTAGGCTGGTTAATGTCAAATGGGTCAGATTGAGTCACAGCATATTTATAAATCAGTATATCACTGTACAAATAGTATTGTCAATATAACAAATATATTGGTTAGTACAGTTGCAAGGATTTAACAATTAGTTGGTTGTTCAGGATACATACATCTAACACCATAGCTACTTTGTACTAATTATATTAAAATACATAAAAGATATATGTACCTATTATAATCAATTATCATGCCTAATACCTCCCATTAGGTGCACAAAGAAGGTTTGGAAACTTAAAAAGACTCAATTAAAATACTAATTCTACTTTGTACATCTAATAGACAGCATAAGGATATTGAGATTACAATTATTCGATTATAATTACAGTGTATCCATATCAACCTACACAACCAATTAAATTACAATTTAAATTAAATTATTCCTTGCAACTGTACTAACCAATAAATTGAACAATTTTATTTTTGCAGTGTAGGATAATATGCCCAGTTATACACATCGATATATCATGATGCTAACAGTTTATGTATAGCACTTGGGTGGGGCCAATAAAGGTCTCTACATTTGCTATTTGCTTGGGATCATCTAATGCCGACTTTTATTGATTTTATGCCATGACCACATTTAAAAACTTAATGATATGGGCGGGTCTAGAAATTTTGTAAGATAGGGCGAACCTGGCACGAGAGCACACCACAAAAATTTTTATCCTTTATTAATGAAGGGTGTGGCCACTTAATTTAGCACTTACTGTTTCTTAATCTGAGGGCTTTTGAAAAAATAATGAATTAATTATTCCAACCACACCTACCATGGATATAATATACTGATTGCAAGGTGTGGCGGCTCAGCATCTCATTAAAATCAAAACCTTCGTTGCAACTGAATACAGGCAATTTGCAACTTTCTTACTCTCTCGCTAGAAACCAAGTCATCACATATACATCAACATCCCATTCTACTCTCCTTTTACTCTTTTTTTTTTCTTTTTCTTTTAAGTACCCTAAGCTAACTTCAAAGTAACATCAAAGGGTGGATGCTCGAATCAAACCACCACTAGACCACATCCAACAAACCATAGGCGTTTTGAACAATAGAATGCCGGCACGCCGAACTGGAGAACCATTTTTGACAATCAGATAGTGGGGAGAATCTGGTCACAAGCTGTGCTCCACTGGAATGTAATTGCCTTTGGTAACATGCCACTCATAAACCTACTTTAATTGCAAGGAAAACAGCAGAGGATTTCTTTTAATGTTTTGTGTTTGTTGTAGGAAGACTTAGTCTCGGGACATACAATTACATACAACTGCTCACCCCCAAGTCTCCTAACTATATACGTATATATGTTGATAACTACTTCTTTACTTCTATTATACACTTGCACAAGAACAATCTTTAGTTAAACCACACATGGGCAGGTTAGTGTATTCTGTAATCTGATTGGAATAGCTACAGGTGAAGGTGTCAGTTGTAAACAAACACACCTTAAACAGCAAACTGTTTGTAATTGTGTGGGTGGGATTTTCATAAGCATTATCAAGGTGGTTTATAACTCTTGAAATGGGGGTGTAGGTAAGCAAATGAGGTTTGGGGGCTAATATGGATGCACTGGAAAACATTTTGGTAGCTCATTACTTTTCATTAGTAGTGTGGTCACCAGTCATAATTAATTAATCGTGTGTTAATTGATATTATTCCGTGTCCCCAGATCAGTACCATACAATCTTTGTGATGGTTGCATGTTGAGCCCCACTGACCCAGAATCATCAGCTACATCAAAATGATAGCTAGAAGTTAGTTCATTACTGCAGCTGCTATGAAATATGACTACGCCCATGGTACACCCATGATAGCATACTTCTACCATAGATATCTATCTACGTATGCTTCTACATGGGCGTAGTCATATTTTCATTTTCACGTAATTAGGAGGTGTGGTACAAACATGCCTACTACTATACTATAATTACTAATTGTGTGTTCTTATTTTTTTCACTTGCTCTCAAGAACATAGTGCAGCATGCATTGGCAGATTCAGCTAGGGTAAGCTTCCAACTCAACTTGTCTGCCTGGGTACAAATGGTAGACCACATCCATCATGAATTTATTAATGCAAAAATTTTTCGATGTGCTTCGTGCACCTACCTATGCTTTGCCTTGCCCACCCAATCCTAAAGATCTGGCTACGCCTATATGCTAGGAAAGTACCATATGTTTCACCAAATTGTAGGGTTTAGATTTAAATCGGATCAAAATTCATATATATACATATAGCAAAACATGTCAAACTATGATGCAAAAAAAACAATAACATTTGGTGAGGATTCGTTGATCACTCTACTTGCCAAGTTATAGTAATCATTGGGTGTAAATTGATCATTAGCTAATTCCTAAATCTAAGTCAATGCAGATTCCTGCTGCATCAGCTAACTGTCTAAACTTGTCAATTCCAGGTTCACCATATGCATTGTTTGTGTGAATAGCAGATACATATGTCCATCTAAACCTTATTACTAGATCAATCATTGCTTGTGCTTGTTGATCATCTGGAGGGATTGTACAATAGAAATAGCTGTATCGGTCATGATTACTCAAAATTGGAGAAGAAGAAGAGTAACTGACTTAAGGTACCATAAAAAGTCGCAGTAAACTGGCAACTGCAAGGGAAACCTGACTTATTGTAGCTCCAATTACAGCTGACACTGTGAGTGTTGAGGAAACAAAGCAATTTCACTGCAGGTGCTAAAATCTACCAAAACCTTCAGATCCCTGGAAAATTAAATCGACACTCTCATCCAATGCTACATTTTCACTTACACAAGTGTCCCTTATGTCATATCCAAGAGTGATGTTAGGAAGTAAGTTTGGATCACTATTGATTAGATCAAGGGCATATAAAAAGGCTTCAATTTTTTCTGGTCCACTTCTTACTAGAGATGTCCCACAACATCCTCCAGCAGACTCCATAGCAGAACCATGTACAGCAACAAGCCCTCCTAGAATAAAATCTTTGTCTTTATCATCTCTGAAGCCACAAATACGATTTTGCTCACCACTGATGACAGAGGATTCTCTCAGGTTGTGTATCATAGTTAAACTCCAAGTTTGTGACAGCACACAACAGCTGAAATACAACATGAATAACACAAAATTAGTGGGCATCTTTGTATCTCAAGTGGATATACAACTGATGATCTATGAAAGGATGTGTATTTTATATGAGTATGCAGCATCTTGAGGTGTTGCCATAGTAACCAATTAAAATATATGTCTCGGTGCATGTTCCACTGGATATGCAAACTCATTATCATGCTGTTACAAACTTAAGCAACATAATGCAACGAGTCAAACAAGTGTAATAAAAATTATAATTATGAAAATAATAGTGTATGCTTATGTACGAAACTTATACTGCACTGACTGTCCACTGGCAATACATACAAGCCTTAATGACTTGCTAAACAATGGAGTGCAACCAATTAATATGGATGCATGAGCCTAAAGCCTGACATTTGACAGTAATCAATGCCGTTTTGTTAAAATGTAATTGACTTTCATCTAACCCTGAGTATGTCAAGTAATTATTTACAAGAGAGATTTATAGCAATATAATAGCATGATAAATGAATATCTCAACCTTTGAGGTAGGTCAATATTCAAGCACTTATTTATACATGAAGAACAACTGTAAGTGCATGCACCAGATCAATACAAATTAGAATGTATGTGCATACACAATAAAGACTATATGAATGAATGCAAATATATATAACACATTATACAGATGACAATTTCTTCCTTAGCTGGTCCTTCTTTGAAGATTTTGTTCTATTGCAATGATTTTCATCCTATCTCCCCAATACACATCACACCACAATGAAAATGGGTTGGAGCTTACACCGTCATAAACATTCCTTCAATGTAACGTTTATATGAAACTTAACTTAATTAGTAACTAATTGAAACAACTAATTAGTTTACAGTGATTATACAATACTTCTAAGAAAAAATGTAATTATACTATTATACTACAAAATTTGTTATAAATACAAAGGTACACAAAATAGAAAGAGTAAGTCACACAAATTTCAATTAGCTGTTCATTAAAGTAAGTTTTTCTTTTGCAAACTTAAGACTTAATAATATGTAGGATTAGATGTCTTAGCAAGATCATCATAAGAAGGTGGTGCTTGAGCTTGAAGTTGACTACTCTAAGTATTAAAAATGCATTATCAATGAAATAATTATGGTAGTTTAGTATTGACATTACCTGAGGTTGAGGGTAGGGATCACTTGTGGGATAAGGTGCTGACTGTACAGGATAAGGATATGCTGGATTATTTTGTGGTGGGTAGCCAGGATCTGTGTACACACCTCCTGGAGGATATTGAGCTCCAGTAGAAGGATAGGCAGAGTAACCACTGGGATTCTGCTGTTGAACATGTTGTGTAGTACTTGTAGTAGCCACAGTAGTTACGTTTGGTTGGGTAACTGTTCGTACTGTTCTGGTTCTACTTATGTTGGCAACACAGCAAAAGATTACAAGACAAATGATGATTGGAGTACATACACAAATCAGAAATACTGCTATAGTTCCTATTACAATGCCAACAACAGCTCCAGTAGAAACTAATGAATGAAAAGATCATTATATTATTATAAAGAACTTTTGAAGCTTCTTGATTTAGTATATTGAATAATAACTAACATTTTTGGTAACATTTTTGGGACAATTCAATTGAATGAAATTTTAGTTTGACGTTAATTTAATTATGGATAGGGGTTGAATTAATAATCACAATTATTTTGAAAAAGTATATTTTCTGTGAGCCTAGCTCTATTACTTGATAACTATCTTACAACATAAACAAGCTAAAAAATACTGCTGGTAAATATATAACTACTGTATATGGCTCATGACCCCTCCATTTTTAGAGGACACTAAAGATTACATTTCTTTTTAATTTTTAATATAATCTTTATTTATAACATGTTGCATATAACTTAAATAAATTTTAAAGTAATAATAATCTTACTTGGATCATTGCATCTAACAGATGCATCTTCTGAGTGACTACAATCCTGAACTCCAATACCATTATGACTACAATCTAATAATTCCGATTCAGATCCAGTACAAGACACACCATCCAACCAAATTGGACCAGTTCCTTCTCCAAAGCGAGCAAATGATAAAGCAGTTCCTATAATATAATTCATTTTAGGATGTTATGACTTTATTTAATCCTGCACAATATATTCATGTAAGGCTTTTTATATTTTTCATTAATCTACAAAATAATATTATATATAATTGGTGTTCACATGTGTTGCCAGTATATATGAAATAAACGAAAAGATGGGAGGTTTCTTCTTGCTGTTCCGAGTGCTCAAATACACATTCTATTATGCACTGTGTCCAACAATTGACCAAGCCCTCCAGAATGACACAACTTCCTTAACTACGTGTACAATGCATAAACACAAGCAAATATATAATATGTATATAGTTTGAACCCGTGGTAAAGCAATCATAGGGAAACAAAATAACACCATGAAGCAGTTTTGCTTGAGAAGAAACCTAAATAATTATATACTTTATTAAGATTATTACTTAATAATTATAGCATCATTTAGATTGTACCAACTAGCATTAAGCATTTTCAAAAGAACAAAATAGAAGAAATATTAACGGACAACGCATATTATTACCACCAGAATTTCCTGTTTGTCTGCAGACAACTTGAGCATCACTGTCATCCCAAAAGTCATCACACACTGTACCCCATTCATCATTGATGCATATCTCCACTCTACCCTCTGAACTAACTGATCCATCAACTAGTCGAACATCACCATGTGTACAAGTGACTGAAAGATAAAATATAATATAATAGCACAATACTGAGTATTAATTGACACATGTGTACTTCAGCAGAGTTTGCACCTACATGTAATACCACAGAGACAATACGATTCTAGCAAATAAATGATCTATTAACTGTATTTAAATAATTCTCATTATCTATACTACATGGAAGTCTATGACTCTGAAATTTGAAGAATTTTATTGTAGTTAAGAAATATGTAAGTAGTTCTACTGATTCACAATACACATCATGCAATAATTCAAATTTATAGCTACTAACAACTATGTTAAACTCTAAACATTGAGCCCTAGTGAATTAAAGAGTTGTCTGATGTATAGTATTGAAGATGATGTAACTGATAATTTACTGATTATTTTACACATCAAACTTTCTTAATTGTTAATAGCTCATGACTTGACTGTATGGTTATATAATTATTATCATGGAAAACTTAATTATTCCAATTACATACAATTTTTGATAAATGTATAATATGTATATAATAATCTCAATACTCTAACCACAAGAACATTAATGTAAATATTTTGGTCACAGTAAGTTACACTAATTGGTGTTAGAATTTCATTAGTGACTTCTATCATGCCACTGACATCATTGATACAAGATCAATGTCAATATTCGAATTTGCCTCGTGCACAATTGGAACTTTGTGAAATACGTTCTGTAGTTTCAGTTTAGTTTATGCATTTAAATACATCAACTCAGTTTATATTCACTGTTTATTCTTTAGCTATTAATATTTATCATAATAATTATCACATCAGATCAGTGGCTTGTGTGTATTGATTTATAGAAATCACGAAATTAATGTATAATATAATATTATATTATATATACAAATAATTATATATATATTATTGTGTATGTAATATTTCTAGCCTGTTACTATGTTGTTGCTATGTGTTATATTTCAACTATAAGGAAGTTATAGACCGGTTTATAACTTCCCAGTTTCGCTGACTTTCGCAGACGCTGTAACCAAGGTAATAGTATAGCGCATGCGTAAATTAGAAAATTGTGTGGGCGGGGGGGGGGGGGGGGGCGTTGCAGAAACAACTGTTCTTAGCTTGATAACTCTTGCATTTTACAAGATTCAAGATTGTAATTTCTTTTACTGGTGAGTTGAAGTGTTAAGAAAGCTACAGATGTGAAATTCATGCTTCGTTAGTTGCAGAAGAACAGCAAGGCGAATGTATGAAACGTCCCGGACTACGCCCAAACTCTGGCTAAGCTTCGTAACTTCAGTATTTTTAACAGTACAGACTTTTAACTTGTTTGAATGTATAGAAGTACTTCTAAGAATGCCATACATATCAACATTATCCTTCGTTAGTTGCTGGAAGGTAGCAAGGCGAGTGTTTGAATTGAAGTGGGTGGCTAGAAAACAATTATAAAATGCGCGTGCGGTTTATAACAGAATTCTAAGCCCGCGCACTCGGGCGTGCCGCCCTCGTTGCTAGGGCTTAGAATTCTGTTATAAACCGCACGCGCATTTTATAACTATAACATATAGTATGCTAACAGGTCCTATATACAAAATATAGGACACAAAACAAGGGTCCTATATGCAGTATATGGGATCTATTAGCATACTATATACAATATATTGTATGATGTTGACATCTCCTTATATAGTGTGCACATGAAAGGTCTATATACAATATATAGAACTCACCGCATCAAAGGGATGATGTCACCATCACACTATTTATATATATAGTATGATGGTGACATCATCTCTTATGTTGTGAGTTCTATATATTGTATATTATGCAGGAGACCTCACCATCGTACAATATTTTGTATAAAGTATGCTAACAGGTCCTATATACAAAATATAGGACCCTCGTTTTGTGTCCTTGAATGTGATATAGCCCTCACAGGCTCGGGCTATATCACATCCTTGGACACAAAACACGGGTCCTATATTTTGTATATAGGACCTGTTAGCATACTATATATAATGTATATATATATAGCTATACATATATATATATATATATATATATATATATAATTATATTCATATTTTATTGTTCACTCACATTGTCCATAAACAACTTCGATAGAGAGGAAGAATATGATCCCGAATACAAAGAAACATTTAGTCACAGACATCGGTATATTTTGTTCAAAACAACACCTCTCCGTTATGCGGATAAGGAGTCGTCGATCCTGTAGTTATAGTTATGTTCCTGTCTTTGACGTCATACAGTTGTAAGTACAGTCATAGACCGCAACCCACAACATGAGAATGCCTTCCTGCCAGAAAGGAGCGCAGCCTACCTAAAATAGAATATCAAATTAAATTAGCTGTGGACCTTGTGCTTAGAAGTTGAGTTGCAGTAGGCCAGTAGCCACAGCAGTTATGCTTGGTTGAATATCTGTTTGTACATGCAGTTGTACTTTTACTCCTGTTCTTTATCAAATATGTGTAGGTGTTTCCGTTCTGTGCTTGACTTGTTGTAACTGTGGGATTCTTATATGTTTAACAACCACTTTAATTATGATATATAGAAAAGAATAGCTTTATAACTATTTTTATTATATATTCATTACATATTATTCCATGCACAAGGTATTTCTTGTGTTTATATACATTGTAGTCTTAAAATTACAACCTATTTCGTTGTTTTTTCACCAATGTGTATCAGTATCCTACCACATCTATATACAATGGCTTGTATGAACAACACAACAGCTGTTCAATGTAAAGTTTGATGCAAAACTCAACTTAGTTATAAACTGATTGAAAGATCAAATATAAGTTAGGTTTTACAATCATACTCAATACTCAAAAGAAACTGTATTTTATTATATTATAGACACTTTTCATGTTTAGATGTTCTTGACATGAAATCTGTTGTCACTATACAAATGTACATGAAATACAGATTCACATAAAATAAAATTAGATATTCATTATAAAATAGTAATTATTAAGACTGCTTCAATTGCAAACTAAACACTTATTTTGTGCGATAATATAATATCCCACAAAATAAGTGTTTTGTATATTCTGTTTTGTAATAATTGAGTTCTCATTTCCTGTGTTTATTAATAGTGTATAGATGGTTTTTGCCAGTTGGTTACACATTGTCAGATCAGTATTGTAGTAGTGTAGTAGAATTGAACTTTGTATAAACACTACAATTTGGATGTCTCAGGATATTGCGGCTCCATGCACAGCTTACGTTTGGTTAAGTAACTGTTTTGGTTCTACTTTCCTTTGAAACACAGCAAAAGATTACAAGAGAAATGATGATTGGGGTACATACACAACACAGAAATTCTGTTATACTTCCTATTATATATAATACTGGTAGTAATAGCTCCACTAGAAGCTAATAAATGGAAGATGATATATAGATCATTATTGTCATGCACTGCAAAAATAAAATAACTAATTCATTCGTTAGTACAATTACCAAGTTATTATGACTGCAACATGATATACTACTTATACTAATTAGTTATATACCAATAATTAATGCAGTTTCCATTTTCTTATACTGTCTAATTGATGCAGAATAAATGTTTTAATTAGGTTTCTTTGTGCAGATATTAGACATGATAATTGATCATGCAGTCATAACATCCTGTGTGGCTAACTAAATTATAATTTGTATCCTTGCAACTATATTAACAAATACATTTTTTATTTTAACAATTCTATTTTGTAGTGTATATATTTAACAACTTTCGAAGCTTCTGGCATAGAGAAGAACATTACCTGTACTATCTGTTCAATATTTACACTATATTTATGTTAAATAATGTTAACATTTTAGAGCAATCCCATTGAAGGAAGTTTTAGTATGATAAAGTATGTGCATGAAAGAATTGTGGAAAGTTGAAGAATTGGAATTAGTTGAGGGGGGAGAGGTTGCAATTGATGGAGACAAGAGGAGGGAAGGATTAGCAGAAGCTTGAACAGAAGGAATAGTACTTTGAGTAGATTGAAAAGAAATGGATAAAGAATCCAACTTGGGAACTTATATAAATAAGACTCAGGGTCGAATTAAAACAGACATTTTGAGGTCAAGCATACATGGTGAACGTGAAAAAATTTAGTTATAGCAAACTATAAAACAACACTACAGCTAGCTGACAGGTTTATGCTGGGAATACATTCCCATCACCTACTTAGACCAGTAAGACAAAGTTTTCACAACAGTTAAAATTATATTTCCTGTCACAAGTACTATTTCTCACAGTTAACAACATTATTAATGTTAATTTTGATTGTGTACAATTACTAATGAGTTTAAATGAATCGACATTTATATATAGGCCTTTCAGTATTTCTTGTCTGCATGTCTTTCAAAAGAACTGCAAAGTGCATGGTGGTGGTACTCAATGTTTTTGGGATCACTGGACACAAAAACATGAGCATTTAGTGTGTTAGCACTAGGAAACATTTGTAACTACATAATAAAAATAAAACAATAGCCCTTGTTGAAGTCTTCCAATTGGTTATAATAGCAGCAAAGAAAATGCTTTGTACACCCTCATACAACACAGCTAAACAATGTTTTAATGCAGTTTCATATTATTATGGAAAGCTGTTTCATTAATTAATTAATTTTGAATCAAACCAACTCAAGCTCGTGTAAGGATAAAGCTAGACATTGATAACATGACAAATGTACAATGAAACAAACCGAAGGTAATAATTATACACCAAGGTATGTAGACCTATGTACTAGATCAGACAAATAGATACACAACAATTGTGGAATACACAATTGTAGAATACAAATTACAGAAATGAATTGATTGTTCATTACACTATATACAAAAGATGAAACGCTTCATTTTAATTATATAACAAATTTTTAGGGGGTTTGACCTTGCATTTTGGTGCCCTACAGCATAAAGAAAAAAATACTTATCATAATATTCATTAAACAACTGATAGATATTCAATGTTACCTGCAGCTGAGGTTCAGGGTAAAGAACATTTGAAGACGAGTCAACTTGTGAGTTATATGATATTTGAGTGGCATGAGGTGCTAGCTGAGAATGTGCAGATACAGGGTAGTTGATAGTCACTGAAGATCTTCCCACAGGAAAGTTAGCTCCAGCTGGGTAATAGTGTTCTACTGGGTATTCAGAAACAGACAAAGTGACTGCTGCAGCTGTAGCAGCCACAGAAGTTACTCTTGTTTGACTATTTCTCCAAGTATAGCAACCAATTATAAAACAAATGGTAATTGGTAAAACTGTACTAAACAGAAATCCAAATATAGTTCCTAGTATAATGCCTGCAATAACTCCAGTGCTAGCAGAAACTAATGTAGGAATAGAATAAAATTTGAATACAGAAGAAAATTAATATAATTTGCATCAGTATTATTGACAATCAAAACAGTTCAGTTTAGCAGTTTCAGAATTTCCTAGTTTCAGTCATTGTATGCATAGTTTTATTGTGTATATCATACAATTTGTAGAATGTTTGCTATTTATGAGAGGAGTCCTAATTTACATGTATTGAATCAAAACTCTTGAACTGTATATAGAAAGCAAAGTACATCACTATTGTTTCATTGGTTATAGAAAAGGGCAATTCCTGTTATTTGGCCATGTGGCCATAAACAAGTCAGCAAAGCAAACGTTCCTAAATGTGAAATGTTGTTGGCTTTGTGTACAAAACATCTGAATACCAAAGGCAAGCAACTCAGCATTTGATTGACATAATGGTGTGCAGCAAGATTTCAAATACCAAATTATATCATACAGTTGG
This sequence comes from Petrosia ficiformis, assembly GCA_947044365.1. Lineage (NCBI taxonomy): Eukaryota > Metazoa > Porifera > Demospongiae > Haplosclerida > Petrosiidae > Petrosia > Petrosia ficiformis. The sequence continues at coordinate 41,349,445 of OX345636.1, read as the reverse complement.
TTTAATACAGTGAAAAATACTGAAAAACTGCAAATTAAATGTTTTATTAATATTTTGAAGGGATCAGTTATTCATAAATGTCAAGCTGTTAGCTTCTTGATTAGCTTGCAAACACGTTAGAGGTGAGTAAAAAGCTGATTTGCTCTTTGACAAATTTATTGCTGTCCTAAGTTGGACATTTGCGATTACAAGAATTAAGTGTATAGTACTATTAATAGTTCTCACATTTAGGAGACTATTGTTCCTATCCTGTCACCCTTGTCTTTAATACATAAACTTACAATGTGACTCTCTACACCTAACAGATGAATCTTCAAAATGATAACAATTCCCTTCTGCAATATTGTAACTAGGGGTTCTAGTGGCCTGCTGGTTAAAGTGCTAGCCTGCAATCGAAAGGTTGCAGGTTCTAGCCCCACTAGGGTCAGGCTTTTTCTCTCGCCTATGAGTTTACTCAGCTCTACCCTCAAAAATGAGAAGGTGTTTATCACCGCATCCTTTGGAGGGGATGTAAAGCTGTCGGTCCCGGGGAGCTGGTTAATATTAGCACTTGTGCTATTCTAGTTTCCTCGTTAAGCCACATTTGGTCAAAACACTTGTATAAAAAAAAACAAGTGTATATAGAGAAAAAAACATCCCTATATTTGCTTTGTGATGACTATGTATTAAGCATTGCTGATGGCACTAGTGTTTCTACCTTTCTGTGCACTCGAAAGCTGGGGCCTGAAGAAGTAAGTGTAAGCCTGATTGCAGTCTAAATACACACATCTTTGATGAACTGACTGAAGTACTCCTTCAAGGTTCTAAATGACGACTTCCTCGTGTCTGATACTCAACAACTTATCATACTTACTTGTTAAAGATTCTTGCATAATATTTATACTGTATATACAACAGTTATTAGCAGTTTTACATCCTTTCTGAAGCTTTCTCACTAATCCTCAGCTGCTCTGTAGCTCAAACGCGCGTTCTTTTACGCGCCACGCCCATTAATTGACCGAGCCCCCCGGGAATGACGCAACTTCCTTAACTACGTATACAACGCATAGTCGCGCAAGTGACACAAACATATATATATATATATATGTGACCGAATTTGCGAAAATCAGTCTTATGGGATAAAATTCCAAAATTGATTTTTTGTATTACCTGAATAGAGTATTCAATTAGCTCCAGAATGATATATGATACATCCCAATCATGTAAAAGACAAAGCCACAGCAGGGGATTAAACCATTGTAGTCACAAATCCTTCATTTTGAGAAAAAAGCTATTAAATCAATTATTTAATCATTAAACGTAATGACTAAAAACGTTTTTAGGAGTGGCTAGCGAAGCACAGAGATGTCTCCAAACATCTCTGAAGGTATGAGTGAATAGGTAAGATGTTAATGAAGCTTTTTATGTAGTAAAACAGCGATCACCTGAGTAAGCCATAACTGTCTATTTTCACTCGTATCTCAAAATTAATAATTATCCCATAAGCCTGATTTTTGCAAATTCGGTCACATATATATACATTAAACCCCGTGGAAAGCAATTATAGGGATGGCCCTACGGGCCATAAAAAAAACTACAGTCTAATATTGTGATTCAGATCCAGTACAAAGTATTTAGGGTGGGTGACATATTTGTACTAATTATAGTCATATACACGCAATGTTAAAGCTTATGCAAGGCATTATTATGACATACATTATGACATAAGAGAATTAGTAACAAAGGAAAATTGTAAAAGCTAGACGTGAAGCTCGATCACTTTGCTATTAATACAATCCTACATCAATGAGTCTAATAGCTCAAATGGTAAGAGTGCCTACACATCTAATGAGATGCATTATATAGATTAACAATTACTACATGAATTTCATTAACCATTTAAATTATAATTTGCATCTTTGCAACAGTACAAAACAATAATTTAGTTATCTAAGTAAGTTATTTTAGTAGTGCTTGCAATATTAAAGAAACCAATTAATGTAGATATGATCAACTTACATGAAGAACTGCACCTAACTGATGCATCTTCAAAATGAGCACTATATGTGCAACACCGATACTACCATGTGTACACTGTAATAATTTTGATTCAAATCCAGTACATTGCACATTCTTCAACCAGATTTCACCACTTCCTTCTCCAAAGAATGCTGATGATAGAGCCATTCCTATTAATTATGTATAACCAATATTAAATATGTATAATTGTGAAAAGAAGCATAAATCATTACGTGGCTTTTGCCTTGACAGTATATATAGTCATGCATAGATACAAATACAGAAATAAGTAGTGTTATGAAGAAGTGTACATAAAGACAGGAATAAAAACAACATTTTGTTTGAATAGCAATGTTAGTTTTACTGACTCATGGCGATCTTACCAATAAGACACAGGACTCATGTCTCTGGTATATGCAATTAAAAAAGAGGTTACTCATGTAAAATCTGAAGTGAAGACAGCAAAAAGAACCTCCATTGCAAATCATGCATGCATACAAGTTAATAGAAACAAAAACCATTCCACAGTGGAGTTGCATTAAAAGAAATTCCAAAGGACTAATTATTTGTATTAATGAATATCATGAAGCATATTTTTGATATCTATGGCTTTCTTAGATGGTCTTCATAAGTGAGTGAAAAGTCGCTGCTGTTTGAAATGCAAAAGTTATAGAGGCTAATAAAGAGGTGCCCACGGAACTACATGCACTATATTTTCAAGCATTCACCTTGCTCTCTTCTTGCTGATAGCAAAGGATAGATTTGAGATCAAAGGTTTTCTTAACAACCCTTCTCTACAGTAAAGTAAGTTAGAATTATCACCTCTTATAAAATATTAGGGTTATAGAGCCCATTTTACATGATTATCTCATGTAAATATTCATTTTAAAGCAGAAATTTGTTTTATCAGTGTTCATGCTAAAAGAATAGGAAGGTATTATTTATATGGCAGCCCCATCCTGCTGGGACTAGATACATGTAAGTGTATGTTTTAAACAGACTTTCGTATTAACATGCAGTCTTTGTTTTAATGCGACTCCACTGTATTGTCATATAGGAATGCAGACATGATTTAAATAAACATAATATTACAGTGAAACAAGGTGAAGATGTATTGCCATTCAGGATATCTATTATCCTGTCTTGTAGTGCTGATATAAATATCATGTACGTTTTTTTGTATTTAAATATTTTGGAATGTTCGCTTGCTTACTTGGTGAATTTTAAATCTTTATACCAAACAGTGTCAGTCAGTGCTGTTATTATCCAGCCTATACTTAGAGGCCATTGATATAGACGATAAAATTTCAATAAAAATACCACGTCTTGTTTTTACACATATTCATTTCAGTACTACATTATTGTTTGTAGTTTATACTACAATAATGTATATATAGGGTACATATTCAAAACTGACCACTGAAATATTTCCCAACTTGTCTACAAACGACACCGGCATCATAATCATCCCACAAATCATCACACACTGTACCCCATAATCCATTGATACATATCTCTACTCTACCCTCTGAAATAACTGATCCATCAACCAGTCTTACATCACCATATGTACAAGAGCCTAGAAGAATGAAGCACCTTTGGTGCGTGGCCTCACCGCTGTAGCTTAAGGATAGGTTGCAATTGCAACAATTAAATAAATGAGATGCAAGAGAGAAAGTAACAAGCTTAAATTTGAATTTGTTGTTTATATAAAGTTGAAAGCTGGTTGAGAAAGTTTTTTGTGGCTAGACTGGCTAAGATTATTTGTGATAAATATAAAAACACATGGAAGATGACTAAGAATGATTCTCCATCAGCTATACTGCTTTGAACTAGTATAATAACTACAGTCAAATACTCTTCCAACAAATATTCATGACCTCATTCATTACCAAAATATCTCAGTATGCCACAACTCAGTGTCAGTTACAAAAGATAATTATCCTATAATGAATTGTACATTGTTAGAACTACATTGAACTTACAGTTCAAATATATGTAATTTGAAAGTCCAACAAAAGTTCAATAATAGCGACCAGTTCATAAAGGAAGGCTCTAAACTGACCTCCACGTTTGATCTCACGTGATCACATTGGGTGTGGCTGAGGGTATGGGTTATTGCAAGAGAGCTAGAGTCTGTAACTTGTTAAGGTGGTACTAGGGAGTGGGCGGATGCGACTCCAATCAGTTTCAAAATAGAATATTATATAATATGACTCTAACCTGGTGTAATGGCAACCTTCATATCTTCTAATCACCTTTATAGGGTCCTGGAAGTGATAAAACATATATAAAATGTCCATTTTTGTAATCGCAATAAGTACAAAACGGAGAAAGCCACGCCCACCAATCATGGCATGCACCAAGTACAATGCATTTAGAGAAAACAAATAGAGCCGTTTTCTGGAAATTCATTTTACTTTTATAGTTACAAGAGGCTGAAGAAAGCTGAATTCTGTAGCTTTTCACTGAAACCATAAAATCTACCTTTCTAGGCACTATCAAACTCCGATCTTTGGCATGCACCAAGTACAATGCATTTAGAGAAAACAATAGAGCCGTTTTCTGGAAATTCATTTTACTTTTATAGTTACAAGAGGCTGAAGAAAGCTGAATTCTGTAGCTTTTCACTGAAACCATAAAATCTACCTTTCTAGGCACTATCAAACTCCGATCTTTCTCAGAGAGCAACTACAGTTACCCGCCATTGTTTCCCACCCACCGCCCCCTCCACCACCCGTGGGGCGTGTTTAGGTTTGTTTCTGAAAATAAACTATCAGTGAAAACATTTAGGCCCAATAATTATACCCCCGGGTCTAATTTCCTGGCACTGAGCCATTTTTCTGACTCACCAATCAGAATTCTGTGTGGCATTAAATATTGTTGAAATATTATTAAGAATTAACTAAAGTTACCGAAATGAAAGAGTTTATATACCTTTTGTGTTGAAGAATTGTTTGCTGCAATACTGTCAATTAATTTATAATCACCAGACATCGTGAAGGACACCTGGAGACATTATCTGTCAATCCATCCATCTATATGTTCGTCTATCTATTTGTGCATCTATCTGTCCATTTATCTATCCCTCCATCCATCTATCTATTCATCAACCTTATCCATGTTATCATGTACTAACCCTTTCAGATATTAATAAGTTGTGACGATACTACCCCTCAAAATATTACTCATGGAACTTATAGTTGTAACGTCCACTCATCTCTCAGTAAAGACGATGGCCGTACAACTATATCTCTTCATTGGCAAGTTAATCAAAACTTTCAAGGGGAGCAAGATAGTGTATCGATACCTATATCCTTCATGATACCAACAGTAGCAAGCAACAGAGAAAATTCAAGTCTGCTAAATGATAATGTTGCTAATGTAGAAATTGGTATTGTAGCTACTACAACTTATCATTTCACAGTGTAAGTATAATTGTAATAAGAAAAACTTGATATCTATTTTACTATCTATCTATTTGTCTTTTATTCATGGTTTAAGTATGTACGTACATGTATATACATGTTTTATTATTATGCATGGGTGTATTTTGTGTATGTATGTACAATACGCATGTCTATAGTCTATTCACATTCAGGAGTTGTGAATGTTTGCAGTTGTAACTTCACAATTTATGTCGTCATATTGACACGCAACAAAAACCATTCTACTAGTCGTAACTTGCCGAATTCAACAATGTGCAATACGATCACAAATCATAAAATATACGAATTGTACCATTAAACTCCATGCTTAAGCACAGGAATACCTTAGACGGCAAGGAATTTACAAGATACTTCAAAATAAGTGGCTTATAAGTAGGTTTAATTATACACTGCAATTAATATTTCAATACTATAATGTTTATAAATATCTATTCTCCATTACTACCATCTGATTCTGAATTGCTGTTTTCTTCCTGATGACTCATCTGATTCTCTTCCAAAATGATTATTCAACTCCTATATGTATTAGAGTAGTGGTCTTCTAATTTATCTCTATATAACATGGCTGATGTTCTTTCTTCATTGTTCAGGTCCTACTCTCCAGAAGTGAGTTCTTTCACAACAGACAAAGTAAATTCCTTATTATGCTTTTACTTGTAACCAACATAACATCTACATGTTTTCTGCTTTTCTTACATTTCTTATTTGGAGATGTAAAGAAACTTCCATCCGGCATTCTCTTCTCCAGCAGGACACTGTTGACACTGCGTTCTTGAGAAGCCAGTCTTCAGTCTTCTTTCATCACTTAGGTGGAGTTGACTGATATTTCTTACTTTGACAATCAAAATAGTCATGTAAATTACAAATAATACTCTTGGAGGAGCTTTTGAGTCGTTTTCCCTTTGACATGTCAATTCTAACTACAGATGCAGGTCTATAAACACAGTAACACTTTATCTACGTTTCCTGCCAAGAAACGTGGGTAAGCAAGGTAAGTACTTGCTCATGTTAGAGACACAAACACGTAATAAATTTACATTCCAATGATGCAATTTTTCTGTTGTTGACTTCCACGACTCCTGAACATGAATAGACTATAGTTCCAAGTGTCCTTCTTTTCACACACACACACAGTATATTCTCATCAGATATAGTTTCATATCAAGGAAATTCTACTCCACGTGTTAATAATATAGCTAGAAATCTTGGGGAAGATATTCAATTATCTGTTATTCTTCGTAATGATGGTCCATCAACAATTCGTAATGCTGCTATTAATATATTCATACCAGCTCAATTACCATCAGTCACTGGAGATAACTACTTTTATTATCCTGCTACTCTAGTTAGTATTTCATAATACAATCATTACACACTTAGGCCACTATGCTCTTAATACTGTTAGAGTAGTACAGTAACTAGTGTTCTGCCTACCGTCGTCAGCACTGGACGGGATTAATACTCAGATAATACACACACAGGCTACTGAGACAGAATTAAGTATATACTGGATAAACAGCTTTAAATGCAAATTAGAATCTGACTACCATTCTGAATAGCCTAGACAGAACACTGAGTACATAACCTCACAATAAAAAAACATTATGAAAATAAAAGGGGATGTAGGGATGTCAAAACTGAAAAAACGCAGAAACAAGATTGGGACAGTACCTTAGCAACAGAATTAAACTAACCAGTTCTACATAATAACAACCTTACATAAATATAGATGGAATAAAAGCCCCACGTGAATTTAATCATGCTGGTGCTGTAATCTGTTTAGCTCAACCTTGCATGTTTATATATATTATATACCATTGGATATCTGTGATTCTGTGTTGTCATAGAATCATGTGCTGTTGTAAGCTTTGTATAATCATTTATTGTCAGAGATAATATTATATAGGAATATTATCATCAAAATGCAAAAATGTTGTCTGTGAAAATTTAGAGCTATACAGTATACACATTTAATATTTCATTATGAATACATAATTTCTTCTCTTCATCCATCCTTCATTCATTAATCTCTTTAGACGATAGAAGAGAGTGGTGCTGTATGTGACCAATCTGTGTTAAATCCACAAAATTATAATACAAATACTGCAAAAAGAAGAAGAAAGCGATGGAACAGATCTGGACCCATTGATTATCAGTCGCTACTGCGAATGGTACGACAAACTACATTTGATTTGGTGAGTGCTAATTATGAAGTAACATAATATACAACATGTACATACATGTGTATACAAGTATATACATGTACATGTACATGTACATACCAATGGTATTAGATATAAAGTTAAGTACATAAGGCTTATGTACGCTGTTATTATGAACAACTGTAATATATTTTCCACAGGATTGTGAAGAGAATCCAGAATTATGTATTAATTTGAAATGTAATGTTTCTGAATTAGATTCGTCTATAAGACTAGAGATATTAGGATACATTGATGAAAGATTCTACAATGTATGTATCCATATCTATCTATTAAGCCATACATCTATCATCTATCTATTATCTATTTATCTATCTATCTATCTATGTATGTCTCTGTCTGTCTCATTATTTTATTATGAATTATTTCTCATAGGGTAAGAGTAGCACATACAATCTGAGAGCCTATGCCACTGTTGAAATCTTAGATCGTTTGACTGAAGCTACAGGCCCTTTAAACACTACAGTAATTATTAAATAATTAATAACAGGAGCTTATGCGAACTGTGATGGAGTGTCCAACTAAATTGACCCAGACTGTTGGATAATATACCATATTAAAAAGTTTATGTTGATGTTTATGCGATAATACAATTATGAAGTATTAAAATTGGACACTCCTTCTCGTCTTTCTCATAAGTTTTTGATGGTAGGAATCTCTCTGTAGCCACAGGTATGATGTACATGTATACCATCCATTCATCTGTTTATCTATTCATCTATCTATCTATCAATTCTTTCATCTATTATTAGGCTGAACTGGTACTTTTTCGATTTCGACGTTCCACTCAAACTTCGGGTAAAACTTCCGATCAAACTTCTGGTCCTCCATGGCATGTTATCGCTGTTCCAATAGTAGCTGCTCTCATATTTTTCATAATTTTAGCTGTTGTTCTCCACTGTGTGAGTTACATTTGTGATTTACTTAATGAATATACATTTTGATATTCTCATAATTGATTAGTATGCCTCCAATTACCTCAATATAAAAATGATATACATTTGTTAAACAAAATATTGTAATACCACATTTTAATATCGTTGGTATTAAGTGGTATAGCTCACCCTTTAGTCAAATTCAAATACTAAGTATAATTATTTCTTAATAGTGATGCACTGATAAGAGATGTTACCGATATTCTGATAAACCAATAATTAGTTTAGATATGCATTGATAACTGACACTGATTTGATATTACATATAACTTCTGGTTTCTAATTCTTTAAATGAAAATCTCAATATTTATGAGTATCATAAAAGCAATTAGTTATTTTATTTTTGCAGTGATACTGACAATATTAAATGCCTCAATATGTTTGTCCATACAAGCCCTTACAACAACCTTCAAAAGATACCATAAATTATAGTAATAACACATCTGTATTAGGAGCTGCAAAATCCTGAAGTTATGAACTGTCCAATTATTTAACTATGTGAGCTATAGTTATGAAACCATTAATTTAATTACTGCAGGATAGCATACTTGTACAAATTATCTTGTCTTATATCTAATATTAGATGCACAAAGAAGGTTTGGAAACATACATGTGTACAGAGATTTAATTAAAATATTTATTCTGCCTTGTATATGTATTAGACAGGATAAGGATTATAATTAATACAAGTACATGTATATCACCATGTACTCATAACAACCTATACAACCAATTAAATTACAATTTCCACTATTCCTTGCAACTGTACTAAATAAATTGATAACAATAAATTTAATTTTTGCTGTCTAGATATCTACATATAGTATGCTTTTGTTTCTTTTGTGTTTCCTTTCCTTTAGTTTGGCTTTTTCAGAAGGAAGAAAGCTAAAGATGATACTGATGAAAATCAAGGAGGTGAAGATTTTGAACAGTTTCACACGAATCCGTTTGGTACTGGTGCAAAGCAAATACCTCAACCAAAAGGACAACCCAAGTTGACCAACTTTAAACCTGTGCAGACCTAATTTTCAATAATGAATGTGGCCATGTTGTGAAATCAGTTTAAATTGTTTGCATTAATGTATGAGGTTAGTTTAGTTGTAAAATCATGAAAATTTTTTCTTGTTATTTCATAAACTATCCATGTATATAGCTAGCTACTTCAGTTTTTTTTTTCTAATGATAAATCATTGTAGTATTTAAATGCTAACACTCTTGAATACACTGATAACCAAATACCTAAGTTTTATATAGACAAAAGAATAATAAAAACATTTTCAATAAAAATGAAGTAAGATGTAAGGACGTCAAATCCCAAAAAGCATGCGAAGAAGGTTGGGAGGCTAATATAGGACCATTAAGCAAACGACTTTCATATAACCCTACATAAGTACTTACACTGCTATAAAGCAAAATACAAAGAGTACAGGTCTTTGTATGTTGCTTTATGGCAGTGTAAGCATGTATGTAGGGCTATATGGTTTAATTTTCACTGTAACCTCAGAAAAATTTCCATAACTTTAATTTGGAATAACCAACAATCTTTACCTGCACCAATTTCATTTACGTACATGTAATCTTGTTTTCCTTTGTGTATTTCAAATTTCAATCCATTGCTTCATTATTGAGTTACAATATAATCATGTATTAACCTTATGACATTACTATTATAAAGTCTATTTTGAGGTGATCATGAATATGAACATACTATAATGTTGTTTAGTAAGACAATGACTGCTTTTAGTTATAATGATTATGATATCGTAGTTTCATAATGTAACCATTTGTTACTATCTATAAACGGCCTGGTCACCTGGGCTGTGGTTGCTTGTCCCTTTAGTCTTTGGTGGGACCGGGGTGAGTTTGTCATTGTTAATCATATTTGAGATCCTAGATTTCGAGGTCAGTTGTTACGTACTTTGTGTACAGCTCTCTTTCAAGGGTGGACTGGGATATTGCAAACTGTTCCTCCCCATCAAATAATCCGGCAGTGGCTCCCAATGACCTCTGGCTATTTTCCTCTACAAAGAGATATGTAACTTATTATATGAAGTGTGCAGGTGTTTATTTCATTGAAAATCTTCACAAGTTTCCTTGCCTCCTGTGCACTGCAGTAACATTAATATGGGCAAGTTTATCTAGGGTGGGGCTCGCTTTGCAATTCGACTCTCGCAAAATCTTAGCTGTACTTTGTTTAGAATACTTATTCGACTACAAGGAAGCTGTCTGGCTATGAATGTGTTAGGGATACTTTTTTCTATATATATCTTGTTATTCTTATATCAATATAATTATTATACAAGAATAATAAAAACATTTCCAGTAAAAATGAAAGAAGATGGAGGGATGTCAAAACCCAAAAAGCATGCAAACAAGGTTAGGTGGGACCTAAAATTAAACAAACCACTTCCATATAGCACTGCATAAGTGCAGCTCTTAGTATTTTGCTTTATACTATTTATGTATGGCTATATAGAAGTGGTTTGTTTAATTTTGGGTCCCACCTAACCTTGCTTGCATGCTTTTTGGGTTTTGATCCCTACATCTTTCATTTTTATTGGAAATGTTTCTTGTTTCCATTGTTTTTTTCTGAACGGTGTGAATAATTGCAGAAATACTGGTGTAAGTTTGAATGAAGGTCAGTCTTTTGTATATGTCAATTATTTATGAAATGATTATCATTCTCTTTCATTTACAGATGATGTATATTCTCTATTTCACTGACAGAACTGTCAGCAGTCCTACAAGAAGTAGTGTCAGTCACTGTGTCAACAATTCACTATTGCAATGCTTATCGTATATATTATACAATGGCTTTAAGGTTGTAGTCTTTTCCGTGGGCGGATGCTACTCCAATCAGTTTCTAGTCTTGCAAGCTTCTTGCTGCATACAATCTGGTTCCATTCTGTATTTTTTGGAAGCCACACCCACCCGGGGGTATAATTATTGGGCCTAAATGTTTTCACTGATAGTTTATTTTCAGAAACAAAGCTAAACACGGCCCACGGGTGGTGGAGGGGGCGGTCGGTGGGAAACAATGGCGGGTAACTGTAGTTGGTCTCTGAGAAAGATCGGAGTTTGATAGTGCCTAGAAAGGTAGATTTTATGGTTTCAGTGAAAAGCTACAGAATTCAGCTTTCTTCAGCCTCTTGTAACTATAAAAGTAAAATGAATTTCCAGAAAACGGCTCTATTTGTTTTCTCTAAATGCATTGTACTTGGTGCATGCCATGATTGGTGGGCGTGGCTTTCTCCGTTTTGTACTTATTGCGATTACAAAAATGGACATTTTATATATGTTTTATCACTTCCAGGACCCTATAAAGGTGATTAGAAGATATGAAGGTTCCCATTACACCAGGTTAGAGTCATATTATATAATATTCTATTTTGAAACTGATTGGAGTCGCATCCGCCCACTCCCTAGTACCACCTTAATGTTAATTAATAAGTTTTATATTCAGTTATAAGAATGTATTAAATTTTATTCATGTTCTGAGTATACAAATGCCCATGCGCAATTAAATACCACGTGGCTTGATTAATAAAAATGGTGTCCGATTTGATGAGACTGTCTTCTTTCATAGTATCTGAAGATATCATCTTGATACTTTAATTAAGACAAGATTTTTACTATGAATGCGACTGGAATTGTGCTAGAATCAATGTGATAGTTCAACAAACAAAAAAAATGATTGTCTGGTAAATATATTATGAACTTAAGATTTTGCAAGTTTTGCCACTCGGTGGTTCTCTACCTTAACAACAATTTTTAGCCATTTAGCTATAGAGGGTGTTGGTAGTCATAAAAACACTAGATATGAATAGGTATGTGTGTATTAAAACTTATCTGTATTATATTACCACGAATATTGTTGTATTCTATTACACGATTGGCTAAATGAAGTATTTCCCTGATGATAATGTAAGATGCAAAGTGTAGGGCCTTACAATGTCATCACTACCATGCCTAATTTTATTATTTGATTGAGGTAGATATTGAGCCAAGTACATGGACACTAAATATCATGGTTTGAATGCCCAAGGAATGTGATAGAATTACACAAAAGTCTTGTTTACACTTATGTAATCAGGTCAATGTACAACTACAATTAATAATCACGGACACATAATAGCATTCATTATGATATATCGTAAACATTTGGATTGAAACAATATTCATTTCTCTACCAACATCAGTGAGCCCGTTTCATATCACAATGTGATCTACTGATAGGACAAGTAATGTCTGCTCATTAATCACAAACATAATCCTACTTGACATTTACCACTGTGAGTGTGTCCCATAAAAGCAATATACGATGTCAATTGTTTGTACATAGTTACTACATACTCATAGTGGAGTTTCAATAGCAATGCTTTTAGCAAAGTGTAAGTGTAGCACTACATTGCAATTCATATCTCGTAAATTAAAAAAAAAACATTATCATTTTCTTCTGGATGCATGGTTTTACACATAGCTCAGATGACAGCTTTTTATTTTACATATATCATACACCACAAGTTTAATTTATATTAAAATTGTAGAGGTCATTGGATTGCGTCATAAAAACAAAAGAAAAAAACAGTAGGTGTCATTTCCTCCATTTTGTGTGGTAAAATACTACAATAACAGTGGTGCCACTGTTTTCGTCCTATTCAAAATGCTAGCCACAAGAAAGTGAGGATGGTACATTGATAGAAGAAGTTCTACCAAAAAGAAAGTATCGAGATAGTGCTATTTAAAGTGAGAAAAGAAAGGTAAAAACGTACACAGTAGACATATGTGAAATGTTTACCAGACAAGATCATGTATATATATATACATATATATATTATATATATATATATATATATATATATATGTTATTATTGGAGCTATATATAATAATTATATTATATATATAAATTATATATGTGTGTATATCATAATTATAGTATGCTAATAGGTCATATATACAAAATATAGGACCTCAGTATAATTATATATATATATATATATAGCCTGTTACTATGTTGTTGCTATGTGTTATATTTGGCGTACTGGAAGTTATAGACCGGTTTATAACTTCCCAGTTTCGCAGACGCAGTATAAGTATAGCGCATAGCGCATGCGTAAATTAGAAAATTGTGTGGGCGGGGCGTTACAGAAACAACTGCTCTTAGCTCGATAACTCTTGCATTTTACAAGATTCAAGATTGTAATTTCTTTTACTGGTGAGTTGAAGTGTTAAGAAAGTTGCAGATGTGAAATTCATGCTTCGTTGGCTGCAGAAAAACACAGAGGCGAGTGTATGAAACGTCCAGGGCAACGCCCACACTCTGGCTAAGCTTCATACTTCCGTATTTTTAACAGTACAGACTTCTAACTTGTTTGCATGTATAGCAGAACTTCTAAGAAAGACATATATATCAACATTATCCTTCGTTAGTTGCTGGAAAGTAGCAAGGCGAGTGTTTGAATTGAAGTGGGTGGCTATATATCAGTTATAGAATGCGCACGCGGTCTATTTTACTGAAATATAATCCCGCTCACTCGGGCGTGCCGCCCTCGTTGCTACGGATTATATTTCGGTAATAGACCTCGTGCGTATTCTATAACTATAGTATGGTGTCATCATCCCTTTGATGTAGTGAGGTCTATATAGATCTAAGAGGTCTATATTTTTTAATATAGAACTGTGTACACTATATATGCAGGGGGTGTCACCACCATACAATATAGTATGCTAATAGGTATTATATATTGAATTATATCACGGTGGGTGGGTGTATCAAAAGCACCGACAGGGCAATATATTCCATATTGACCTCTGTGGTTAATATATTGCCTTATGGTTTTATATTATAACTGTGATAATGAAGAAAAGAGAATATCATAATAAGTACAACATCTTAAGTCTTGAAATCTTGAATCTTTCTTGTCCAGAAAATTTGGACAGTCTTCTGACTTAGAACCAGAGAATCGAAGTAATCCAGCCAAGAGTTGATATAAAACACTGGAAGGATAGGGTTGCCCATCTACTAGCTCGCCTGCATTCAACGACAAAACGGTAAAGCCAGTAGTTAAGCTTTTCAGCAGAATGACGTTCCAGGAGATCTGAAGGGCACCGATCACCATCTCTCTGTTTCTGCCATTCTTGAAACACACGAAGCGCCTGGCAATCAGTGTTTTTAGTTGTGTTCTGTGGAGTGAAACCCTCACAAACTTTTGTCATCTCGTTTGCATTAAGTGGAGAGGCAAATCGCCTGTTTTTCAATGAAAGCGACAGACGAGGCCTTTTCTTTGAGTTTTCTCCAGTTCTCCTTCTCAGAATCCATAAGTTACTCTTGACATCTCTCGTACTGCTGGTTGATGACGTCAGAGTTGTTACCCAGAGACTCCATGGCAACACCAATGAAAATCCAGATTGTCCAATAATGGATTAAGACACCCGTGCACTTTGACACAAACCAATTAAACCATGGTTTCTCATGCAGTATGAGATACACACTTGTGCAATAATTCAATTAGAGCCCTCGGGCTACGCCCTCGAGCTCTAATTGAATTATGGCACTCGTGTATATTCCATACTGCCCTCAAAACCATGGTTTAACTAATACTAGTACCCTCGTTTTGTGTCCTCAGATTTGATATAGCTGTCGCAGGCTCGGGCTATATCACATCCTCAGACACAAAACAAGGGTCCTATATTTTGTATATAGGACCTATTAGCATACTATATAGTAACATATATGTATATGTCATTTTGAAGCCGCCCTTCTGATAGTGCCATAAATGTGATATATGCACCATGGTTTGATATGTGCACTGTGTGGTTTGTGGCTTTATAAACATGACTTTGAAGTCATGAAATTTTAGTTATGTCATGCCCATTTGCACAATATCAGGCTTATAATCACCTTGCAATCAGGCCTGCGGCCCTTGGGCTCGGTGATTATAAGCATTCGTGGCATGGCATAACTATAATTATGTATATAATTATGAATATATTAAATTTTATACATAAAATTCATTAATAATAAAGGTAAAAATGTTGAAGTTCTACAAGATTTGAAAACGAATTCTTCGTGGTTGTCATAATGTTGATTCTGCAGGCCATCTTGTTTGAAAAAAAAAAACATTTGCCAAAGTATCAGAACGATGCTATTGACCTAGGATGTATTCTGATATTTCCAAATTTGTGAGTTGCATATAATGTAGACTAATAGGTAAGTGTATATGATCCATAAATTATAGGTAAATACTTATGACCTCTGCCAGACAGTACACACGTGTGTATGACAAAGTCACTTCAGAACTACAGCCTATTAAAGTCCAATCTCCCAGGTTTACCATATAGGAATAGATGTTGTAGGGCCGTTACCAGAAAGCACTAATGGAAATAAGTATAATATTTATGTTGAAAATTTCTGACTACTGTTCAAAGTGGGCAGAGGCTCATTCTATTCCCCACAAAACTGCTGTTGCACTTTGAGTTATATCTTTATTATAATTTATTTGCAATACTATAAGGTCTTCATGGTTGTCTTCGTGTGCTAACATCTGATCAAGGAAAAAAATCTCAATGATGAGATGCTAGTAATTAAACATCAGTTGACTACTGCTTATCCTCAGCTCTGTTGTTTTCATGTATGTTGAATATATATGGTGTTATAACTTATATGCATATTTTTTGAATTTTTTTCACTCAGGCAAATGGTATAGACAAATGTTTAAACCAAACAATACAATCAATGTTATAGTTAAGCTAACACATCAGTGAGGAGATACATGCATATAACATATCCCATGTTTCTATTAAATTATTAGTAATTATACGAAATTATACTCTCTTAAAATTGATTTGTCATTTTAACCAACTTTATTTGTATATACGTTCCACAACAGTGTTCCATTTATAGCTGAATATGAGTGGCCAATGAAGTGCAATTTTGTTGGTGAACTATGTTACCTAGCTTATACAATCCTATAAGTATTTGTAATCCTGACATTCATTTATGGTACATTGGAATATTTATATACGTAAATGGTAAATTCGCAACTCTAGTTCTAAAACATGGAAAAAATAGTGATTTATATCATAAAACACTGTTTAAACACACATGCATACACTTAGAAAGTGTGTAAGTGCATGCATGTGTGTTGATCAATATAAACATGCATAGTAATTGTAATAATTATAGTGTATAGCCTGTGTACTATTATTGCTTATATCATTTTGAAGTCAATTTGTATATAAGGGGATATCATGTTTACAAAACCGTGTGGGAAGCAACTTGTGGTGATGTGCTATGTTTGGAGAGGGAACAATGAAGACAAATTTGTTGTGGCTGTTCTAAACTAGACTCGAGATCTTGCTGGACAAATGTAAAAACATGGAACATATATTTATTTATACTGTTGTTGCATGTTGTTTTTATAACTGGGTCAAATGGAATATATGGCACCTCATTAAAATTCATAGACACACCATTTTGCCCACTTCTGGTGCCATAGATTCTAGTTGATCCTTATAAGTTAATTTTTAGGGGCTGTTCGTATTATCAGGAGCTTAAGAGCGCTGCAAAGAGGTGCAAAGGAGCGTCGAACTCTGAATCATATCAGTGAAACTGCATATGGCCACTGTAAACCACTGTAAACGTGTAAGCGATTTAAGTAGACTGGCAACCGTTGTACGAAGTAGCGGGGTGTCCGCATGTGAAGGGTTGCAGCAGTATTGAGTTCAATGATAGGTCAGTCGGGACTGTGAAAGCTGTCCGTTATATATATTGTAGATGTCCATGAACAGGGTTTTACTGTATTTCCTACACTTGTCCTGTGGACTAATTATGCTGTTGCAAATTGCACTAGGGACTATTTATACCAGAGACCACTAAATAACTCTGTGACAGGCCCAAACATGCTGCATAATTGTGTGTAAGCAAATTATGTTCTTTTCTGGAGCTCAAGCACATTTACATTGTCAAAGAATTAGACAAATAACAATCAATAGTTCATGTTACAGAATGATTGTTTACTCATGTTGATACTTGATAGCATGCCATAGGAGAAAGTACAAGTAGCAAAAATGACAGACCTACATGTATGAGGTAAGTGTGGGAATTGTATCAGGAGCCCAGTTTTATGGGCTCTTGCATTCATAAAGCAACAACCACTCGCATTATACAATCAACCATACTTCCTTCACACCTTGATTAATTAGCTGGTCATTATCACAAGTAAACAACTGTTCTGTAACACAAAGTTTGATCATTTAAATGATATTTGCATGTAGTCTATTATAAGAATATACAGTAGTGATAATGATTTATAAATGTATTTCCAGCAATACAAAACTAGCAGAAGATGGTGCACAGACGTACTCCGAATATAATATATTTATAAGATCTGGAATATTCCATTGACCAGAATGAAAAGGACATACATCAGATGAGTACTGTGTATCAGACAGTTAAAAATGTCCAAAATAGCCAATTATTTTGTCAAGATAGGCCCATTATGCAAACTCCAAATTATCCATTCCCTGAATGTCAACTCCCAAAACGTCAACTTCAGAATGTCACTGCCCCAAAATGTCCAAACTGAAAATGTTACTATAATGTTAGCACTATAATTATAGAAATAAATATATATTATCACACAGATACTGGGAAATATAACGAGTTGGATACAGCGTTGCCACAAGTCCGAAGGACGAGTGGCGCCGCACAGATACCGGGAAATACAACACGAGTTGGATACAGCGTTGCCACGAGTCCGAAGTTTGGTATAATGGAAGAGTTATGAGATAATCTTTAGTTGACACTTTAATTGTCAAACTATCATGATAAAGAGTTATCTTGAAGCATTTACATGTTAAATCCCAAACTAGTAGCTATCTCAGGCAGCAACCTCCAACTCGAAAAGAGACTTTCAGCACTGAACTCATAAAAACCTCTCTATTTTCACATTTTATCATACAAAAAACTTACCTCATTTAGAATTTTATCACAACTCATGTTTACTAACTTCACCATCGTCAAAACTAAAGAAATTAGCAAGTAATCTCTTTCTACTTAGTAACATGTGACACGCTGTAAAATAAAACATCCGGTCAGGTGATTTTCTGTACAATAAAACTTCCGGTCATGCGATCCAGTACAATACAATAAAATATTATCATAGTGCGCGATTTGAATGTCTAATTGAAAATGTATGGATTCGTTCTTTCTATGGTAAACATTGTTCGATAAAAATTTTTAACGCGTTGTATTAAAGTGTCAACTAAAGATTATCTCATAACTTTTCCTTTAATTCTATTATACCAAACTTCAAGATGATTGTTAACACGTTTGGCCATTATTGTTTTTACTCAAGCTAGGCTTTGTAATTCCATAATTAATGATAGTTTAGTGCAATTCCTTTTTAATGGTTGCTAGATTACATTCTTTAGTGGTAGGGGGAGCACATATAATTATATATAATTTTTATTATAACAATTGTATATTAATTATGTAATATTTTGGAATTTGACATTTGGGAGTTGATATTTTGTAACTTTGAAATTTTGAGACAATGATATTCTGGAAATTGACATTTTGGGATTGAATTTCATCAACAACTTAGAGTACAGATCTCATTAAAATGAACCCATTGTAAGATGTACTCCCTTCATTCCTTTTTAATAGGTTGGGTCTAGCTATGCAAGACTATAGCCACCCCCAGTCAGTGCCTTTTAAAACTACTGTCATAAATAAAACCACTATACTGTGAGGGCTATATCACATCTGAGGACACAAAACAAGGGTCCTATATTCAGTATATAGGACCTATTAGCATACTGTGTACAATATGATGATGGTTTATGACTACAGTAGATGTTGTTGTAGCAGAAGGTACAATACCCATTTATTCCCAGCAGTTATGTAAGGCGTATAGCCGTCTTTCATTTTTGCAAGCTTATAACTCCCAGACCAAGCAAGCGATCGTCATCAAACTTGTCATGCAGAGATATTACTTAGTATATTTTCTTATTATGGTGTAGTAAGTTGAGTTGCAGTGGTACAGATAGCACTATAGCATCCGAGTATGGGTGGTGTCCAATAATTGACTCCTTACTCTATACATTATACTCAACTTTACTATTTTCTATATTCCAATCATATGGATTTCCTTTTGAAGGTGCATTAAACTGAATAATAATATTGTATATGTCTCCTCGCCCATAATTAAAAAATTGTGGAAGAGATGTAGGAGCGGAATGTTCTGCGCACTTGATTGATATAGAAACTTCTTTCCTTTTTCCTGTATTTATAATACAAGATTATGAATATGGTTACTTTAATCATATTCATTGGGAAATACAACGTCATTACGGAAGACAGCAAATGGGACGGACTTTCGAAAGATAATTTAAGCGCCCCACCCCCAGAAGATTAATTAATAGTTGAAGCATACCTTTCGCCTCCGCTTGGGACGGGGCGGAGGAAAGGTCTGGAAACTCGACTCTTCACTGGCCGTAGGTATATGTCACATGATTTCACCACACCTCGGCAGCGCTGCTGTCACTACGTCTCTGTGCCACAGAGGGATCTTTCCTTTGTTTGTCTTACTTTCAACAACTTGATAAACTGTCAAAAGTAAGGCTAAATCAGCTACCAGAGGATTGACAACAATGACAATACACTTTGGATGACAATTTTTCTTTGATATTATGTCGAATACAACTAACAATATATAGTAGCAAAAGCTTTGCCGCTACCAGTTGAGACCGACGCAAACACATCTTTACCTTAGTGTAGTATCGCTTCATTCTGTTTTACTCTTAAATTCGTGTTAGCTCTTCGACTGCCGTCTAGATGTACTCTTCCATTTTAATCCCGTGCTCAAGGCTAGAGTCATGTGATTACTCGTTTCTCATTGGCTCTATCAACATTCCCCAGACCTTTCCTCCGCCCTGTCCCGATATAAATGCGGAGGCGAAAGGTCTGCTCGCCAGACTACAATGAAGCTGCTGGTTTTAATAACTACTACTATTTTACTATTGTGTAACGATGTATGGTCACAAAGATTGGAAACATTTGATGTATTAGAGCCAATAGTGAAGATCTCGCCTGCTAGAAAAGAGGATAGGTTTGGATATTCAGTAACAGCTCATCAGTTAGTCAAGCTATCGGCGAGTGATAGTTTTCAAAAAGCATTGGATAATACTGTGTAAGTAGATTAAATAAAATGTTGTAAATGTTATTGTGTTTTATATGTTGTGTGTTTCTTTTAATACATCTGTATAGTACATAATGAGAACAGTAAGTACAGGGCCTAAAATTAGGGCTAGTAACAGTAAAAAATCTAGTAGTTTTTTGGCTTTGGCTACTTGGATAACTGAATTTGGCTAGTAGTTACGTTATATTTCAAGTGATTTTCAATATGTCTAAATGTGTCTTGTTGAGCATACTGGCCATGCATCATTATTGTGAATGTGACACATTCACACATCAGTTAGTACCTAGTACCTGTTCATACATATAATATTTACAAATACTATTTTCAAGATTAACCTGTGATGTATTATAATCTTAGTTTATCTTACCCACTCTATCACCTGTGAATCAGTAAATATTAACGCTTACTTTCTTACTATGTACACAAATTCATACTTATAATAACAAATAATATTCTTTGTATCTAAATTACTGTGAGATTCTTTATTGTGTAATGTACTTTTTATAGTAGTTACATAGATATACATATGTAGTCTCTGGAGCATATTATTAATATTGAAACTCATGTAACCAAACATGGGTTAAAATAACCATAATTAAGTTTTACAGTGATAGTACTATTTTACTGTTGGAAAAGATTGATACAACAGTTAGAATCATATTTGTTTAACCTATTTCCATCTTTTCAAGTAGTTTGTGAGTTTCATTTTTCGACAGAAATGGTTATAATATAGAGCAGTGCTAAAAATTAGTGATACACATGAACATAGGTTAGAAAAAGGTATATATAGGTATAGGCAGTTTTAGTTGCCTATATTATCTGTATCTGAATTATAGGTAAAACCTAGTATACATAGGTTGTACAACACTAATTTCAACATGTCAATATTGAAAGAACAAGAGTACTATCATGAGGTTTTCCTTGAATTGGACAAATCACATAAGCATGAAATGGACCAAATTTTTAATATTGAAATTTTGATCTTTATACTCTATATGGGTTGCCTGGAAATTTGACCCTATGCAGGTTAGTCAAGTCTCCACAGTGTAAAAATTAATGGCAACCCTCAGTTGGTTACATGAGTTTCAATACAATATATAATATGCTCCTGAGACTACATCGATTTCTTTTCTTGCAAGGTAATGTTTAAAACTAGTAATTTATTTCTTGATTAGTATGTAAGGTACATGCCGAATAAATACAATACAATGTACTTCAAATATCTGCAGAGTACAACGGATGTTATTTGTTACTATAAGTGAAAATTCATGTACATAATTATACTAATCATTACTTATATTTTCACAGGTGGTAGAATGAGATTACTATTAATACACCACAGGTTGTACCTATAATACTATGCTACATAATTATATAGCTATGATGTGTTACCATTATGTGTTATGATATGACATATACTTTATATACTAGTCAATATATAACAAGATCAAATGAACTGTGACTTGTGAATATTACCTAGCAGAAAAAACAAATCAGCATTGATGAAAATAGAATTGGCTCCTGTAACCAACAGAAGGTTAAAATAACCTATTCCTTTTTGCAGTACAGTTTATAGGTCGGGCTAGTAGTAATTCTGAGACGTTTTAGGCCCTGAGTGAGTATGTCCTCAATCCTAGATGGTTTTACTTAAAGGGCTGTTTTGTTAACTATCACCAGCTAAGATATCAAACTATGCATGTATGTGGGGTGTGTCTTTTTCAAATTTAATCCCTCGGACAGTAGACGGATTGGAACAATGGGTGTACATGCTCAAGGTGGGCAATATCTTAGTTGATCCACCACACTCTCTCAAAATACCATTGATCCATTCATGCATGCAGTGTGTAATATCATAATGTTTAAAAATGTGTGTGTGTGTGCATGTGTGTCTGTGTGTGTGTGTGTCTACTAGTCTATTTTGATAAAATAGTTTTAACTTCTCAGTATAATGGTTGGAGCTCCACATGGTCAATTTCCTGGAGGAATATCAGATATTAAACCAAATGGTCTTGTCTGCAATGATACGTATCCAGATTATAGTGAGAGTCAACTGTTAGCACTCAACGATTCTGAAATATGGCCATGTTATGAGAATATTACTACTGGTTTAGTATATATGTGTCCATTAAACTCTGGTCAATGTGGAGCAACGTTGGGTAATGGAATTGCAACAGGAGCAGACGGCCTGTTATTTGACAGAGTTGGTACGTTATAATACTATATATATGATATACTGTAATTATATATATACATGATCTAATTATTAAAAGGGATGCTTTCCTGCAAAATAAATCAAATGCTCATTTGCAATTGCTCATTATTCCGCCATTTTGTACATGACATTAATGAAATTTGTTATCCATTTTCAACTATTGTTAATCTTTTTTAAATAGATACAAAATTTTATTGACTTTTGTACAAAATGGTGGAATAAGTTGCGATTTGCATTTGATCAAAATAATTTGTGAGAAAGTATCCCTTTCTGAAAATGAGGTCACATAAGTATACATAATTATAGTTGTAAATATAATTATATAAATAGGTGGGGATGTTATGAATAGTACTACTATAGTATATGTATACATATATATATATATATATATATATATATATATATATATATATATATATATATATATATACTACACAACTCTAGGTTGTCATAAGGTGGCATTTTGATATGGTTGTACTGTTGTGAAAGGTGTAGCCCCTGAGATTATGCACATCTATATTTGTAGTATATTTGTTATGCAGGTAACAGTGAAGGGATTCATGACAAAAACTTTCAGTTGATGGGGAAAACTGTAAATAGTAATGGAGATTACTTTGTTGTAAGCTGTGACCTCTAGTCATCCTTCTTCCATGCATTTACCCATCCATGCATTTACCCATCCATCTATCATTATTCTCTAGTCATCCTTCTTAGCTTATCCATTCACCCATCCATCTGTGTATCCATCAATCCATCTATTTTTTAATCTATACACCCATATTCACAGTGGCGTAGGAAGCAGTGGAAAATTGGGGGGGGGCTGAGTGGCGGCGCGGGAAGCGCGCTGCGAAAAATATTTGGTTTGTTAATTATTCATGAGGGGTGTGGCTAATTATGACGTATTAATTATCTCAAAAATAATAATTATCTGCGCAATAATTAGAAATTTGCAATTAATTAGTACTGGTTTCACATCTAAAAGACATGATGATAGACTTAATTAAACGTTACTGATAGTGTAAAAAGTTGTTGGAGTCTTCGAGAAGGGGGGCTCAAAATTGTTTTGAGGGGGGGCTAAGTACCCCCTAGCCCCCCCCCTGAAAAACTCCCTGCATATTCATATATACATCTATCCATCCATCCATCCATCCATCCATCTATCTATCTATTCATGCATCTATCTATCCATCAATTCATCTCTTCCATCTATCTATCTATCCTTCATCTATCCATTCAATCATCCATGTCATTTTATATTATAATTATTTCTTGCAGGCCTGTGCTCCATTATGGGAGTTTGTTGAATTTGAGGATGGTATTTTACGTGCTCAACCACGTGGAAGATGTGTTTATTCAAATCGAACATTAACAGATTTTTTGATATTGTTCCCATGTGATGGTAAGAATATATGAACAGGATAACAGTGGAAAGCTATTAAAAAATGACATCTTGAGACCAGTGGAAATTTACTTAATGTAGACTCTCTGAAGTTGCTTCAAGCGACTTCTGGGGCTTTTAGCTGATAATATTAAAAGAACGTTCCAGGGGTGTAAATAGTCATCACATTCAAAAACCACAATGGTTAACAACTGCCTTTTAGTATTAAACTTTGGGAACTCTAGGGCTTGAATTTGCTCAGGAGGGAAATCCCAGGGCCTCCCCCTCTGTATGTAACCCTGATGGAGATGTTCTTAAATCAGACTGTAGAGGTTCCACTTTGTATGGGGCACAGTTACACTAAGATAATGAAGTGCTTCTAAACCCATCTACATGTATGTACTTCTAATATTACTGTATAAAGAGAGTATTGCTTTTAGCTTCAAAATTAAATTTATTTATAACATATATTCCATTTTGACTCTTGTTGAAATTACTTTTAAGTTGGTCTATTTATCCACTGTTCTCTTTACTAAACAGTTCATTCTTGTTCTTTTTAATTGTTATGTTGCCAATGGATCGTCTGTGATGTAATATCGTACAATATGTATGTGACTATGTGTTGTATGTTTTAACTTATTATTCAGTCATGGGATGACTATTTTACCTCTCTCTCTCTCTCTTTCTTTCTCTCTCTCTCTCTCTCTCTCTCTCTCTCTCTCTCTCTCTCTCTCTTTTCTCACCTTTAGCAGGTAAAGTCAAGTTTGGTTGTTTTTGATATCTGTTTCTTCCAAAAATGGATGTTTTTTGTGACTATTTATGAATCATATCTGTATGCAGAGGGTACACACTAGAGACAAATCAGTGTGATTTCTTCTATCGATGCAATTTGAAACATATACAGGGATGATTTATGTCATGATGTTACAGTTTAAATAGCTTTCTAATTTAACAATGGCTTCTCGACGGACTGGTAGTTGTTAAAACTAGTGATGTACAGATAAGAGATTTTACTGATATTCCATTAAAACGATAAATACTTTAGATACATGTATGTGTCGATAACCGAAACCTGATTATTGATTGAATTATTTGTACATCACTAGTTAAGACACTAATTAACAAAAAAATATGTGTTTATTAAAACCATTGTTTATATATTATCAGAAATTTCAGCTCATTGCTTGAAACTGAAATGCATAGAAAGCCATTTTATTCCAACTGTACTCTCTCGTTAAAATAGCAACATATGAAGATATAATATGTAATGTTTATCAATCATTATTTTTGATGGCAAAAAACAAATTAATATGAGAAGTTTGACATCTAAATAGTAATGACAGGTGGTTTCTGTAAACGTGTAGAAAACATTCCCATTAATAAATAATCCCCAAAAAAACTTCCATTGGATAAAACGGAGATTCTATAATTTGGACATACCTCTCTGTAGCTGTAGGTGCTAATGCCAACAACCAGAACAATGAAGGTTTTTGTACTGCTGGTTCAAGTGTTCACTTTATAGTGAGTTTTTTTTTATTAATTAAAAACATTTATATCTTTTAGAATGATTAATTAAAAACATTTATTAATTTATATCTTTTAGAATGATAGTGATGTAACATTAGCTGTTTCAACGCCAGGTCGTCACTTTAGCAGGGGAGGAGCATTTTATTATGATCTGAATGGTCCTGGCACCATAACTGATGGCAATGTAAGATCTCCAAATTTTTCTCCTTCAAGAGGAGGCGAAGTTATAGGGCGAAGCCAAGGCTTTCAAAATGTTTTCAATATTTTATCATATTATGGTATTCTGTTTGTTTGTTTATCCAAATCTATTTTGTCTATAACTCTTGTCTGACTGTCAGCATCTCTCTGTCTGTCTGTCTGTGTGTCTGTCTGTCTGTGTGTCTGACTGTCAGCATCTGTGTGTCTGTGTCTGTCAGTGTTTGTCTGTCTGAAGTATGATATTTTTATTCCTACATATTTAGGATTTGCTATTACAAGTGGTTTTCTTACTAATAATGTAACTGAAGGTAACTACTTTATACATGTATACACATATATAAATAATATTAGTATAAATAAATATATATAATTTTATAACTCAGAGTTTGCTCTTTCTGCTCCACAAAGAGACGATGGGATTACACATTTAGGACGAGTAAGATAGATGTGTGAAAATGCGTCTCGTATACCTGACTGTTAATTAATTTTCATTAGGTGTATGTTGTAACTGATTTCAAAAGTTTGCCAAGCATTTCTGTAGAGGGAGAACAAGTCAGTCTGTATTCAGTTTATCCACCCAATCATTTGTATACTCACTCAACCAATCATTTGTATACTCACTCACTCAATCATTTGTATACTCACTCACCCAATCCTTCGTACACTCACTCACTCAACCAACCATTTGTATACTCACTCACCCGATCATTTATATACTCACTCACTCATTTGTGTTCTCACCTAAACATTTGTACACTCACCCAATCATTTGTATCAATCATTCTTTGTATAATTTAGTTTGGAGAATATTTTGGATATTCATTGGCTGCAGTTGACTTGAATGGAGATGGGTAGGAATACAGTGTTCCCTTTCTCTCTCTCTCTCTCTCTCTCTCTCTCTCTCTCTCTCTCTCTCTCTCTCTCTCTCTCTCTCTCTCTCTTTCTCCCCCTCCCTCTTTCTCTCTCTCTCTCTCTCTCTCTCTCCCCCTCTCTCTCTCTCTGATTATTATATATATATTTTTTATCCCACTCTGTCTTTCAGTTGGGATGATCTTTTGGTAGGTGCTCCAATGTATAGTGAAAAGTCTAGACCAGAACTGGGACAGGTGTACATATTCTTAAACAACGAAGTGAGGAATACGGTTATATATATATATATATATTATATATATATATATATATATATATATATTTATTAATAAAACGATAATTAACTGAACGTTTGCTCATTTTCATTGTACAGGGTGTATTTCAAAAAAATACTATCATTATTGGAACTGCTGTATCAGGTAGATTTGGCATTTGTATTGAGGGTCTTGGTGATATCAATAATGATGGATACGAAGGTAGATTATGTATGTATGTATGTATGTATGTATGTACATGTGTGTGTATGTATGTATGTATGTATGTATGTATGTATGTACATGTGTATGTATGTATGTATATATGTATATATGTATGTACTTGTGTATGTATTTATGTATCAGAAGTTTTGATAGCATGGGCCAAATTGGCTCAATAATGATTAGTGTGTGGGCCATTTGGAATAGATTTTGAGCCAATTAACAAAGAGATAATGCTGTTAGTGACAATATAATCATAATGAACTGCACTATCTGGCCCAAAGAGAGAACTGTGCTGTGTCAAACAAGAAGCTCTTTGGGCCAATGGTGCGCCATATGAGCTTATCAAAAACTCTGGTATGTATCTTATGTGGTGATATAGGCATAAATATCATGCACAAAAGGAGAGTTCAAGCTACCCCACAATCTAAGAAATTAAATGTAAATAGGGTTCTAAAATGCACGATCTTCTAAGTAAGAATATTCGTCAGAAGATAGATGATCCTTCCCTGGAGAGGATGTCTTCCCTTGATGTAGACCAGCATTGGGAGTGTCTGAGAGATGCTGTATTTAGTGCTGCTAGTGAGATGTTGGAATTGGTTTGATTCAAATGACGAGGAAATTGAAAGGCTGTTAAACACCAGGGATAAGTTGAGGAAAAAGTGTCTTGGTGACAGTTCTGAAAGAGTGAAGCAGCAATATAAAAGAATGAGGAAACAATCTAGGAGTAATCTTAGGCAGATGTTTAACAGCTGGTGGGATTCGAAGGCATAAAAGATTCAGAATTTAGCTGATAGGAAGGATATGAAAGGTTTTTAAGATGCATTGCGCACTTTAATATAGGAGAATCAGGTAGACGAGGGTTGCAAGTAGTGAAGTCCATAACTGGAGAAACGATGTTCTAGATAGGTGGAGTGCACACTTTGAGAGTGTGCTTAATGGAGATTGAGTGGTGTTACCGGAGACGATAGGAGCTGTCCCTCAGTTACGAATAAGGGATGAGCTAATGGATGTGCCATCAGTGGATGAGGTCTGGAGTAGTATTGCGAAATTGAAGAATGGCAAGTCTGCAGGGATGGATGGGATACCTGGGGAAATCTGGAAGTATGATGGAGAAGTATTAGTGAATAGGCTACATACTCTTATTGTGAATGTTTGGGAAAGTGAGGAAGTACCTAAGAAGTGGTGAGATGGTATTTTCATACTCTTACATAAGAAGGGAGACAAATCAATCTGTGTTAATTACAAGGAAATATCACTCCTTAGTGTAGCTGGGAATGTGCTTAGCTGGATTCTTGATGAGATCCTACCGGAAACTCAGTGTGTTTCCTGTAAAAATTGATCTTGTATGGATATGACTTTTGTTGCAAGGCAACTTCAGGAAAAGAGCACGGAACAGCAAAGGCCAATCTATTTTGCCTCTATTGATCTAACTAAGGC